>CM076574.1:334492034-335127492 GCA_034641835.2 Pinus albicaulis | reverse complement strand
TATGGTCCACCACCAGTAACTAATCTGGGAATGTTTTTGGATTTTCTGAATTTTATGTGCAGCCTATGGTTTGTTAAAGTATCCCAGACTTGTTTCAACACTTTGCTAGGGTGATGAGAACAAAAACAGTTTACTCTAAATGGGTCTATGGGCTGCTTTCTTGTTTAAGGTGTCCAAAGGACTAAAAAGTGTACAGGAGTTTGCTAGGCTATTGTCTACTCAGTGTCCTACCATCTCCCGCTATGTTAGTGAGCGATGGGATAAGTCTATTGGATAGTAACCTAGAGTTCGATAAAATAGTAAGGCTTACTGGAGGCTAGTGGAGTCGCCAGGTGGAACTGGTTGTTTTGAGGTATATGTGTATGGTCCACCACCAGTACTATCAAAAACCAATCTAAGGGAGTTTTTGTTTTGGGGTTTTTCTGAGTTTTTTTATGTTGTCCTAAGGTTTGTAAGAGTGTCCTACAGCTGAGTCATCATTTTGCTAGGATGGTGAGACAACCAGATTCTACTCTTCTAAGTTTGACTGAGATCTGAGAGTTCCTAAGGGATACCTAGGATGTTTTGACTCAAAGTCCCACCGTGATCGCCATTATGTTAGAGAGCGGTGGGATAACTGATGGTAGATATGCTTAGTCCAAAAGGGGGCTTTCCGTGAGTCTTGCAAGATATTCAGATTAAAATGAACTCAGAAACGTCCCACCGTGATCGCCATTATGTTAGGGTCCCGTGATTTGGCCGATTGGCGAGCCAAATGACGATGTAACATCAAACCAAGCTTTGGAGCCCAAGGACCTAGCCTTCCTGGACTCAAAGAGGGCTCTCTCTATATGTGTAAAAGATGTCGGTGTGTTCGCTTATGGTATTCTGATATTAGGCTAGTTATGAAGTGAGTTTTTTTATTTTTGGTTTTTTAAGTTTGTGAGGGATAAAACTGATCAAAGATATAAAATGGATAACAAGAAGTTAGATCAACTGGGCTATGGGGTCAAACAGGTCAAGGAAGCTATGAGATGATGATGCAAGGCTGTTGTAGGGCCGATTTGATTCAAGGTAGAAAGGATCTTTGGGCAAAATGGAGTAAATGGACATCAAGTTTGTGAAAGACGAGGGATTTCAAGTGTAACTAGTCGATAGTAGACATAAACATGTTATAGCAAGCCATTAATCATGCTAGATGTAATTATGAGCTAATTAATACATAGAAATCAAACATTCCAGCCATACATAGAAGTATAAGACCCTCTAACTTTGGGAAATGGCTATCAGACTTTGGGGAAAACACATAAGAAGGACTAAAAACTCAAAATACTATGCCGGAACACCTAAACACAGTCTTAAGTTATTGGGCACTCTGACAAACAAGCTTTCATAGTTTTAGGCAAAGGGCTAGATCGAGACTAGGCCTCCTTGGTTCAACAAGATGATAAACTAATCAGTCAAAGAGATAGTTTTATGGACAGAACTATGGACAGCTTATAGGTAAGCAGGGCACACCATACATCATACTCAACATGCATAGAACTTATGAATAAAACTAGCAACAGTATCCTTAAGTTACCAAAGAGCAGTTTAAGAATTCTTTAGTACAACTAAGGAAGAAGAAAACATAAAGCTATGAAGATTCAGGAATTTTGAGGTGCCTCCATGGGCATATCTCAAAATTAATCTCTACTGATCTATAGCAGCAAGAAGCATGTATCATGAATGAAAACTAGAAGACAAAAACAAAGCAAGAAACACTATACCATTCTACCATGTCATGGAATCCATCAACAATCCTTCATCATTCATCAGAAGCATCCAAGAGGCAGTCCAAAATCATAACACAAGTATGTTCTTCAAAGCTCATATGACCAATATATTGATTCTTCTCTCAAGTTCAGCCTCTGTTTTACAATGAATCCTTGTGGAATAAATAGGCTAGAGGAAGGAAAACCTCATGGAGCAACTAGCTATCCCATTGGCCAAGTCAAAATATCTAAACTTGTCCTTGAGGCTTTGCAAAGCCCAAGGCACAAAATATCCCATAAAATATCTAAAAAAATGCTAAAAACAGAAATTATATTGACTTTGCAACATTTTCCAAGTGCAAAAATAGCTAAACGCACATTTGGAAAAAGCAGATTTTTGAGGTTCAAAAATTACAAAAATACTTCAAATTTATATCAGAAAAAGGTCCCCTGACTTGCTGGAAACATTTGGCAGCCTTCCTGGTGTCGAAACGAGGCTCATGATGGTCCGTTGGAAAGATCTCTGTGTCTACTTTCCGGCACAATTGAAATCACCTCAATCTGATGCCTGAAGGTCTTCCAAATCTGTACCTATGTGTAAAAAGCCAGAAAAATGCAGATTGCTGATATGCCGGGCAGAATGTGCAAAAAGTGAGCATTTTTCGCCATTTTGAGGAGGCGAATGATCTCCAAATGCTCTGAAAATCGCTGAGGACCTGATCATGAAATTATGGCATCAACTGGTATCATCCTCCTCCCTTGAAAAATCCTCAAACTGAAATGGCGAAATTATGAGTTTTCGACCAAAAACCTAAAAAATGCCAAAAAACAAAAAGTTGCCGAAATGGGCCCAAAATTGGCATGCATGACCCTCAAGGGTCCCTAGCAACATGCTCCGAAGCTGAGGCTAAAATATCAAGTGCTGATATGCCTTTCTCCTCCTTCCATGCCGGGCGCTTCCTCTTTAGCCTCCTTGTTCATCACTGTCATTCTGCTGCTCGGTCTCAATTTCCTGCTCATTCTGTTGCTCAAGCTGTTTCCCTTATCATCAGTTTGCTGCTGCCCAGCACTCTTCTCTTCTTGCTCTTGCTGCTGTCCTCCAAATAAGACTCTGTCCTAGCCTGTCAACTCACTTGTTTTGATAGGGCAACAATGTTTTCTAGATGTTTGCAAAATGCCCCCTTTCAATATAAAAACCCCTGCTTTATCAGAAAAAGGTCTATCCACCTTTAAAGTATCTCTGTCAGTAGATTTCTCAATAAGAGACCATATAGTGAAAAGGAGCCAACTGTTAGGTGAATTGTCTGTTCAAAGTGTCAAGAAATCACCTTGTTCTTGTGAGGTTTAGAGGTCAACAATACATCTGTATCTTTGTCCCAAGGTAGATCTTCCAATCATAACAAAACCTACCTTTCCTATTGTGCTAATGAATCAACAGACTTATGGCTTATGCAATCAAACCTCAGTGTAAATATACAGTCAAATTCACAGTTAGAGAACAGAGGTGACAGAGTTAAACAAGCTATAAGGTTTCAACAGAGGCTGTAGCAGCTTATTTCTTTCAAAATAATCAGTGGCCCCTTATCAATGTAACCCTTGCCTATGCAGAAAAAACCTCTACTCTATATGCACATCCACTTATCAATATGAGCTGGAAAAACAAAAGACAGTCAAGTGGTAAACACAGTGAACATTGTCCTTTCTCTTTGTATGCCACTCAAAAGGTAGAGTCAATAACCATCACATAGTCAGCAAAAGGAACAAACACAGTCAAAAAGGTCACTGTGTTATAGGGAGAGTCATCAAGATCCTTGTGTTGATGTGAGCACAACAGCTCTGTGGCAGTCAGACAGCAAAGCTCCTTTAACCAACACACTGCCCTTGTATCCAATATTTCCTACCCACAGTCAAACAAAAACAACCTCAAATGCAAAAGTAGCTCTACTTATTGACATCATCTTTATAGAATAAAGAGGCAATAGTGGTTATTTGCCCTTTTTTAACCCACAAAGATGCCTTTTGAATCAACAACACTTACATAGTGATCACTTTCATGGAATTTAAGCCCACTGCTCTGTTTATTTCAGATAATGTGTTCCTCTCCTTGGGCACTGCACTACACCTTTTAATGCTGTTTGGAGGGCAGTTTGTGAGGTTTTTAATCATCAATAGGAATCCACTATTTTGCCCTTTAAAACCCTGTGTTTTTTCCTCCAAAACTGCTCTACCCTTCCACTTGTTTTGAGCGTGGTTATTTGGTTTCTAATACCAACAGGATGCACCAATTCTATTATGCAGATATTAGGCTAACAGTGATATAACAATTTCTGATTTTTTAACACAAACACATACCTCTTAACAAAACTCAATGCTGCGATTTAGACTTATGGATTTCAACCCCCTTTTCATCACTCAACAGCTTTGAAAGGAGCATGGAGGTGTATAAATACCTTGAATATTGATGGCAATATTTGAATTGAGGGTTTGAGTAGCTATGGAAATATTTTTTGAAGGTTTTTGAGTGAATTTTGACCAATGCCACAGGAGTGCCGCGCGCTGCTACAGGCGCGTCGCGCAGCAGTGCATTCCTTTGTAAATTTTGTGCATAGGCGCGTCGAGCACTTTTCCAGGAGCGTCGCGCAAGTTTGCAGTCCATTTTGAAGGCCTTCCTGGTGTCGGAATTGGGCGCGAGATGGCTCGTTGGAAATCTGTGGAAGTCTAATTTCCATAACAACTTGAATTTTTCCATTTGGAGTCCATTTAATTGTTCAAAAATTGATTTTCCCAACACTGGTCAAAACTGGTGAATCCTGGTGCAGAAATGCATCGAGCTGTTTGTAGGACATTTTTGAATGCCTTCCCGGTGTCGGAATTGGGCGTGAGATGGCTTGTTGGAAAGATGTGGAAGTCTACTTTCCAGAAAAACTTGAATATGTTCATTTGGTGTCCATTTGATCCTTCAAAAACTGACTGTCCCGTCACTGGTCAAAAATGGGGAATGCTGGTGCAGAAAAACATAGCGTTGATTGCAGGCTACTTTTGGATGCCTTCCTTTTGTTGGAATTTGGCCCGAGATGGCTCATCGGAAAGCTATGGAAGTCTAATTTCCATAAAAATTTGAATTTTTTCATTTGGAATCAATTTGGTTGTTCAAAATCTGACTGTCCCATCACTGGTCAAAATGATGAATCCTAGTGCAGAAATTTTCCCGTGACATCTGAATTTTTCACGTTTCTCACAAACCATGATACCTGTGTAGAAACTGAAGTAGGTTTTTATTATTGAACCGATGAGGGACAAAAAACTCTCTCAATTTTGTAAATTAAAGCTATGGAAGTCTAATTTCCATAAAAATTTGAATTTTTTCATTTGGAATCAATTTGGTTGTTCAAAATCTGACTGTCCCATCACTGGTCAAAATGATGAATCCTAGTGCAGAAATTTTCCCGTGACATCTGAATTTTTCACGTTTCTCACAAACCATGATACCTGTGTAGAAACTGAAGTAGGTTTTTATTATTGAACCGATGAGGGACAAAAAACTCTCTCAATTTTGTAAATTTCATCTTCATTTTGTCAGAAACACATTTTGAACCGAACTGCCCAAGCGCTCTTTAACCTCTGTCTTTGTATGGCTTTGTCTCCCTGGTGACCTTTTAACATAGCAACCCAAATTTTGAATAATACCCTGATGAATATAAAAACATCCTTTGCCACTTTGTTTTTAACACTGTTGATGGCATTTGTCATGTAAACCCCACTTCAAAACTGTTTAAAAATCCTGAAGATTGCTTTATTATTTGAAGGGAATAGGGTTTGTCTTTTCACCTTGCTTTGACAGCATTCTGTCTTTACTTGCTTTTTCAACCTGTTTCCCACTGCAGGTTCCCAAATTTGCTGACCCTATTTGGATTTATTCATGGCTCTGTGATTTTAAGTGAAAGGCACCCTTTTCAAAATGCTTCCTCTTCTCAAAACATATCATTTATGATATCTCTATCCTTTTGAATAATGAAAAACCGTGTTTGTTTCAAACCATCCAAATAATGACAATATGTCAAATGACCCTCTTTTTTGGACATGATGAACAATAATTTCAAAGGTGATATCTCTTGGTGATAAAACTCAAATTGTCTCTTTGTCACTGATCTTCTTTCCATGTCTTTTCAAAATTTTTAACCGAGATCATAACTGTGGATAAAATGTCTTTTGAAACTTTGACCGTATCTACTTAGAGGAGGAAATGTCTCTTTTGGAGCAATGACACTTTAGATTTTGCCTTTGATGATTTCTAACCTGAAACACCGTACAAAAACTCTTTTTGTACTTGATGAGCTTGTATACTTGCTTTGTAAGAGGCAAACTAGATCAAACATATTTTTGCTCGCGTATTTGTGCCGAATCTTGCCCTCGCAATGTAAATCTAATTAGGTGACGTGTTTTTGCTTGTGACTGTAGATGCAAAATGCTAGGTCTCTTTGAGCTTTCTTCTGATCATGGGTAGAAGACAAAAACGTAGGGATGATGCATCAGAGTTAGAAAGTGAAACCCAGGGATAGTCGCCTTTATGTTTCCCCTGTGAAGGGAGCTCTTCACCGTCTCATTTCACACGTTTCTTTGCTGAGGGGAACTGGAAATGTCACCATTTGCCTTGGTCAACTTATGCCAAGTCATTTGAAAGATAATCTCACGTGAGTAGGGAGTGTTAGCACCCTTGAAAAACAACCATATTTTTCTTCTGTCTATGTAATGACATGACTTGTCAATTTTTCTTCAATTTGGTCTTGTTGAAAACAACGGTGCTTATGATTGAATTGTTTTCATTAATGATATGTCTCTCCAAGGTTTTAACAATTCATATGATTTGAAAACTTCAAATGAATTCCTTTTACGAGATCAAAACTCGTTTCTTCCCTTTTCTTGCATACTTCAGCTCCTAGCCCCCGTTTATGATCATCACTTACACTCGAAAAACCTAGAGTCATCGAAGTCATTGTTTAGTAAAAAACAAACCTGGGCTTTTGCAATCCTTAAAGTCAATATTGGCCGCCGCCCTCGCTTGTAGATGAAGGAGGCGCCCTAACCCTCGCTTGTAAATGAAGGGAGGTTCTTTAGCCATGACAAATTTCAGCTTGTTGTGGATAATGGGTCTTTCTCTTACCGTGATTTTCATGCTTTCGAAAGGAAGTCGCAAGGTCTTGATGAGTAACTCTCTCGTCTTGCGAGATATATCTCTAGCTTATGTTTACATCTGCGAAGTACTGTTCTTCTAAAATGTAGACTCAAGAAATTCCTTCAAGATGATGTTATATTTCCCCGTCTTTGTAGAATCCATGAAAAAGCAACATGGAAACACCTAAATAATCACTTGAGACTTGTGGTTTATGCAGGTCATGAGACCTAGTGTGGAAATGGCGACTTTAGAGCTATGATCAACTTGATTTTTCGCAGTGGGGAGGGTCTCGTCATGAATGGTCCGTATCGTATGGAGGTTTTTGGCCTTTTGATGGTTGCCAAGGGTAAAAATGCCTTAAAGCACCATTTCCTAACATAGGGAGGCTTTTGAAACGGACTTGGATTTGCCTTTTAAAGTCGATGGGTAGACCAAGAGGGGATCGAAGCTAGATAGGATAGTGATAATGAGTTTTGACTTTGACATGGGTGGACCTGGAAAAGTAGGAGGGTAAAAAAAGGTTTTATGAGGGTTTTCAGATGATAAATTGACATATGGAAATCAGCTTTCTAGAAAACTCTGGCTATGGATCTAGTCATCACTAACAAGTGAAAAATAGCGATGACTAACACATACCAAGGAGATTTCATGAATGTTTCTTCAATGAATGGTGTTGTGCATTCTTCTATCTCTTCCAAAATATCAAACCATGTTCATATTTTAAAGCTTGGAAGTTTGACTTAGCCATGAGTTTTGCTAATCCTCCCCTTTGATGAGTTTGATGGGCCTCGATCTCTAAGCCATATTCTAAAATGGTAGCAATCCACTTGCCCTTTTTACCATCAAGGTCTCTGATTTAGTATATCTTCGACAACTCGTGTTTGGGACAAAGGCTATGATATGTGAATGCAAAATATAAACTCTAAAATCCTTCAAAGCTTTGATTAAGGCAAAGGCTTGTTTCTCCATAATTTTATACTATTAGAGGGGCATCCCTTAAGGATTTGCTTTGAAGAAAGCTATGGGTTTCTCTTGCCCCATGGTGTTCTTTTAACAATACTATACACAGAGATGTTCCAGAGGCAAAGGAAAAAATGTAAAAGTCCTTGGTGAAGTCAGGGCTGATTAAGATTGGTGTTTGTGTGAGTGCTTGTTTTACCAATTCAAAATATTGTTTTGCTTCCATATTCCACTTCACTCCTACTTCCTTTTTCAACATATTTGTGATGTTTCCTAGGATCTTAGCAAGGTTAGGGATGAATCTTCTTAGGAAGTTAATATTTCCAATGAAAGATTGCAGTTCTTTAATGTTCCTAAGATGGCTGATTTGTAAGATGCCTTCTATTCTTTTGGGATCTATCTTGATTCCTTCCTCAGAGATGATGTGACCTAAGAGTTTTCCTTCCTGAAGGCCAAACAAATTTTTCTTAGGATTTAGGGAAAGGCCATGCTTTCTACATTTTTCAAAGACTTTTCTCAAGTGGAATAAGTGCTCCTCATCAGTCTTAGAGTAGACAGTGATGTCATCAAGGTATATGACTATGAAGTATCCTATGCCTTCTGAAAAATCTATGTCCATTGCCCTTTGGAAATTAGCCCCTGCATTCATTAAACAGAATGGCATTTTAACATACATGAACGTACCCCAAGGTGTAGTGAAAGTAGTTTTAAGTTGGTCACTTGGAAAGACTAGAACTTGGTTATAACCTGAGAAGCCATCTAGTAATGAGATTCTTTTTGAACCAACTACCTTTTGGAGTATGTGATCCATTTTAGGCAAGGGGTAATTTTCTTTCAAGGAGGATTTGTTCAAATTTCTGAAGTCAATACAAAGCCTAATTTCCCCGGTCTTCTTCCTAACTAACACATGGTTGGACACCCGTTTTGAGTATCGGACAGGGACTATAATCCTGGCATCATACATCTTTTTGATTTCTTTCTCAACTAAGGGTAACAAGAGGGGGTTTATTCTTCTCAACTTTTGTTTAAATGGTTTTTGATTTTATTTGAGAGGAATTTTATGTTAGATGATTTTGGTGTCATAGGATTTCAAGTCTTCATACCCCCAAGCAAACACATCTTTAAATTCTCTAAAAAGCTCAATGTATTTCTATTTTGTGTGAGATGGGAGATTTTTTGACATGATTTTGATTATTTTGGGTTTCTTTCATCTTCCAATATTACACTCTTCTACATTTGTTTCGTGTGGTTTCCATCTTGGGTTTTTTAGCTTCATAAT
Organism: Pinus albicaulis; assembly: GCA_034641835.2. Classification (NCBI taxonomy): domain Eukaryota; kingdom Viridiplantae; phylum Streptophyta; class Pinopsida; order Pinales; family Pinaceae; genus Pinus; species Pinus albicaulis. The sequence goes on along the minus strand of CM076574.1, from coordinate 335,118,347 downwards.
TAAAATCAAACAACTCTTCTAGTGGTGTAAGGCCTCTTAGTAGGGTGTCATCTTTGTACCGTGAAAATTTCAAGTTCTCTTTGATCTGATTTATCAAATACTTTTGCAACACAAGGCTTTTGAAGGTAGTTTATATCATTATCAAGGGAAGCTTTGTTTTGGGAGTTTATCAACATAATTATTTTTTTCAAATCTCAAACTCTGTTTAGTGCTTGCAAAGTCATTTCGATTTCAAAAAATCATCTATTTGGTCATCATTATCAAATACTGTGCGCAATGGTTCAATTTGTCCCTGAGATAGTAGGCCTGGGGTTCTGCTTTTATTTTTTTATGAATGCATTGATTATTTTCTTAAGGTAAAGAGCAATTGCTGGCAGCAAAGGCAAGCTCATTGGTAAGGCAGTTTTGGGTCCTATGGATGAAAGTAAGCTCATATTTCTCAAAGGTTTTGAGAAAGTCTAGGGCAGAATTTCTATATTCCCTTTACCTAGGGTCCTTGGCTGAATATTCTCCCTTAATTTGATTGATGATTAGTTCATAATCTCCTTGGATCAATATTTTCTTGGCTTTGAGATTTTTAAGTAAGTATAGACCAATAAGGAGAGCCTCATACTCTGCAACATTATTGGTGCATTGAAAATATAACCTATAGGAATGGCCTTAATTTTAGTGTTGTGGATCCAAACACTGCACTGATCCAGCCCTTTTACCATAAGAACCATCAAAGCTCATATGCCAAAGGGTGTCAATTTTAGTTTTGTCAATGTCTCAGACTTCTGGGGCTACTAGAGTTTTGGGAGTCATTTTCTGATTAGAGAGTCAGGGTTTGATTGTTCCGGAGGGACTTATTTCTCTCTCATTGTCATTCACTTGTTCACTTATTTCATTTTCATTTCATACAGGGATGAAGGAGTCGAGGTCCGAGTGAATGGAATAAACCCGATGTGTTATTTGGCCTATCTATGTTACTCACCATGTATTTCATGTGGGATTTCAAAAGACAATCTTCTCTGTTTGATTGAAGACTAGGATGGTGGCATAGGTCATGTCCATTTGAAGGTTGCCCCGTAGTTTTTCCCCCGTAGATATAGATGCAAAGCATGCCATACTTTGGGGGATGTCAGCCCACAACCATATCCATCGACACTAGACTCTTAGCGAGGATTTGTGCCGCATTGACACACATTAGGCCCGTACACTTAACCCTCATCGGAACTCAAAGAATACAAGTCTTTGTAGGGCTTTGTGATTTCTAAGCTCAATCTCTCCATCACAACCTTTAGCACTGAGATTGTGTGAGGCATCTGGAGTCTAGTATAGCATTATGCGTAATTTTGTCATGTATGTTTAGATCGACATAGAAAGGGAGGGACTCCTCCTATTGATATCTTCCCTCTACTTCAGACCAAACAAAAATTCTAGTTTATCATCGCTTAAGTTTAATGCATCATGATCCTTGCCTATGTTTAACACTTTGAAAATATGGGATCTATATACCTCTTGGGTTACCAATTCAGTGAGGGGTATAGTGATCTTTATTTTGGCAATCTCCCCCTCAAAGTTGAAAGGTGCAGGTGTCTTTATTGCATTTACATCAATTTTATCAGCTATGAAATTTCCTACATATTTAATTTGTTGATTCTAATTTGATGTTTTGGATAGTAAGGTTTTTTCAGGGCCACTATTTGAAGTACTAGGGCAGCTTGAATCATTTCTAGGCTAGCTAGTCTTTTGATTGTTTAGTTCAGTCTTCTTAGCCATAGTATTTGTGTTTTCAGTTGTCTTTTTTTAGGGATAGGCCTCGAGGTTTTTCTAATGTAGTGTTTGGGTCAGATCTATTTTTAGGAACATCTTGACTTCTTTATGCTCCTAAGGTTATCATCGCCCTATGGACTTCCATTATGGAATTCTCAAATCCTAATCTATAGTCTTCTAATCTTCATATGATTTCTCATTTGGTTTAGAAGAAAACATCCTTTGTTCTTCAATAAGGAATGTATTATCTCATCATCCGAACCCATGACATTTACATGGTCTTCTTCCAATTGCTCAAGCTCTCTTTTATTTTCATCTACATAGTTGTCTTGGAAAAGTGGGGTCCGATTTGTTGGTCACTCTCTTTGTTCTATTTGAGGACGGCCTCTTTTAAAATTCTGCTTTCTATTTCTATTTTGAAGATTGGCTTTTTGATTTTCCTAGGAGGTGTTCTCTCATCTGCAAACGAATTTTTTCCATCATCCTCTCCATTGTCTTAACTATGGAGTCAAGTTTGGTTTCTCAAAGATGAGGGTGCAAGTGTTGTGTCATCTCTATAAGTCACCCTTTTTTTTTGATCTCGCCCTAGCCCTTTTTCTCAATCAAATTGGCCTCTACACTTTCATGTTTCCCCTTTGCATGTCTTCTAGAGTTTGGTAATCTCTCTCCCTTAGTTGATAGGCCATATCAGCATCAAAGCCTTCAGGATATTTTACTAAGGCCAAGCCTTGGGGAGGTTTCATGTTAGGTGGGAGAGCATTGTAAACACTGTTAAACCTAGTGGAGTAGTCATGAACACTTTCTCCCAAATTTCTCTTAAGATTGTTATACTCGGACATAATTTGGAGGGGGGTCTTCTTGATTTCCCATTTGTTCACAAAGGTTTGGTATAGACTAGGGAGATTAGGAATTCTCTTGGGAGGTAAGTCTTTAAACCATTTCTTGGGTTCTCCCCCTGGGCTCTGAGAAACAATCCTCATTTTTATGGTTTCTTATTCTATCTCCATATAGTCAAAAGCATCATTAATTCTATCTACATGTTTTTGAGTAGTAATGGATTCAATCCCTAAGAAGTGAGGGATTTTGGACTGATAGTCATTTGGCAAAGGTAATGAGTGGTTGTTGTAGAGCCATGGAGCATACTAGGGTGCCATGGTGGGAGGGGAAAAGAAACAAAGGCTGATTTACTAAGGGGAGGATTTGTGAGAGGTGGAGGAGGATGGAGTGAGGTGTGCTTTGCACACTGGTGGTATGGATGGGTGTAGCTAAGGTAGTTTGGACCGTAAGACCGATTCTCGATAGAATTGAGATGAAAAGGGCGAAGTGATGTAGAAGCCAAAATTAGGTGGAGTGGAAGGAGAAGCTTCTCTACTGGAGCTTTGCCGCACATACATGGGCTCAAAGTCGCCAGTCAACCTTACTTTGTGACTTGGTCCTAAATAGGTTCTTGGTGTGGTGAAAATCAAACTAAGGATCTTGTGAAACTGTAAGGTGTTCCAATGCAGAACTTGCTCTATGGATGGTCTTAACAGTGGGTGAGTTTCCAGCTTTAGGATTTTGCCACAAAATCTTTTCTGGGCTATCAACTATGGTAGGAGGATTTGGGTCCTGGTTTTTAGCATGTTTGAACCATGTTTTGAGTTTTTATAATGTTTTTAATGTTTTTTCGCAGGTTCAATGCCGGTTCTAAGGCCGAAAAGCCTTCCCACAGTCCATAAAGAAACATGGCCGAAAGACGACGATCCTCAGGGCCAACATAATGAAGAAAAGGGATTTAGGGCTCGGTTTAAAGGTTTTATCAGTGTCTCATGACCACTGATTAAATTAGAAACCCTCCCTGCACATAAAGGACAAACACAACAAAGCCTCAATGAAGACATGAACAATAGAAAGCGTTTTGAGGGTTAATCCAAGATCAAAGTTGAATTAAAAGGATTAGGCCTTCAAACAGTGATTGAAGGTGAAAGTCAAAAGTTCAAAGGCAGTAAAGTGGATTAATTAAAGATAACTCAAGGATAAAGGGCCTAAAGAGCATTTTCATGATTAAATTAAGAAGACTTAGGCCTAAAAAGCCTCGAATACATAAAAATGGAAGCAATTATTCACTTAATAATAAAACTACCACCTATGACCTACTTTCTGTCCATAAAGGCAAATTGACAGTTATTACACAGTCAGAAGATATTACAAGCTGTCATGAAGTTATTGTAAAAGACAGAAAAAGGCCTCAAAGTCAATCTTTTCACCTATTTCATCCTCGTGAAGCAAAGACGCATTTATTAACACGAGAAGTAGTTGAGAGACATTCCTACCTTATGCCTTGGATGGTTTTTTAAGGCTACGTAGCGCATTTAATATGTCATTAATAACATTTTGAACTCGTATAGTTCCACCTCCTCAATTACAAAGAGCAATACTTGTTGTGGAACTCCCATTTGTAAGGGTTGGTTAGTCGGCATTCGAACTCTTTGAAGATGTACATATTCTGGGTCAAGATTAAGATAGAAATTGAAGTTTTGGAAGATTGATGATGTTTTTATATGTCTTGTTAATGAGAAGGATCTATCATTGGATCCTTGAGCATGGGTCAGTTGGTGATGTATTTTAATCATAATTTTTTTTCCTTTTTCCATTTTGTTCCATCATTCTATACTTACAAGTAGGGAGTAAAAATTTTAGGCTAAGAAATGTCTCCTAGAAGCACCTTAGACCTGCTTTCTCTTACTGTCTTTATTTTTTCATCTCGTTGAAGGTTTTATTGAGTAGTTTTGAATCGCTTTTCAACCCTTATGCTTGTTTATTTCAAACATAGTTCAAACAGAGGGTCTCAAGAATGATTTTATGGTTTTCCTATCACTTTCGCTACTTGAAAATGCTTGTGAAGTCTCCCTTTTAAAGTACCATTGTTTACAATCCGCCAAAGAGGTCTCATGCTTTATCACACTTTGTTCTTGCTCGAGATAATTGTTTTGAAGGTCTTTATAGCTATAATCGAAGATATCTTTAGGTTTCCTCTTCTATGAATGCAGTTATTTGTGAATCTTGAATGTTTTCTTATCCTTGAAGGTGAAATCTTTGGATGAAATAGAGTGTTCCTCGACTCCTGGATTTCATTTGAATAGTTTGTCTTGAAATTGTTATTTGCTGAAGGTTGGTTTCTAGAATTTATGGTTAGCCCTATCTATGGAATGCCTCTTCATGTTTAGATTATGTTTTAAGTTCACTTTGTTGAGGAGTACATATAATTAAGGATTCTTAATTGCCCTTAGTCCTACTTCTCCTTCTAAATCCTTAATGTCCATTTCATTTCATCCACCAAACCCAAGATCCACTGGCCAAGTTAGATTTTCCCTTTGATATCCCATATCCATTGATTGAGCTTGTTATAACTTCTTCTTGACTCCATTGCCCAATGGCTCTGATATTTCCCCTTTCTATCTATGCTTCCTAGATCATTCATGTCCAATCAACCAAACCCAAAACAAACAAACTTGCACTTCATAACTAGCCTAAAATCAACCTCTTAAAAGCAATCAAGCTATATCCTTACAAAACATACTAAGAGATCCCTCTATGAGACTAGGAGGGCTAGATCCTAGAGCTCTAAAGATTGGTTTATATGTTTCCTTGTCATTTGGTTTTCCAATCATCCAAATCACGAGACCCCAACACCTATGAAGAGATCAATCTTGTGTTCCTCTGGAATATGAGTTACCCTTATATTCAATTTTTGGAAGTCCTCAATGTGCTCCCCCACTAAGCCCTTTTTTTTGATATTTATCAATTGGCTAAAGAAGGTGTTACTCTTTGTATCCTCATAATGTGCTATCATTTCCTCCGTAAAAATTGACCAAGTGACAATTTTTTTACGGGAGCAAAGCCATCATACACCATACAAATGTATTTTGTTCTAAATGTAAAGTTGAAATGTGTACCTTTTGTGTGTTTTTCACATTATTGAGATCAAAATATTGCTCCATCTGTAGTATCCATGTTATAGGATCCTTTCCATCAAACTTCCTCATATCCATTTTTGGAATATGGTGGTTCTTCCCACCAAAATTAGAGTTTATGAAATCACGATTAACATTTATTTTGTTCTCATCGTGAGTTTACTCTACTATATTTTCACCATTAGGAAACATTTTTTGTATCAACTTTGTCAAACCTTCCATGTCTACTTTTATATCATTCTTCATGTTTTTCATTTTTTCATCAATCTTAGCTTCCATGTCATCCATCTTAGATTCCATGCCAGCTTCCATGCCATTCTTCAAACCATCCATCTTAGATTCCACACCTTTTTTCAAACCATCCACCTTAGTTTCCACACCTATCTTCAAAACTTCCATGTCATTTTTTGTTTCTCTTTACGAGAGCGAAATTTTTTGCACTTGCTCTTGTAAATTTGATATGTCATGTTGACATTCTTTGTCTTCATGAGTCATAGTAGAGTATTCTAAAGGTTTAATGGGTGTTTAATTATTTTTAGGAGGCATTTCAGAATCCAATACTAAAATATATTCTACAATATGCCCTTGGAATCAATTGAACTTGATTTTTCAAACAAGACTTATGCAATTGAAAAAAAAATACACACCTTTTCCTTGCTTTTGAGAAACTCGATATTGAAATTGACTTATCTCTATACTTGTAGATCCTGAATATCTGAAATTCGGTCCTATATTAGTCCTCTGAAGCTTCGTTCAAATTCCACAGGTCTTACTTGATTTGGATTCTTCAAGGCAACGTTATGTCCAATCTCCCACAATGACCTAATTATCGACCATAGAGCGAACTTGTACGACTTGCTATGTGTCATTGTTTGCTCCTTTGCCTCTGAAATTTATAGACATGAAACTACAGTCCATGTAATTCCAGTCAATTTTTACAGAATTACAATCCGATGCTCAGAGAGAGAGTTATGAAGATTGTCCCACCTCTTTGAGATTAAATTCGGGAGCATGAAAAAGACCTAAATTCAATAGATCATATCTCCAAAAATATTGCGAACCAAGCTCAAAAATTTAGCGATGATGTTACTTCAAATTTCATCTTCGCTCTCTAAAAATTTCAGCTTCTGAAACTTCGTAGAAAAAAAGTTATAGCGAAAATTCCGCGATGACCTTTTTACGTGTAATTCAGGAGCCTGCAAAAATCCCTAACTTCAAAGAATCATATCTCTGAAAATGTTGTGGACCAAGCTCTGAAATTTTGCGACGATTTTCCTCATGATTTTAGCTTCACACTCTAAAAATTTCAGCTTCTGAATCTTCGTAAAAAAAACATTATAGCAGAAATGCCATGATGACCTGTTTGGAGCAGCGAAACCCTAGAATCCAAAGCTCTGATACCAAATGTTGTGAAACCAGCTCAAAAAATAGAAGAAAAGAGATATCAACACCTTATAAATAAGCCACTTCAAGGGGGGAAACCTCCAATACATTACATAAATTAATAATCTTGATGATGACAAATTAAAAAAACTCCTTTCTATGTATAGGAGTCCATGGGGCCACAATGTAATTCTAGCCGACCTAACAATAATAATTTAAGGGCACAATAATAACGATATGGGGGTTACAGGGGTACAATAATATCAATAAGGGAGTTACACTAACAAAAATAAGGGACTATACTAGTAATATAGGGACCTAACACTCTCTAAGGCGTCCAAGGCAGGACTGTGGGTTGAAAACCTTTATGAAGGTAGCCCATGTGCCTTCAAAAAAAGAAAAGAGAAAAAATAAAGGAACAAAAAAGAAAAAAGAAAAATACCAATGCACTCATTTTGTTTTTCTGCAGGTTATTGATCAAAGATGGTTTCTCAGAACCAGGGGAAAAAAATTTCTTCACTTTTGTTTCTCCTCTGCTTACATACACCATGAACCACTCCAGCAGGAACCTGTTGGAAATACTGAGAGGGGGGGTGAATCAGTATTTCTTAGAACATTAGTTAATCTTCAATTATTATCAGTGTTTGTACAATGATAGCAAGTGAAACAAGAGGAACACAAATGCACGCAATTTTTAAGGTGGAAATCCCACTCTGACAAAACCACCTAATGTTTTTTCTAATAATTATTTTCAACTCCAATTGAAAATAAAGCTCCAACTTCCTAGAATCTAGAGAAATAATTCTTCTCTAGCTCTCACTCTGATGGATGCTCTAACGCCCGAGGACTCTTCGTAGATCACCGAATGGATGCACCAACACCCAATGAGCTACAACTCACCCTACACCACCCTACCACCCTATAGAAGAATAAAAGAAGAATGGACTCTGCACTGTAGAAAATGGTCCACTCTACAATGACATAGAATGCATGTAGAAGAAGAAGATATACTAGACCATAACCCCCAACTTTCGACACAACCACCGCCTCTTCAACCCTTGGCGAGATAGACACTAGTACTAATTTGTACAATAATGTACTTACAATGACTAAGCACAATGATACCTTTAAAATGATTGTATGAGGTCATTTCACTTGAAGAATTCATATGATGAACTTCTCTTGTCAGTGCTATGCACCTTAGTTGCTGCTCCTTTCATGCTGCGCTCTACCGCACCTTGTTTTTCTTTCTCGTCGTAGAAAGTCTGGTCCCTTTGCAATCCTTGATAATACATGATCTAGCTTTTTCTTGCCTTCAGGAGCTGGGTATGAATCTGTATCTCTCGTTACTTTCCCGTATCCTTCAATATCTAATTTTCGATTCTGTAGTAGTCCTATGAGTCTTCTCACCAATGCTACAGGTCTGACCCAATTTGGATTCTTCAAGAGAGAATTATACCCAATTTCTCACACTGCCCTAATTATGGATTGTTTCAAACGATAGCACACTTGTACGGCGTGCCACATGTCAATTTTTATTCATTTGCTTCTGAAATTGATAAATAAAAAATTACAAACTGTGCACTATCCATCAATTTTTACGGCATTCCAATCTTATACTCATAGAGGGATTTATGATGAATTTACCAAGGTCACTTCTTTGAGATGAATTTGCAGGGGAGCCCGCAAACCTTTATCCACTGATGCATCATATCCAAAAATATTGCGCAACTTGATCTAAAAGTTTTACTACAACTTCCTCAGGATTTCGGATTTGCCTCATAAAAATTTCAGCTTCTGAGCCTTCGTAGAAAAAAAGCTAGAGCGAAAATTCCACGATGACTTGTTTCGTGATGGCCGAATCCCTCGCCTAAGGAGGAAATGAAGATCACAATATATATGAATTTGCAAGTTGAGAGGGGCTTCAACAAGTGAACGTGGGAGGGATTTTAGAGCATAAAAAAATATTAATCATGACTTTTCAATGACCCATGCTCCCAACACCATGGGGTTTTAGCCCACTAACTGGGTACAAACTTCAAACATGAATATCTCTCAAACCGAGAAGAATTACATGGCCTGCCATATATCAACGGAAACATATCAACAAGTAGAAACCATCAAAAGCATTATTGACCCAGAATATATTAATTTGGTAGGTCAAACTCCCCATTCAATTTTGGTTTAGCCCCTAGTGTTGCTTGGGTTGACATCAATGACAATCGCTGATCAACAATCTCCCCCTTTGGCATTGATGGCAACACAAGTACTCCCCCTGCGATCATGACACCTCTTCCTTCAACATTCTCTCCCCCTTTGACATCAATGGCAAAGGGTAACTCGAAACACAACCATCCCTGCACACAGCACACACTTCCACTCGCAGCGACACACACAACCATCCCTGGCAGACTAGCACATTCCCCTCCACTCCCCTTATATTCCGAAAATGAAAAATCTAATGAGAACTTGGGGAGAATCCCAAGCTTCTACGAAGATATTCCAATGCCTGGAAAATATTTAAGATGTGATTCTTTTGGTGTCGTTGGAATCTTGCTACTTGTCCAATTTCTTGCATAACTTCGGTCTGGGAGGCTATTACATATAGAAGACTACTAAACATAGACCTATACAACCTTTGATCCACATCCTTAGATGAGTCATCTATGCTCAATTTGCAACCAAGTAAAGACATATCAAAATCACTTTGCACCTTTGTAGAAAAATTCTTACTTAGATGATCATCATTGCTACCAATTATTGTATAATCCTCTTTAGCTATTAGACATGCTTTAGTTGCTTTCTATCCAGCACATATATATGTTGTTTGGAGCTCGACTGGTTAGTAGCCACAATTTCACCATACACGCCTTTCCCGATTTCACATTTCGTGGAGTTGAATAGTATTGTGTGTCCCTTGACTCACACATTTGTCCAACACTCGAGCGTGATTGTGATTCATGTTTTCAACCAATAGAACATTATTGGCTAGAACATATTTGCTTCCGAGAGTGACAGAGTATCTGATCCTACAACATTTGAAGATCCGCCATTTCCAAAGGACACGCGTTCCATCCTTCTTCTCTTCAAAGATACAAATTTACTCTATCTCCAGCCATATGCGTTAGAGCAACCAATATCAACATACCACACATCTTTGTTCTTTTGAGCCTTGAGAGTGAGAGCACAATTATCATTCTTCTTCTTCTTCCATGTTCGTTCATTCTATGGCTTCGAAGATTCTTCTGGAGGATTTTCAAGTCTGTAGTCTTTAGCTATGTGTCCAAAGTTTCGACATGTGTAACATTCAATATTATTTCTTAAATGTTCAAATCTATTGATATTTCACTAAGCCCTGGGAGGTTCATATTTGACAGATCTCCTGGAATTGTATTCGTTCCTAGTGGTATGTGCAACATTCTACAGATTTATGACCAAATTTTCCACATGAATAATGTAGAGCTATAAAAAATATGTTGTAATCGGATAGAAATTTTCGTCGAGGAATTGTCTTCCAAGGTTTTTCTTGCTAGATCTTGTCCCAATGAAATCTTCATGCTATGTTAGATCTCATAGGTTCATTGTATTTTGATGTAGGAAAGGTCCTGCTTCTTCTTCTTTGTAACTAATGCCAGCTTTGTCATTGTAATACTCGTTGATTGTTGATGAGTTCTTCTAATGCCCTTGAGTCATAGCATAGTTTTGGATAGTTTTTCCCTTTCTTCACTTCCTCTACGCAGGGAGACTACTTGGGCTTCTAATTCTTCCCCTTCTTGGTTGCTTTCTTCCAACTATCTTTTTGAAGTGACTCTTCAATGCATTTGTGTTCTTCAACTTCAATTTTGAGACCTTGAACTTGTTCTTCAAGAGTTTTTAGAACGGATCTTTCTCCGCTTGAGATCTTTTATAAGTTTGATTGTTTCCTCATAAAATTCGTTTATGGTCCATCCTTCTTCTTCTTGTTTGATACCTCTTGCTTATTGTGCTTGGCCATAAACAATACTCTCTCATTGGCTTCTTCTTCACTATCATTGTCTTCTACCGGATAGTATGAGCTATCTTCTTTAGAGAGAAAGTTCCTTTGGATCCTTGCTTTGTTGAATTTCTTAAAGCCTTTCTTTCTTTTTGAGTTGCCATTACTTTTTGTTTGGACATTTTTGTCTTAAAAATGCCCAACCTCATTACAAATTGAAACATATCAATGGAATTTTACCTTTGAATTTTCCCTTACCAATTTGTAGTTTTCTGAAGTAAGCATATTCTTCTATCTGAAAAGACCTTCTTCATCATCTCCCTTTTCTTCACACTTCTACATGCATGTCTTTTCAATTGAAGATTGTTTATCCTTATTGGTTTTATTATATGTATCTAATGCGCTTTCTAGATGTGAAGTACCCTCTTCTTCATCAAGTCTCATTTCATATGCTGAGAACTCACATGTAATTCCTCTTTGCTAAGTTTGTCCCTGATTTGCACCTGTATTCTAAGACCGATACCTTTGGGTTGAATCTCCCTAGTAACGTCGTCTAAGAATCTTACGTATAATAATCTTCTCGTCAACTAGATCTCCCAATCCTTCCGGAGGTATTGCTATTTCATTAATGTATTGAAAGTATGCAACAATGTTGCAATCTTCTTTCATTCCGAGTTGCTCAAATTTTGCTCTATAGTTTTTGAAGATTTGCTTCTTTGACATTTTGAGTCACCTGCATATATATTCTCAAGCTTTCTCCCATACATTTTTGGTGGTTTTACAACTCAACACCTTATGATAAGCGTATTCAATAAGTCCCACCTGTGATAATAATATTCTTTTCTTTTGCATCATTTACCAAATTCTTCTTTGCTTGTTCATCCTTTAGTTGATGTAAATCCATTTTGAACAGTGTCCCATACTTCGTAACCTTGTGCCAAGAGATAGACCTTCATTCTTCCTTTCCAAAGTGCATAATTATTTTCATTGAATAGAGGTACACCATTCTTGGTATGCTCCATGACCTCCTTCCAACTATTAAACTGGTATTGAAGGATACAAGCTTTCAATTAGAGCATTATTTAATCTTCAATTATTATCAGTGTTTGTACAATGATAGCAGCAAACAAGAGGAACACAAATGCACACAATTTTTAAGGTGGAAACCCACTCCGGGACAAAAACCACCTAATGCTTTTTCTAATAATTATTTTCAACTCCAATTGAAAATAAAGCTCCAACTTCCTAGAATCTAGAAAATCATTCTTCTCCAGCTCCCACTCGGATGGACGCTCCAATGCCCGAGATTCTTTAGTAGTCACTCTGAACGGATGCACCAACACCCAATGAGCTACAACTCACTCTAGCACCACCCTACCACCCTATAGAAGAATAAAAGAAGAATGGACTCTCGGACTGTAGAAAATGGTCTAATTTACAATGATATAGAATGATGTAGAAGAAGAAGATATACTAGACCATAACCCAAACTTTGACACAACCCTACTGCCTCTTCAACCTTTGGGAAGATATGACACTAGTACAATTTGTACAATAATGTATTTACAATGACTAAGCACATATGATACTTTTACAATGATTTTTATGCAAAGGTCTTGCCCACTCTGAAGAATTCATATGATGAACTTCTTTGTCAGCTATATGCACTCTTTAGCTTCTCATTTTCTTTCATGCTACCTCTATCGCACCTTTGTTTTTTTCTTTTAGCCATAGAAATTCTAGTCCTTTGCAATCCTTGACAACACATGATCTCAGCTTTTTCTTTGCCTTCCCGAGCTCAGTATTGAATCTGGTGTATCTTTGTTATTTTAGATCCTCAATATCTGATTTTCAGTTCTGTAGTAGTCCTCTGAGTCTTCTTTCCAATTCCATAGGTCTGACCCAATTTGGATTCTTCAAGAGAGAATTATACCCAATTTCTCACACTGCCCTAATTATGGACTGTTTCAGCAGAGAACACTTGTATGGCGTGCCACGTGTCAATTTTCATTCATTTGCCTCTAAAATTGATAGAGAAAACATTATAGATTGTGCACTATCCATCACTTTTTACGGCATTCCAATCCGTGTTGGAAATATGATGCAGAGTGTTGTCCTTGATGGCAACCCACGAATGAAGATGAAGACATGCGACTGTTGACATGTGTTGTCCTTGATGGCAAACCACCTGATGAAGTTATGCTTGACTTGATGGACTTAGTAAATGATGTAAACTACGATATGATATAATGTTTGTTGACAATATAATGCTAAGTGTTTTCCTTGAAAGGCAACCCAACTGATGAACGATGATGACAAATCTTACTTTGATGAAGTTGTGCTTGAGAGAATATGTTCCCTGATGAAGAAAATATGATGTTTCTACAAAGGTGTGTACGAGAAGACTATGAAGAAAGGATTTCAGAATGTACTCAAAGTATGATGAAAAAGAGTATGTCTCTTGGTATACGTATTGGCTTAAGGGAAATCGCGTATACACGCATGAGAGGAAACGTGCGCAGTCGCGCATGGGTAAAAGCGCTCAAAAGTGGTAAAACCAAGGGTAACCACTATGGTATTAACTCATTGAATTGGGTAATGATCCGCCTAATTGACCTCTAGTCCGAGATAGTTTTTGGGCTTATGGTATTGTTTTGATCCATGGTATTGAAAAAGGGGCTCATGGTATTGAATAAAGGGTAATCATATAAGGAGAAGAAATTCATTGTGCAAATGATGAGAGTAGGGAGCAAGATGTCCGAGCTTGAATGAATACTTCTCTCGAAGTAGATCTGATTGGAAAGGGTTACACTTGAAGATAAATATGAGTGTATGATGCACCAATGATGAAGAAGGGATCTAGATTCGAAATGCACTCTGTATTTACTAGATCTCGCTTATGGAAGGCCTAGATACTGTGATGAGGCGAACATCTAGGGCGAACATCCAGCTACGTGAAAGGGTAACTGACCAAGATCTGATCCAAGAAGTATCCCGGTCAGAGTAATTGAAGATCTACACGCACTTACGACGCGAGAAGCGCGTATATACGCAGCTCTTCAGCGAAGAGAAAGCGCGTAGAGGGCAATAAAATATACACCGAGGTATACGCCGGTTTGTGTGGACTGGGAAGCGCGTATATACGCGAAATCAGTAGTGTAAAGAGCGATGCAGCCTAGGGGTATAAGCAAGGGGTATGAAATATCCGAGCTGTTCTCGTCGTGTTTATGCTATTCGTATCTGTGTATGATATGTATCCGTTGATGATGTATGGTTGTGCTTAAAAGTATGGAAAGGGTCCGGTGATGAAAATATGATGAAATGTGGCCTGCCAAGTATTGTTCTATTGAAGTGGCTGGATCCAGGTGGAAATTGATGAAACGTGGTCCAAGGTGGTGCCGAGGGAGTTGTAGCCTTCTGGGACCAGGGGGTTGTAGCTCCTTCCGTGGGAGGTCGGTAAAAGCGAGATCGTGGGGTTGTAGCTCCCTTCCAGTGTGAGGCCGGTAAACGAGTCGTGGGTCGTAGCTCCCTTCCGTAGAGAGGTGTCGGTAAACGAGCGCAGTGGAGGCTCACAGTGTCGTCAAGTCTCTGCGCCAAAGACATATGTTGTAAGATGTTTTCTCTATAATAAAATATCGAAAGGCCGAACATCCGCAGCTGTGGTTTTCTCCCGACTTGGGTTTCCACCTAAAATTTCAGTGTTCATGTGTGATGTTTTGTGTCATGATTTATTCCCGTTCTTATCGCTTACATGTTTACTCGCTATTGAATATCCGATGAATAAATGAAGGAATGATTTGAGTGATGAATTAATGACATATATAGATATCTCGTGGTATACGCTAGTTTCGTAAAAGGTATCCGCGTATATATGCAAGTCCGTTCGGGGAGAAGTAGCGTATGCATTTGAAGCAGTAAAAAGTGAAAGTTTTGAATATGCGATGAAATGACCGATCTCACCCCCCCCTCTCGGTATTTTTCCCAACAATCTGGTACTTTGAGCTGGGTCCTCGTCGCGAAGCTTTGATCGCTTAAAGGAGATCCACTCGCAATGGGAAGTCAAGAAGGAGTAATGTCTAGTAAAGCCACCTCTATTCAATGGAAAGCAATCGATATTCTGGAAGGTACGTATAAAAGCATATACTCTGAAAGTCTTGGTGCGGGGTGTATGGGCAATCGTGGAAGAAGGTTATCAATACTCCTGTGAAAGCATTCCTACCGATGCAAATTTGCGAAAAGAAAGAAGTATGAAATCAATGCCAAAGCAAGGAATGTCTGTTGGGGAAGCATGATCTGATCAAATTTGCCAAAGTGATGCAACTACATTCGGCAAAAAAGACATATGGGACTAAAAATCATTCTAAGCTATGAAGGAGACAAAAAGGTAAAAAATGCAAAACTCCAAACTCTTAGAATTGAATATGAAAATTTGAAGATGCATAGTGATGGAAAAAGTGTTGCCGTTTCTTTCTTCGTCTAGATGATATTATAAATCAGATGAGAAATTTGGGTGAAACCATGGGCCGATACTACTCACGGTAGAAAAGGTCTTAAGATCTTTGACTTCAAAATTTGACTCTAAAGTTTCGGCTATTAGAAAGGCAAGATCTCGTAATCGCTTATTATTGTTCAATTACATGGTACATCGATGCTTTTGAAATGAGACAAGGAGGTCCTTCTCAAGTAAGAGAAGTCGCTTTTAAGGCATCTACAAAAGGAAAGGAAAAGGGAAGTTGTCAAAGAATCCGAATATATATCCGATGAAGAAGAAGCAAATTTCTTGAGAAAGCTCCAAACTAGGGTACTCGGAAGATTCAAAGGTAAGCTTCCCTTCAAATGTTTTGAGTGTGGGAAAAGTTGGTCATTATGTCGCTAAATGTCCTTATAGAGAAAAACATGGTAAAGGGAAACAATTTGAAAAGAGAAAGAGTTATTACTGCAAAAGAAGATGATGATGAAGTTTCTAGCCAAGATGAAGAAGATTCAACCAAGATCTAAAAAGTGCTCATGGCTAGAAGCAAAGAAGAAGGTTACTCGAGGAAAGGAGATATCTCGTAAATCATGCAATAGCAAAAAATTGAAGAAGATGAAATAGATTCTACGAAGATCTACAAGCACCATGGCAACGAAGAAAAAAGGGAGAAACACTTTGTATTACTCTTCTTTTGTAGCAAACAATAGTAAAGATAGTGAAAGTCAAAGTTGTGGATCTAGAAGAAGCTCTCAAGATTAAAGAAGAAGAACTACAAAGTTCATACAATAAGCAAGAAACTATCTATAAAGAGATGATCTCACAAAATGAGAAAGATCAAATAGAAATGCTAAATGGAACAGGGTGATGACAAGTATCAAAGGTTTCATACTTATGCATCCGACCGAATTAAAGATCAAGCGAATCCCTAGGAAAAATCAAGCAAGAAGAATGAAGGACTTGAAGTCTGCTATCATCTTTTCAGCAGCGAGCAGCTAGAAGCATCAAGTAAGGAGAATAAGGAACCTCTACAATCCTTTGAAAGAGGAAGGCCTTTGAAGCAAATTATCTCTCTCAAAGAAGATCTGAAAAATCAAATAAGAAGAATAGAAGAGCTGCAACAAACATGTGAAGGATATGAAGATTGGTTGGAAAGAAGAGATCCTAAATCAAGGATCAAGTTGAAGATGGAAGAAGAAAAAGAAGAAAGCATGACAAAGCAATGTCAAGTCTTGAGGTTGAGGTAAATATTCTCAAAGGTAAATTAGAAGAAAAGGTTAAAACTTTTTTGAGGTTTCATGATAGTACTAACATTTTGGACAATATTCTGAGTAATCAAAAGGTCTCCCTCACTATCAAACATGGTCTTGGTTTCCATGAAACTGTTAAAGAGGAGAATCTAGCTCACAAGGAAGTGCCAAAAATTCGGAGGGATGTCAATGCAAAACCTGAAGTGTTGAAAGAGACAAAAACAACCAACAATCATGAATTTTCAAAGAAATTCATTCAAGAACGTTGAATGTTTTAAATGTCATAATTATGGACATGTTGCAAAGAATTGTGTAGAGAGATTATTTCAGCCTCAAACAAACAATTCCTACATAGAAAGGTACTAGGGTTTCTTCAAGGGATATTGTTTTTCATGTAACAAGTATGGACACAAAGCACTGACTTTGTAAAAGGAGGAAGAATAGAAATACTCATTATGATTCTTATGCTTATTTTTTCTAGCCATGCATGAGATGTTATAAAGTTTAATAAGTATGACATGTAGAAAAGGAATGCAGATGAACGTAGTCTGAAAATGGATAGCTTCAGCACTCAAATAGAAAGTTCAAGAAAATTTGGAAAAGAAGGAGGGACACGGTAGGAAACGTAGGGAATTCGACCTTACTGTAAACATCCCGCTCGAAGCTACTTCTCCTCGATTGACATGCAGGGAATGATGTGGGATACATTATGAGATTTAGTAATGTATCGTCACAAGGGAAGCAATGCATGATGACTCTCATGGTTGATTTGATTATTCTAGTTATGTTTACTTCGAAATGCACACATTCGATGTGGAAAGGATAGTGCACAGAAAGGGTACAAGCTCGGAAGAAATGAAGAAGATGGAAATTTTCTATGCTTCACTTTCCATACGCATGTTCCATTAATTCAAAAGTCGCGTATACACGCCTTGAGTTCAGGAAAGACGCAAGCACGCAGTATTCATTGATGATAAGAAAATTTATCCAGATACTGAAGATCCATGGTAGGTCCGGAGGAGCTCTACTTCGATTGGTTTGAGTGATTGCACTGTCTAGCAAATTATTCTAGTTATACTCCATGATAATGAAATGATGCATGGGTTCTTGTGTTGAAGATTATGCGATGAAGCCTTTGGGTTGTTTTATGATGAAGAGCATTCATTGTTGAGATGAAAGTCTTATAGTTCAGAGATGAGGACAGATCATGCAGAGATTGTTATTGATGACTTGTCTGTTGAAGGTATCTCGGATTGCAGTAAGTTAAGGAAGAAGCACGGTTTAGGGAGTAGTAGGGTTGAATTCTAATGGGTAGCAATTGTTGGAAAATATGACTCGCTATTCTTTGGTCTTGGTGATACTCATGCTCAAATGATGATGATTTGGTACATGGATTATTATGATAAGATTTTTGAGCCCTAGTTGTCGATAGAGCATCTTTGTGTGGATGAGTTGGATATCATTTTGTTTCGTATCTTATAGAGTTTTGTTGTTATAGTTGAGATCTTTTGCCTACATATGTTACTTCATGTTACCTCTTGAAGATCATGGTGATTTTGGAAATCACATGGATGATTGCTTGATACATATCTCAAGATGTCGTGTTCCGATATGATAATCTCTTTTGGAAAAGAATGTATTAATGCTCGCAAAGGATCCGCAAGGCTTGATTACGAATGGGCTTAATGCTACAACCATTGGATACGTGAAAACACAACTCACTTCTGTCTGTTATAGATCCGTAGTCCAGAAGGCAATCAAATATCTCGTAAAGAAGTCAACACCTGTCTTTTGCCTTACAAAGAATCGTGGGATTCGAAAGTTGAAAATTTAGAAGATGGCTTGGGATACGCGGGTTTCCTGAAACACAGTCGCGTATATACGCGAGTTCCTGCACAGAAAACCGCGTATGGTTGGTTGCTGACAATTTTTGGTTGGTTCAGCTCTCTTCAGCACAGCTGCAGTACTGTTTGGTATCTCTGATACTGTTTGGTATCTCTGGTGGTATTTCAGTTCTCATAATTCTGTTTCTAATGTTTTGATGAAGATGCCTTGATGATTTGTTGGTGGAAGTTTTCAGGATGCACAAACTAAGGGGGAGCCTTAGTCTCTAGAAAGATTGCTTGGTTGCACAGATTCAGGGGGAGCATTAGCTTTGCTGAGTATAATGCAGTGTTGGCATTATGATGGTTCTGAAATATGTTCTCTTTCTTGAGGACTTTTTGATATTGGTTATGAAAAGTCATATTTGTATTTGTATGAAAAGGTCGGGGGGAGACCCATGTTGTAAAATTGTAATATTCAGTCATGTAAGGACTTGTCATTTTTGTAAACCCACTTGGTTGGGTAGCTAAGTCAAATTTGTAAACCCACTTGGTTGGGTAGTTGAGTCTCATATGTAAATCCATGTGGATGGATAATTGATGTAAGTATGAGTCCTTGGTGATAGGAAGTTCATAGAGTCATGTACTTCATTGACAAATATGGTTGAAGATTCAGCATGAACTCAGGGGGAGTTTGGCCACTTCAGCACATATCAGATCTGCAGAATGTTTCTTCCACATGAGGAGAAAAGGAGGAGAGTGTTGGTTTTTGATCAGCCCTTTGCCCTTGATGTCAAAGGGGGAGAGTAACATGGTGTTTGAATGAAGAGAAGATAATGATGTCAAATATTTGGGAGAGTGACATGGTATCTATCTGCTGTGGTAACCAAACACCATCATGGTTGCCATCAAGTCCAAAGGGGGAGATTGTTGGAAATATGATGCAGAGTGTTGTCCTTGATGGCATCCCACGAATGAAGATGAAGACATGCGACTGTTGACATGTGTTGTCCTTGATGGCAAACCACCTGATGAAGTTATGCTTGACTTGATGGACTTAGTAAATGATGTAAATCTGATATGATATAATGTTTGTTGACAATATAATGCTAAGTGTTGTCCTTGAAAGGCAACCCACCTGATGAAGATGATGACAACTTACTTGATGAAGTTGTGCTTGAGAGACTATGTTCCTGATGAAGAAAATATGATGTTTCTACAGTGTGTACAGAAGACTATGAAGAAAGGATTTCAGAATGTACTCAAAGTATGATGAAAAAGAGTATGTCTCTTGGTATACGTGTATTGGCCTAAGGGAAATCGCGTATACACGCGGAAAGGAACGTGCCAAGTCGCGTATGGGTAAAAGCGCTCAAAAAGTACAAAACCAAGGGTAACCACCATGGTATTAACCCATTGAATTGGGTAATGATCCGCCTAATTGACCCCGTCCAGATAGTTTTGGGCTTATGGTATTGTTTTGATCCATGGTATTGAAAA
Source organism: Pinus albicaulis (assembly GCA_034641835.2). Classification (NCBI taxonomy): domain Eukaryota; kingdom Viridiplantae; phylum Streptophyta; class Pinopsida; order Pinales; family Pinaceae; genus Pinus; species Pinus albicaulis. The sequence goes on along the minus strand of CM076574.1, from coordinate 335,098,239 downwards.
AGGGGCTCATGGTATTGACAAAGGGTAATCATATATAAGGAGAAGAAATTCATTGTGCAAATGATGAGAGTGGGTGCAAGATGTCTGAGCTTGAATGAATACTTCTCTCTGAAGTAGATCTGAATGAAAGGGTTACACTTGAAGATAAATCTGATTGGATGATGCACCAATGATGAAGAAAGGGATCTAGATCTGAAATGTATCTACTAGATCTGCTTATGGAAGGCTTAGCTCTATGATGAGGCGAACATCTAGGCGAACATCTGTCTGAAGTGAAAGGGTAAATCTGAACTGAATATCTGATCTGAAGAAGTATGCTGCTCTGGAATAATTGGAGATCTATACGCTACTTCGACGCGGAGGAAGCGCGTATATACGCAGCTTCAGCGAAGAGAAAGCGCGTATGCGCAATAAAATATACACTGAGGTATACGCCGGTTTGTGTGGACGGAAGCGCGTATATACGCGAAATTAGTGAAGTAAAAGAGCGTATGCAAACTAGGGTTTGCTGAAGCAAGGGGTATGAAATATCTGAGCTGTTCTGCTGTGTTTATGCTATCTGATCTGTGTTGATATGTATCTGTTGATGATGTATGGTTGTGCTTAAAAGTATGGAAAGGGTCCAGTACGAAAATATGGTGAAATGTGGCCTGCAAGTGGTGTTCTATTGAAGTTGTTGGATCCAGTGTGAAAATTGATGAAACGTGGTCCAAGGTGGTGCTGAGGGTTGTAGCCTTCAGTCAGGGGGTTGTAGCTCCCTTCCAGGTGAGGCTGGTAAACGAGATCGGGGGGTCGTAGCTCCCTTCCAGGAGAGGCTGGTAAACGAGTCAGGGGGTCGTAGCTCCCTTCCGGGAGAGGCTGGTAAACGAGCGCAGGTGGGTGCCTGCGTGCTGGTCAAGTCTGCGCCAGCACATATGTTGTAAGATGTTTTCTCTATAATAAAATATTGAAGGCTGAGCAACTGCAGCGGTGGTTTTCTCCCGACTTGGGTTTCCACCTAAAATTCTGGTGTTCATGTGTGATGCTTTGTGTCATAATTTATTCTGTTCTTACTGCACATGTTTACTGCTTATTGAATATCTGATGAATAAATGAAGGAATGATTTGAGTGATGAATTAATGACATATATAGATATCTGTGTATACGCTAGTTTCGTAAAAGGTATCCGCGTATATACGCAAGTCTGGTTCAGGAAAGTAGCGTATGCATTTTAGAAGCAGAAAAAGTGAAAGTTTTGAATATGCAGTAAATACTGATTCACCCCCCCCTCTCAGTATTTTTCCCAACAATCCGATATTCAGAGAGGGAGTTATGACGAATTTACCAAGGTCACTTCTTTGAGATGAATTTCAGGAGCCTGCAAAAACCCTTACTTCCACATATCATATCTCCAAAAATATTGTGCAACTTGATCTGAAATTTTTACTTCATCTTCCTCAGGATTTTGGCTTCGCCTCATAAACATTTCGGCTTCTGAGCCTTCGTAGAAAAAAGGTTAGAGCGAAATATATATGAAGATCACAATATATATGAATGCTTAAGTTGAGAGGGGCTTAAACAAGTGAACGTGGGAGGGATTTTAGGAGCATAAAAAATATTAATTATGACTTTTTAATGACCCATGCCCCAACCCCATGGTGTTTTAGCCCACTAACTGGGGTACAAACTTCAAACATGAATATCTCTCAAATCGTGAAGAATTACATGGCGTGCCATATATCAACGGAAAAATCTCGACAAGTAGAAACCATCAAAAGCATTATTGACCCAGAATATATTAATTTTGTAGGTAAAACTTCCCATTCAATTTCAGGTTAGCCCCTGGTTCTGCTTGGGTTGACATCAATGACAACCGCTAATCAACAGAACCCATTCATGCATTTCACCCCTTAGATAGGCATTACAAGAAACTCTTGTAAATGCTATACGAAACATATTCATGAAGGAAGAAGCTCTCTCAAGGATTTATAAAATTCAAGGATAGCATGATAATTTATGTTTTTCCTGTACCTACCACTCCTAACCCCTTATTTCACCCCATGCACAAGGATTCACTCTCTAAACCCTATGTTGCACCATTAGCAACTAGATCATATGAAACTTGGCATGAGACCTATTCCCTTACCTATCCACCACTCCATTCATTCCATGACCTCATTCACGAACTCCATAAACCATCTCCCTACATTCCTAAGCAAGATGAAGAAAGAAGAAGAAAAAAGAAGACTGCTATAGGAAATTAGAAAGTTTCATGTATCAATTATGTGTATGGAATAACAAGGTCAAAAACTGAAGAAAATTTGATGGAGATGACTTCAAAAGACCACCAGCAGACTCCAGGTGAATGAGAACACCAGCCAAGGCACCTGAAGACCTCCATGCAGCACCTGCAAGAATAAAATACAAAAAAAAGATTAAGCAGCTCACTCGGAAAAAGTTGGTCACTTTGAAAATAAACAAGGAAAAAAAAAACAACAAGGGAAAGATCATGGCTGCAACCATAAGCTCCAGATCCTTACACCAACTCATTCTGCAATACACCAGCACCAGGTAGGCTCAAGTATCGCCCTTTACCTCTCGCTATGCATTCGTAATGGCCAAAATAGTTTAATGTCGAGGTTTAGAGGTTTAAAAGGAAAAAAGGTGGCCAATTAACTTGGCCACCTTCATAAAGTTAAGCTGGATGAAAAGTAAAAGTGAATGCCACCTGGGAAATAAAATCAAGTTAAGAGGGATTGAATGAGTATGAAGAGGTGATTACAAGGCTAAGCAATCATTAGCTGGATTGGGACCAACATTCTCAAAGAGGAAAACTCGTGTTAAGTATGATTCAACACCCTGCTCCAAATTTAGTTAAAAATGCCATAAAGGTGAGTCCTACCTCATTTTCACCATCTCGCTGGGCATTTCAAATAATAGTGAAAGAAAAAGAGTTGTGGGATCCATCATGGAGATCAGCATCAAATTCATAGCTTGCATGCACCATCGTGCTACAAGAAATAGATAATTGCTGCAGGAAACTACACAGGTAGATCAAAAAGGATACAAAGGGAAAAACAGATTCATCTGTGGGTGAAATTACTTCCTAAAGTCACCATATCCCAAGAAAAAAAACCAGAGGACAAAGGTAAGTGGTTTCTATCCTCCAGAACTGAAATTTCTCCATGAGATTTACACACAAGTTATAGTTTGGTAATTAAAAGGGTATTTTTTTCTTTTTGCAGTTGTTTGAGACCATCATCTTCAAGACCTCTTCACATAACTCTCAAGAATCTCACCACCTTCCTATCACAGCCATTAAAATGGGAGGGGGATTCAACAAAAGAGAGCCCACTGATATTAAAAGAATTAGGTAGCATCCTCAAGTCATGGAAATTTTCAGAAATCACCAATGGTTAGGTTTATTTGAACTTTTGAAAGGTTTTGACGAGGTGATATCTCAAGAGTTTTTAGTGGCTCTGCAATCACACTCAAAAGGGAGATCCACCATTGTGGTTAGGGTCCTAGCCATCACACTTTCACCTGAACTCATAAGTAGATTCACTACTTTTCCCTTAGGAGTTAAATGGGTTAAAGAAAGGATGCCAAGCACTGCAACCAAGAAAGGCTTCTTTCTGCCAGGAGAAGAATACATTGAAGACAAGAATGGAGTGAGGAGAGAAAGCCTTCCATACCCCTGAGATGAAGTAGCCTTCCATATCATGAAATTCATTTCTTGTAAATACAAAATTAGTGTAGTCTATGGGTACCATTTCAGGTTATTAAATGAGCTTAGGTTTCAAGGAGAACTCCCTCTAGAATAGATATTAAGCATCCCTCATTTCCTCCTGAACTAAATAACTGACATGAGAAATAAGGCGAGGGAAATAAAATACCAACATTTGGCTCATCATGGCCTCATAAAACTGATAGTGAATGATTCTTTGAGAAGTTTAAACCTCCATATATCTTGGTCCTCATTCATAGACATGGATATGGAAGCCTTCATAGCCACCCAAACTAGACAAACATCTGCCTCTAGTATTAGAGAGAAGGAGGTAGAAGAAGAAGAAGAGGAGGCTGAAGAGGAGGTCGAAGAATAAGAAGAGAAAGCTGAAGATGAGGAAGAAAAAGAAGAAAGGGATGTTGAAACAAATAACATAGAGACAGTAGAAATAGGGAAAGAAAAGGTTGAGGGGAAGAAGGAAGAAAAGGCACAGGAAAATAAAGGATTGGACCCTATTCTAGGCAGTGATATCTCCCCTCAGGACACCAGCATGTCACCAGGCATTATAAATCAGGAAGTGGCTGCTACACTAGCCACTTTGAGCACACCTGTGAACATAAAGAGGAAGAGGAAAACACTAATGTATTTCAGGACTAGGAAGAGTCAAAGGATAAGGCAAGGGAAACCACTGACTCCAACCAAAAGCAAAATTTACATTGAGGAGTCACCAAAGAAATATGATGAAATAAGGATAGAAAAAGTAAAGGTGCAAGAGGTCACCTCACCTGTGAGGACCCCTGCAACCTACATAATAAGACACTCAGCTAGGCTGGCATCCCATACACATCACACAACCCCCACAAACCCTCAAAAGACTGAAAAAAGAGAAAAATGAGCAAAAGAGGGTCTTCAACAAGAAAAACAGAGTTTGCTACAGGAAACTCTGTCTTTGCTATAGGAAACTCTAGCAGACCTAGAATTAGATTAAAATACCTTGGTTGAGGAAGCAAATATAGCCATAGATGGGAAAGAGGTCAAAGAAGTTGAGGAAAAGGCACAAGATGAAGGAAAATATGAAAAAGAGGGAGAAAAAGATGACAAGGAGGAGCCCACCACACCAAAACCTGTCTTCAAAGATGTAGCAGTAGTGCCAAAGCCTAGCCCTCAACCCAATCTCAGCTCCTAATACACATTTATTGAAGGGGGAAAATTGATTCCTCATAAGTTCATAGTTCCTATATTCTATAAGTTGGAATAGGAGAGGGCACACACTCATCATTGGGTGAAAATTTCCACATCCAAAGGTGTGCATGACATAGGTGTCATGGAGGAAAAAGTGACTGAGTTGGGAAGGGATTTGTTTTATGCTAGGCTCAAAGAATCCATGTTGAAAGAGAAGCTTCAGAAGGCCCAAGCATAGAATGTAGCATTGTAGGAGCAACTTCAACAAAAGGACAAAAAAATGGCCACCATGGCAGGTGTTATCACTCAGGTTTTCCTTGAAGTTGTGGAAAAGGAAAGTATACCCGAGGTAACCACAAACCAACCTTCAGATGCAGAATCTAGCCAATCTGCATCCAGAGAGGGCTCTCTCTTTATGATTTATCTTTGTTCTTAGAAGGTTTTAGGCTAGGTATAGATCCAAGAGTTTGTTTGGAAATGGTGGCATTCGCAAACTAGGGGCAAGGTTGAAGATTTTCAGTCCATTGGGCTATGGAGTCAAATGATGGCTTTACTGGATTTCTATTCTACACACAAGATGGTTTTGCAGGGCAAGATAGCCAGACAGAGAACAATCCTTAAAATTTAAAGTGGATGGGATGATTTTGAAGGGATGAAAGGTAGCTAAGAATCTTTCATCATGTTCAAAAGAAAGAAATGAAATGATTACAAACAAAGAGCAGTGAAGAATTCTTTATTATAGTAATCAAGAATGTTTAAATTAGCAAAGCAAGAGCATTTAAGAATTCGTGCTTATAACCAATTTAGAGGAAAACATTAAGAATAATCACATCTGAAATCAGAGTACAATTAAGCAAATTCTGATTCAATCCTTTATGTAAATTATTCAGAAATGGACCTAGGTAATGTTTTTTCAGATATATACTTGGACTTATACGGATAAAGACTTATTGACTATGATCCGACACACTGATCTTTGTAAAAATCTAGCTTCAAATTGTTATCGATCAACCACAAATAAATCTCTCAACTTTTATTCAAAACTCATCATCACAACAAAGAAACTCGAGAATCCACCAAAATATGCCCAAAATTGGCTGCATTTATACAAATTCTAAACTAAAATATCTTGAAAAAATATCAAAATTGGTTCACAAATCTCTCCAACTAATTTACATAAATAGAACTTAAGTAAAGGACACTCAAACTAATTCATCTATTTGGCACTATTTTGTATGGATAGGTGATGACAAAGAGGAGAATTCGAATTTGATCCAACTCTTAGCTGATGATGAGGCATCCAAGTCACTAACTGCTTCCTTTTTTTGTGAATTCTGCTCCAATAATTCTGCAAACTTGGGGTCCAATGATACCTTGTTATTTCTCAATCCGTAATAGATATGTAAAAAGTGAAAGAGGTTATTGTATATAAATATGTTAGTTAGATAAACCTCTTTCACTTTCCTAAAATTTCTCTCCAGCTGTGCGCAATAGGCTCTGCAAAAAGATGTGAAAAACAGAGTTTTACAGAGTCTGAAAAATAACCTCTAAAGATGTGCATGTATCTCTCAGCCTGAAATCACTGTGGAAAAACTGAGATAGGTTTTTGTAGATGGGTCTCTTAGAAACAAAAAAATCCTTCAGTTTTGTAAAATGTATTTCTAATTGGCCAAACTAGTCTCTGCAAAATGATGACTTAACAGGAATTTTCTGCAAAAAGTGCTTTCCAACATTGTTTAATATTTACAAAACCATAATGGCCGTTAGAAAAGTGAGAGAGGTTTTTGTAGATGGCCCTCTTAAGAACATAAACCTCCTTCAATTTTGTAAAATTCATCTTGGATTGATCACAATAGTTTCTGAAAAACTATGACTAAAATATGCAATTTCTGCAAAAATGTTCCTTCTTGTTATGTTTTTTTCATCTTTTTACTTTCTTGCTCTCTTGACTGTTTTACTTTCACTTTAGACAAACCTCAATATTGGTGAAATTATTCTCATCTCTTTTTACCATTTTACTGCCTTCTGTATTTACTTTTACTGTTTACCTTTGACTGCTCTGTAATTTCATTTTAACTTTCACTGACTTTTACCTGATACACTTTAACCACTGATACTCTTTAGCTGTTATGCTTTCTAACCTATGTTTGAATAGATTTGATAACAATATTGGAGTAAACAAATCTTATGACTAGTATTAAGACTGTTTATCCAAGGATGTGATCTTCTGATTACCTCTTCAGGGGACAACCGAGTAGATTTTTCAAGCAATTCTTCCATAGACAAAGGAGTTAGCTCTTGATCAGGTTCAAAATGTAGCATTGTATTGATAGCTTGGGGAGTAATGTGGAAAAGAATACTCTGGTCAGGGGACATTACTGCTCTTTGAGTTGGATCATAGTTAGAATGGCAGTAGTGGATAATTTCTGGGAAAATACGGACTGAGGGGATGAGATATCTCGGGAAATTGGATTCCTACAACCCAATGACATCCAATCCTTTCGAATAATCGTCTCTGCAACGGCAATAAATTTGAAGGGGACTTTCATCGAAAACCAAGTCTTTAATTTGGAAGTCTTTATCCACTAATAGTAAGTATTCTAACTCTCTGTGAGGGGCATTCAATGGAGTTATATTCAGGGCTGCTGGAGCTTCCATTTTGGTTCTTGTGTATTCAAAATGGAAGTTTCTGGGTTTTCTTCACAGACCGGGCGCGATTTCAGTTTTAATGAGGGAAATTGGCACAATTGCAGTTTCGGGGGAACAATTCACAGTTCTAAACCTCAGGGAATGATCTTAGTGATAAGATTTAATCACTAATCCAGCGGAAAAAATAAGGAACACAGAGTTTCTTCTGAAGTTCAGAGAGAAAATAGAATAAATACCTGTTTTTGGAGGCAAACTGGGATTTAACAGGTATCAAGTGGTGGCAAGAGGATGCTCCAACACTGGTCCGGCAGAATTCTGGAGCGAAATCGGATAGAACAGTGAATTCCCGTGAAAAGTTGAATTTTTCAGCAGAAGGCGCAGTCGCTTTCGAATAACGAAAATGACACAAAAACACGCAAATTTGTTTTATTTCCAAAGTCAAAAAAGGGGTTTTTAGTTTTTCAAGGAATGGAGTCATTTCAGTACGAGCTGATGTGGGGCAAGGGTCGGGTGGTAAGCGGTTAGTCCCCGCACCACTTTTTGGCAAAGGTGGTATTGAGCGCGGGGGGAGAAATTCCATTGGGCGAGTGACACGTGGCTGGAGTATTATTTCAATACCACCATTCCCCCGCGCGTTAAAGTGCTGACAAGGGACAGCTAGCGGGATGAATGTTAGCTGTAGATCTGTGGAGGGGCAATCCAAAGGTGGAAGGGACGGGGAGATGGTGGGGCGTTATCGTGCGGGCCCGGCGGGGTTTTAAATTTCATTAACGTTTAATTAATCACCCTGGGAGGCTTTTGATAGGCGGAGGGAGTGGTTATCAATTAATTCTGATAATTAATTAATCCCATGGTCTAATGAAAATAGGGGTTGCGGCAGGGTTTCGATTATGGTTAAAGCGTCGGGTGGGATGCCAAGTGGATGGGCCATGGTGGCATGGGGGTTTTTCCGAAGTTTTTAGTTTAAATTAAAACTTCGGCATTATTCATTTTTCTTTCAAGCATATAAAATTATATGTTTAAATGTTTTTTCGACATTTCTTATTATATGGTAATAAATTAAATCAATTCAATTACCATAAGGGGCGGGACTATTATATAATGATATATTTAACCAAAGGGCGCATAATGCGGGTTTTTAATGAATAATTGGGAAATAAATACTTTGGTTAAACTTTATAATAAAATGGTTTTTTTTGGATATTTATATAAAAGGAGTTATATACTTAGGATAAGGCATTTTCACTAAGGATTTAGTAAATAGAGTTAAATGTAAATATGACAAAGGGACAAGGACAACTCAAAATACTTTGCACATCTAAGAAAGTGAAGATTTCTGAAGTAAACCACATTATATCAACTTCAACACTTCAACATAGAATAGTAAGTGATTTTGAGGGATTATTGTGGAACTTTACATGATTTTCCTAAGTAAAATAGGATTTTACTTAGGAAAAGGTAAAGAGTGAATGATTATAATGACAAATGATCTCAAGTACTTAGGTCTTTTTGATCATTAGGCCGAGGGTCCGGTCCCTCCAAAAGTCAAGGAAATGCCTTGAGCCCCTTTGATCTCCAAATACCTTAGCACTTTGGGAAAATTAGTAAAAACTTAGGGAAAAAGTGATGTAGGAAGTTAATGATTTTGACAGGCATTTTTTGCTTGAGTACTTGTGATGAAGGTAAAAGATTAAACATATTCAACACCATCTACCTACCCTATCTACTTGACACTACCATTTTCTCTTCTTTATTAGGGTGCATTTAGACTTGCAAACCCTTGTCAATCTTCTTTTTCTTTTACAAGGCAAATCTATCTAATTCTACCCTTATTACATCCAAGGGCTCAGATTAAACTGTTGAGCACCTTTTATTAACTCTACCTATCTACTTATCTTCCAAGATTAAACTGTTTGGTCAGATATTTATTCTCTATTCTACAACATGAAATTGAAACATGAATGAGTCAAGTTTAAACAGTTTGACTCTTCATAAATTGTGGCAAAAGTTTGACAAGCTGCACACAATTGCTTATTTACAAAAAATGAAATAGTAGTGGCATTTGGATTTGCACACTTTCCTTGGTCTATTTTTTGCTTGGGGTTCATTTCTTTCATTTTCTTGACCAATTTATTTTTCTTACCCTTTGATTTTCTTTTAGGGTATACCCTCTTTACATTTTTTAAATTTTTTGATTTTTTGGTTTTTCAAGAATATGGAACACCTTTGCTCAAGAAAAAGGTTTGAACATATTCCATAGTTCAATCAAGACAATCATAAAAAATGACACCTATTGGTATAGGAGTCTAACACTGGCTCCACTTGGGGATGGCTTTTCCTTGTGAAAAGTCAAGAACAGCAGGTCAGTTGCCTCAAAATGTCTTCAAACTAAACCATGTAATCTCCTTCTTCTGGTAGCTTTATTGTACATATGATAGTAAAACTTCTGAAGCTTAGGGCCTTCACTCCGGGCTTCAACTTCAGTAAGTCACCATCCAATCCAAACTGTGTTTCCCAGTTGGAAATCTTGGATTGAATATAGTCCTTTTTCTGCAACCTGAAATCTGATCTGAAACTAAAACAACACACAAAAATTTTCAAACCAACTTTAATGAAAACTAGCTGAAAATTGAAAACTAAAAAACAAATGCTCAAAATTATGAGCTTATTAACACTCATCTACCTACTCAATCTATTGTTCAACTGCTAGTTAGGTAAAATGAAATAGCCAATGCAACCATTCAAGCATTATGTACTTTGATAGATTTTGTTGCATTTTCTTGTTTATTATCAAAATTGTACTTCTGCAACCTATTAGAAACTTGTCAACAAATGAGAGGATAAGGAAACACTTGATTTCCTTTGTTGACTCTAGAAACTGTATAAAAGGATCTTCAAAAATATATACACTAATTTTTAACTGATCTGAAAAATTGTACATCTGTTCTGGATGGCCTCCATGCCATGAATCTGAAATGTTATTTTCGTCTTTATCTCCCTGCAAACTTTCAGATAAGATTTGTGATGATATTCCTACTGATTGTAATGTTTGAGTGTTGAATCCTTTATCATCTTGATTATGAAAATCATAGTTAGTTAATAGAGGAATGCTTTGAATGCCTTCAATATTCAACATATCTGCTATTGGATCCTAAAAAATCTTGGGAAAATTGCTGGAACCTATGACATATAAAATTCCATGGGACTTCATAAACTTCAACAAGTTTCCCATTATTTTCTTTAAATATGTTATACCACATTTCCTTTAAAAGCTGAAATGGTTCAAAAAATAGTGGTATGGAACTTTCTTGTGTCATTTGATCATTTATTTCAATGGGAACTGATAACTGCAATTGTGAAACTGAAAAATCCTTGATCAATAGTTTCATTATCTTCTTTGTTGTCAATCACAATTCCTAAAGATCGTTGATTATTGATGGCATGATAGTTTTCTCTAATGAACTGAAATGAAGCAAAACAAAGAGGTAAAGAATCTTCACTTATTTCCACATTTTCTGCTCTTCCTTCCTCACTCTCGTGGCTGATCTGTATTGGCTGATCACTGTCTTCAATCTGCTGAAACTACATTTCTTCATCCTCCAAACTAGCTTCTGATATCTCTGTAAAGTTAGCTTGACTTTGGAGAACATAACTATCATCATAATGATCATACTTAGGCAAATCATCAAAATAAGGAATGTCATCAAACATACACATTAGATCAACAGATTCCTCTTCCTCATATTGATCTATAAATTCATTTTCTGATCTATGATAATTTGAATCAAGAGGAATTTGTTCATGGCTATCAACCTCTTCTATTTCTTCATGGTGATTTTGAATAAAAAATTCTTCTTTCATAGTGATCTCCTGTGTTATTTCATCTAGTTTTCTTACCAGAAGGTTGAGTTTTACCTCTGCAATGTTTTTCCTTTCCTCTTCTTCTACTTTCAACTTTTCCTGTTTGATTTGGAGATTAACTTCCACATCAACTGCAATATTTTGCATCTGTACAAGTGTTTTTGGATCTCTTTCTCTTAACCGAAATTCTATTTCTGAATCAAAGGCACTCGGATAATGCAAGAGAGCTGAATCATGAGGAGGTCTAATATTTTCTGGCATTGAATAATAAACTTGATTAAATCTGTCAGAAAATTGTTGTATCGTTTCATTTGAATGTCTTTTTAATTGATTAGATTCTTCCATGATCACAAAATGATTAACTTTTATTATCCATCTATCAAGGAAAAGTTTGATAAACTGTTGGAAATTTGAGATGCTAGCATTAGGCAGATTTTTGAACCAACTCTTTATTCTATTTTGCAAAGAAAGAGCAAAAAGTCTGATTTTAACATCATCTTCATCAATCTCAAATAAATCCAAATAATTCTCAAAACATTGAATATGTTTTTGGGCAGTGATACCATTCTCTCCATCGAATCTAGGAAGATACTTGTAGTATTTCTTAGGAAAATCATGGAGTATATGACGTAAAATAAGGGGCTTATATCTATCTGGAACTTTATATGGCACAGGGATATGTACAGGGATTGTAAGATCAGTCTTGATTATTTGAGGCTTCTTAATTGGAAAATGATCATCATTAGATTCATAAGAAAGTTGCTCAAAGAGATTAGGAGAATTATTACTTACAATATTCAAAGGAAAATAATTAAAAACTAATCTAAGATCTTCTATAAAATACAATATACATTGAAAAACTTTCTTAATGAGAAAGAACATAATGTCTTGGATTAAGATCCAAGTTGAAAGCCTGATCTTTCCATATTGTCCTTTGAGGTTCATTCCTCCAGTGGAGTCTTGATTCTGAAATTGATTTGGAGTCGCTGTGTGGATGATTTTAACCTTTGTGTGTCTGATCACTGTCCACCATCATAGATCAGATTTGAACCTGTAAAACAATTTTGAAGAAAAATTTAGTTCTTCAGGAAACCAAATTTTGAATATTTTATGATTATTTTATTTTTTTTTATGAATTTTCAAAACAACTTCTATGATTTCTTTAAGAAATTTAAGATTTTTAATTAAAATTTTCTCAAATATTTATTGAACTAGAGAGTCTGATTGAATGTTTTGAATCCAAAGTTCAATTTATAAGCTAAACCAGAGATAGACTGAAGCAGCATTTGTTTACTATGCAGTTGCAGAGCAAAAGCATTTCAAAGGCTACCTGGCTGATCTTCAGACTCTGTCTATAGCTTATAAATCAAACAATAGTATCAATAAAATGATTCAGATCCCCAGTATGGTCGCCACTATTTTATCACTCAGGTTTTCCTTGAAGTTGTGGAAAAGGAAAGTATACTCGAGGTAACCACAAACCAACCTTCAGATGCAGAATCTAGCCAATCTGCATCCAGAGAGGGCTCTCTCTTTGTAATTTATCTTTGTTCTTAGAAAGTTTTAGGCTAGTTATAAGTCCAAGAATTTGTTTGAAAATGGTGGAATCCGCAAACTAGGGGCAAGGTTGAAGATTTTCAGTCCATTGGGCTATGGAGTCAAAGGATGGCTTTACTGGATTTCTATTCTACACACAAGATGGTTTTGCAGGGCAAGATAGCCAGACAGAGAACAATCCTTAAAATTTAAAGTGGATGGGATGATTTTGAAGGGATGAAAGGCAGCTAAGAATCTTTCACCATGTTCAAAAGAAAGAAATGAAATGAATACAAACAAAGAGCAATGAAGAATTCTTTATTATAGTAATCAAGAATGTTTAAATTAGCAAAGCAAGAGCATTTAAGAATTCGTGCTTATAACCAATTTAGAGGAAAACATTAAGAATAATCACATCTGAAATCAGAGTACAATTAAGCAAATTCTGATTCAATCCTTTATGTAAATTATTCAGAAATGGACCGATGATATTATAAACGGATATAAAACTTAAGACATAGGGTAGAAAGACTTATTGAACTGCAGTCCGACACATGAATCCTGCAAAAAGTCCTGAGCTTCAAATTGTCATCCAGTAAGCCACAAATAAATTTCTCCAAAATGCTTTTATTCCAAAAACTTCAATGTCACAGCAAAGTAATAGAATCCACCCAAAATACTTCCAAGAGTGAAGTATTTATACAAATTCTAAACTAAAATATCTTGAAAAAATATCAAAATTGGTTCACAAATCTCTCCAACTATTTTACATAAATAGAACTTAAGTAAAGGAAACTCAAACTAATTCATCTATTTGGCACTATTTTGTATGGATATGTGATGAAAAAGAGGAGAATTCGAATTTGATCCAACTCTTAGCTGATGATGAGGCATCCAAGTCACTAACTGCTTCCTTTTTTTGTGAATTCTGCTCCACTAATTCTGCAAACTTGGGGTCCAATGATACCTTGTTATTTCTCAATCCGTAATAGATATGTAAAAAGTGAAAGAGGTTATTGTAGCTAACTATGTTTGTGAAATAAACCTCTTTCACTTTCCTAAAATTTCTCTCCAGCTGTGCGCAATAGGCTCTGCAAAAAGATGTCAAAAACAGAGTTTTACAGAGTCTGAAAAATAACCTCTAAAGATGTGCATGTATCTCTCAGCCTGAAATCACTGTGGAAAAACTGAGATAGGTTTTTGTAGATGGGTCTCTTAGAAACAAAAACCTCCTTCAGTTTTGTAAAATGTATTTCTAATTGGCCCAAATAGTCTCTGCACAGTGATGACTTAACATGAATTTTCTGCAAAAAGTGTTTTCCAACATTGTTTAATATTTACAAAACCATAATGGATGTTAGAAAAGTGAGAGAGTTTTTTGTAGATGGCCCTCTTAAGAACATAAACCTCCTTCAATTTTGTAAAATTCATCTTGGATTGATCACAATAGTTTCTGCAAAACTATGACTAAAATATGCAATTTCTGCAAAAATGTTCCTTCTTGTTATGTTTTTTTCATCTTTTTACTTTCTTGCTCTTTTGACTGTTTTACTTTCACTTTAAACAAACCTCACTATTGGTGAAATTATTCTCATCTCTTTTTACCATTTTACTGCCTTCTGTATTTACTTTTACTGTTTACCTTTGACTGCTCTGTAACTTCATTTTAACTTTCACTGACTTTTACCTGATACACTTTAACCACTGATACTCTTTAGCTGTTATGCTTTCTAACCTCTGTTTGAATAGATTTGATAAAAATCTTGGAGTAAACAAATCTTATGACTAGTATTAAGACTGTTTATCCAAGGATGTGATCTTCTGATTACCTCTTCAGGGGACAACCGAGTAGATTTTTCAAGCAATTCTTCCATAGACAAAGGAGTTAGCTCTTGATCAGGTTCAAAATGTAGCATTGTATTGATAGCTTGGGGAGTAATGGGGAAAAGAACACTCTGGTCAGGAGACATTACTGCTCTTTGAGTTGGATCATAGTTAGAATGGCAGTAGTGGATAATTTCTGGGAAAATAAGGACTGAGGGGATGAGATATCTCGGGAAATTAGATTCCCACAATCCAATGACATCCAATCCCTTCGAATAATCGTCTCTGCAGCGACAATAACTTCGAAGGGGGCTTTCATCAAACACTAAGTCTTTAATTTGGAAGTCCTTATCCACTAAGGGCAAATATTCTAATTCTTTGTGGGGGGCATTCAATGGGGTTACATTCAAGGCTGTCGGGGCTTCCATTTTGGTTCTTGTGTGTTCAAAATGGCAGTTTCTGGGTTTTCTTCACGGATCGGGCGCGATTTCAGTTTTAATGAGGGAAATTGGCAACGTAGCAGGTTTGGGGGAACAATTTCACAGTTTTAAAGCTCAGGGAATGATCTTAGCGATAAGATTTTAACACTAATCCAGTGAAAAACACGGAACACAGAGTTTCTTTTGAAGTTCGGAGCGCAATAGAATAAATACCTGTTTTCGGAGGCAAACTGGGATTTAACAGGTATCAAGTGGTGGCAAGAGGATGCTCCAACACTGGTCCGGCGGAATTCTGGAGCGAAATCGGATAGAACAGTAGATTTCAGTGAAAATTTGAATTTCATAGCGGAAGGCGCAGTCGCTTTCAAATAATGAAAATGACATAAAAAACATGAAAATTTGTTTTATTTCCAAAGTCAAAAAGGGATTTTTATTTTTTCGAGGAATGACGTCACTTCAGTACGGGCTGACGTGTGGCAGGGGTCGGGCGGTAAGTGTAATTCCCGCACCGCTTATGGGCAATGGTGGTATTGAGCGCGGAGGGAGCGATTCCATTGGGTGAGTGACACGTGGCCGGAGTACTATTCCAATACCACTGTGCCCCCGTGGGTTATCGTTCGGGTATTGGATGGCTAGAAAAATGAATGTTAGCCGTAGATCTCGTAGCGGGAGATCGGACGGTTGACAAGACGGGAAGGTGACAGGGAAGTAAACGGGGGTTTAATATGCAGTCCCGTCGAGTTTTTGAAACGATTATTGTTTAATTAATCACCTCGGGAGGCTTTTGATAGGCGGAGGGAGTGGTTATCAATTAATTCTGATAATTAATTAATCCCATGGTCTAATGAAAATTGGGGTTGCGGCAGTGTTTCGATTATGGTTAAAGCATCGGGTGGGATGCCAAGTGGATGGGCCACGGTGGCATGGGGGTTTTTCCGAAGTTTTTAGTTTAAATTAAAACTTCAGCATTATTTATTTTTCTTTCAAACATATATATCATATGTTTAAAGCTTTTCTCATATATGTTTTTTTTATTATATGATAAATTAACCAATATAATTAACTTATCATAAGGGCGGGGATATTACATAATGATATATTTTAACCAAAGGGTGCATAATGTGGGTTTTCAATGAATAATTGGGAAATAACTACTTTGGTTAAACTTTATAATAAGATGGGTTTTTTGGATATTTATATAAAAGGAGTTATATACTTAGGATAAGGCATTTTCACTAGGGATTTAGTAAATAGAGTTAAATGTAAATATGACAAAGGGACAAGGACAACTCAAAATACTTTGCACATCTAAGGAAGTGAAGATTTCTGAAGTAAACCACATTATATCAACTTCAACACTTGAACATAGCATAGCAAGTGATTTTGAGGGTATTTTATGAAATATGGCATGATTTTCCTAAGTAAAATTGGATTTTACTTAGGAAAAGGTTAAAAGTGAATGATTATAATGACAAATAATGTCAAGTACTTAGGTCTTTTTGATCATTAGGCCGAGGGTCCGGTCCCTCCAAAAGTCAAGGAAATGCCTTGAGCCCCTTTGATCTCCAAATACCTTAGCACTTTGGGAAAATTAGTAAAAACTTAGGGAAAAAGTGATGTGGGAAGTTAATGATTTTGACTTTGCTTTCTGTGAATTCTTCAGTGCATTTTCTGCTCGAGTACTTGTGATGAAGGTAAAAGATTAAACATATTCAGCACCATAATTCATCATATGAAACTTTGCAACACCAACTACCTACCCTATCTACTTGACACTACCATTTTCTCTTCTTTATTAGGGTGCATTTAGACTTGCAAACCCTTATCAATATTTTCTTTTTACAAGGCAAATCTATCTAATTCTATCCTTATTACATCCAAGGGCTCAGATTAAACTGTTGAGCACCTTTTATTAACTCTACCTATCTACTTATCTGCCAAGATTAAATTGTTTGGTCAGATATTTATTCTCTATTCTATAACATGAAATTGAAATATGAATAAGTCAAGTTTAAACAGTTTGACCCTTCATAAATTGTGGCAAAGTTTGACAAGCTGCACACAATTATTTATTTACAAAAAATGAAATAGTAGTGGCATTTGGATTTGCACACTTTCCTTGGTCTATTTTTTGCTTGGGGTTCATTTCTTTCATTTTCTTGACCAATTTATTTTTCTTACCCTTTGATTTTTCTTTTAGGGTATACCCTCTTTACATCTTTTAAATTTTTTGATTTTTTGGTTTTTCAAGAATATGGAACACCTTTGCTTAAGAAAAAGGTTTGAACATATTCCCTAGTTCAATCAAGACAATCATGAAAAATGACACCTATTGGTATAGGAGTCTAACAGCAGGTTTGTCCATGGAGGCCATCCAACATAGATATCCATCAGATTCGTATGCATTTTACCTCAAGGAGCAGTGGCTCCTATTTCAAATCAAAACACTACCCTCCCATGGATCCTTACCTTTTCAGAACTGCAGATAGTTCATTGACTTTTTCAATCAGTCAAGTATGGTAGACAAGGAAAAAATGGCAGAATTCTACATGCAAAACAAACTTGAACATTTTGGACCCCAATCCTATAATGGGAGACATGTAGTTAATGGCATTACCATCTTGGATGGTTAATGAGGAGACCAGAGCACAAGAAGTAAGAAGGGTCATGAGGAGAGAAAATAGAGAACCTCTACACATTAGGGCAGAACTATTCATCCCTATGGGAGTCATCAAAAACCATCTTAAGATAGAAAAGGATCCTGCACTTGCAGAAAAGTACCTCCACACAAGCTCAAGCCATAGCTCACTTTGATGAATTTTCTAGGTTGTTGGGAGATGAGTGCATAATAGCTAGTCAAAGGAGATGGAATAACATCCCTCACAACCTTAGAAACATGGAGTAGCACACACAAGAAAAATTGAGAGGTGCCCTAGAAAGAGTACCACTACACAAGAGGGCCATTCAGGCCAGAAATATTAAGTGGCTTGGTTTGAAACTCAGTCCACCCTTACTGTTGGGGCTAAGTGATGGAAAAGACCAAGATGAACAGAAAAAAGAATGGGAAGAAGAAGAAAAGAATGATGGCTTTTACCCTCCTGAAGGGACTCCCACACTTCTTCCTTGGGAAGTCAGAGGGTCCATTAAAGCTTTGAAATAAATGCAGAAGGAGGACTAAGTTGCTCAGAATATGAGCAACCATTTGGTAGGTGGGTGATGATGAGCTCCATCATTAAGTACATTTGGAGGGGTTAATTGTCACCTTTTTGCCTTATTAAGTTTATTTTTCTCAAATTTAATTATATTATGGTATTATGTTGCTAGTGTAGATGGTGATTAAGGCTTGTCATACTTTGAATGCCTAACATGAGTTAAATGCAGGAAAATCATGAAGATATTGCATTTTTTATGAAGATTTTTCCATTAAAGATCGAAGTAGATATCAAGGAGAGATTATAGGGGGGTTTTCCACCTCTTTAACTCCCAAAGGCAGCCAAGGGATCCTCAAGATTCACTCCAATAGCTCGAAATCAAATATAGCCAAGAGAACTCAAGAGAAAGTGCACCAAAGCTACACTTCACTTGCAGTCAAAGTGGACACATCACCTACTTTTTAGGAAGATGTTGGTAACTACCCTCTAGGTTAAATAGGGTTGAGAAAGAGCTCATTAGGATTCAAACTTTGAAGGAAGCTAATATACTCTTATCTCTTGTAATAGGTTTTTGAAACTTTCATGTTTATGTAGTGAGACTATTTTCTTCAATAATATGAGCATTCCGATTGTGCTTCATTGATCTAGTTTCAGAGGGTTAGGCTTGTGGATTAGGGCCTAATCCATTGGACTTAGTCTCTCTTATGTATTCATTCTTTACTTTTATGTCATTGTAGCTGGTTTTATTATGACTTTTTAGCTAGTTTTCTTACTTTTCAATTCATTTTTTTTAGTTTGCTTCCATTTGTCTTTTGTTGTAGATTAAGCTTGCTGACATGTTGGTAGAGTATTTTATAAACTCAGAAAGTTGTGTGTCAAGACTCCCTCTCTCATCTCTTTCATTGGAGCTTGAGGAGGGTAGACCTTCTCCACAGACCAAATTTGATTTTTAGTTTATGATTTTGGAAAGAGTAGTTAGATTATTGTAGTGTCATGAACATGTTTAGAATGTTGAGTTATATTTCTATTTGTAGGCTAAAGTAGGTTTGCTTTCCAAATTCAACTCATCTTTTCCATTTACTTCATCATGGATTTGTCAATATTTGTTGCATGAACATGTAGTTTTCTTGCATGTTAAAGTAGCACAACAAAGGAGGATTCCATCAGCACCTTCAACTTCATTTCTCACCTTTCATCAGCCTTCTGTTCATCAAATCGCCATCAGCCCTGTTTTCAGATTTTTCACCTTCACACAGTGAGCAAACCCTAGAGGTGCAAGAAAGGATTCTCAAGAGGTTCTGAGCTTGGCCAAGGGGTTGGCCACCTTCCACTCATACAAATACACCTTCACTCCACCTTCCCTATGCTTTTATCACCCATTTTTGGCCTCAGATTTCCCTCAGATTGTTTCCTGTAGCAATTCAGGACTTTCTTGTAGCACTATAGGAAACCTATAGCAACACTTGCAACAAAACCAGTGGGCCCCTCATTAAGCCTAGAAACCACCATCCACCTCATCCAGACATGTGAAAACCACTAAGACACCTTCAGCCTTGCACCCATGAGTTCAAGCCTTTCCTAAGCTACCTTAGCACTTTCTCCTCCTACCTGCAAAACAATGCATTTACAAGCATAGTTAGGTCATGATTAGCTGCATGAGTAAAAGCATGATAATTAAAACATGAAGTAGATAGATTCTGTTTAGCCATTTGGACCAACAAAGTGTGACTAGTTTAGTCTCCTTTATGGAATTTCAATTCAGAAACTTACTTCGTGCATGTGCCTAGTTTGCTTCCATTTCTTATCATAGCTTAATTTGCAGATTTATTTCATTATAGAGTAGTTAGATGTACTTTATTTCTATAGAATAGTTCTTTTATTGCTGATAGAGTAATGTATTTGAATCATTTGTAGCCCTAGGTATAAATTCATAAGTGTGAAAAACTTCATCCAAGAACCCTAGAAATAGCACCCTTTTGTAGAGCTCATAAGAGGATGGCATGAGTAGAATACATATGTTGTGTATATAACACTGTGACCTCTAAATTTGTACGAACCTCGGGTTGATATATTAAAGTAGAGCAGCCTCTAGGAGTTGCAGAATTCTTGGTGCAATACCAGGGCTCACCAGATAGTACCCTCCTCTCTAATGGTATCAGACTCCAAAAGTGAATAGTGCATATATGCAAATTTTATAGAGAGAATTTTTTTTACAATGAGTTTGCAATCCAATTTTTCTCTCAGAAAATATGCTCGAAAGTGATCGAAATATAAGAACTTTTGAGGAGGATAATCTGTGAAATCCATGAAGTGAGATGGGAAGGGGAGAAATATGAGTTTGTCATCATCCCTTCAATATTCACCTATGAGTCCCCATATACATTTAAAGAGTCTATGGACAGTCGTTTGGAGAACCATAGAAGTCCGCAGAGTGCGAGAACTTCAACCCTCATGTTTGTGCCCTAACCACCGTACCAGTGTAACTTATAGTGATAATTCTGACCCACACGAAGCCATACACCGCAACCACATTCGTTCCTTTGGGCAACACCATCGAAATACCCATCTGAGTAGAGTAAGGGATGAGGAAGAGATCTGTACGAACGATCCTGAATGGGTCGAGAGGGTGTCTTGAAATTATCTAGCCATAATAAAATTTTATGTATGAGTTCTGTAAAAAATGTTTCCATTCGTGGAACACCAAATTTCCCAAAATATAAAAGGTATAATAGCCATAACCTTACCTGATCGGAACCTGAATCAGGGGAAATTTTTTTCTCAAAATTCAAAGTGTTTAGAATGGTGTGGAACCTGAATGACTATGACCGGCTTGTCACCCTAATTCTGGTGCAATTTGTTTCGTCAAAATCCGACTATGTATGAGGGAGTTAAAGCCCGCTGACTACCGTGTAGAACAAGCAAAACTAGGCAAATGCTGACAGGGATGCTGACTAGGCATTCGTACATCCCACTAAACAAAAGTTATATTCCAAGGAATATTCCTTGGATTATTCCCAAAATATTCCCTTGGGTGGACTAGTAAGATCCTAACAAGTGCTAGATTGAGATTGGCTAATTTCTGGGTGTGTTGGCAAGATTTGATTGGCTGCTGGATAGCCAATGGGATGCTAACAAATGGATAGCCTAGAGGCCACCATGTGACCCTCCCAAGAACAAAATATGGTTAAGTCTTTCGCCGGTCAGATTTATACAGCAGTGCAAAATTTTATGGAGTCGTCAAGGCTCAACCCTGCAGCCTCCTGCACGCCAGCACAGTGCCTTAACCGCCTGCGCTACCTATTAGTTCTTAACCATATGGGGTGCAACATTTATTTAAACCTTTCAAAGGTTTTCAGCGGAGAAAAAAAGGGGTTATCCCCTCACCATAAAACCACGATGTGTAACTAGAGGCTGGGCTCAGCGCTAATCATGCCATTAACGTGCCTTTAATCCAGGGTTAGCACCATAACCTGTGGTTAGCGCTAAACGCACTTTGTGATTAATCCACCACTAATCACACCTTAAATGCATGCTTATCCTAAATTAATGAGAAATTAAACTAGGGTAGGACTTGGCAAAGCCTTCCAAATGCGGCGGAAGCTCCACTTTTAGTGGATTTATTTGGTAGACTTATAGATTTGGTGGAGGTTTTCTAGGAGAAACTATGAGATGTCATAACTTGGGAATTTTTTGACCCAATTGAGTACAGGAAGAGGCTAGGTAGCCATTTTTTAGCATTCTAGACTCATTGGAACATGTTTCAGAGGAAAAGTAGCACTTCTTGATGGTTTTTTCTCCACTTGAAGATAAAATATGCTTAGGGCCACCAGGAGAGGAGGCCATGCCTAGAGGACCTGTAGACCAATTGAAAAACCATAAGAGGCTACTCAGGGGTTTATGGATGCTCTAAAGCCATTGGTAACTTCTAGTTTTCTGTTTAGAGCACATCTTCAAGTTCAAATTATAGGTTGAACTAGGAGGGTGTATGGATCATTCAAATATTGAGCCAGTTCTTGGAGGATTTTGAGATGGAGATGATCTTGCAGGGATCTTCCAGCCTCCATATGTTTGCAGCAACAGCCTTTCCATCAGTTTTGTAGCATTTTTCTCATATTTTCTCTTTATGTGTTTTTGAGAAAAGACTATTGATGTACTTACAATTATTGAAGTACAAATTTGATGCTCTTTCATATTTGAGTAAGGGATCTTGGTAAGATTCCCATGTGTTGCTTATAGTTTTAGGCTTGACTATAGGTCAGAAAGTGTATGGTAAAGGGAATTTGTAGGAGTTGATTATTTTTAGGAGAAACTTATCATTTCAATTCAACACATTGATATACTCTTAATTTTGAATTTGGAGTATAATAACAATGAATCATGCCTTAGATCTTATTCAAGGAGATGTATCCCAGGCAGGGCGAAGTCCCTCATCAAATTTCTTGTGTCTTGTTGTATGATATATTTTCCTTTCATGTGCCTAATGGTCTCATGTCTACAACTGTTTCATGGAATTATACATTGAAAGAAAAAAAAAAAAAATCTTGTGATAATCTAAAAGCTCAATAAGATTCCTATGCACATAAGAAACACATTTTTAAATACTGATGAGGGAGCTTGCATAACATTAACAAGTTTTCCCATATTTAGATCATTACCTCCCTGCACCAACCACCATTGGATACATTCTTCAATGTGTACAAATCTTTGGCAAGTCAAATTCAACGAAGAAAATATGCCATCTCAGACTATGATAGTGATCGGGAATTCCAAAAGTAGATGGACATTAGTTTCAGCTGAGACCCTGCAAAGTGGGCATCTCCCAGGCCCATTAATACCCCTTTTATAGAGGTTCTCACGGGTAAGGTTTTTGTTCTTCGAGACCAACCAATTAAAAAGATTGACCTTAATAGGGACATCAAGTTTCCAAACCTTGTAGAAATACCAAGATTGATTAAGTGTTCTAAGAGTGTAAATAAGATACCTGTAAGTGTATGCCACCTCCACCATGCTAGATCACATCTTCCTGTGCCATGAAATATGGTCCCCCTCCTCTGATATGCATAGGTCCATGATTCTAAGAGACTATATGTATGCATATGATTTCACAACATTAGTACCATCAGGACCAACTCCCCTGCCAGTTTCCAAAAATGAAATCTCCCACACCAACCATAAATAGCCTGTTCTAATAGAAACATACCGCGAGAGTGAATACATCGCATAAGGCCCTCATTTAAATAATGTGCTACAACCATGCCCTAAATGTAATCAATACCAATGATAATATGATTCCCCCTACCAAATGAACAACAAATTCTCTGCAAAAATAGTCCTTCACTTTTTGGAAGCATCTCCAAATGTATAATCCAAATTTGTTCCCATAAGACCCGACTTGATCCAGTCCTCAGCTATTTTCTTGTGCATGTATTTTGAGAAATGATACCCCTCCAGATTCCTTCCTTGAATAGTCCTCACCATAGGGATTTTATAATGAGCGGCCAACCAAATATTTTAATATCTAAAATTCCCCAACCTCCTTGATCCTTTGATAAAGTGATGTTTTCCCATTTTACAAGATGAAACTTCTTATTTTCTTCCCTTCACGTCCAAATGTAATGTGCCATGATGTGCTTGATTTTTTTTATTATGGGCGAGGGGAGGATGTATAAATGTGTCTAGTACACAGTCAAATGTTGTAGAACAACTTGTGCCGATATGTATCTACCACCAAGAGTTAGTCATCGGTGTACCCATCCATTAAGTTTTTGTCTGAATTTTTCAATTAACCATAGCCAATCTACATTATTGTAGTTATTAGTTTTGAGTCAAAAGCCTAGGTATGCGAAACTATCACATAAAGGCCTAGATTGAAAATTAAACGAACATACAATCTCATTGATCTCCCCCAGATTTCCCGATGAGTGCAGAATGTATGACTTTCCTTCGTTTGCCAACATACGTAAGGCCGATCCAAATCGCTGCAATATATCATAGAATACCCCCCATTGTGCTCTCGACACCATTCTGAAAGCTAGAATATCATCTAAACAGACGTTATGCGAGACCCTGTTACCTGTGCACAATATTATTCCATTAAAGTGTCCCCCTGAACATCTCAATTTGATCTTGTGACTGAGGCAATCCATTACCAATATAAATAAAAAGGGAGAAAGTGAACAACCATGCCGCAATCCCCGACTGAACCTGAAAAAATTTCATGGGTAACCATTGATCAGAATAGAAAAATGCACATTAGAAACACAAGCCATAATTCACTAAAAGATTTGAATAGATAGGCCAATCTTCGCTAGGGTCCACTATATCAACCACATTAATATTTTTAGTGTGGTTACCTTAAAAAGTAATTTTAGACTAGAATGCAAGAAATATAGTATCATTCTATGCTCCACAACAATTATTTAACTCATTAATGTTGAACTAATTTTAAAAATAGTACTCTCAATACTAAAAAGTACTCATAACCACATACTTTTAAACATAAGATTTGAACTACCAAGAGTTGAGAGAGATCAAATCTATTTTCACTCTAAAAGAGGTTTGCACATCAAGAGAGTTGATCCCTCTGAGAGCTTAGTAGATTTACAATTAAGATGGATCTAGGCCAAGTTATATATATATGTAAATCAAGATGGATCTAGGCCAAGTTATATATATATATATATATATATGTAAATCAAGATGGATCTAGGCCAAGTTATTTATATATTCATTTTATGAAATTTGTTTAAATCAAAATGTTTTAATTAGAATTAGAATTATTATTTTTAAACTTTTATTTTTATTTTTGTGTTCAGTAAAACTTGAATATGAATTTATGAAGCATATAAATCCTTATATGAGTTTAAATACCATAATTGTAGAAGATGAACCTATGATTTAAAACATTATATTTTTCTTTCAAATCTTATCCATAATTGTTTATGGTTGAAAATGCATTTTTAAATATAAAATAAAATTTTGATTCAAAATCCAAAAAGACACAACCAAAGATATTTGTGATTGAAAATGAAATACTAAATACAAAACTCAAATTTAGATTCCCAAGACCAAAAATGCATTCACATAAATCATAAATATTTGCGGCTGAAAATGAAATATTAAATACAAAAATCAAACTTGAATTCCAAAATACAAAAATCAAACTTGAATTCCAAGTTCATATTACTACTAAAGTTAAAATTGTAAAATGGTCCCCATATATATATCAAGATTTATGTGTGGTAATTTCATGGTATGAGTAAGAAATCCTTTTTCTCCATACCTTCCTTGATGCGAGGGAAACACAAAGATTTGTTAATAAAACAATGTATTTACAAGGTTGTCGTCCCTATCCCTCACGCTAATGAGAGGATAGAGCTACTAAACTATTGCACAATTAGAGTTACTAAACTAAACCTTTTATTATCGGGTGTTAAATTAGAAGATTAGAAATATAATTTTACTCAGACAACTTTCCGTAAATTTTTATTTTTCTTTTGGTAATTCACCAAAGGTTTTATTACAGTCAAGTCCGTAATCTTAGAAATATAATAAGGTTTTATTACAGTCAAGTCCGTAATCTTAGAAATATAATTTTATTAGGACGTAATATTTTTTGGTAATTCACTAAATATTTTTTTACAGTCCGGCAAATATTTTATTTTTCGGTGTTCAAGATCATAAATATAATTTTATTCAATTAAATTTCTGCAAAGATTAATTTCAACGTAAAATTGGTGTTTAAGATCATAAATACAATTTTATTCAATTAAATTTCTATAAAGATTATTTTTGAGGGTAAAATAATTAAACATAAATATTAAACTCATTTAAATATGTGTATGTAAGAAAACATATGTAATGTTTGATCATTAAACATAAACATATTTATATATATGTTCAATCAAATCCCAATCCATAAATCTTTTATTTTTCTTAAAATTTAAATTTATTTATTTTTGTAATTCACCAATTTTCAAGATAAAAAAATTAAACATAAATATTAAACCTATTAAAACATGTGTACATTATAAGAAAATATGTGCAATATATGTACAAGTGCATAGATTTATGGCAGAAGTACTTGTTTATAAATTTATTAAAAGTACTATTTCATTACATGTACTAGCTCATCTATTTGTTTATATATTTATTAAAAGTACTACCTCATCACATGTAGAACACTGTGTATATATGTTTACAAATAATTTGTAAAACTTATGAATCTAGCATAGTGGGTTAATTAAAGTTTAGGTTTTGCTTATAGGGGTTTAGGAAAACTAGTAAAGTGGTTGTTTAGGGAATTGTGATTGAAGTAGGAGGAGGTTACGATTTTTCTAAATTTTGGGATTCAAGTCTCATTAAGATCATATAGTAGCACATGTTTCCATGAAATCAGTGTTCTCGTTTGAAAGTGATTTAGGAAATTTTCTATAGTGTGGGTGAGTAGAATAGTCATGAATGTGAAGGGGGGAGAAGGATAACCCTCTTGCCCAGATCAAACCAAAACATGAATGACTAGGTGTATGCAATTTTTTTTTTTTCTGATGTTGGGGGGCATATAGCATGTCGAAGTCTCTACCCAAAGGTGAGATTAGATGATGCACCTTTCTAGTTCCCAAAACGTTGAAAGTTTTGCACATGGTAAGACACTCTAAACAATCCAGTCTTAACCCATGAAACAAATTGAAAGTAATAAATTTTTTAATCCCTTATTAATGACCCATAATCATATTTGATTCTTGTCAATACATATATAGAAGATTGTATGATTCAGAAACATCCGGAAGGGATTGAGCCATTGAGTGGCTCTAATTATACTTCTTGGAAAATGAACATAGATATCATGATACTTGGTTGTATGGATTATGATTTTGTCCTTTTAGAGGACAAGCTTGCTACTATGGTAATGGATTCTTTAGAGGTTGTTAAGGCCAACTTTTCAAAGTGGGAAAATACAACAGGATGACCATGATGATCATTTAGGACTCTATTAGTGAGGCAATTAGTAGAGAAATTGTAGACGCAGATATGGAAAAAAATTACTCACTGTTATCATGAAGCATTTTGTTGGCACCCATAAGTCCTTCCAATATGGATATTTGTCCCAATTAATAAATTTGAATATGATGGAAATGACAACGTGAGAGAACATTTACTAAAAATGTCCAAGTTGGTCATTTGGTTATGGGAGCAAGGAATCAATTTTGAGAAGGACCTGCTATTACATATGGCGGTCCTCTCATTGCCAAAGTCCTTTGACACCTTCAAGGTTAATTAATCATAAGTTAGGACATGCCATCCTATTTTATATTATGGATTAGTTTGGTTTTGGAAAATAATTTTTATGTACCTTCAATTAGACAAAAGATCATTTATGTTCCTAAACTTGATGTTGTTGGTTATAGATTTACTTTTGGAGATGGTAAATTGGTTATTTCTTATCATGGTGATGTTGTTGGGCATCGATTATTGGTTGATGGTCATTATTAGTTATCTATTGATGGCATATTTTCATATTCCTTGTTAGCTTCATCTAATGATTCTACACTCTCTTGGTCTAAGTGTCCAAACTAAGTGGAAAAATATTTGATGTTGTGGCACATGAGATTAGGTCATATCTCCAGGAAAATGTTAGAGTCCTTGGTTAGACATGGTATTATAGGACATTTGGATTTCTATGACTTTACTATTTATGTGGATTGCATCCAAGGTAATATGACTGAGCAGTGGAAGTTTGAGGCCTCTAGGGCTTTAGACTCACTGGATTTAATCCACACAAATATATGTGGATATTTCTCAATTCCTTTTCATGGTGTTCAATGCTACTTTATTATCTTTGTCGGCGATTTCTCCATATTTTCATATGTTTATATGATCCACATTAAATCAGAAGCTCTAGATGTGTTCAAACTCTACCAAGTTGAAGTCAAAATGAAATTGGATAAGAAAATCAAGGTTGTTTGATATAATCAAGGAGGGGAATATTTTGGTAGAATTAACAATGATGGTGTCAATCATGGACATTTTGTGGAATACTTGAGAGATTAGGGGACCGCTCATTAGTACATAACTCTAGGGGAACCTAAGCGAAATGGTGTTGCTAACAGAATAAATCACACTTATCCGAATGTAGTCCAAAGCATGATAAGACATTTAGATCTATTGGAAACATTTTGGGGTGAGGCCTTGAAGATCGTTGCCTATATCTTGAATAGAGTTCCTTGTAAGGCTACCCTTGAGACTCATTTCAAGCTTTGGACTAGGAAAAAGTCATGCCTTGGTCATCTTCATGTTTGGGGGTGTCTTTCTGAAGCCAAATTATATAACCCCAAACTTAAGAAACTTGATCATAGGACCATAACTTACCATTTTATTGGATATCTTGAGAGGTCGAAGGGATACAAGTTTTATTGTCCTTCAAGACATATGGATATAGTATAAATTAGTTATGACAAGTTCCTTGAAAATGATAAGGATAATGGGAGTTTGAAGCAAAAAAAGGTTGATTTCTAGGAAGATCATATAGATATTCTAGTTTCCTCTCTGCTCGTTTCCTTACTTCACCCTATTGCTACACTAGTTGATCCTATTATAGTAGATGAAGTGGTTTTTATCCCTTGGGACGTCATTCCACAGGAAACAATGGCTTCAATTATTGAACCAGTCCCTCTTAGGAGATATAATAGTGATATGAAAATGGAACTATTTCTAATGCTATGCAAAGTATCCATTTCCATATAATTTAATGTGCAAAGTGTTCTCCATGACTTGCAGGTTAAACAAAGTAGTTTTGGTAATGTTTCTAAGTTTTATGTGTGAGGATTTGTTATTTAAATTTACTATTTAACATATCACAACAGAAATACACAGCAAGTAAAATTCACCATAACATAAAACAACAAATTGTTGAGGCATTTCACCCCTCCTGGGCTACATCTGTCGGTCCAAGGCTCCCCAATGGCATGTCCTTGCTCTATTAATTTTCTCAAAATGGTTACACAGTGAAAAATATGCCTAAACAGGAAAAACTAGCTGTAAATTTGACTTCAGAAGATAGAAAATAGCTAGAAATGGCTTTTGTTTCACCCTAAATAGTGAAATACAACCCAAAACAGTGCCTCCTCCATGATGGCCCTAGTGGCTCCTTCCTCTTTCCTGAAGAAAAATATGTTGTATAACACCTCTGTTCACTCTAAAACCTATTCCATACTCTCGAGAATGCTGAAGAAACCCAAATTGACTAAAATTTCATCTTGTTTGGTCGAAAATTGAGAAAATTATGACCAAAACAAATTTTTTCCCAGTGTCACTAGAAATCCTCCTCCAAAACTGGAGGAACTCTAGTTGGATCTCCAGATTTGGCGGACTGCGCGCTAATTTTGGAGGTAGCGGTTAATGTCAAATTAAATGTTTGGTGGGTGGGGTCACATGGACCACCGCCCTATCCGCCGGGGGTAACCACTAATTACTCCACCACGTTGTCGCGTTAATAAATGTTGGGAGCGGTCACATGTGGCTCCAACCGCCACTGTAACTACCGGGCGGTTGGCCCTTGGCTCCAGATCATGGTCATCTACACGCGGGCTAGCCCCCTTATTTTCCCGCCAAACAACTGCGCTTAGCCCGTGGTTTTGAGCTTTAGGCATATTGCAAAGGGGCTTAGCCCTGGGGGCTAATAAAAAAACCTCCACCCATTTAATCTGTCAATGACCTGACTGTGTATAACCTCTGCTCGACTCGCTCATTCTTCAACCAAGCTACCTATATCGTGCCAGTCGGGTCGACCCCTGCCCGAACTGTCGGGTCGGGGTTCGAAACCCATGAACCTCACAATTTCACATGTCCTTTTCAACCAATGGCCTAGGGTCACGTGGTAGCCTTCGGGCAGACCACATGGCACCTTTTGATAGGCCCTCAAAAATCTTATAAAAAATATTTTTTTTGCATAATATATATATATATATATTGTTTACACAAATTTTCATAAGGTAAAATTGAGTCAAAGGTCAATTTTTGGAGGTTATTGGACGATTTCAAACCTCAGTAACTTTCTCATACGAACTCGGTTTTGAGAACCGTTCATGGCACCAGAATCGCAGCAACGAGGAATTTCCAGTCGTTCAAATTGCAACCATTTCTGAGCATTTTCTTCACTTGGACATGATCTCCTGATCACACCTCTCCATTGGGAAGCTTTTGGACCCCAAAAGCCTTCAATTACCTAAGAATATGAGGGTACAGACCCCTCACCTTTTCCACCTCCATCTATTTTTCCTTACTCGGTTTGCTACATTTTAAACCAATCAGAAGATAATCGACACTTCCCCTCTTCGAAGTGCGTGTCCTCCTGTCAAGGATAGCATCATCTTTTAGCTCATCCAAATATTCTGGTGAGAAATCCTCTATGGATGGCAGCTGAATGTCACTTTCATGATCATCAATTAAAGGAGGTTCATACAAACGTAAATTTTCCACATTCACAACGGAATACATTTGCATATATGAAGGCAAATCTAGTTGAAAATCATTATTTCCAACTTTTTTAAGAATCTTGAATGGACCATAACAAATAGGCTTCAACTTTTTACCTTCTCCTTGCATTCTTTCCTTACTGATATACAACCATACCTCATCTCCTTCTTGAAACTTATGGTCAATTCTGTGTTTGTCATGCCTCTCATTGTACTTGCCTTGACTTTTTTCAAGTTGTTCTTGAACTTGCTGATGTATGAGCTGAATTATTTCAATGAACATGCGAGCTTTGTTAATGTCACTATTCCCATCAATGGAAACATCCTTCTCAAGAATGAAATCTAAAGGTGCCTTAGGCAAATACCCAAAACAAGATTCAAAAGGTGAAGTATTTGTAGAAGAGTGCTTGGCTCGGTTGTAAGCACATGTTGAATGTATTGCAAGTGCTCATCCCAAAGCTTGGGATTATTGCTACAATAACCTCTCAAAAGATGTACAATGGTTTTTTTCACTACCTCTATTTGGCCATCTGTTTGCAGATGGAAAGAAGTACTCTTCTTCAACTTGGTGTCCATCATCTTCCATAAATTGAACCAAAAATTCCCAACAAATTTGGAATCCCTGTCACTAACAATAGAAGTAGGCAAGCCATAATGAACCCATACATGTTGAAAATATAAATCAATAGTTTTTTTAGCAGTTATAGATTTCTTACATGGCATAAGAATACACATCTTGCTGAATCTATCAACTACTACATAAAGATAATTATGCCGCTTTCTACACAATGGTGGACCTCCAAAAAAATCCATAGAAACACTTTCCCATGGTCTAGAAGGTACCGGTAATGGCGTATATAAACCAAGCTTCCTATTGCTAGGCTCACTTGTAGCACATAATGAACAACCTTTAATGAAATGTGAAACACTATCTACCATGCGAGGCCAGTAACAATACCTCTATAAATGTGCCGTTGTTTTGCTTACCCCGAAATGTCCAACAATAAGAGAAGAATGAGCTTCTCTCATGACACTTAGTCTCTCTCCCTATGGTATACATAACTTTCCCATATGAAACAACAAATTATTATGCAAGTGATAATCATTCTCCTCAACATGATTCCCTTCACTCAAGTTAGCATACACATCCTTAAAATCAACATTTGATGCATACTGTTCTATGTAACTCTCATGTACAATAGAATCATTCTTAAGTAAAGTAGTAGCACTAATAATAGGCCTTGAAAGCATATCAACAACTTTATTGAAAATACCTTTCTTGTACCTTATTTCCAAGTGTATTTTTGTAGGAAACCCATCCATCTGAAATGTCGGGACTGTTGTAATTTACTTTGCGACTGCAAGTACTGTAAAGGCTGATGGTTGGTATGAACAAATGTCTCTTTGCCCATAAAATAGTGTTTCCACTTTTTGGCGCTTTGTACCAACGCATACAAATCCTTATCATATTTAGGATAATTCACAACAACACCATTAAATGTCTCATAATGAAATGCGATAGGCTTACCATGTTGTAAGAGAATTGCACCCATGGCGTAATCACTAGCATCAGTCTGAATCTCGAACGGCTGTCTCAAGTCCAGTAATGCAAGGACTGGAGATGAACTTATCTTCTCATTCAAAGACTCAAAAGCTTTTTGTTGCTTGCCTCCCCATTGGAAAGCGCACTTCACACTTGTCACTGCATGCATAGGAGCTGCTATGGTAGAGAAGTTAGAAATAAGCTTCCTCCAATACTGAGTTGCACCCAAAAAACTTCTTACCTCTGTAATGGATTTGGGAGTAGGCCAATTCACAATGGCTTCTACTTTATAAGGATCAATTCTCAAAGCACCTCCTCCTACTATGTGTCCCAAATAAACCAAAGAAGTATTTCCAAATTCACACTTTGACATTTTAAGAAATAACTGATTTTTCTTCAAAACATCAAGTACTTTCTTAACATGCATGACATGCTCTTCTCTAGTATTGCTGAAAATTAAGATGTCATCTAAGTAGACAATAACAAATTCATCAAGAAAAGGACATAAGACATCATCCATTACCTGCATTAAAGTTGCGGGTGCATTGCATAAACCAAACGACATAACAAGCCACTCAAAGAGTCCCTGTTTGGATTTAAATGTTGTCTTCCAAATGTCACTTTCTGCAATTCTAACTTGATGATAACCACTACGTAAGTCTAACTTAGTGAAAAATTTAGCATCTTTCAGCTGATCTAACAAATCATCTATCCTTGGGAGTGGGTAGCGATTCTTTACCGTTATTTTGTTCAATGCCTTGAAGTCCACACACATACGCCAAGTTCCATCTTTCTTTGGAATCAACACTATCAATGACCCACATGGCGAAGTGCTTGGTCTTATGAAACCTCTATCCAACAAGTCCTTAATTTTCCTCTTTATTTCAACATTCTCCATGATAGACATGCAGTACATGCCTATGTTAGGAAGAGGACAATCTTGTTGCAACTGTATTTCATGTTGAATCTCCCTTTTAGGAGGCAAACCTGTCGATTCCTGAAACATCTCATGATGTGCATCAACTAAATCATATAAATCTGATTTTAACTTGGAATCACAATTTTCAAATGACTCATGATTCACATCAACCTTAGGCTTAACCATAAGAAGTACAAGACTCTTACTAGAATTCACTAGCCTTTTTACCTGTCACACATTTACCATCGCTATATTTTTCTTCTTGCGATGTGCTCTGACAATAAAATCCTTGCCATCTTTGAAAATATGATACTTATTTTCATGGCAATGGAAGATCGCTTTCCTGTCAAATAAGTAATAAATTTCCAAAACAATTCCTGATATATCAAGCGGCACTACATCAAGTTCAATTGTGTCAATAAAGTGTGCAGTAATTGCAAAACGCAATATGCACTTTATTGAGACTTGTAAGTTTGCATCCTTGAATATCCAACCAAGTGGATATGGTTTTGGATGTGGAATGGTCTCAAGTTTAAGTTGTTTGACCAAGTCTTCTGATATGAGATTTTCTTGTGACCCACTGTCAAACAATGTGTCAATTTTTGTATGTTTTGAGATTACCCTCACACGGAACAATTCAATCCTTTCTTCCTCATTTGGAGCTTGTACATGATAGTTTGAATTACTAGTGCTTGGCTTAGTTTTAATTTCCTTTCCCTTCACACTCTTCAAACCCATGGCTGTAATTTTGGTTTCGTCACCTGAATCATCACCTAAGTCTTGTTGTGTAGTTGTAGTAGCTGCAATTTTCTTCCTTCCTTTGTTTTTGTTAAACTAAGTTCTTTTTTCAGGATGAAGTTTCCAACGTTTTTTCTCTTCATGGCCTTCTCTTGAAAAATGTTTACATATCACTTTCTCACCCTATTTTTTGACAGATGCATTATTTTTTCCTTTTCCCTTAGAGGTTTTTTCTTTGTTTTTCCCCTTAAAAGGCTTGTTTCTACCCTCATCAAAAGAATTTTTCCCTCTAGCCTCTAAATGTGTGGCTTGTACACAAACCTCATTTAGACTAGTAGGACTGAACATAAGGATAGTATGTCTAAGATAGTTGTGCAAACCACCTATATATTTCAGCAAAGTATCTTGACTTTGTAAGTCTACCACTAATAAGAGTGCTCTTCTCCTAAACTCTTGGGTGCAGTCTTGTACATTTTGTCCCTTAAGTTGTCTGAAGTTTTTACAATTCATGATAGCCTTTTGTAAATGAGATAATGGCTAAAATTGCTTTTTAATTGCAGCAATAAATTCAGCCCATGATAAAGTGATCTTACGATGTTTTTTAATTTCATCCTTGGTCTTGGCTTCCCACCATACCAATGTTGCTCCATCCATTCTCAAAGAGGCTAACTGAATCTTGGTGTCATCATCATGAAGGTTCCGTATCCTCAAGTAATCCTCTAGCTGCCTTATCCAATTGTCAAGTTTCTCTGCATTGACTTCTCCATTAAACATAGGCAACTCAAATTTAACATCAAGCTTTAAAAATGGACTTTTACCAGTGGTTTTAGGCTTGTGAGATTGATTCAACGAAGTAGAGGATGACGATGTGGAGGAAGAGGATGAAGAAGGGGATGGTGGATCACCATTTCCTCCGTGCCCTTTCTTTGAATTTTCATCACTTTTATTTCCTCTTGAAGAACCCTCTCCTTCTTTCTAATGTTTAGACCCTTCTCCTACAAGCCTGTCATTTCTTTCTTGGTAGAGTATCCTCACCATCTCCGTCATGTCCAAGAAAGCCTTTTAGAACACCAGTTCTTCTTCTTTGGGATCATTGTCTTCAAGAAATTATCCTTATCTTGAAGACATGCTTGAGGCTTCTTCTATGGCTCTTGGAGGTGAATTAAAAGGTGGAGTTAATGGCTCTCTGGCCCTCCTTGGTTGAGGATTACTTTTTGCTCTAACCAAGTGCCCTTACCCTCTATTGAGTTTAAGCCTAGTAAGCATCAAAACTTGCAAACAGTCAACTATATCTTTGCACAAGAACAAATGCAAAGTAAAGCTCTAGCTCTGATACCATCTGATTTGAAAATGGAACTATTTGTAATGCTATGAAAAGTATCCATTTCCATATAATTTAATGTGCAAAGTGTTCTCCATGACTTGCAGGTTAAACAAAGTAGTTTTGGTAATGTTTATGAGTTTTATGTGTGAGGATTTGATATTTAAATTTACTGTTTAACATATCACAGTAGAAATACACAGCAAGTAAAATTCACCATAACATAACACAACAAGTTGTTGAGGTAGTTCACCCCTCTTGGGCTACATCTGCCGGTCCAAGGCTCCCCAATGGCATGTCCTTGCTCTATTAATTTGCTAAAAATGGTTACACAGTGAAAAATATGCCTAAACAGGAAAAACAAACTGTAAATTTGATTCAGAAGATAGAAAATAGCTAGAAATAGCTTTTGTTTCACCTTAAACAGTGAAATACAACCCAAAACAGTGCCTCCTCTATGATGGCCCTGGTGGCTCCTTCCTCTTCCCTGAAGAAAAATATATTGTAGAACACCTCTGTTCGCTCTGAACCTATTCCAAACTCTCCAGAATGCTGAAGAAACCCAAAATTGACTAAACGTTCATCTTGTTTGGTCGAAAATTGAGAAAGTTATGACCAAAACATATTTTTGCCCAGTGTCACTAGAAATCCTCCTCCAAAACTAGAGGAACTCCAGATTCGGCGGACTTAATGAATTGGCGGACTGCACACTAATTTTGGAGGTAGCGGTTAATGTCAAATTAAATTTTTGGTGGGCAGGGTCACATGGACCACCGCCCTATCTGCTGGGGGTAACCACTAACTGCTCTGCCACGTTGCCACGTTAATAAATGTTAGGAGCAATCACATGTGGCTCCAACCGCCACCGGAACCACTGGGTGGTTGGACCTTAGCTCTAGATCATGGTCATCTGCACACGGTCATCTGCATGCGAGCTAGCCCTAAGGGGCTAGCCCCCTTTTTTTCTGCCAAACAACTGTGCTTAGCCCATGGTTTTGAGCTCTGGACATATTGCAAAGGGGCTTATCCCTAGGGGCTAATCCAAAACCTCCGCCCGTTTAATCTGTCAATGACCCAACTTTGTATAACCTCCACCTGACTCACCCATTCTTCAACCAAGCTGCCTATACCGTATCGATCGGGTCGATCCCTGCCCGAACTGTGGGGTTGGGGTTCGAAACCCATGAACCTCACAATTTCACATGCCATTTTAAATCAATGGCCTGGGGCCACGTGGCAGCCTCCAGGCAGGCCATGTGGCACCCTCTGATAAGCCCTCAAAAACCTTATAAAAAAATAATTTTTTTTCATAATCTATATTTTTTTTTACAAAAATTTTCATAAGGTCAAATTGATTCAAAGGTCATTTTTTAGAGGTTATTGGACGATTTCAAACCTCAGTAACTTTCTCATACAAACTCAGTTTTGAGAACCGTTCATGGTGCCAGAATCGCAACGACGAGGCCTTTCCATTTGTTCAAATTGCACCCATTTGTGAGCACTTCCATTTTTGAGCATTCTCTTCACTTGGACATGATCTCCTGATCAAATAGAGAGAAAAAATCAATCATTCGTAATGATTATGAAGTATATGTTCAGGAGGGTAGCATTGAATATCATGGCATAGATGATCCCTCTACTTTTAAGGATTCCATGGAGAATAGTGAGTCTCAATATTGGCTGGAGGCCATGAGAGAGGAATTGAAATCTACGAAGAAAAGCCATGTTTTGGATCTTGCGAGTCTTCCATAAAATTAAAATAAGATTGAATGTAAATGGGTTTTCAAGACGAAGAGGGTGTTTGAAGGAAAAAAATGAAAGGTTAGATTAGTGGCTAAGGTTTTCAAGAAAAAATCAGGAGTTGAGCTCTCTAAGACATTTTCACCAATATCTTTAAAGGATTATCTTAGAATAATTTTGGACATTGTAGCACATTATGACTTGGAGTTGCATCAGATGGATGTAAATATGTATTTTCTAAATGGTGATCTCGGGGAGGAAAATTATATGGCTCAACCCGAGGTTTTCATGATCCAATAGAAAGAGAGTTGAGTCTGCAAGGTGAAGAATTCTATCTATGGTTTGAAACAAGCATCAAGATAATGGTATTTGAAATTTGACTATGTTTTGATTAGATACGGGTTCAAAGAAAAAATTGCAGATAAATGCATATATCTCAAGGTGAATGGGAGCCACTTTGTTATTCTTGAACTCTATGTTGATGACATTTTGCTTGCAAGCAACAAAATTCATCTACTGCATGAAATACAATTTTTTATTTCAAATAATTTCGATATGAAATACATGGGAAATGAAAAGTATATTCTAAGGATTAATATTCATAAGAATCAAACAACTGGACTGTTGGGATTATCACAGAAAGCATACATTGATAAAACATCAAAAGGTTTTGTATGTAGAATTATGCACTTGGAGAGGCCCCAATAGTCAAAGGAGATATTTTTATCTAGAAGTAGTGTCCCAAAAATAATATTGAGAAAATCCAAGTATATGTGAAAGTGTGTGCCTCTATGATTGATATCCTTATGTATGCAATGATTTGCATTCAACTAGATATTAGTTATGTTGTGCGTATGCTTGGTAGATATCAGAACAACCCTAGAGTTACTCATTAGAAGATTATAAATGTACTATTAATCCAGATTTATGAAGGAACAAAATGAAATACATATTTAAATAATAATAAAAAAAACAACGAAAGAACAAAACTTCAATTAATTAATAACAAGTACTAAAAATCGTTTACATACATAATGGAACAAACTAGCTCAGGGGATGGTTGCTTATCTTTGAGAAGAGTGTGATGGCTACATGCCTTCTGAACTGTGTTATAATGAGGCTTAGAGGCCCTTTTATCAAGGCCTTGTTGGGGTAAGTTAGACTGCCAATTTCCCGGGGTTGTAATTTTGGCATACGATCTCTGTTTGGCTATCATAATACCTTTTTTTGAATATCTCCATGAGAGGGAAAATAAAAAAAAACATGTGAAATAAATTCGGACACTTTTTCGATCTCTACTTGTTGGGCAATTTAATTGTCAGTTAAATTACTTGTCATTAAATTGTCAAACCCAGGGTTCGTAAAATTGTGAAGTACACTTGCACAATATAAGCTAGGAATCAAATTTGAATTTAAGAGTAAATTAACCTATTGAAATCATGAAAAACCTATTCATGAAAATTTTCTAAGATGAGTAAGCACATACTTTCTTTTTCAAAAGTATAAAATTCGAAACTTGGAAAGAAATCTTTCATCTATGAAATTGAAATTAAAATTGACATGAAAGTAAACTTTATTGACATGAAAATAAATATATTCTAATGACATGAAATCAAATATTTTTAATGACTTGAAAGTAAATTTAATCTAGAAAACATCAAATCCTGTATTGAGAAAACATTGAATTCTTAAATTATGAAATTTAAAGGAAACATATTATTGAAATCTCTATATTGAAGAAGGAACATAACTCCCAAACTATTTACACATTTTGAGAGGAGTAAGCACTCCTATTTATATAAAAAGTAATACAATTAAATCATAAATGTAGACCCACAAATATATCATAGATCCACAAATATCTCATGTGGTTACAACCATGTGTTGACATATAGCAATTATCATTTCTTCATATCTTCTCACAAATATCTCCTAGCTTTGATAGGGGATACTTATGAAAACTTCCATGATTCTTTCTCCATGAAATGTGTTTGACCATTGATCTCAAATCTTCCTCAAATCTTCAAGAGTTTGAAGAGGACATTCGAATTTGAGTCTTGGATGCCAAATATGATTGTCCTAAAATCTTCAAATACGCCCACATACGTCACACAACTCATCCAAATATTATATATAAGTGATAAATGTTATTTTTCTAATATTTAATCATAAATTAACTTAAAATACAAAAATAAATGTATTGGAAAATAATATGTTTAAACTTATATTTAATTATGAAGATGGTCTTAGTGCATGGTTATGAAGCGACGACATACGACAAATTATGAAGCAAAGTGAGAGAAAAGAGGGTGAAATGAATGAAATTTTGGAGACCCAACATTCCCCTCAACTAACACATGTTGCATGTCATCATGCAACTTTTCATTGATTCTAAATTCATTTTCAATAACGTTTTATGTTTTTTGTATCCCTGAAGATTTGTCAACAAGTCATTTTATGACTTGAGATAATTTTGCAAGACTTATATCTTTTGAAAAGTCTTCCAACTCTTATGGTTGGTTCTTGTGTGGAAACCATAACTATTTCAAGTGTTTGTTCTTGTGTAGCAACACTTTTCTTCTATTCTTCTTCTTGCTGCAAAAAATAATACTTAAGAATGTATTCATAATGAAGACCTATCCATATACTTATCAATCAATCCTGGCTCATAATTTGAGTCTTTTAAAAAACATATCCATCTTTAGAGAACCAAAAATAGCAACAACATTCAGTTGAGAGAAGCATGTTGGTCAAGAATGTAAGAGGTTATGGAATATAGAAACGAAAAATTGTAATGAATATCCCCCCCCTAACTAAAGGTGTGTTTGTCTTTTGCAAATGGGGAAAACAATCTCACATGGGAAAATTTCCAAATACATATCTTTTAGCATTCAAAGAATTAATGATTAAAAATTAGAAAACAACATATATTCACCTACCTAAAAAGTCAATAAGCTATGCATGTGTGAGATCTAGGTTGTTACTACTAAATCATAGAATGTAAAGTGAAAGAATCTGATCTTCTTCTTCTTCTTTTGGTTACATGAGTAGTTGATGAAATATTGAAAGTGGAACTTTTGTGCCTTCTCATTGTTGGAACTAGGCTACTGGTGTTGAACTGTGAAACTCAATCTTTATTTATTAGAACACTGTTGCAAGTTGCTAAAATCATGTAATCTTCATTCATATCCACATCGTGTCATAATTCTTATCCATGTGAATGAATTTTGTTGATGTTGAACATAGAAAGAAATTGATGGATTACCAACCATTAATGAATGTTGTTAAGCAACACGAAACTCCTCACCATTAATGTGAATGAGAGTCAAGATTCCCAAGTACATCTTAGTAGGTACGAATAAATGATTTGAAGTTGATTCACTTAGAATATCTGAAAAACAAGGGACATTGATCTATGTCCACTATTTATTGGAAAGAGAACTTTCCATTAATGCATGCAAACCTCAAGGTACTAAAAATAACTCTAGTCCTGAACCCAGATAAAGTGCTAAAGTCGATGGGTCAAGACCTGTTAGAAGGAGTGCCTTAATGAATCCCCCGTCATTTAACACGAGAATAAAATAATGATTTAGAGGACCATAGATGAAAGATTTGCATTTATGAAGTAGATTGTATTTTGCAAAAGGAAAAGGAAAATGAGGCAACTCGACATTGTAAGTGACCTGAATAATTTATTCATGGGTTAGGGATGAAATGTATGTGAAGAAGAAAAGTGTGAAATTTTCAAAAGGGAAAATGGTTTTGAAGTCATGATCTAGTAGTAGGAAGATGGAAATTCATGGATGGATTGTAAGCTATATATAGAAAAATGAATGAGTAACAATGTTATTAGGATGTGATTCGAAATGGACTTGACTTTTTCATGTTCTTCTTGAAAAATAAATTGGTCTTTGAGAACCACTTGTGCATAAATTGATCTTCTTTGATCATCTTGGAACTTGTAAAAGCTTATCACTAATTTCTAATAAAACGTAAGATTCTCGAAGGAGAGAGGTGATCAATCTCTCTTTTATACGATATATATGTAATAAATTCATAAATAGTGCTAATGAGACAAATTCAAGGAAGATGAATAAAAATGAAATGCATTTTTTACCTGCCAGGAAGTGGTACCTTGGACAACTTGTCATTATTTTGTTGATAATTTATTCGTTTCATATCAAATTTCAATGCTTCAAAAACCAAGTTAAAGAAAATTCATATTAGAAATATGTTTTAATGATCTGATAATGTTTTACAAGTCCAATGCTGCAAAATCCATAAAAATTTACCAATTTTTCATTGTCTCAAATGCTAATGAAAATGATCCCATGACGTAGATCTCGACGAGATATCTCTAACAACGTTTGAATTGCCTCAAACAAACGTCGCATGAGAAAGTTATGTCCTTCTGAAGTTTTTGGGAAACAATGAAAAAATCTTGCCTAGATGCCACATGGCAGCTCTATAGGGTGCCATGTGATAATACAGATGCTGACATGGCAAGGTGATTAGGATGCAGACGTGGCATGTTGGCAGGTTGAGATAACATGGTGAGTTGGCAATGTGACTAGGCAATATGTGGGCCAATGAATGGGTGCCACATTGGTCAATCGTGGGTTGCCACGGGGTATCAACAATTCATCTAAATTATCTGAAGGTTAGGAGAGGCTTATAAAATGTGGAATAGTTAAGAAAGTACCTCTATCCAAGTTTGACCTAATGACCTATTGTGCACAACTCAAATGATTTACGAATAGACCAAATGCACATGTTTTGAATTAAATTTGTACAAATTTTTTATTAAAAATTGAAAACATTAAGGATTTGAAAAATAATACATCTGAATTCAAGCTTTTGTGATCATAGTAATTTTTCAAATATCTTTCGATTGTCATCACATTAGACAGAAAATTGTCGACGCATTTTAAACCAACCAGTGTGGTTCATATGTGTGGTTCATCTTCAAGAAGACAAATCACACTAATTAGTTCGGAACACGTCAATAATTTTTTGTCAGCGAAAAATATTTGAAAATGAATAAATCATACAATATATTTAAAAATAGCCAACGAACTAGAGCCATAATATCCGCCCCTCAAATCATATAAAAAAACCATTAGAACGACAACGTGAAGCCTTATTAATTTTATACCGAAATGTTTCACTTTAATTAAAACTCTTCCACTTGCCAAAGAAATGCAACCGTCCAAAGAATTTGATCTGTCATCTTTTGATTATACAATTTTGAGTTTAGAGCTTGATGGCATGTGTAGGCTTTCGAAGGTTGAATCGCCCTGCGACTTGGCATTACATTGTTTGCACTACATTGGAAGGCCGAAGCTCCTCCCACCATTACATTGTTTGCATTTTTATTAGTTCTTCTTTCCTTTTATGTAATGGTTATTCGTTCCTCTTTCCCTTTATGTAATCGTTTTGGTTTATTCTCACATGTCAAAAGTTTTATTTTGTTTATATGCTTTATGCATTAGTCTTTAGATCATTATTACTGGTTTTGTATGGTTTAGTTTGTGTGTTTTTTGTTTTAATATTATATTGTTTATGGTTTATTATTTAATTTTTAATTAATTTTTGTTTTAGGTTTTCATTGGTTTTTGTTGTTTGTTTTTCGTTTTAATGTTTAATTTTTATTTTTTCTTTTGTGTGGTTTCTTTAATTTTTAATTGTAATGTTTTTTTATATTTGGTTTTGTTTCGTTTTGTTTTTAATTATTATTATATTTTGGTTTTTTTAATGTTAATTTATTTTTTCTTTTAATTTTTAATTTTATTTAAAAATAAAGAATTTATTTTAGATTTTTGGAGATTTTACATTTTTAATTGAGTTTTTTTTTCTTGATAAAAAAAATGAATTGTTTTAGTAAATTTTGAGATAAATTTAATTGAGTTGGAGACTAAAACTTAAGAAAATTTTTAGAATGAATGGTAAATTTAGATCTCCTAGTCATTTTTCAGATTTATGATATTTATTACAAAATTTCAAAGCTAACTTATATAATTTTCACTTCTGATCATTCAAGTCGCAACAAGGCGCAAATAGAGAGCATACTGAAGAGTTTTGTCAATTCTTTATACATTTGAAATTTTGAATTTGGCAAACAAAGAAAAAATTATCTTTCAAACCTCAAGTTTTTCTCTCAAAACTCTACATACTCTCCTTCTTCACAGTAGTCCCTTTTCTTGTAAATTTTCCTGTTAATGGTCAGTGAATGAGGTGACTCTTACTACACCACCAAAAATAAAAAATTCAAGACAATAAATGTTAAAACAAAAACTCAAAAATACTACAAAGCTTGGTTTTATTTTTCTATTCTATCCTACTCTATTTTGAAAAAGAAAAGTTCTTTTTTTAAGTGTATGAGTGTTTCCAATGAAGCCATTTACAGATCAAGATATCTAGTATGCCCACATCCAAATTTGAAAAATATACCTCAATGTTTGCAAGGAAATGAGAAACCTACTGTACATTGGAGTTGGTGCTAGGATTTGTTGAAGAATGGAAGAATGTTGTGGTGTATTCACTGTTTGGAACCAATCTTCAATATATTCCTCGCTCTCTAGGAAATGTTTGATCATCATTCTAGACCTCTTGTCCATAAATGGATCAACATCAAAACTTTATAGTACAAAATTGATTGAAATTTATGCATCTAAATGATTTTTAACATGAATTTTAACTATGCATCTAAAAATGAATGCAACTAAAAAAATTAGATTGAAGCTAAAAAATGAATTATAGATTGAAAGTTAACCCCTATGTATACCTCCTCGATAATGATGCCAAGATGTTGGCTAAATTAATTGTCAGTTAAATTACTTGTCATTAAATTTTCAAACTCGGGGTTCATGAACTTGCGAAGTAAACTTGAACAATATATGTTAGGAATCAACTTTCAATTTAAGAGTAAATTAACCTATTGAAATTATGGAAATCCTATTCATGAGAAATGTCTAAGATGAGTATACACACACTTTATTTTTCAAAAGTCTAAAATTCGAAACTTGGAAAGAAATATTTAA
Source organism: Pinus albicaulis (assembly GCA_034641835.2). Taxonomy (NCBI): domain Eukaryota; kingdom Viridiplantae; phylum Streptophyta; class Pinopsida; order Pinales; family Pinaceae; genus Pinus; species Pinus albicaulis. The sequence goes on along the minus strand of CM076574.1, from coordinate 335,054,114 downwards.
TCTATGAAATTGAAATGACAATTGACATGAAAATAAATCTATTATAGTGACATAAAAGTAAATCTATTGTATTGACTTGAAAGTAAATTTAATTTAGAAAGCATCAAATCCTATACTAAGAAAGCATGGAATTCTTAAACTATGAAATTTAAAGGCAACATATTATGAAAGCATTGAGAGATCAATTGAAATTACTAATGTGTTCATTTCCAAATTAGAATCATTCATGAGTATTCATCAAACAAATTGAAAATCAATGAATCTATGAAATGAGAGAAATAACACTTAACCTGCAAAAGAACATAAATGGAATGAGCATGAAATAATGTAAACTATGGATCTAATCAAAATAATTAAAATTAACATAAAGACTAAAAAATTAAAACATTATAATACATCCCGTAAGCATTAGGTGGTCATCCCAAAGTGCATGAAAGGTGGAAAGTTGAGAAAAATCTTGATCAAACATCAAATGAAGGAACAACCATATTAACATGAACTGCAATGGTACTCATTGTATCAATCATAAGAATAATATCAATCCTTAATATCAAAATCTCTACATTGAAGCATGGGCATAACTCCCAAAATTTTCACATCCTTTGAGATGAGTAGGCACTCATATTTATACAAAAAGTAAGATAACTAACTCTGAATAAATGTAGATAAAAAAATCTCTTAATAATACACAAATATCTCATGTGGTTACAACCATGTCTTGACATCTAGCAATTAGCATCTCTTGAGTTCCTTTCAAAAATCTCCCCTAGCTTTGATATGAGACACTTATTAAAAATTCCATGATTCTTTCTCCATGAAATGTGTTTGACCAATGATCTCAAATCTTCGAGAGTTTGAAGAGGAAATTCGAATTTGAGTCTTGGAGGCCAAATATGACTATCTTGGAATTTTCAAATCTTCCTACAGACATCACAAAACTCATCCAAATTTTATATATAAGTGAATACATGTTATTTTTCTAATTTTAAACCATAAATTCATTTAAATACCAAAGTAAATGTATTTAAAATAAATTTTTTAAACCCATATTTAATTATGAAGATGGTCTTAGTGTATGATTAGGGAGCTACGGAATATGGAAAAATCTTAAGAAAAGTGAGAGAAAAGAGGGTTAATGAAGGACATTTTTGAGACTCTACGCTCTGTTTTCCCAGAAAACGTCTTTTAGGACCTCAAAATGGCTTTAGAAGTTTAGGACCCAAAAAAATGCTAAAAATAGAAAGTTGTGCTAGAATTAAGGAAACTGAAAGGAAACAGTGTTAAGTGTCCAAGTGGAATATGTGGGTGGCCACCAATATCCACCTAGAATAGTCCTCCCCCCTTAGGAATCAATGTTCCACATTGCAATGAGTGCCTCCATGAGATGGGGAAAATTCTGCTAAACTTGGTCCCTTGTGAGCCACTTGCCTTGGTGCAGGAGATGGCCAAATTTTGCAACCCGATACAGTTGGATCTTCTATTGGTGAATGTGCTTACTTTGTGTGTCCGTGATCAAGTCATGTGTGGCCTGTTCAAGCAATCTGGGTTGAGCTCTGTTGGTGTCAAGTGCTCAGTAATGTCTGATGTGTCCAACAAGGGTGGAAAGTATGGACAAAGATGGTCCACATTGAATAGTCGGTGTAGGCCAAGGAATAGGGGAATACTAACCTATAACACATTGTCACCCACAAATTTTGTGATGGTGTAAGGCCCATATCAAAGTGGTCAAATATTCCAATGGGCTCCAGTAAGGCGTTCCTTCTGCAAATGTAATGAAACTTTGTTTCCCACTTAAAACTTATGTGGCACTTGATGCTAATCATGACAATGTTTGTAATTAGAATTGGATTTACCTAGGATATCATGGACCTACTGGCACATTTGTTGGATGTGTTCAATAAATATGGAGGTTTTATCATCTTTGAACTAGACTTGTGCAGATTTTGCCTATGTAGTCGCAAGAGGAATTGAGACACCAATGAGACACAATGGTTGAAAGGGCTTATGTCCAATAGAGCTATGGAGAGCTCTTTTATAGTTGTGTTGCACATAGGGAATACTCTTGTCCCATGTTCGTGGATGCTTGGAGTTTTACATTTGTAGTATGTGCACTATCATCCTGTTGACAAACTTTGTCTTCCCACCAGTCTATGAATGGAATGCAGTCGATTTGGTGAGGTGAGTGTCTATAACGACTACAGGATCAACCAAAATGTGCTTAGGAACCTACTATTTTGATATGATATAATGGTTTGTGGGATCCAAAAATGAATCCACACTCGTTCGAAGAAGAGTTTGGGAGTTTCTTCTATTGTGATGCTCTTCTTACAGGCCATCAATATAGCCATCTTAGAAAATATATCGATGACCACAAATACATAGTCATACCATGCTTGGTAGATGGGAGGTCAGACATATAGTCCATGGATATGGGTTCCCAAGGTCGGTTAGGAATCGGAAAAGGAGTGTATAGGCCTTTCTTCTTAATAGTGGCCTTGTGATGGCATAATTAGTGCAAGATATGATGTACTTTCCAACATCCTGTTGGAGTTTTGGCCAATAAAAATATTTATGCAGTACTACCATTGTCTTCTCAACACCAAATTATCTAGTGACCCTACTGTAATGCACCTCCCAAATCAGCTTGGTACGCTTGATTGAAGGAACACAAAGTTGTCCTAGATAGCACAAAAATCCATCCTAAAGGTGGAAGTTTGGAATTTTCTTTCCATTCATCAACATCTTATAGGTGGAAGTGAACTCCAAGTCAATTTCATACAACTGTGGCCATCCAGGGGTCTTGCGTCTGCAAGAGTTGAGAATTGTACTCAGTGCCACAATTGGGGATCAACTGAGGCAATTTGTGACATGATTGGTGATTTCCTTCTTATACTTTATGCTCAAATGGAATTGTTTCAGGTATGTGGACCATTTCTTATGGCGATTGTTCTGTAACTTCCCCTATGTTTTCATAGATTGAAGAGGTCGGTGATCTATGTGGATGATCATCTACTTCCCAAGAATATAATTATTTCATTGCTGGTGGGCCTACATAATAGAGTACATCTCCTTATCATAGGTGGGGTACTCACAAACAATATTAGTGAGTGTCTCATGGTGATAGGCCACCGGGTGCCCTTGTTGAGTGAGAACTGCACCAATAACATAATATGAGGCATATGTCTCAATCTCAAATGGATTTTTGTAGGTATGGGAAGGTGAGGACTGGTGCAGATCAAAGAAGGTATTTTAGTTCAATGAATTCCTTCTCTTGTGCCTCAAACCAAAAAAAATTTGATTTTTCTCTACCCTTGGTAACTTGACTCAAGGGTCAAGTAATATGAGAGAACCCCAACACGAGTCTCTGGTATAAATTAGTAAGGCTCGAGAAGCTGAGAATATATATCATAGTTGTCAGGGTTGACCAATCCAAAATTACTTGCATCTTATCTGGATCCACATGCACGCCTTGCTCATCGATTATGTAGCCCAAAAATTTGATCTGTATTTGTAAACTTTTAAAAAATTTTGTATTATGTATTTGTAAAATTTTTATGAAATGTGCAAGTAATTTTTTTATGTCTTTTAGGAAATTAATCAATTAGAAAAAGGAAATAAATTAAAGTTTTTTAACTTAGTTTGCAACAATAAAAGAGAGACAATATTACCATGCATAGTATCACAAGACAACAAAATGATGAAGGAGTTCACCCCTCCTAGGCTACATCTCCTGGTCTAGCTTCCAATGTTGGGCCTTTTTCATTAAGCGATAAAATTTGTGATTACATGGATTTAAAGTGCTCAAAATGAAAAAATAATGTCTCTAATGGCTTCAGAATAGTAAAAAACCCCAATTTGGTCTCTTTTTGGGCTCAATTTGGCCAAAAACTGAAGAAGTTATGCTCTAGAGAATTTTTGCAGCTAACTTCCATACAAACTACACTCCCTTGCTAACCATTCTATGAATCTGCCTTTTTCAGAACCGCCAAGAGACAATTTCGCCTGGTGCTGGCAAGATTCATGCCAAATTGGGTGAAATTTTTTGCTTACTTTAAATGTCCTTTGATCCCTTTGACTGATAACAACTGGGCCACATTCCCTTACACTCGGCGTTGTGCCCAAAAATTCTGCACTGGTCTGTGTACTAACCCGCGCCTGTGGTGAGGTGATGTCGGAGCACCAAAGTTTTGGGTTGGGGTTAAGCCTAAGTCCTAGGCTCCCTTCTTCCTGCGGTTCCATGGGTGGTAAGGTTATTGGGGACCAATGTTTAGCCCCGACCCTGTCCCCCAAACATGAACCTTTGAAACTTTATAAATAAGTTTGCACCATAGTTTATTTAATTCCACTATTAGCATTGCGGTAAAATGCTACAATGTTAGGCTAGAGGTATCGTGTTTTATCCCCCTGGTGGCTAGTTCAGCCTTAAAAAAAAAATTCACGACTTTTGGGAGCCCACGTGGCTTCCTACCATTGGCCCACGTGGCTCCCACTCATAGGGCCCCATAAACAAACCAACCACCAATCAAATCCGACCAATTCAAACTAATCAAGTGAGGCCACTTGGCAGTGTGGAATTTTCTTGCGAGGTACAATCAACTTTCCCAGTCACCCTGCCCAATCAACGTACAAACTGTCCAGTCAGCAGTCCTGCATCCAACCTGCACAAGTTTTTAGCTGTTTAGGAAAATGATCAGAGTGCGATATCGGGAGCATACGATATCAATTTTGAGTGATTCAAGTTGTGTTGGATATAGGGCGACAAGATATATGTTTTGGAACTGGTTTTGAGAATTTTTGAGCACTTTTAATTTTGAACACTTTACTGATCCACTGGATCATTTCTCCCCACTGGAAGCTTTTGGAACTCCAAAAGATCATTTTTAGTCAACAAATAGATGAGGGTAGACTTCCCCCACCCTTCCAATCTCAATCCATTTTTTTTTTATTAGATTTTTACCTTTGATCCCCACATGAGGGTAGTCCACATTCTCTCGTTTTGAAGTTCTTGTTATTTTGTCAATAATAATATCATGCTACAATTCTTCAAGACATTCAGGAGATAAATCTTCAATTGAAGGCATCTTAACATTATCTCATTGATCTTAAATTAAACAAGGCTCATATAATCTCAAATTTTAAACATTAACAACTGCATAGATTTTCATATATGGAGGAAAATCTAACCGGAAGGAATTATTACCAATATTTTATAAAATTTTGAATGGACCATACCTCATTGGTTTAAGTTTTTTACCTTCTCCTTGAAGTCTTTCCTTGCTAATGTGAAGCCAAACTTCATCTCCCACTTGAAAATTTTGATCAAAATGATGCTTATCATGTCTTGAATTGTACTTGGCTTGACTCTTTTCCTACTGTTATTGAACAATTTGATGCACCAATTGAACTTTTTCAATGAATCAATTGGCCTTATCTATGTCACTATGTCCATCAATACCAACATCTTTCTGAAAGATCAAATATAGAGGAGATTTTTATAAGTATCCCAAGTATTCCTCAAATGGATATGTTTGAATCGATGAATGTTTGGCCTAGTTGTAAGCATGTAGTGAAAATGTTCATCCCACAATTTAAGATACTTGCTGCAATAACCACAAAGAAGATGTATTACTGTTATGTTCACCACTTATTTTTGGCCCTCAGTTTTCATATGGAATGTTGTGCTCTTTTTCAATTTGGTATCCATGATTCCCCATAAAATTGACCAAAATTCCCCGAAAAATCAAGAATATTGGTTAGAAATAATGGTTGTGGGAAACCCAAAACACACCCATACATTTTGAAAGAACATCTGTGCAGTCTATTCAGCTGTAACCTGCTTCTTACAAGGCATCAAAATATACATTTTTTTGAATCAATCCTTAACTAAATAAATAAAATAATGACCTTTCCTAGACATAGGTAGACCTCCCACAAAATCCATGGAAACACTTTCCCAAGGATGGGAAGGAATAAGAAGTGGAGTATACAATCCAAACTTTCTATTTCTAGGCTTACTGATAGCATATAAAGAACATCCTCTTACATATCATGACACACTTTCATTCATAAAAGGCTAGTAACAATACCTTTGTAATTGTGTGTAATATTCCAAAAATTTAGCCTTAAGCTAAATGGAATATTATAGTTTGTTTTATCACTAGGTAGGTGAATAGATGGGTAGGAAGGCCCATAAGTCTCCTAAGCAGTAATGAAAACACTTCAAGTGTGAAAGGAGACCTTTTTAGCAGCTAAATAAATCACCTCCAAGTGTGAATAGGGGCTGGACCATGTTGATTCAGTCAACTTTGACCAAATAAACAGCGCTGTCATGGAGGAGTGGAGATTAATTGAGGAATAACGCAGTTTTGGAGGGAGATGGATTTCATGAAGGAAATGACCTAATTGAGTGGGGCCAAGGGCAAGAAAGCTCATATTCTATTTAAGGAAGAGGATGGTAGCCATTTGAGCTCATGTTTTAGATTATTATTTTGATATTGGTCTGCTTAGACTTTTGCTTCCTCTTGCTGTTTAGCAGGGTTGCAGTGCTGTTTAGCACCGGGTGTTCCTGAGTGGGAATCCAACCTCTTTCCTTGAGAGGCCTCTTGGAAGAGTATGGTATTCATTTCCACATTCAGGTTTTTCAGGCCAAGCTACAACTTCTTCATCAGCGCAATTTCTGCAGGTTCTTGTACTATGTTGCAGGGTGTAGCAGTGGAGGGGTTAAAATCCCACTTTCTGAGCTAGGTTATCATAGGAGGAAGGTTTCCTTCTCTTGGGAGAGCTGTTTGGAGAGTTCTTGAGCACATTTCAGATCTTTGGCTCCAGGCCATATATTTCCCATCATTTCCAGCACTGTTCCAGCTGGGAATTGCGTTATTTTGGAGGGCAGCTTCAGTGGCAGATCTTGTGGTTTCTTTGCAGTGTTTCCTTGTGATTGAGGGGTTCATCCCTTCATGGGAGGAGACCTTTGAGGGGATAAACAAAAGATCTATTATAATTCAGCCTTATACACTCTTTTTCTTCATTTTTGCAGTGTATCTTCAGCCATTGGGCTTTAGATCCCATCTTGTATAGAGTGTATTTCTGAAAACCCTTTTCCGGGTTCTTTGTAGGAGTTGGTATTAATCATAGATCTATATTGGGCATATATTTGAGGCTTATAACAACCCTACATATTTTGTACATTAGTTTTGTGTAGCAGTGTGTTTTTAACTGCGCTGTGGCAGTCTCCTACATTCTTGTAATGTGACAACAACTCATTTGTGGAGTGATTTCTTATGGGAGGCTTGTTCCTTCATTGCATATGATTCATGCCTCACTATTATGTATTGATTTTCTGATATAATACACGATGTTATGTCTCCATATTGGTGTCCAATGATTATGAGTTTTTTTACACTGCTACTTTCAATTTTGTGTTTATGTATTGCTGCATTCCCCATTTTGAGATATTACAGTGGTATCAGAGCATAATCTTGGCTCAGCCTGTGGATCTCAACCATTATGCTAACAGGAGAAGGAGAAGAAGAGATGTACACAAAGGACAAATATAAGACTCCATTATTTGGAGGAAGAAGGGAAGATAAGCTCTCAAATCTTCTTTCTAAATATATAATAGAGCATTAAAGGAGATCTCAAGAAAATGAGAAGGGATATGGAATCTCCAGAGGAGTTTGGATCTAGAGCCAAATCTAGATTTGCACATGATAGGTGTGAGAATGCAACTAGAACCTATTATGCACAATGCAGTCAAATGCCCATATCTACCATGAGAGAGTTGAAAGAAGAGGAAATGCCAAGGAGGGAAACTCATAGTAATTTTCTGCAAGAGTATGAATCTCAAACTGAGAAGTTTAGAGATCATATCACCTTCCAAGAGTTTTGTAAGATCAAGGTGGAGAGGAGAAAGCAGCATGACATGGATAGATTTTCTCTATCTAATTTTTATGGATCACCAACATGTTTAGCCAAAGCTTGGGTGGAGGAGCTACACACCTATTTGCAGCAACACCAAGTTTCTGAAGATGAAGCCATCAAAATTGCAACACTACATTTTGAAGGTAAGTCCTATGCTTGGTGGATATTTGGGTCATTTTCATTAAGAAATGCAAATACTTCTTCTTATGCAAGGTTCACTAAGATATTAGTGGAAAGGTTTGATGGAAAACATTCTGAAACATCATTGGTGGAACTAAACAAACCAAAACCAACAAACCTTTGCATGTGTTGGAAGAACCTTTAAACTCAAATCCACTTCAGAAAACTATGAAAAGCTCACATCTTGCATAACACCTTGCTAGAAGCAAGATCTCTGTCTCATATCTTTGGATAAGAGGGCATGAAGGTTCATTTTTCAAAAGAGGATCCTCTTATTGAGTAGGTGACTCCCATTCATATTGAAGAGGAAGAGAAGGATGGGGGAAACAACACTGTCACATCTAGAGCATATCTAGTCCCTCATGCAGATGAAGGAGGAGCACATGCTCTAACAGGAGGAATTATTGTATCATTGAAAGAAAGTTCCCTGGATCTCACATATGGAGGATAAAGCCCAATCAAGGAGCAACATGATTGTGATACATTGAAGATGGAAGGAGAAGGTAGGGAGGAAGGTCAGCATCACTTGATGAGGAGCACACACCCCTATCTATTTCAGAGAGCTAATGCAAAGAAGAGGAAGATTGATTTGCACTGTGAGGGCAAGGGAAAATTTTCCCATCCTTATGTACAATCTACTCTTAACATTGATGTCTCATTACATGGAGGCATTCCACCTGGGAGGCCACTAGATCTAGAGTTGGTAAGAGACATATTGCCACTTGTTTCACCACTCTTAGATTTTGGAGCGGTGAAGACTTTGTAGGAGTCTAGTACAACACAGAGATTTTGGGATAGACTCAAGGAGGAGGGAGAAATTCTCCCATTTTCAGCATTACCCACTCTCACTACATATACTGCGCTGACAGAAGTTGCTGCAGTGATGGAGGATGGCACCTTCATGGTGCAAGAGAGCTTCTCCATGGATTTGGAGAAACAGAGGGTACTTCCATTGAGGAAGGAATCCTCCATACATTGGAGTAGATGGAAGCCACTCATGCTTACATTGACCAAGATCAGGAGATACTTTTTGGATGGGAGCTTCTCATGGGAGGCCAACTTCCAAAGATCACTACTTCTATTTGAGCATGAGCAGCTACATGATGGGCATGGTAGCATTTTGGAGGATGACTTTGGCATGGGGGATGTCAAAGGAGAAGACAACAACATGTGGAGAGCTTCACATTCCAGATCATCAGCACTGTCTCTTGGGAGGATTGATCCATATTGGAGGTCTCAACTTCTGGTAGAGTACTCCAAGGATCTTGGTGCTTGCATGATTCTTGATGACCCGGATGGAGATGGTAGATATATGGTGGATGATGTGGTGATATATTCTTATGGCAGAGTCTTCTTGACTAGAGCTTCTGAGCTCAAGGAGAAGCTGCTACATGCAACACATGAGGACTTCCTTTCCATGCACCTTGATGCATATCTTTCTTTGGAAGAGGAGTTCATTTGGGAGGGCATACAACATGATATATTTCAGCATATGGAGAGATGCATAGCGTGGATGGTGATAGAGAGGGTGTCATAGCCACTTCCCTACTCATTGAGAGTGAGGGAAATTTTTTAGTTGAGCCATTTCAACTCAAGGACCAAAGTACATGGTAGAGAAGGTACAATTCTTCATCATGATTTTCACTTCTTTGAGCAGCATGTTGTATTAAGGAGGGTATTTCCTTCTTATAAATTATATTATGATGTACTTGAGGCCAAGTGCAGCATTGATATTGGCTATCCTATTGGTGGTTTTTGGGGGAAGCCACATGATTCTTGGTGTGCACCATTGACACCACATTGTATATTCATGATTCCATCTTATGGGATGACTGTGGCAGAAAACAAGTGGCTGGGGAAGCACTTTTTATTCCTTGTTTTGAGGCAGGCAAGGGATGCCCTACGCTGGTTCCATGTGTGGAACTATGATCCACTCTCCGGTTGTCATATAACAACTTGTTTTCATTGGTTTTTGCTTCCATGTATTTCTGATATTCTTATGTTCATGGGGAGCTTTGTTTGGAGAGTACTAGATGAGTTGGAGATGCCCATTGAGAGTATGATTCTCCCTACTTTACATGTTGTATGTTTCAGGAGAAACAATGGGAAAACCATGATTGCCACATCACACCTCTTGTCTTCATGTGGGAGGAGCCATTTGAAGAATTTGAGTTCTAGGAGGAGGCACTTCATGGATGATTTATTCTATGTGGTAATTTGGGCCATTCTTAGAGGCCATGAAATTTCAGCCCAAGATCAGCAATAGCCCCATACTTACCATAAATGGAGAGAGAAACAACTTGGATGGAAAAATTTGATCTCTCAATGCAACCCCAATACATTGCATAAACCGAGGGTTGATGATTTCTTTGATGAGCTACCTAGAATGGCTCATTTCATCTGGATGATAGCATGAGTGTGGGAGTCACTCATTGGGAATGAGATTCCCCATGTTTTTCATCACTCCTACCATGAGGAGGCCATTGGACAGAAAGGAGGTTTCCACTTACACCTTCCACCTTTTTATGATGTGAGCCATGTGGTTTTGCATACTTGGGAGGAAACATTGGAGGGCAGATTTATTACAGATTATTTTGAGCAGTGGTGGGGATTATTGATGAGGAGGCCCAAAGAGGAGGAGGGGAGGAATTTTTCTCTCCTTATATAGTTTCTTGAGGACAAGCAACATTTTGGAGGGGAGGACTGTAATATTCCAAAAATTTAGCCTTAAGCTAAATGGAATATTATAGTTTGTTTTATCACTAGGTAGGTGAATAGATGGGTAGGAAAGCCCATAAGTCTCCTAAGCAGCAATGAAAACACTTCAAGTGTGAAAGGAGACATTTTTAGCAGCTAAATAAAGCACCTCCAAGTGTGAACAGGGGCTAGACCATGTTGATTTAGTCAACTTTGACCAAGTCAATAGCGCTGTAATGGAAGAGTGGAGATTAATTGAGGAATAACGCATTTTTGGAGGGAGATGGATTTAATGAAGGAAATTACCTAATTAAGTGGGGCCAAGGGAAAGTAAGCTCATAGTATATTTAAGGAAGAGGATGGCAGCCATTTGAGCTCATGTTTTAGATTATTAATTTGATATTGGTCTTCTTGGAATTTTGCTTCCTCTTGCTATTTAGTAGGGTTGCAGTACTGTTTAGCACCGGGTGTTCCCGAGCGGGAATCCCACCTCTTTCCTTGAGAGGCCTATTGGAAGAGTATGGTATTTAGTTCCACATTTAGGTTTTCAGGCCAAGCTACAACTTCTTCATCAACACAATTTCTGTAGGTTATTGTGCTGTGTTGGAGGGTGCAGCAGTGGAGGGGTTAAAATCCCACTTTTTGAGCTAGTTTCTCATAGGAGGAAGGTTTCCTTATCTTGGGAGAGATGTTTGGAGAGTTCTTGATCAAATTTTAGATATTTGGCTCTAGGCCATATATTTCCCATCATTTCCAGTGCTGTTCCAGCTGGGAATTGCGTTATTTTTTAGGGAATCTTCAGTGGAAGATCTTGTGGTTTCTTTTCAGTGTTTCCTTGTGATTGAGGGGTTCATCCTTTCATGGGAGGAGACCTTTGAGGGGATGAACATAAGATCTATTATACTTCATCCTTATATACTCTTGTTCTTTATTTTTGTAGTGTATCTTTAACCATTGGGCTTTAGATCCCATCTTGTATAGAGTGTATTTTTGAAAACCATTTTCTGGGTTCTTTGTAGGAGTTGGTATGGAGCATAGATCTGTATTGGGCATATATTTGAGGCTTATAATAGCCCTACATATTTTGTACATAATTTTTCAGTAGCAGTGTGTTTTTAACTTCGCTATAGAAGTCTCCAACATTCTTGTATTGTGACAACAACTCATTTGTGGAGTGATTTCTTATGGGAGGCTTGTTCCTTCATTGTATATGACTCATGCCTCACTATTATGTATTGATTTTATGATATAATACATGATTTTATGTCTCCATATTGGTCTCCAATTATTATGAGTTGTTTTACACTGCTACTTTCAATTTTGTGTTCATGTATTATTGCATTCCCCATTTTGAGACATTACATTGTGCCATTGTCTTGCCTACACCAAAGTGGCCAACTATAAGAGAAGTATGTGCTTCCCTTATGATGTTGAATCTTTCTCCCTGTGGAATACATAGCTTTCTAAGATGATACAACAATTTATCATGCACATGATAATCTAATTCCTCTACTTGGTTACCTTGACACAAAATTGTATATACACCCTTAAAATCCTCATCTAAAGCATATTGCTCAAGATAGCTCTCATGCATGATAGAATTATGCTTAAGAATAATGGACACATTAAAAATTGGACTAGATAGCATATCAATAATTTTGTTATAGATACCTTTATTATACCTTATCACCAAGTGGAGTTGTTTTAAAAAACCCATCCATCTGAAGTGCCTCACTTGTTGTAGCTTGGTTTTTTATTACAAGTATTGCGATGACTGATGGTCAGTGTGTATGATAGTTTCCTTACCCATCAAGTAATGTTTCCATTTTTTTACACTTTGCACCAAAGAATAAAATTCTTTTTCATATGTAGGATAGTTAATCACTGCACCATTAAAATTTTTAGAATGATAACAGATCATATTACCATGTTGCATCAAGACTTCTCCCATGGCATAGTCACTTGTGTCAGTTTGTATCTCAAATGATTGTTTCAAAGATGGAAGTGCAAGCACTAGTGTTGTACTCATTCTATATTTCAATGCATCAAAGGCTTTCCATTATTTTCCTCCCCACTAAAAAACTTGTTTCACACTTGTCAAAGCATGTAATGGAGCTACAATGGATGAAAAAATAGAAATGAAATTTATCCAATATTGGGTTGCTCTCAAGAATCTTCTAACCTCTATTAAAATATTTGGTTTTGGAAAATAAAAAATAACTTCAACCTTTGAGGGAGATATATTCAACTTACCCCCTCCAAAAATATGACCCAAATGTACTAAGGAGGTTTTACTAGATTCACATTTAGAAATATTTAAAAATAACTTTTCTTTCTTTAAGACATCTAGAACTTGCCTAACATGCTTGACATTCTCTTCACGAGTCTTACTGAAAAATCAATATGTCATCTAAGTAGACTATCACAAAATCATCAAGAAAAGGCATTAAAAAATCATTCATAACCCTCATGAATGTAGTAGGAGCATTACAAATCCTGAATATCATAACCAACCACTCAAAAAAACCTTGCTTTGTATTGAAGGTTCTCTTACAAATATCCCCTTCAACAATCCTAATATGATGATAGCCACTCCTCAAGTCCAACTTAGTGAAATAAAGAACATATTTCAATTGATCAAGTAAATCATCAATTAGATGAAGGGGGTAATAGTTATTTACCATGATTTTGTTCAAGGCTTTAAAGTCCACATACATGTGCCATGTTCCATCCTTCTTTGGCACTAAAACAATAGGATGCCCACATGGATATGTGCTTGGTTTTATGATCCATTTATCGAGTAACTCTTGGATTTGTTTCTTCATTTATGCATTCTCCATGACTGACATCCTGTACATGACAATGATTGGAAGACGTCAATCTTGTTGCAATTGGATCTCATGTTGGATTCCTCTTTTAGCAGGAAATCCTATAGGTTCTTGAAACACCTCATCAAAGGTGTTAACAACCTCAATCAAATCATATTTTAATATTGCATCACATCCTCAGAAGCCTTCATTCTCAACGTCATTTTTGAGTTTGATTATCAAAAGTATAAAATTGTTGCTAGCATGAACAAGGCTCTTCATTTGTCCATCATTCACAAGAGATAAATTTAATTTCTTGCAATGTGCATTAATATACTCAATCCTATCTTTAAACAAATGATACTTGTTCTCATGGTGATGAAAGAAGGCTTTTCTATCATAAAGTATGGGCTTCCCAAAATAGTACTACATATGTCAAGTGGAACTACATCAAGTTCTACCTCATCAGTAAAGTTTGCAATTATGGCGAATTTCATTTTTCATTTTCTTGTCACTTGTAATTTTTCATTGTCACATACCCAACCCAAAGGATAAGGTTTAGGATAAGGAATGATTTCCAAATTTAGTTTCTTGACAATGGTTTCTAAAATAAGGTTGTCTTATGATCCACTATAAAAAAAGTGTCTATTTTTTTATTTTTTGAGATGAATCTAATATGGAAAAGATCTATTATTTCTTTATCATTTTGAGTTTCATTGAGGTTACTAAAAGAACTAGTACTTGCAATATAATCCTTACCTTTCAATCCCATGGCGGTGATTTTTGTTTTATCTCCCGAATCAGATCCTAAATCATGTTTTGTAGTTGCAACAATATTTTTTTTTTCCTTTGTCATTAAAATTTTTGGGTCTCATCTCAGGATGAAGTTTCCAACAATGGTCTCCATCATGGCCTTCTTTTTAACAATGTTTACATGTGATATTTTATCCCTCTTTCTTGATGAAGCATTATTTTTTCCCTTGCCTTTGAATTTCCCCTTTCCTTTGTCTCCACCCTTGAATTTATTCTTGCTATTGTCTTGGGTAAAATTAATCTCTCTTTCTTCTAAATGAGTTTCCTGTACACAAAATTCATCTAGATTTGTAGGGTTATACATGAGAATTGTGTGTCCTAAATAACTATGTAAACCTCCAATGTATTTGAGTAGAGTGTCCTGAGAGGATAAATCTACACCCAAAATCAAAGCTCTTCTTCTAAACTCTTGGGTATAACTTTGCACACTCAGTCCCTTATTTTTCCTAAAGTTTTTCCAATCCATTATAACCTTTTGCAGGTATGATAATGGATAAAATTGTCTTCCTAATGCAGCTATAAAATCATTCCAAGAATTTATAATCTTACCTATTTTCTTGAGATATTATTGAGTTTTATCCTCCCACCAAATGAGTGCTACACTTTTCAACCTTAGAGAAGTAAGTAGAATCTCGGTCTCATCATCCTTGATTATTTATCTCCTTCAATACACTTCAATATCACAAACCCAATTATCCAATTTCTTAGCATTGACCTCTCGCATCAGAAAAAACTTGCCACAAAATTAAACCTTCAAAACAACCAAAGGTCTGATACCAAACTAATCTATATTTGTAAACTTGAAGGTTTTATGAAATGTGCAAGTCAATTTTTTATGTCTTTTAGGAAATTACTCAATTTTAAAAATCATGAAAAATAAAGGTTTTTAACTCAATTTTCAACAATAAAACAAAGACAATAATACCATACACAGTATCACAATAAATCAAAATGATGAAGTAATTCATCCCTCTTGGGCTACATCTCTTGGTCCAACTTCCAATTTTGGGCCTCTTTCATTAAGTGCTCAAATTTGTGATTACATAGATTTACAATGCTTTGAATGCAAAAATAATGTCTCCAATGTCTCTAAAACAGTCAAAACCCAAATTTGGGCTCTTAGTGGACTCAATTTGGCCAAAAAATAAAGAAGTTATGCTCTAAAGATTTTTTTTTGCTAAATTCCCTACAAACTTCACTCCACCGTTAACTGTTCTACGAATCCACCTTTTCCATAACCGCCAAGTGAAAATTTCGCCCGGAGCCAATACGATTCGCGTTGAATTGGGTGAAATTTGTCACTTACTTTAAATGCCTTCTAACCCCTTCGGGAAGGAAAAATTGGGTCACGTGCCCACACACCTGGCGCTGTGGCCCAAACTTCTACACCAGTCTGTGTACTAACCCATGCCTGTGGTAAGGTGATGTGGGAGCATGAGATTTTTGGGCCTGAGCCCTCGACTCCTTACCCACGGTTCCATGGGTGGTGAGGTGACCGACGACTAATACTAAGCCCCGATCTCATTCCCCAAACATGAACCATTGAAACTTTGCAAAAAAATTTGTGCCATAGTTTATTAATTTCCACCATTGGTGTTGCGGGAGAGTGATGCACTGTCAGGCTATAGGTCTCATGTTTTATCCTCCCAGTGGCAAGTTCGACATTAACCAAGTTTTTCAAGACCTTTGGGAGGCCACGTGGCTGCCTACCATTGGCCCACGTAGCTACCATTAATAGGGCCACATAATCCAACCAACCACCAATCAAATCCTACCAATTCAAACCAATCAGGGGAGGCCACTTGGAATTTTTCCAATGGATTGCGATGTATAGTCAAATTTCCTAGTCACCTACCCAGTTAGCGCACAAACTGCCAGTCAGTAGTCTTGCATCCTGTTATCATTCTGTAATTTAAAATATTGGTAGATTAAACACAAAGGACAACATCAAAACCACTTTTGAAGCTAGGATCTAGCCCTTCCAGCTTCAGAGAGGGATCTCTCTTTAATATTTAACTTTGTCTTGAATAGATATTAGGCTAGTTATGATTATACTTGGTTTATTTTTTATTTTGATTGATTTGGTTGATTCAATTTTTATATTCCCATTGGGAAATGGAGTCAAAACATAAAATTGGATTTTGCATCAATTTTTAAAAGAGTTGTAATAGGGCAAGCTAGGTTGCATTTACTAGATTCTTTTAGATTTTTAAATGAATATGGATGTGGCAGAAAAGTGAATTTTAGTTGAGACTGCAAATCATTTAGGTATTTTTTAATCTCACTTCAAGTAGAAAACATTTAAATTGTAAAAGTAGCCAAAATAAGGTGTTTTAAATAGCATGTCATATTCATCACACTTTATGTTTTACAATTAAGAATTATGATAAACAGAGTAAGGAAATAACAGTGGAAAACACAGAAGCAGTAGAAACATTTCACCAGTAATTACACCACATGAATCCTGAAAGAAGTCTTTGTATTATAGATGCTCCAACAAAAAAATGGAATTTACAATTATGCAGTAGGAAAAATATGTTCAGAAATCAACGTCTAATACTTCAAAAAATGAAGTATTTATACTAAAATATTAAAAAACTGATTACAATTAATGTCGTCTCAACAGAGAGTGTATTATTACCCTAAATTTAACAAAAAACTCTATCTGTGACAAAAAATAGGCTCGATGTGGGTGATCTGGCATTCTGACATTGCTTTCAAGGAATTAGTTGTCGAGTAGGCCTATTTTTAGGCTGTGCTGGCTGTAATGTTGGCTGATGTGATTTCCTATGAGTTGGCTACAGATGAATGTTCTTTGTTACTCTTTACTCTTGGAAATCAGTTAACTTATCCCATCGATCTTCATCTGGGATAGTTAATTTGATGACCTTCCTATATATTTCATCCACTTTGGTATACTTGGAAAAGGTTGGTTTTACCACAAAAACATGGTTTATCTCATGCTAGATGAAAATGTCATAAGCCAATGCCTCCAAGAATGCTTTCCCTGTCATAGTGCCTCTGATATTTGAAAAATTATCTGTGTCCCTAGCAATTTCATTAAGCTCATTTACATAATCCTCTTTGTTCATAAATTTATCATTGATTACAAACAGGGAAGGAATACCTTTCTGAGTTAAAGGTTCTATCCTACTGAAAAATCTGTTTACAGCTATCTCTAAACTGTTACATTTTTACTCAAGCTGTACAATAAGATTTCTCTTTGTAAGAACCTTCTTTACCTCCAAAATTGTCTTTTTCCTATCCTCAACTCCTAATTAATCCATCTCATACCCGTTCTTTGAATTTAAGAACTTGATAATGTTGTTGGCAATGGTTGGCATGTCTTCAAGGTCTTCTATGATAGTTTTGACGGCATCATTGAATTTCTATATTAATTCATTATGCTCAAATATGATATGTATGCATGGCCATATTTCATTGATGGACACAATGATATCTGTCCAAATTATATCTTTAACTTGGCCCAAGGTGTTTCCTATAGATGACTCCCTCTCAGACTTCTGAAATCTCTCTATAAACTTCTATGCTCTCTGGGCTTCAGCTACACATGATCTCTCACTCCTGGAATTATGATCCTGAAACAATTTTACTTGGTCCTGCAGCTTCTTTATGTCTTATTTCTAGATTGACAGAATCTGCATTGCTTTGGTGAGCTATTCTGCTCCATCTGTTGTACTTCCTGTAGAAGGTGTGGCTGTAGGAATGGCTGTAAGGGGTAAAACCTCCAAAGGAACCAATGAAAGTTTGGCAGCCTGCTCTTTTTCCTTTATCATATTTTTCATCTCTGATTCCATTTGCTTCAGCTAAGCATTCTGCTCCATGATGATCTTCATCATGTCTGATTTTTGGGATTTTTTTTCTTCGATTTATTTGTTCAAGGGGTCCTCTATAGCTGGAATTTTTCGCTGCTTCCTGAATGCTTCTATGTAAAATTTTTTATTTTTAATCACTTCTTCTGCAACTTTTATATTGGAGGGATAATATCCAACTTTGATCACTTAGTCTTCCAGAATTAATCCTTGAATCCTTGGCTAAAGAAGATATTTTTTCCATCTTGAGCTGTGACTGGATATTTGCTAAAGAAACCTGTAACTTGGAAAAAATCATATCAATGTTAGTGAGTGGAGATGAAATCATTTCACCTATCTATTTGTGCATCTTCGTTTGATCAATGGGATGTATATCTTTAATATCAAATTCAAATGCATTGTTTTTATAATCTGCTACTATCTTGGGTTGTGGAATTTGTGCTTGGATAAATCCATCTACATTTTTATTTTCTCAGAGACAAAGGCTGACAATAGTCTACTTTGAGAGCTAGAAGTATTCTTCCAGAACTGATTATATGTAATGGTATTCAAAACTTCATTCTTCAATTTAATCTCCCCGAATGTATCAAATATGCTCTTCTCTTTCTCCCCTGTGACAATTATACTAGTTTGAATAGTTTGCTACTGATCCCGTGAAGCTATAGAGTTGGTAGGAGAGAGTGTGGTTTGACCACCTACTTGTGAGGAAGTAGGTGTCTCTTTGGTGATGATGATGACTTCCTGCTATGAATCCTTGCTTGGATTTACCTTGGGATTGAGCTAGTCCTCTTCCTGTACATGATTTTGAACTCTTTGCTGGAAGTGTTAGTCACTGAGGGTGACTCTTCTTTTCTTACCCTTTTTCCTTCTTTCTCTTGTGGAAGAAGAGTCTCCGATGTTGAAGTTGAAACCAACTGTTCCTCAGCCTCTTGTAAAGTATTCTCAGTCCATTCTAGCTGGTTCATGTACCTCTCAATCTCTGGTACGTGGGTATGAATGTAAGGTGTATATTTGTTCTCTACCCTTAGCTTGGGAATGGTACACAATGTAACATATGACCATGTAAAACTGCGACTGAATTTCATCTCTTTTAGCAATTTTTCTGATTCCTCCCCTACTATTCTGTTGTTACAAATGAAGGGTCATATCTGTGTTTTGATCCTGAATTGATATTTTTTCTTTGCAGACACAAATTGACCTCATTTGCATTGAGCATTTTCCTGATGTATTCTAGAGAAAAAATCCTCATTGGGAGGAATTTTGGGAGCTTATATGGGGAAATATCACATCCATAGATCCTTAGTTCTATGTAATTATGGTAAAGATACTAGTCTCTTTTTTTGGTTTGGTCTAAAAACTACAAGATTTTCCTGATTTCTTCACTAATTCTTGGCTTTGAATTGCTGCTTAGAAGACTGAGTGTTGGATGTACAAACAATTCCACGAACTATTTGTATGAGTATTCTTTTTTCTCCTTCATTACCATTGTAGTCCAGAAGATGACAGATTTTTGATTTCCATCATCATCCAAATTCTACAATGCAAAATTGAACCTGTCTCCCTAAAAATATAAAAAACATATATACTAAAACAAAGGCATATTTAAACACCTCTTTAGTTTGGAATTTTACAAATTGTTCATGGATGGAATCTGCAAGGAATTGGCTAAATTTGAATAAGATGGAAGGCTTAGAATCTATGGAGAATATGGAAAGGAATCATATAATGGCCTCATCTACCCAATGATATGAGTGATAACCTAGGAGGTAGGAGATAATTGTAATGAATTTTTTTGGATCTATCAGGGAAAATGGAGGATGAATAAGGAGGATTCTTCTTGCGTAGTTGGGCATCTTCAGCTAGAAAGATCTCAAGGGTTTTAGCCCCTTTTTCAAAGTCCAAATTCTGATATAATTCAGTGAGTGATTCTTGAGAGAAAGGGGTAGCATTTTTTGTGATAGGAGACTGTATCATTTGGTCTATAAATTGGGTAGTTATGGTGATTAAAATCTCTCCTGTAGGGGAAATAATAGCCCTCAGGCTAGGCACATAACAAGCTTGACATTTCCTGATGAATTAAAGGGAACTATGGGTGTGGGTAAAGATGTAGTGGGGAAAATTGGATGTGGACAATACAATATCATCAGACTTGTCAATGAATTTGTCTTCAAGTGAGAAATACATTTCGAATAACTCAAACTCACACAGGGTTTCATGGATTTTGCAATCCTTGTCCGCCAAAGGTAGGTGATCAAGGTAGACTAAGGGATGGAGCAGTGGATTTATAGGTTCTTCTTGCTCTTTATTCTTAGGAGGCATGGTTGGATTAGGTTTGATTGTGGATAAGGGTTTCTGATAAAAAAATGGAGGTCAAGACTGAGTAAAAGCTCTGAGATTAGGAAGAAGAGGTGACAACTGTAGAGATTACTTTGACAGTGATCAGACTAGTTGTTCTGGTGTTTTGTCAACCTACAATAACATGTATTGAGCAGAGAAAATGGTAAGCTAAAGGATTAAAAGTTGACCATACATGGATTTATACACATTTTGATCGTTTTCCCATTGAGAGTGGCGTGGATCCATTGGATCAATGGTTAGTGATGAATTAAATTCATCAAAAACTTTATTATGACGGGAAAGAATTTAATTGGAAATGATATGGTGTAGGTCGCATGATGTTATGGGCTATCAATGGGTGGATTAGTCATTTTTATACAGTGGAGAAACTGATTTTCGAAGGGGGTCCAAAGTAGTAAGTGGTTTAATCAAGGGGGTGCGAAATGATGAGAAGGCACCACATTAGCGTGGGCCCAAAACACAAAACCAATTTTTTCCGACCCCCCCCCCCCGAAAAGTAAAAATTTATATGGAGACAGGGGGCTGAAAAATGATTGGGGCCATTGGATGGAAGAGTGGGAGATCAGGAGAGCAGAGATGTGATGGTAGGTTAACGTGCAACGATGGGATTTGATGAGACGTTTTTTCGGGTAGTGGAAGTTCGATAAAAGTGAAAAATTTAGGATAATGGATTATATGTCCAAAATTGACATTAATATTCCTGACCCTTTTAAACTTAGGATAAAACGTTTACCCTGTGCCTTTTCATGTGCATGAAATATAACTTTGTAATTTTCAAACTTAGGATACAAATTTCATGCTTTTCAAAAATATAATACTTCTACCTACCCTTTTATTTTCAATACTTTTTCTAAGCTAACATTTTTTTCATCTTCTTTCCTTAGGGTGCATTTAAGCTAGCAAACCCACATAACATTTTTTTATAAAAATATAACCTACTCTATCACTTATTTCTCATATTGATTAAGATTAGACTGTTGAATCAATCTCATTTTCTACCTAACTACTAATTTTTCAAGATTAAACTTTTTGACAAATATTTATTCTCTAACCTATTTGATATGAAATTCACAATTGTTCCATCATGATTAATCTATATGATTGGAACAAAAATCTATTTATTGTGGCATTTTAAGACAAGATGTACACAAATTTATTGGATTTTCACATAAAGGAAACTAATTTAATAGTTGTGGCATTTAAATTTGCAGCACTTTCATTATTGTTTATATTTTTTTGTGGGGTTTTATTCTCTTTTATTCTTTTTTCAATTTTCTTTTTTTTTGTCTTTTTTCTTTATACTCATTTTATTTTTTACTTACCCTCTTTTGATTTTCTTTTATATATATTTTTCTTTGGAAATCATTTTCAAATTGAAAATTATTTATAATGTAAAATAAAAAATACAAAATACTCCATCACCTTGAGATCCTATAAAATATAAGACCCTAACTGTGGCTCCATCTGGGGATGGCACTTATCCATGTGAAGTGTGAAGAACATATGATCAGTAGCCTTGAGTATCCAATGTCTGTAATGTCTGCATATAATTTCTTTTGTTGTTAAGGTAATAAGGATAGCTTGTGAATCTGGGCTTAGGGCCTTCTCTACGGGCTTCAAAACAAATCAACAAGTTATCCAATCAAATAATTATAGATTGTGATATTTACAATGATATAAGAAAAATTATTTATGCTAAGAAAAATAGTGCTTCAACATCCTACCATTGACAAGACCACCAGGTAACTCTGCTCCATCTAGGTCCTTGAGGAAGAGAGCATTATTTCCATTGAAAGAATAAATAATATATGGCCCTTTCCAAAGGTTATCAAATTTACCATGTTTACCTTTGTCTTCTCTCCTGGAATCCCACCTTAGAACCTTGTCTCCAATGTTGATGTCATCTGATTTAGGCCTTCTGTCAAAAATCTTTTTTACATTTTCCTGAATTACTTGAGTTTTGTTATAGACCTCCTCCCCTGACTGCTAAAACTAAATGGTTTTATTGATTCTTCTTTGTATGTAATTTGGCTCAACCTATAATTATTAATTATCTTCATTACTGGTACCCCTAAAGATGATGGAAAGAGAGCATCCATTCCATAGACCAATTGGTATGGTGACATACCAGTTGACCTCTTTGTAGTAAGTCTGTTAGCCCAAAGTGCATTAGCCAACTTGTTGTGCCAAGATTTCTTGTTGTCTTCTAACAAATTTTTAATGATATTTACTAGAATCTTACTCGAGGATTCAACCAACCCATTACCCCGAGGGTAATAAGTTGTTGAATGTACCAAATTAATGTGGTATTCATTAAGAAATTCAATCATTTTATCAGATTTAAAATCCGATGCATTATCAGTAATAACATTTCTAGGACAACCAAGTCTAGAAAGGATATTGGTCTCAAGAAATTTAATAATGACATCATTAGTAGCAGATCTAGAAGGGGTGGCCTCTAACCATTTAGTAAAGTAATCAGTGGCTCTGAGAATACACTTATGTTGGAAAGAGTAAGGAGGATGAATTTCACTAATTAAATCTAGTCCCCACTGTTGAAAAGGGCTCTCAACTGAAATAGGTTTTAACGGTAGGGGTAAAATATTTCTTTTCACATAAAAAATCTGGCATTTATGGCATGAAGCTACCTTCTTATGAATGTCAGGGAAAAGGGTAGGCCATTTAAAACCAACCCTGAGGATTTTATTAGCAGTGGCTTTCCAATAGAGATGGCCACTACAATCACCTTCATGGAACTCCTGCATTATTTTCTCTGCGTCATCCTTTAACAAACACTTAAGTAAAATGCCACCAGCATCTTTCCAACATAAAATTTTTTCTATGATGCAAAAATTTACTGCTTTTAATTTTAGTAATCTTGCCTTTTTTTTTGTTAGACCAAGAGGAGAATTTAAACTGAATAAAACATAGAACAAGTCTACATAACAGGGTGATTTCAAAAATGCTTCATCAATTTGTGGAGTCGCTTGTTCCTATTGATCATCCAATGCAGCAACAAAGTTAATGTATAATGAATGGAAATTTGGCTTTTCCATTAGTTTGGCCAGTCCTTGTCCTTTGATCAACTTGGTTGGTTTGATTTTTGTAATATTCCAAAATTTCCATCAGCTAACTAGAATATTAGAGTTCTTACTTTTCTTATTTAGTTAAGTAAATAAAAGGGTGGAGGGACCAATAAACCCAATTGATGAATAAAATCCACTTCTGTTGTGTGAATGTGGGTTAGTTAGGTAGTGGATCAACATTATGGAGTGGTGGAGCAGATTATTGATGAAGGAAGAGTGGAGATCATAGAGCAACAATGAGGGATATGACGGAACAGTGGAGTGTTATGTGGAATTATGGATTACGGATAAAACATTCTTCCCTAGACTTGGTGCTCATCTAGAAAAAAAGGTTAAAGACTTTGCATTTACTTTTCCTAACAATAAATGGTCACACATAATAGATCAAGAAACTTACTTGGAGTCCAAGCGCTTCCAATTCTCCTTCTGTCACTCTTGCTGTAGCTTCAAATCCAAGCTAGATCACCAAAATATTTCCTACAAGAATGAACACTAAAAAAAAAAGAGATAGAAATATATAGATGCCAATTCAAGTTATTAAGTTAAATCAATGAAACATGAACAATATACATCAGATAAGAATTCAAAATATGAAAGACAAAAACTTATACAGATACATATGTGGGAAAGTAAGCAGCAATATTTATTAATGGATAGAAGGGGACGTTAAAACCCAGTGATTGATTTGATGTCACCATCTCTAGCAACATCCTAGCCTCATCACAATGCACTTCTCTCCAACAGCATGTTACACAAATCAATTCCTCAATTGAAATTCCACCAGCATTTCTCTACTTAAATTATTCCTTAGCAAGTACTAGGATCTGTGCTTAATTTATAGATGAGATGAAGGTAGTTTTACAATCATTGACTTTCTAATAATAGGCAAGAAATGTTCCCAGTCTCAAAGGTATCAAATGGACACATGGATTCGAAGTTTGAAACATATGCACTCTTCTAGAAGACACTGGCCAAGTGGAAATTGCAGAACAATGAGAATTTCACTCCCAAATGACCAACACACCCTTGAGTGTCAGGAAGTGCTTTGCAGAGCACCTTTGAATGGAGGTACCTACAATGCACTTAGCCCCTTGGGTGACTGTGTTGGTGAGCTCATAGGTGTTATAATATAAACTTCAAACCTTGGAAACCTTGCGGATGGAAGTCATATATGATTTGTTCTTGTTCTTTGTCTTAGGGCATGTAGCAACTTGAAATGAGAGGGGATGATAGACCCTATTCATCGGTCCTGGGGATGATGTCCAGTTAACCAGGTCATTGGGAATGGTTCCCAAATTGACTTATAACAATTTCCCCCTAAAGAATGAAGTCAGAAAAATAATACCAATATTTTGATTGAGATGCTTTACACTGTGATGGGTTGGAGATGAAGCGGAGTGGTGACCTGCATCAATCTTTACAATACATTACATCACAATATATCCTCTTGATCATAAATTTCTGAGGGAAGGCATTCCCATGCTCAGCACGTAAACTATCTAATAACATGTACATAATTTAGAAAGTCGTCTACATTGGAATGTTGCCCAATACAGACATGCCTAAAGATATAGGCCTATTTTCGGATGACGATCTCTATGTAAGGTCACTGTACAGATGATGTGTACAACAATCCTGAAATCGTAGCTCGGATGGTTGAAACTAGATCCGGGGTCTTCTTATCTCGTTCAGTCGATCATTCGAGTACAAGTATAGCCATGTGAATATATGATTTGTAGTCTAACATGGAAAGACATTGTTTGATTACCAGCCAATGATGTGGGCTCTTAAAAAACGTGAGAGAACCACCATTGATGTCAATGGTCCTCAAGGTACTGCAGTACATTTTGTAAGGCGTGAATAAATGATTTTATGTTGAACACCAAACAAAATATTTCAGTAAAAAATTTGGAAGAGAGGATCTTCTCGATGCTATAACAAGCCTCATGGTACTGGAATATGATGTTTCTAAGTGAACTTCCTGGATAATTATTTGTCGTCGATAGGAAGCCACGTTATTGCGAAATGGGAGTTAATGATTTCAGAGACAAAGGTATGACTTGATATAGAAATTTTTAGGGATGAATTTCATGAGAATGAAGGTTTATGAGTATTGCAGAAGGATGAGTATTCATTGGATGACTTCTCTTCAACATATCAACGATAATGAGATGAGTTGGCAGCATTGACCTAAAACCGAAGTGAAGGTATGATGAATCATAGGAATGAATATATCTTCAAGAATATTACCCAACCCAAACAGTCATGGTGATGGAGTGAAGTGTCATGTTCAAGAGTGACCTGCTACCATAAAAAGTTCTGTTCACTTTCCCAAATTTTCACCAGTCATTTGTCGACCAGTGCCTCTTTATTTTTTAACAATCTTCAGGAGGATAACATTTTCTTGATCTATATTTCAACCTTTCAAGCGAAAAATGTATCGCTATATAATAATTTAATGAGTCTAACGATGAATGAAACTCGATTCTTGCCATGATTGACAAGCCCGTCACTATTTTTTTTTTTAACGAGCCTAACGATAGTGATAGCCTGGTCCTTTTTCATATTTAGAGAGTTTGAAAAATAAGACGAAAAGAAAACTCCATAAGTACTTTTTCATAAAGTTGTCACTCAGATCTGAAAAAGTGTAAAATAATATCTAAGAGAACCTATTTAAACATGTTTGACCAAGGTATTCCTTTTTTCGTAAATAATCTATCTCAGTTTGGAAAAGGGTTAAACTTATACTGAGTAGATATAAATTCATTTACTTTTACAAGCTCGAAAAGACAAGTGATTGGTTATATTTTCACATTATCAGAGTCTAAAAAGAGCTGAAATAAGACTCAAGGGGTTCCTTTTTCGCTGTTATTGAAGCTCGAAAAAGAGATAAAAGTTTTCTTCAAATTCTTTTTCGTTTTTAACAAAGCTCGAAAAATAACGATAAAAACTATGCTTTGTGGTCAAATCATTCTTGAAATAAATCTACACGACTAATCTGTTCATCAGTTGTAAAACCTGTTCAAAACAACATCAAATGGATTAAAAATACCTGTTTCATGATAAAAATATAATAAAACCATAGTCATAGAAATAAATATTCATTGCAAACAATTAAATGATTAAATAAAAAGAGTTTTACTATTTATTTTTACCATTCACTAGTTACCATTTGCATTTTTGAGCTCCAAACTTTTTTTTTCCCCCAAACTTCAGTAGCTGATCGTGATCGATTCTGTGGACGGTTTTCATCGCCGTTTGATCTAGGTTAGTGCCATGAACCTCCTCTTTCTTTTAGTAATCATTTAATTTTCTTTCATTGCAAATTTTTAGGGTTTTGAGCCCCTTAGGGTAAATTTTTCTTCCAAAAAGAGAAACGCACCCTTGAACATCGAAAGGTGCATTACATAGTAGCTAAAATGAAGGATAGCTGCATATACAATGCACTGTATCTTGTATAGGAATAAGTTGGGTGCATTCTTCATTTTTTATTTTTGCACTATGCCCAAAATTTGTCCAATTTTTTGCATTTAATGGAGTCTAATGGTTCTTATGGTTGTATTTCAGGTTTTCATCGAACTATAATGATGATTACATGGAGAGAAAGAGATCATGAAGAATAGAACATGATTTCCCTATATGATCCGGGTACAGTAAGGGCCCTAAGAGACTGTGGCTTGTTAAATTACTTCTATTTGTTAGGGATGACGCAACAAATAGAACTTTTGGAGTTCCTAGTTCGAGCATGGGATCCAGATATCGAGGCTTTTCACATTAAGAACCAGGTGGTTCCTATAATAGTGAAGGATGTGTATTTTCTCATAGGTTTGTCGAGGAGAGGCTTGCCTATTTCACTCTTAGGGTTTTCTCTTGCAGGAGAGACTGTGAAAGATTATGTTTTGCAACATTGCTATCTAGGGGCAGATCAAACCAAAGATGGGAAGATAAACATCCGAGATGTTAGATATTTGCCTTTGAGAACCATTATTTTCACTATCACAAAACTTGCTGGCACCGTTACACTACATGTAGCGAATAGATCATATATGCAGTATGCGCTAGAGTGCATGGAGCCAACAATATTCAACTGTTCTGAAGCTGTAATTTATCAGATAAAAGAACAACTGAACAAGGAAAAGGGAGGAAGGAAGAAAAATTTCAGTTATGGTTCGGTCCTTATCTCATTTTCCTTAGAGTGCATTCCACTGATGTAGCCACAACATGTGACACTGGGTGTGTCTAATCCTAGAGATTCGAGGATGCAGAGATGGGTAGAACTAATGGGTAGGCATGTAGGCCAGTCTACCATTGTGTTCTTCACCTGGTTTAGGTGATAGGTTTTCGCCATCGATGAGTATGCATACGCAGGCGTTGATTTATGAGGAGTTCCAGATTTAGCTTTACCATAAGGCGCTTAGTGGGGTGCAATAGGTAAGAATGTTTTGACCATGTTTTTGATTTTTCTAAGGTTTATACAATTTTTTTTGTATTTTTGATGTTTTCCCAGGACTAAACTAAATGTTTGATGTAATGCAGAAGTTGGTCGAGTTAAACTGGTGGAGAAACCAGAGCGTCTAGCAGATGAGCCACTAGACAGGGCTGTCAGGAGAGCAGTCTGTCAGGATCTAGACATGGCTGAGACTCTGTCTAAGCTTCGATAGCACATAGAGGGGTTGACCTTCAGGATTCCGGATTTTTGAATCGAAGAGTTACCCATGTGACTGTAGTGTTACTCTATAAGTGTTCCTAATCGTTGGATGAGGTTACTGCATAGGATAGCTAGATCTATAGAATGTTACCATGATCACCACTAGTTTAATTTGGACGTGTTGCATACATTTTGAGGTCAGATGACCAATGTGTCTTGGGCACAAATTTTTGTAAAAACCTATTACTATATATCTATTTGATTTCAGTGTTTTCCTATGTTTATTGTGCAATCCTATTCAATCATGTGAATGTTTTCCTTACATGTGTTGCAAATGTCTGTCTAAAACTTGATTAGCCAAAGAATGAGTTAATGTGTTCAGATTTATGGAAATGTGTTGATAGAATAAAATCAAAGTGTCTTTCCAAAAGTCGAACTCTTAGGAACAAATGATGCAGTGTTGGATTTCTAACAGTATAAACACTAGTAAGTTGTAATACCACAAGTTGTGAGTCTAACCTTATGATGATGCGACTAATACCAAATGAAATGGAATTAGAGATAATTTATATCAACATGCTATACTCAGCGATATTGTTTGTCGATCTACCGATACAAATCCCTTGAAAACTCACTAACTCACCGTTTGGAGAAAAAATGGCCCACGCTGCACAGGATAGATTCTGTGCACTACGACTAGCACCATCAGCATATCCAAAAAAAGGTTCCAAATATTCAGAAATCTACGAAGAAATGTAAAGTGGATGACTAATGCCAATAAAACTATAAAAAAACAAATTAAGATAGTGAATGCAAATCAACAGCATATATATACAATATAATACAAAAAATCATTACGCTCATGATTAAGCATAGTAACGTTTCAGATACAACCCATTTATGGGCTGCGCCAATGGAATTCCAACGTAATCAACTAACTCATAGGCACCCTTAGCAAGAACTCTTTTGAAAATATAGGGGCCATGCCATAATGGCTCTAATTTTCCTGTACCTATTACATCAGCTTCTTCATAAAGGAGGACCAAGTCACCCTCTAATAAAATGCGAGGTAGGACATTTTTGTTGTATTGCGCCTTTATATGTCTCTTATGTGCTTCTTTGGCCAATTGGGCTTCACGACACGTTTCATCAAGATGGATGAGGTTAAAAAGACGCTCTTATTCTTCTGAGGTGTCAGGTAACAAGTCGATTGTGAGTTTTAACGACGATATTTCATATTGGATTGGCAAGATAACTTCCAAACCATATACCAATTGAAAGGGAGTAAATCCGGTTGTGTTTCTTATTGAGGTTCGGTATGCCCACAAGGTCGAGTACAGGATCAAATTCTAGTTTCTTTTACGAACTCCTATCATTCGTTGAAGCATACATTTAAGAATTTTGTTGATAACCTCAACTTGTCCATTTGATTGTGGATAATAAGGAGTAGAATTATCATGTGAAAATCCTAACTTGGAAGTCAATTAAGCCAAAATGTGGTTGCAAAAATGCTTCCCTTGATTTGTAACTATAGCCTGCAGGACCCCAAACCGTGAAATAACATGATTAAAGAAAAACAATGCAGCTGTCTGTCTTGTGCTGTTGAATGTAGGCATCGCTTCGGCCCATTTGATAAAGTAGTCTACTGTGACAATAAAATAACCATGCCCCCCCAGACTAATGATGGTTACAGGTCATGAAGTCAATACCCCATTTCAAAAATGGTCCTACAGAGACAACAAGATGCATTGGCGCTAGCGGTTTGCGGATTTTACGACAAAAATTTTAGCACGCATGACAACTTCTGACTGCGAGGATGCAGTTGTGAAATATTGTAGGCCAAAAGTAACCGGCGTAGAGTATTTTCTGCATGGTAGCGTATCCATATAAATTTCCACCACAAGCTCCAACATGACAATCATTTAAAGCCTTCTCGGCCTCCTCATGAGTGAGGCACCTCCTTAAAATGGTATCGACACCACGATGATAAAGTGTATTGTCGACAATCAGATAATCTTTGGCTTGGTATCGAATACGTCGCTATTCATAGTGAGAGGAATCATGTCGAAAATTTTGAGTTTGGAGATAAATGATGAAATCTCCATACTAAGGATTAGATCATCCAATCAGAAACAGAGAATTGTCAGGAATTGATGGTTCCGACATAGTGGCCGTGCTATTAGAGGGAAGGTCACAGAGAAGGTCAACCAAAACTAAATAATTCTTTGACTTGGATTTGATGAATTCCAAATCAAATTCCTGCAAAATGGAAATCCATTTTGAATATTTTCCCCCTAGTAATTGATGTCATAAGATATAAGTCATGGGGTTGCAATTCGAAATGAAAATTTTCTTTTAGAGTAGGATATAATGGCGAAATATTTGGACAACTTGAACAACTACCAAGGCAAGCTTTTCTATGTACAAATACTTAACTTCCATATCATTGAGATTACAACTCAAATAATAGATCATATGTTCAATTCCATTTTCTACTTGGACTATAACCATAGTAATGGTCGTTTCAGCCGCGGTGATATATAGGAAATAATCATTCTGATAATTATGGGGAGACATTAATGACGCTCATACAAGAGTATCCTTGAAAACATCAAAAAAATATTGCGCAAATTGATCCAAATGGAAGGGAACCCCTTTTTCAAGAGTCGAGTAAATCCTTTAGCCATTTCAGCGTAGTTTGGAATGAACCTTCTTAGGAAATTAACCTTTCCTCGAAGTTTATATATCTGAAGTAAATTTGATGGCACAGGGAAATCAAGAATGGCCTGGACCTTCAATGGGTCGATTTTAATTCCTTCTTTTGGGACTATGAATCCAAGAAAACGACCAAAACCAACAAAAAACACACATTTATGTGGATTGAGGCATATTTTGTAGTGTTGACAATGTAAGAAGATGGGTCTCAAATGCATCAGGTGATCAGTACGATTTCGTGAATATGTGGGCAAATCATCTAGATAAGGTTGAATAATGTTCTTGATGTCATTGAAAGCATATTCCATTTCTCTCTGAAAAGTTGCCCCAACGTTATTTAAACCAAACATTAGTTTCCTATAAAAAAATGTGCCCCAGGGACAGATGAATGTTGTCTTATGTTGATCCTCTGGGTGGATATTGATTTGATTGTAGCCGGAAAATCCATCCATGAATGAAAAGATTTCACATCCAGTACAATCGTCAATAATTTGGTCGATAAAGGGAGTAATATAATTGTCTTTTGGACAATCAATGTTGGCGTCCCGATAATCGACACACACTCTAATGGTTCCTTGTTTTTTCATGACAGGAACGATGTTGGAAACCCACTCAGTTAGTGGAACAGGGTAAATGAAACCAGAATGCAAAAGTTTTTCAACTTCTGCTTTGATGGCATTGGCTTTCTTTGGATGAAAAGGACGAAGACCTTGATGCAACAGTTTGACATCAGGATACATATTAATAGTGTGTTCAACAATACTAGTATCTATGCCTGGAATTTCCTCGTAAGATCAAGAAAATACATCACAAAATTCATGAAATAGAGAGAGATATGTTTTGAGTTCTGATGGAGAACAACACACACTGACATGAATATTTTCTACAATGCCAGGTTTGGTCGAAATATCGATAGAAATGGTTTCTTAAATATTTGACAGATTTTGCTTGGAATCGATTGCATTAATAGGTAAAGAATTCGAAAAGAAATTTTTTATTGATGGGTGATATAGTTCACTAAGATAATTTTCTTCATAATCAAGAAGATGTGAATGATGATGATAATCTTCCCATGGTTCTCCTTCTGACATCATGGCTTCCAAAATATTCTCATATGTCAAGAAAATTGAGGAAAATGGATCAGATGGAGTACCAAAATATAAGGAATGATCAACCCAAACAATCAGCGATGCTGATTTCGGATTCGCCGCCCAAGCTAGATAGACTGATTGCTATGCTAGCTCAATAGGGCTGGGCGGCAGAAACTCATCCAACGTAACAATTTTAGAATCACTTGTACTCTCCCTTAAGCCAAATGGAGTGGAAGAGATCAGGTAGCAGGTCTCTATACTTGCAATTTCTGCCAACGTCGCGGGCGGCGGTAATGCAAAGGTTCCCATGAGAGTGGAATACTTTAAGAGTCCTACACCAATGTTCTGAAGTGCTAGTTGGGATGCGAGAATGAAAGGAACACTTCCAGTTACCTGAAAAGCGGAGGAAAAGAAGGATAACTGATTGATGACTATAATTGTACCTTTATATGGAAATGCAATCATTCTAAAATAAGTAGAAACAATTGCAGTCATAGCATATACCCATCGCCTTCCAAGTAGAATATTATAGTCAAGGGGCACGTCAACAACCTTGAAATCAACATTCACTATTTTTCCCCCAAGCTCAACATGCAGGTTATTAATAATACCACAAGGTTTATATGTACGTCCATCAAAAGCCTTCAACGTCGTTGATGATTGTGATAAGCGTGGCGAGCCAAGTGACTTCCAAAAATTCAGAGACATAATATAGGTAGGTTCTCCCTCATCAATAATAGTACGATGAACAAGGTGATTGAGAACATTTACTTGTATGGAGAATGCCAATTCTATTGGTAGTTGCGGCACATAGCCCATATGGTTAAAGACGACAAGATTAGAATCAGTCGGATCAATTCCACCAATAGCCGACAATAAAGCCTGTTTCTGGGAGGGACAATTTTGTAATACCTCAAGAGTAGACATAGTTGAAGGGAATTGAGCCAAATCTTCAACTATATTATAATTTTGAGCAGCTCTTGCTTGAGGATTATATGTCAATTTGTGAATTACTCCCTTTGGTGGATTAATTGTCAATTCAGGAATAACAGTAGGAGGTACCGATTTCGTAGATTGATTCGTAGTTGAGGTAGTAGGTTGATCAGTTGCCTAAATACCATAGTCTTTGTTACACATTGACACCAAAATATCTATTGAAGGTTTTGTGACAGATAACATAAGTACTTGGGAACTAGAAGTTGGATCCGTAGCAATCAAATTTGTGTCCGAATTCAGAAATGGATCTATCAACACAGCTGACACATGGGAAGTCTTAATGATTTTTGAGACTTCAATGAAGTGAGGACAATCCCGAACAAAATTTTCCTCATTAAATATTATGCATGGATAATGAGGTTTCCTAGGTCCAGACGATTGATCAGATGATCTTTCTTGCGGGTTAGAAGTTTTCTTTTTCTTAGATTTCCCCTTTTTCTTACTTTCGAGTTGCTTGTCACTTTTTCCCTTTTCAAATGACACGACATTAATTTCGGAAGAAGGTGTAGGATCAGATGTAGTAGTATGATGTGTGCTTGCAGTACCAATCAAGCCATCTTGAGCATGAGAGTCCTTTAATTGAGGAGGAACAATAAAATTAGATCGCGGCGCGTTAGGAATTTTTTCATAGAGCGTGCCAGATTGAGTATAGATCAAATCTAAATATTGGGCACGAGCAATAACCTGCTCTTCAGTGACGACGCCACCCTTAGCCACATCCTTATTTATAGATGGTAATAGGGACTTGATGAACCACTCAGCAAGGAGTTGATCATGAACAAATGTATTAACCATTATACGACGACAATGCCACTCATGAATATGAATGTGAGTAGCATTCGTATGTTTAAAATTAGTCAAGAGTTCCGTTCTAGTTTCATATCGTATGGGTAACTGGAAGTGATTGAAAAATATAATAGCTAGGGCAGTGAAATTATCAAAACAAGCTCTAGGTAATTCAATATACCATTTTGCAGCTGGACCAGTAAGCGTACGCAGGAAAAGACGTAGTTGAACAAAGTCATCATTCAAGGAGTTTGATGAACACCATAAATGATAAGTCATAACATGAGTCGATGGGTCTTCTCCATGGTTTCCATTGAGCTTAGGAATATCCAAAGGTAATTTGTGAGGTATCATCGGCCACCAAGGAGCATAGTTGATTGGATCATTGGTTAGTTGATTTAAATCTGGTAACTCTAAAGTTGCAACAAAATGAAATTGTCTATTAAGGTCGGGTTGAGCATAGCCAGGATATGATGGAATTGCTTGAGAAACAAGCCTTTGAGCACCAACATAAGGAATCTACTGCTGGTAACCCAGATAGGGGTTGTTTTGATAAGCAAATGCTTGAGGATTCTATTGACCAAAACCTGAATATGATACTTGTTGAAATTAAGATTGAGGTATTTGCACCTAAGGTTGCTAAGGGGTCTGTCCACCAATGTTATAACCCAAATTAGAATAACTTGGATTCAGTTGAGGATAGGTATAACTTGGTTTTGGCTATGAAATCCCATAAAATGGTAAACCAACTTGTGAATAAATGATTCCAGATATAGGTTTTTGTTGTAAATTAATCGGAGGATTTGGAGCCTGTGGGCCCAATACTTGAGGGTATTGAGTTGAAGGACCCTCCTGAAAAGGTTCTTGTACAAGATTTAGATTCTGTAACAGGGGTAAAGATGTATTAACAAGTGGTAATGATGTAGGTGTAATAGGTTGAACTGGTTGATACGAGTGTACAACCATTTGTGGTTGGATAGGTAGAGTGGGCTGCCATTGAAAAACATTCATTTCAACATTAGGTTGACCAAAAAGTGAAGGAGTACTGTCATAGTGGGTGACCAAAGGTTGCCCCCTTGCATGAGGAGGATAATAAGATGGAAAATATTCCTCTCCAAATGCGGGGAGTCTAGTTGATATGGTACTATATGGAATAGACCCAGAAGGACCAGCTTGATATTGCCCCGATGATGTGTATAAATAATCAAGATTTTCAGTACTCACTATAGTTTTACTAGTTAGAATACGAGATGATGACATTGGTGAAGTCCATGGGTTTGAAGATGCACCAGAAAAAATTCCAGATAAAGATTTATAACCTGATGGGACCATAGGGCCACAATGAAAATATGATTATGGTGAAGTTGTAAACATCGACGGGGTAGCGAGGGCAGGTACTGACGTAATTGGAACAGATGGTCCAACCGAAGATGTTGGTTCAGGCACGGTTACTTGACCAACTGTATACCCTTTTGAATCGACGAGAATATGAATAGGAACAAGATCAACAAAAGTAGAGGGTGGTGATTGAGGAAAAGACTTGTACGGGTAAATATCCTCCCCAAAATGGGTTGGCGTTAAAGGTGTCTCGTCTTGTAGGATTTTTTCAATCGAAATCAAACCATGGGGAATTATTTCACCATCAGGCCCAAAGTATATTTCAGGAGGTTGATTATGTGATATGGGAGACTCAATGGCTTTAGAAAATTGTGGGATGACCAATGGATGAACAACTTATGGTTGTTCGACTTCAGGATTCAGATTTTCTGGCAAAGAAGAGACAGGATCTGGATCAAATTTCGGTTGAATAAAATCGGGTTCAGGAGGTATGGTCTCTTGATTGGATGGATCGTGACCATGAGTAATTGTGAGGACTCCATCTTGACAATATTAGACGAACCAAGATGTGTAGAAAAAATTTGTGCCAACTCTGGAATATGGGAAGATGATGCTTCACTAGAGGTACTGATAGTACTGGTTTCGATAGAGTGGTGTTGCCTTCGCCGTCCATAAGTAACTTCTAGTGGTAAGGGTGGTTTCAATGCTAGTCTAAGCGAATGATGGGGAAAAGGATTTTGTTCTTCCATGATGACTGATTTATTTTAACCAAAAACAAATAAAAAAATTGTTATCCAGAATTATGGATTACGGATAAAAAATTCTTCCCTAGATGTGGTGCTTATTTAGAACAACAGGTTAAAGACTTTGCAGTTACTTTTCCTAACAGTAAATTGACACGTAGAACGGATCAAGAAACTTACTTGGAGTCCAAGCACCTCCAATTATCCTTTTTTCACTCTTGCTGTAGCTTCAAATCCAAGCTAGATCGCCAAAATATTTCCTGCAAGAATGAACATTAAACAACAAAGGGATAGAAATATACAGATGCCTATTCAAGTTATTCAGTTAAATCAATGAAACATGAACCATATACATCAGATAAGAATTCATAATATGAAAGACATAAGCTTATACAGATACATATGTGGGAAAGTAAGTAGTAATCTTTATTAATGGATAGAAGGGGAGGTTACAACCTAGTTATTGATTTGATGTCACCATCTCCAGCAGCATCCCAGCCTCATCACAATGCACATCTCTCCAGTAGCATGTTACACAAATCAACTCCTTAATTGAAATTCCACCAACATTTCTCTACTCAAATTCTTCCTTACCAAGCACTAGGATTTGTGCTCAATTTATAGAGGATATGAAGGTATTTTTACAATCAATGAATTTCTAATCATAGGCAAGACATGTTCTCAGTCTCAAACGCATCAAATGGACACATGGATTCAAGGTTTGAAACATATGCACTCTTCTAGAATGTTAGGTACCTGTAATTTGTTAGATTGGCAAGACCAAATAGACAAGGGTAATATCAAACCAACTTTGGAGCCCTAGGACCTAGCCTTCCTGGACTCAGAGAGGGCTCTCTCTATATTTATATAAAAGATATAACTTGTTTGATTTAGGGTGCTGATTGTAGGCTAGTTAAAATGATAGGGCTTGTTTGTTTTGTTTTGTTTAGTTGGGTTGCTTGTCAAGAAGAACAGATACAGTAAGATAAATTCAAACCATTGGGCCATGGGGTCTGTGAAAGGCTTGAAAAGTAAAACAATAAATCAAGGGTGTTTCATAGGGCTAGTTAACAAAGCCAAATGGATCTTAATAGCTTATGTGAGTGTGAAATGAACATTAAATTGTGAATATAGTAGGTTTAAAGGGAAATTAAGAATCCTTTAACATTTAATAGAACAAGAAGAGCCTTCAAGATCACTATGCTTAAGAGAGAACCAAAGGACAGGGCACACAATAAACTTCTTTGGGCTAGCTTTATCAAGTAAACCTTGAGACAATAATACAACAAAACCTAGAGAGCAGGGAACTCCTAAATTCTCTAGTTATTCACCTTCAGAGAAAGAAAACATTTAAGATAACAAATAAGTGATGATAAAAGAGCAGGGAACTCCTAAATTCTTCAATAAGACTCTAAAATACCTTCAAAGTGACCATTCAAGATGGAATAAAGGATAGGGAAAACCTTAAACTTCTTTAGCCAAACCCTAATCATTAAAATTCAAAGAAAATGCCTTAAAAAAAATTGTTTCAAGCTACACCAAAGGACAGGGCTTACCATAAAATTATTTGGTTTGACTCGATTAAATCATTTCGAAGACAAAAAACTAAGTGGAACCAGAGAGAAACTAAGAATTATCCAGTCAGAACCAACAGAGGAAAAAATTTGAACAATATAAGGCAGACAGACTTAAGGTGCCTCTAATATCATATCTTAGCCTAAATTTTCTGCTCTATTGCAAGAGAAAAGATGAAAAATATGGAAAAAACAAGGAAACAAATACAATATTAGAAAAATATCACCATTTAAACAAGTTCATGAATCCTATGAATATGCTTGCTCCATTGATGTTCAGCCCAAAACAATCACAAAACTCCAAATCCAACTTCTTCAAAAATAAAAATCTATATCATATTGAGCTCAACAATAAACCAACAACAAAAGTTATGAAGCATTAAATGCAGTATTTATCTATAGAATGAGGAGGTGAAACCCTAGCTAGGGTTTTGGAAGTGATTTATTACATAGTTAAATGCATTTGACCTTTGAGACCATGCAAGGACCAAGGAAAAACATCTAAAACTCATTTATGGAAAAAATAAATTCTAACATAAATATTTGAGCTAATTTTGGAAAAAGTTTGACTTTAAGGCTCCAAAATATATTTTTCAATAACTCCTGCTAATGGTGCAACTCCAAGGAACAGGGGCGCAACTCCAGTGAAAATGTGCAGCACCAATATTGGGAAAATTGCATGTTTTGCAATTGACTTTTGGAGGCCTTCCTAGTGTCCAAATGAGCTCCATGATAGCTCATTGGAAAGCCTGTCCTGTATAGTTTCTAGATATGCCTTCATTTTACAAAATGGTGCCCATTTCCCTTGTAAAAGGTCACTTCTCCCAAGACTGCTAAACGCGCAGCGCTAGTGCTGAAAAGAGGGCAGAAAGGTGATTTGTTGGTAGTTTTTGGCCTTTTTGAGGGACCAGGTTTGCTCCAAATGGTCTGAAAGTTTCTGAGGTTGATGCACTTGGCATGAGGAACATGAAAATGTTGACCTTTTTTCATTTTCGTTCCCCAAAAAAGAGCATAGTGCCAGTGGCGCTGCGCGTTTGGCCTAATTTTTTGCAAGCCAAACTGTCAAAATTTCAAAATTTGCACCAAAGTTCCAAAAATAGATTTTACTTTGCTGATCATGGTTGGGAGGCTTGGAGGGGCACATCAGCAAGAATTTTGAGCTTATCTTTCTCTTTTTCCTTGGTCAAAGCTCGAATCTTTGCATGGGCTCGTTTGAGCTTTGCCCCTGTAATCCTATTTCTCATGGCATAATGCTTTTACATCTTTCTCTGAATGTCGGTGTCTCTCTTGGAATTATATTGTTGACCCTCTAGGTGAAATTAACCCTTTCTAGCCAAGACTATCTATGCTTTCTAATTTCTATGGCAAGCAGCTCACTTGGAGTGAGCTGCTCTGCCAGTTCTACTTCTTTCTCTCTTTCCCAGGCTAAAGCCTTCTTCAATCCAATTATCCTTGGTCTCTGCCTAGGAAGTTGTTCTATCTCATCGTCACTGTCATCAAAAGTGCCCAAGGTCTCATCTAGCAAAGCCTTGGCCTTTCAGGCCTCTTTCTGAGCTCTGATTACCCTGACCTCACTGATGGTCTTCTTTGCCTCTAACTGTTGATTCTCTAGCTCATAAAAGTTGATCACATTCTTTTCCCTACCAAGATTAGCTTGAAGCTCACTAATCTTGGCATATTTTGTTTTGATCAATATGTTTTTTATTCTCTCCTTATCCTCATCATCAAGGTAAATTAGTTGAAACTCTTGCTCAGTTTCATGTTTGTTCTCCTCCTCAACAGTGATAGGTTCTATGACCTTTTTCTTTCCCTTATCAAGTTGTTTTGCTGATGAAGAAGGCATGGAACCTTGCACATCGAGTGAAACAAACACATGATTGTAGCCCCTTCAGTATGTCAAAGGAAATGGCTCAATGTCACTCAATTTAATGCCATCTATCTCAATGTTCTCATCACTACTTGATGGTTTGTCATCATGATATGAGGGTGAAGGGTTGTGGAAATGTGATGTGGAAGGGTCATCATGGGGTGAAGAGATGTGAGTGAGTGGAGATGTATGAACAAAAGGAAGTGATGGAGAAGTGTATATGGGAGGATGAGAAGATGAAGGAATATTTTGCTGATGATGGCCATGTGGAGTAGTGAAAACCTCATGGGAAATGAAAGTATCCCATGGAATATTCTTTTGCTGGAGCTGGTGCATAACCACCATCTTGATAAGTGAATGATGAAAAAGGTTCTGCATTTGCTGATTGTAGTCTCTCTTTTGCACTATGTAGGCCATTTTTTCAATGCTACAAAAAAGATAATATGGTATATGCAACATCCTAACTCTAGTGAAATGCATAAGAAGACGGATGTGGTATGAGTAGAGGTGGAAAAAACTTCCCTCACAGGTGAAATACTTCATTATTATCCTTGTCATGGGTGCATATCTATCAAGAAGATGAGAAAAAGGGAAAATTGACTTGTGATGATCTTTATAACTAGGTTTAAGGTATGGTTCAAAATAACTCATGTCTAGGTTTGCTTGCTTGAATCACTTCTCTCCCACGTTGGGTATCCTTGTAGTAGGTGCAATGGCACCAATGGACATCTCAAATGTAACCCCAACAAGATTGACCTGCTTGTCATGTAGGTTAATGATGAATAGTCTTGTTAGCTCTGGGTGGTTTTGTACCTGTTGCACCTTCTCACAAAACTCAAAGCAACCCACATTTTTAAAGCAAGAAACAATAAGAGGAGATGCCACGAGTTCCCTTGTATTGAGGGGTTCAAATCTGTTTATCTTCCCTCCCTTGTGATCATGTATCCTTGGAAATTGTGCCTCACCACCACTGTATTCACCCTCAGACATTTTAAACTCTGTTTTGGAAACCCTAGGGCCGATGTGAAATGAATGAGGGGAAGGAATGAAATGACAGTTTTGAAAGTGAAGGGAATGAGTGAGAAATGGGCAAACTATATGAATGAAAATCCTTAAGCAATATAATGACCCTTTCTTATGACTGATTTTCTGTAAGGAGGATGAAATAGGTATATAGACAGTGATATTTGATTTGTAGCTAGGGTTTGATTAGGGGTTTATTTCCATTCATTAAGAATTCACCAAATGGCATAAAAATAGGGCTTATGGAATGAAATTACCTCTTTTCAGTGCCTTAGAAGACTTGAGAAAGTGTTTTAAGAAGTTTTGATGTGATTTGAGTGGTTGGAGGACTTGGAAACCCTTCCTGTCTAAGTGTGCAGCGCCAGTGGCTAAGGGCGTAGTGCCAATCCAAGCACGCAACGCTAGTCTATGATCACATATCGCCTTAGAAAATTAGCACAGGGTGCTTTCTGGAAAGGGTGCAGTGCCACTCCAAGTGCGCAAAGCCACCTCCTAGGTGCATAGTGCCTTCAGAAAATGTATGGAGGAAAATTGTCAAGCACGCAACGCCAACTCCCAGGCGCGCAACGCCAAGGAACTTAACCTGATTTTGCTCAGAAAACTCACAAATTCTTCTCCGCTGAATGCTCTTGATATTTTGAAGGGTAATAATCGTTCTCTTGAAGTTTCAAATGAGCTTTTATAGACAAGAGGAATTTGATTTAATTTTGAAAACCCACTTTCTAATGTTTGAAACCTTTTTTCCTTTTCTAAGTGATATTCTTTTACACTTTTGCCTTGCAGGTTGATGAAGTCATGAAGTTGAATTTTCTTTTGCTCATTGAGAAATGAAAAGTTAATTTTGACATATTTGGGATTTAGTCACTAGTATCATCTTCAAAATATTCTGTAGTTTACACCATAAAACTCATCTCATCTTTTCCACCTTCTCTGGCCACCTTACAAAACCCTAAGTGTCTGCAGTCTTTACAACAATCATCAGTGTTGTCTTCTAAGCTCTCTATAGCCTTTTCAAGTTCATTTATTTCTTTTCAGTTCACCTTACCTTATTCCATATTCCATCAATATTTTCTGGTATACTTTCTTCATGCTTGGCCTTGTGTGCTTCCTCCATGTCATGTTCTGCAAGTGATCACTACTTTAGCACTCAAATGGACTAACCAGCTGATAACCCTAGTCATCTACAAGACCAAGTGTTTCCCTTTCCCTTGTTGTAAGTTGTTTTCATTCAGGAGTAGGCAATCCACATCATTAGTACCTTCAGCTAATAAAACTTACAACACTTCTGCAGAAGTGCTAAACTTTTTCCATTTTGCTCACTTTAAGGTCATGAACTGAGAAGATAATCCTTATTGGAAATTTTAGGTCCTTCTTGAGTAACAATGTATTGACATTCTATTACATCTGAGTCAGATTCTAGCAAAGGAAAAGCAGTGCCTGAAACATCCAAGGATGACCTTAAACAATGTAAAACCCTAATGACTTAGTGGCAGGGTCTTTTGACCCAATTTTGGCTGAAATTAGACTTGGAGATTTTCAAGTGAAAACAAAGTATTGTTATAGGTTGTTATGCCCAAAGGGACACGGGAATGAGTTAGCAAAAGGAAACCATAGAGGGAGGGTGGAGTTTATTGATAGGGGAAAATAGGGCAATGAAGTCTCAGGTAGGAAAAATGGATGAAAAGTAGAAGTATAAGCCCATAAGGAGTCTTTTAAGAGCAACAAGTTGACTTTGAGAAGACCAACTGAGGAATAGTGAAAATAGGTTTATAAGGATAATGAAGGGAGTGAGATTTCTGAAACTGAAGGTATTCAAGGAATATTGTTTTCAGAAAGCTATAACCATTCTATAGTCATCTAAAGATAGTGAAAAATACAGATGATTAATAGTGGCTTCACTTGGGGAGGGAAACTCCTTTAGGAGGTGCCAAGAACCTCAGATCTCTGATTTTGCAGATGAGATGCCTCACACGCTTGCTGATTTCCTTCATTTTGCAATGCTAATATTGCTACTGTTCCTTGAAGCTGTGATCTTAAAATCTAAAAAAAAACATGATTGCTTCAATATAAACTCTACCTACCCGTCATACCTTTCCTAACATTTTCTCTTCATTTGAGTGCATTTGGATTAACAAACCCTGAACATCATCTTTTCTTTTGAAAGCACAAACTGTCTATGTCTACCCTTATAACTTCCAAGAGCTCAGATTAGACTAATGAGCTCTTTATTCTCTACCTAATCTACTTATCTATCAAGTTTAAATAGTTTGACAAATTTTCATTATCTAATCTATCAACATAAAATTTAAAACATGACCAAATCAAGGTTGAGCAGTTTGATTTGTCATGAGCTGTGGCATTTTAGACAAGTTGCACATAGATTTTATTTTTGCACAAGTAAAACTAGAAACTTGAGGGATATAATTCCAAAACTTGTTACTCATCCCTCTCTTTTCTCTTTGGTTCAGATTTGAGCTTTGGGAACCAATATCTTTTACTAAACTAGTCTATTGATAAGCCAAGTTTAAATAGTTTGGAAAATCTTCATTTTCTAACTTATCAGCAGAAATTTAAAACACGTTCAATCATGGTTAGGCTGTATGACTGAACAAGACTTTCCTTTCTCAAAATTAGTGGCTTTTGGACTTGCACACTTTCAGAAACATTCTTTTTTGGTATGGGGCTTTAACTCTTCTTTTTATCTGCCCTCTTTTCTTCTTTTCTTTGTTTTTGTGTTTCATTTTTCTGATCTTTTACTCAAGAAATGTTATGTACAATGGATAAAACTTTAAACTGAGGACTTCAACAAAAATAGTGCTTGAGCATCCTGCTATTGACAGGACCTCCAAATAACTTTGGTCCATCCATTTCTTTTAGAAAGAATGCATTGTTACCTTTAACTGAATGGATGATGTATGGACCTTTCCACATATTTTCAAATTTTCCATGCTTGCCTTTGTCCTCTCTTCTTGAATCCCACTTCAACACTTTTTCTCAAATCTGGAAATCATTGGCTTTAGTCCTCTTGTCAAAAGGCTTTTTGATATTCTCTTTTACTGCTTGTGTTTTGTTGTATACTTCTTCCCTTGATTGCTGCAATTAAATGGTTTGGTTTAGCCTTCTTTGTATATCATTCTCCTCTGACTGTACCTCTTGAATAAGCCTCATCACTAGGACTCCCAAGGATGTTGGAAAAACTACATCCATGCCATACACTAGCTTATAGGGAGACATGTTAATTGATTTTTCATTTGTTAATCTCTCTGCCCATAGTGCATCCACTAATTTGCCGTGCCATGAATTTTTGTTCTCTTCCAACAACTTCTTGATGATGTTTACCAAAATTTTGTTAGAGGACTTAGCCAATCCATTACCTTGAGGGTAATAAGTTGTAGAATGCCCTAGTGTAATATGATACTTGTGACAAAAGTCCACCATTATCTTGGATTTAAATGCAGCAACATTATCAGTGATGATTTTTCTTGGACAATCAAATCTAGACAAGATGTGATTTTCAAGGAATTTGATGATTACCGAGTCAGTGGCAGTCCTTGAACGGATGGATTCTATCCATTTGGTGAAATAGTCAATTGCAGTGAGGATCCATTTGTGTTGGGCAGAGGAGGTAGGGTGGATTTATCCAATGAAATTTAAACCCCATTGCTAAAAAAGAGTTTCAACACTGATAGTTTGTAAAGTCAAAGGCAGTAGTTTTCTCTTTCCCTCAAAGATTTGGCATTTATGGCAAGTCACTACTAGCTTGTGGATATCAGGGAAAAGAGTGGGCTAATAGAAACCAACTCTAAGGATTTTGTTGGCAGTGGTTTTCCAATAGAGATGATATCCACACTATCCTTCATGAAACTCATGCATGATTCTATCTGCATCTTCTTCAAATAAAAATTTAAGCTGGATACCAATAGAATTTTTCTAATATAAATATTTATCTAGAATGCAAAAATTTACAGATTTTAATTTCAAGAATCTGGACCTTTTTTTAGACAAACTAGGAGGAGAATTTAGATTAAAAAGCACATGTAATATGTCAGTGTACCAGAGTGAGTTCAAGAATGCTTCTTCAATAGGTGGAGTCGCCAACTCCTCTTGTTCATCCAAGGAATGTATCATGTTTATGTCCAGTGCTTGAAAATTTTCTTTA
The DNA here is from genome assembly GCA_034641835.2 of Pinus albicaulis. Lineage (NCBI taxonomy): Eukaryota > Viridiplantae > Streptophyta > Pinopsida > Pinales > Pinaceae > Pinus > Pinus albicaulis. The sequence goes on along the minus strand of CM076574.1, from coordinate 335,009,483 downwards.
GCCATCACTTTCTCCAGTCCTTACCCTTTGATTAGATTAGTGGGCTTGATTTCTAGATCATACTCTAAGATGACAGTAATCCACTTACCTCTTTTACCATTAGGATCCCGAGTTAGTATGTCCTTAACAACTACATGAGGAAAAAAAGCAATGACATGTGAATGCAATATGTAAACTCTGAAATATTTTAAGGCTTTGATTAAGGAAAAATATTGTTTTTACATGATGTTATATTTCAGAGGTGAATCTCTTAATGCGTTGCTGAAGAAATATATGGGCTGTTCTTGTCCCATTATGTTATTTTGTAGCAATACTGCAACAATTGTGTGTTCTGCTGCAAATGAGAAGATGAAAAAGTCCTTGGTAAAGTCAGGGCTGATTAGAATTGGTGTTTGGGTAAGTGCTTGTTTTACCAGTTCAAAGGATTTCTTTGCTTTTTTGGTCCATTTGACTCCTATTTCTCTTTTCAGCATGTTTGTAATGTTTCTTAAGAGTTCTGCAAGGTTTGGTATGAACCGTCTTAAGAAGCCGATATTTCCAATGAAAGATTGCAGCTCTTTGATGTTTCTAGGGTGACTAATCTGCAATATCCCCTCAATCATTTTTATGTCTATCTTAATCCCTTCTTCAGATATGATATGGTCTAAAATTTTTCCTTCCTGAAGACCAAACTGAGTTTTCTTGGGATTCAAAGATAAACCATACTTTCTACACTTTTCAATGACTTTTCTCAAGGGAGCTAGGTGTTCTTCATCATTTTTTGAATAGAATGTGATGTCATCAAGATATATCACAATGAATTAACCTATTTCTTTAAAAAAATCAATTTCCATGGATCTTTGAAAAGTGACCCCAACATTTGTTAACCCAAAAGGAATTTTGACATACATGAACGTGCCCCAAGGTGTAGTGAAGGTGGTTTTGTGTTGATCATTTGGATGTACGAGCACCTGATTATACCTTGAAAAGCCATCAAGAAAAGATATTATTTTGGAGCATACCACCCTTTGCATTATATGATCCATCTTAGGTAAAGGGTAGTTGTCTTTCAGGGAGGTTTTGTTTAAATTTTTGAAGTCTATGCATAGCCTAATTTCCACTATTTTCTTTCTCACTGATACAAGATTTGAGACCCATTCCGAGTACCTGAGTGGGAATATTATTCCAGCATCATACAAATTTTTTATTTCTTTCTCAACTGGAGGAATTAGGAAAAGGTTTATCCTATGCAACTTCTGCTTGAATGGTTTCTAGTTTTCCTTGAGAGGAATCTTATGCTGAATGATTTTTGTATCACAGGACTTCAAGTCCTCATAGCCCCATGCAAACACATCCTTGAATTATTTGAATAACTCAATGTTTTCTATTTTATAAGAGCTAGCAGTGTTTTGGATAATTTTATCATTTTAGGTTCTTCTTTACTGCCTATGTTGCATCCTTCTACATCTGTTTCGATGGATTCCATTTTAGGCTTCCTAGCAACATCATTGAAATCAAACAATTTTTCTAAGGGGGAAAGTACTCTTGGCAATAAGTTGTCTTTGAATTGCAATACCTCAAGGTCCCTTTTGTCTGAATCTTCACACAATTATACCTCATTAGGGTGTTCTAGAAGATTTATATCGATAGGATAAGGTGGCTCTATTTTGTGTGTTTTTTCCTCAGAAGAGTAGTCCTCTTCATGATCTGAGTTTGGTTTTGGCATTTCAAATTCATTTTTGGATTGCAGGAAGCCTTCAATGCGTTTGTCCCCTTCAAAAAATTTCCAATAATCTATGTTATCAGGGACTGTAGGTCTGCTTTTGACCTTTACCATGTATTGTTCATTGGCATGAGGTAGTTGACAAGTGCTGGCAACAAAGGCTAGTTCATTTGAACGGTTGCTTTGAGTTCTTAGGAAAAATCTAAGTTCATATTTTTCAAATGTTTTTAGGAGGTCTAAGGTAACATTTTGATATTCTCTTAGCCTAGGATTTTTGGCTGAATATTCTCATTTGATTTGCCTAATGATCAAGTCGGAATCTCCTTGAACATAAATCATCTTAGCTCCTATACTTTTCAGCATTTGTAACCCTAAGAGAAGAGCTTCATGCTCTGCAATATTGTTTGTAGATTGAAAATCCAGCTTGTAAGAGTGACCTTCACTAGTGTTGTGTACGCAAACACCTGCTCCTGAACCAACTTTGCCACAAGAGCCATCAAAGCTCATGTTCCAAAGAGTTTCAAGTTCAGATTCACCATTATGTTGTTGTGCATGGTTGCTAGAGTTTTGGCTGTTATGTTCTTCATTTTGTGTTTGGTTTGACTATTCTGACCGGTCTTGCTCTTCCTCTTTTTCAACTACTTGTTCATTTATGTCATATTCATGGTATAAAATAAATGAATCAAGGTCTGAATGGATAGAATAGAGAGAGGTGTTATTTGTCTTATCTTGGCTGCTCAACATGTATTTCATGTGATATTCTCTGTAAAATCTTCTCGTTTGGTTAAAGACATGAATGGTAGCATATGTCATGTCCATTTGGAGGGTTCCTTGGAGTTTGGCTCCCCATGATCTAGATAAAAGCATGCCATATTTTGGGGTAATGTCAGCCACTAAAATATCCATGACAAGGCTCTTGGCTGGTATTTTTGCCAGGTTAACACATAGATCTTTGATTAGGTCCAGACATTTAACTCTACTTGAACCAAAAGAGTACAAGTCTTTGTATGGTCTGGTTATTTCGAGGCCTAATCTCTTCATCACTACCTTTGGCATGAGGTTATGTGAAGCACCAGAGTCTAGCATGGTATTGTGTAGGATTTTGTCATGGATGTTCAAACTGACATAGAATGGTGGCATATCTCCCTCTTGAAACTTTCCCTCTACCTCTGGTCCAAAAAACAATTCTGGCTTGTCATTAGTTAGATTCAGAGTATCGGTGTCATTTCCTATGTTTAAAGCCTTCAAAACTTGGGATATATATACATCTTGAGTCACTAATTCAGTAAGGGGTATAGATATTTTTATCTTGACAATTTCACTCTCAATACTGAATAATGTCTATTTTCTTGGTAGAGTTAGATCAGTTTTATCATACATGGTCTTTTCAGAAACTTTAGCTTGCTGATTTTTATTTGGAATCTTAGTTAAAGAAGTTTTTTCAAGGCTACTAGTTGATGTACTAGGGCAACTTTGGTCACCATCATGTTGACTGATTTTGTTTTTTCTTTGATAAGGATTCTTAGCTAGGATGTTTGTATTTTCTATTGTATTTTTAGGAGTGTTTTCAGGGGTCTTCTTAGCAGAAATTTCTAGTTTGTTCCTCTTGGGGACATCTTGGGTTTTCCTACTTCTGAGTTCATACTGCCTATGAACCTCCATGATAGCATTTTCAAACCCTAGTTTGTATTCTTCAGAATCCTCATATGTTCTTTCAGTTTGGTTTGAGTAAATAGACCTTGTTCTTCTTCTGTGAGAAAAATAACATCCTCACTATCAAAGCCTATTAGATTCACATGGTTTTCTTCCAGCGTCTCAGTCACTCTTTCCTCTTCATCTACATAGTTTTCTTGGAAATAAGGTCTGATTCGCTGGTCATTTTCTCTTTGTCTTATTTTAGGAGGGTCTCTTCTGAAGTTTTGGTTCCTATTTTTGTTTTGAGGATTGGTTTGGTTTTCCCTAGGAGGTTCTCTTTCATTCAAGTTGATTCTCTCCATCATCCTTTCCATTTTCCTAAGTATGCTGTCAATTTTGACATCAGATGTGGAGGCCATAGGTTCCTCTTTGTATGTAACCCTCTTCTCTGTTCTCATTCTATCCCTTTTAGCAATTAGGTTGGCTTCTACACTTACTGCTCCCATTTGCATGTCTTCTAGGGTAAGGGGATCTCTTTCTCTTAATTGGTAAGAAATTTCCAAATCAAATCCGTCTGAAAATTTCACTAGGGCTAGGCCTTATGGGGGTTTCATGTGGGGAGGGAGTGCATTATATACACTATTGAACCTAGTGTAGTAGTCTTGAATACTCTCCCCAAAATTTCTCTTAAGGTTGTCATACTCCAATAAGAATTGAAGAGGATTTTTCTTAGTCTCCCACTTGTTTATGAATGTTTGATAAAGGGAAGGGAGATCATGAATGCTATTAGGAGTTAAGTTCTTGAACCATTTATTTGCTTCTCCCACTAATATTTGGGAAAACATCCTCATATGCATGGTTTCATCTTCTATTTTTTGGTAGTCAAAAGCATCATTCATCTTGTCTACATGCTGTTGGGTATTTCTAGAATCAGTTCCATTAAAGTGAGGGATTCTAGATTGATATTCCTATGGCATAGGCAGTAAAGGTTGTGGTAGTACCAGAGGGGAATACCATGCTACCATGATAGGAGGTAATGGAACCCAAGGAGGATTTATCAGGGGCAGGTTTATGAGTGGAGGTGGAGGATGGAATGGAGTGGTTTGCATAGTGGATGTATGAGTGGGGGTAGTAGATGTACTTGGACCAACTAATTGATATTGAGCAGATTTGGAATGAAAGGAGTCAAAGTGTTGGAGAAGCTAAATATCAGGAAGAGTGGAAGGAGAGACTTCTCTTCTAGGACTCTACTGTAAGCTTGTAGGCTCAAGGTCTGTATGGTCTATCCAACTTTGAGACTTAGTTCTGAATAGGTGTCTTGTATGGTGTAAGTCAAATTGGGTATCTTGTAAGGATGTAAGGTTTTCAGGAAAAGAACTTGCCTTGTGAATTGGTCTGACAATAGTTGAATCTTTAGTCCTAAAAGTTTTTCTTAAGATTTTTTCTGGGTCATCAACTATAGTAGGAGGGTTTGGGTTAGGGTGAGAACTAGTGTTGATTATTTGTGAAGCTAGATTTCAGACCCACAACATAGAGAGGCTGAAATTTTTAAGGGTTTTGAAAAATAGACCTATTTGAAAGATTATTGAATTCACACAGTATGTGGCTGGGTTTTATACTATTAGGATTGATTAATATATTCCCAGAGGAGTCTGTGAGGACTAGTGGAGTTAGCAGGCCTACTGAAAGCTAGTGGAGTCAGCAGGTGGATGATGCTAATTGTTTTGAGGATTTGTTTGTTGTCCACCATCAACAATTGGATACCAATATTGAGATATTTTTGGGTTTTATGATTTCTTTATAAAATACTAAATTTTTTAATGAGTGTTCCCCAGTGGGGTCACCATTATTTTAGGTACCTGTAATTTGTCAGATTGGCAAGACCAAATAGACAAGGGTAACATCAAACCAACTTTGGATTCCTAGGATCTAGCCTTCCTGGACTCAGAGAGGGGTCTCTCTATATTTGTATAAAAGATATAAATTGTTTGATTTAGGGTGGTTATTTAGGCTAGTTAAAATGATATGGTTTGTTTGTTTTTTTTTGTTTGGTTGGGTTGCTTGTCAAGAAGAACAGATAGAGTAAGATAAATTCAAACCATTGGGCTATGGGGTCTATGAAATTCTTGAAAAGTACAACAATAAATCAAGGGTGTTTCAAAAGGCTAGTTAACAAAGCCAAAAGGATCTTAATAGCTTATGTGAGTGTGAAATGAACATTAAATTGTGAATATAGTAGGTTTAAAGAGCAATTAAGAATCCTTTAACATATACTAGAACAAGAAGAGCCTTCAAGATCACTATGCTTAAGAGAGAACCAAAGGACGGGGCACACCATAAACTTCTTTGGCCTATCTTTATCAAGTAAATTTTGAGACAACAATCTAGCAAAACCTAGAGAGCAGGGAACTCCAAAATTATCTAGTTATTCACCTTCAGAGAAAGAAAACATTTAAGATAAAAAATAAGTGATAGATAAAGAGAAGGGAACTCCTAAATTCTTTAATCAGACTCTAAAATACCTTCAAAGTGGCCATTCAAGATGGAATAAAGGACAGGGCAAACCATAAACTTCTTTAGCCAAACCATAATCAATAAAATTCAAAGAAAATGCCTTAAAAAACAATGTTCAAGCTACGCCAAAGGATAGGGAATACCATAAACCTCTTTGGCTTGAATCGATTAAATCATTTCTAAGAAAAAAAACTAAGTGGAACCAGAGAGCAACTAATAATTCTCCAATCAGACCCAGCAGAGAAAAACATTTGAACAATAGAAGGCAGACAGACTTAAGGTGCCTCTAACAACATATCTTAACCTAAATTTTCAGCTCTATTGCAAGAGAAAAGATGAACAATATGGAAAAAATAAGGAAAAAAATACAAGATTAGAACAACATCACCATTTAAACAAGTTCATCCTATGAATATGCTTTCTCCATTGATGTTCAGTCCAAAACAATCACAAAACTCCAAAGCCAACTTCTTCACAGCTCAAAATTTATATCATATTGAGCTCAATAATAAAGCAACAACAAAATTTATGAAGCATTACATGTAGTATTTATCTGCAAAATGAGGAGGTGAAACCCTAGCTAGGGTTTTGGAAATCATTTATTACATAGTTAAATGCATTTGACCTTTGAGACCATGCAAGGCCAAAGGAAAAATATCTAAAACTCATTTATGGAAAAAATAACTTCTAACATAACTATTTGAGATAATTTTGGAAAATTTTTGAGTTTAAGGCTCCAAAATATCTTTTTCAATGACTCTTGGTAAGGGCGCAGCTCCAAGGTACAGGGGCACAATGCCAGTGCAAACGCGTAGCGCCAAGACTGCGAAAATTGCCTCTTTTGCAAATGAATTTTGGAGGCCTTCCTGGTGTCCAAATGAGATCCATGATAGTTGATTGGAAAGCCTGTACAATATAGTTTCCATATCTACATTCATTTTGTATAATTGTGCCCATTTTCTTGGTAAAAAATTCACTTATCCCAAGAATTCTAAACGTGCAATGCCAGTGCTGAAAAGAGGGCAGAAAGGTGATTTTTTGGTAGTTTTTGGCCTTTTTGAGGGACCAAGTTTGCTCCAAATGGCCTGAAATTTTCTGAGGTTGATGTAATTGGCATGAGGAACATGAAAATTTTAACCTTTTTTCATTTAAGTGCCCCAAAAAATATCACACCGCTAGTGGCGCTGTCTGATTGGCCCAATGTTCTGCAAGCCAAACTATCAAAATTTCAAAATTTGCACCAAAGTGCCAAAAATGGATTTTACTTTGCTGATCATGGTTGGGAGGCTTGGAGGGACACATGAGAAAGAATATTGAGCTTCTCTTTCTCTTTTGCCTCGGTCAAAGCTCAAATATTTGCATGGGCTTGTTTGAGCTTGGCCCTTGCAATCATGTTTCTCATGTCATAATGCTTTGCCATCTTTATCTAAATGCCGGTGTCTCTCTTGGCCTTCTCTAGCTGACCCTCTAGGTTCAAATTATCCCTTTCTAGCCAAGACTCTCTATCCTTGCTAATTTCTATTTCAAGTAGCTCACTTGGAGTGAGCTGCTCCGCCAGTTCTACTTCTTTCTCTCTTTCCCAGGCTAAAGCCTTCTTCAATCCAATTGTCCTTGGTCTCCACCTAGGAAGCTGTTCTTCCTCATTTTGGCATCTTTGCTTTATATCAATATTTTTGTGATTCACTCCTCATCCTCATCATCAAGGTCAATTATCTCAAACTCCTGCTCAGTTTCATGCTTGTTCTCCTCCTCAAAAATGATAGGTTCTATGACCTTTTCCTTACCCTTATCAAGTTGTTTTGCTGATGAAGAAGGCATGGAACCTTGCACATCAAGTGCAACAAACACATGCTTGTAGCCCCTCCGACATGTCAAAGGAAATGGCTTAATGTCACTCATTTTAGTGCCATCTGTCTAAATGTTCTCATCACTGCTTGATGCTTTGTCATCATGATATGAGGGTGAAGGGTTGTGGAAAGGTGATGTGAAACGGTCATCACGGGTTGAAGGGATGTGAGTGAGTGGAGATGTATGAGCAACAAGAAGTGATGGAGAAGTGTATATGGGAGGATGAGAATATGAAGGATTATATTTCTAATGATGGCCATGTGGAGTAGTGAAAACCTCATGGGCAATGAAAGTATCCCATGGAATGATCTTCTACTGGAGCTAGTTCATAACCCCCATCTTGATAGGTGAATGATGAAAAAGGCTCTGCATTTTCTAATTGTAGTGTCTCTTTTGCACTATGTAGGCCATTTTTTCAATGCTACGGAAAAGATAATAAGGAATATGCAGCATCCTAACCCTAGTGAAATGCATAAGAAGACGGATGTGGTATGCGTAGAGGCAGGAAAACCTACCCTCACAGGTGAAATACTTCATTATTATCCTCATCATGGGTGCATATCTATCAAGCAGATGAGAAAAAGGGAAAATGGACTTGTGATGATCTTTATACCTAGGTTTAAGGTATGGTTCAAAATAACTCATGTCTAGGTTTCCTTGCTTGAACCACTTCTCTCCCACACTAGGTATCCTTGTAGTAGTTGTAATGACATCCGTGGACATCTCAAATGCAACCCCATCAATATTGACCTACTTGTCATGGAATACTCTTTCGAGTAGATTTTATTATTTGTATTCTTCTCATGTTTCGAGGACGAAACATGTTTAACGGGGGTGTAATGTAGTATACCTAGGGGGGATAATATAGGGTACAGAGGGAGGTACCCAAGGGAATAATATGATGTAATAATATAAAAATGATAAATAAATGGGCCATAGTTAATAAATAAAGTGGTTAACCCAATAAAGTGATAAGCCCATTGTATTGGATGTATGGTATTAAGAGACCCATGGTAACTACCCATGGTATTGCATGTATGAAACCTATATAGAGGCTAGAGACTCTCCATTAAGGGATGTCAAGGATTATTGTATTGGAAAGCATATGGCTTGTGGAGTGATCTCCTTCCTTAAGGAGTGAATGTATGGTTTTTCCCTACCTCAAGGGTTTTGATATTAATGAAGATTTGAAGTTATATCTTCAATGGTGTTATTTCATGGGCATATTATCCATTTCTATACATTTTATTCTCAGATCTATTACAAGTGGTGTCTTGTTAGCTTCGGGTGGTTTTGTACTTGCTACACCTTATCACAAAACTCAAAGTAGCCCACATGTTTAAAGCAAGAAACAATAATAGGAGATGCCAAGAGTTCCCTTGTATTGAGGGGTTCAAATTTTTATATCTTCCCTCCCTTATGATCATGTCCCCTTGAAATTTGTGCCTCACCACCACTGTCTTCACCCTCATACATTTTAAACTCTCTTTTGGAAACCTTAGGGCTGATGTGAAATGAATGAGGGGAAGGAATGAAATGATAGTTTTGAAAATGAAGGGAATGAGTGAGAAATGGGAAAAATATATGAATGAAAACCCTCAAGCAATATAATGACCCCTGCTTATGACTGATTTTTTGTAAGGAGGATGAAATAGGTATATATGCAGTGATATTTGATTTGTATCTAGGGTTTGATTAGGGTTTTATTTCCATTCATTAAGGATTCACCAAATGGCATAAAAATAGGGCTTATGGAATGCACTTACCTCTTATCAGTGCCTTAGAAGACTTGAGAAAAGGTTTAAAGAAGTTTTGATGTGATTTGAGTGGTTGGAGGACTTGGAAACCCTTACTGTCTAAGCGTGAAGCGCTAATGGCTCAGTGCGCAGTGCCAAGCCAAGTGCGCATCACCAGTCTCTGAGCGTGAAGCACCTTAGAAAATTAGCATAGGGTGCTTTCTTGCAAGGGAACAACGCCACTCCAAGTGCACAGTGCCACCTCCCAAGTGCGCAACGCCTTTAGAAAATGTATTGATGAAACTATCAAGCGCGTAGCGCCAACTCCCAAGTGCGCAGCGCTAAGCCAAATGCGCAACGCCAAGGAACTTAGCCCGATTTTGCTCAGAAAACTCACAAATTCTTCTCCTCTTAATGCTCTTGATATTTTGAAGGGTAACAATGGCTCTCGTGAAGTGTGAAATGAGCTTTATAGACAAGAGGAATTTGATTTAATTTTGAAAACCCACTTTCTAATGTTTGAAACCTTTTTTCCTTTTCTCACTGTTATTCTATTACACTTTTTCCTTACAGGTTGATGAAGTCATGAAGTTGAATTTTATTTTCCTCATTGAGGCATGACAAGTTCATTTTGAAATATTTTGGATTTAGTCACATAGTATCATCTTCAAAATCTTTTGTAGTTTCCACCATAAAACTCAACTCATCTTTTCCACCTTCTATGGCCACCTTTCAAAACCCTAAGTGTCTGCAGTCTTTGCAACAATCATCAGTGTTGTCTTCCAAGTTCTCTATAGCCTTTTCAAGTTCATTTATTTATTTCCATTTCACCTTACCTTCTTCCATATTCCATCAATCGTTTTTGATAGACTTTCTTCATGCTTGGCCTTGTGTGCTTCCTCCATGTCATTTTCTGCAAGTGATCACTACTTTGGCACTCAAATGGACTAACCAGTTCATAACCCTAGTCATCTTCAAGACCAAGTGTTTCCCTTTACCTTGCTATAAGTTTTTTTCATTCAGGATTAGAAAATATACATCATCAGTACCTTTAGCTAATGAATCTTCCAACACTTCTGCAGAAGTGCTAAATTTTTTCTATTTTTCTCACTTGTAGGTCCTGAACTAAGAAGATAATCCTTCTTGGAAATTTTACGTCTTTCTTGAATAACCATGTATTAACATTCTATTACATTTGAGTCAGATTCTAGCAAAGGAAAAGCAGTGCCTGAAACATCCAAGGATGACCTTAAACAATGTAAAACCCTAATGACTTAGAGGGAGGGTCCTTTGACCTAATTTTGGCTGAAATTAGACTTGGAGATATTCAAGTGAAAACAGAGTATTGTTATAGGTTTTTATGCCCAAAGGGACATGGGAATGAGTTAGCAACAGGAAACCCCAGAGGCAGTCTTTTAAGACCAACAGGGTGACTTTGAGAAGACCAACTGAGGAATAGTGAAAATCAGTTTATAAGGATAATGAAGGCAGTGAGATTTTCGAAACTCAAGGTATTCAAGGAATATTGTTTTTAGAAAGCTAGAACCATTATATAATCATCTAAATATAGTGAAAAATACTAATGAATAACATAGAAGACACTGGCCAAGTGGGGGTTCCAGAACAATGAGAATTTCTCTCCCAAATGACCAATGCACTCTTGAATGTTGGGAAGTGCTTTGCAGAGCACCTTTGAATGGAGGTAACTGCATATGAAATGCACTTAGCCCCATGAGAGATTGCGTTGGTGAGCTCATAGGTGTTATAATATAAACTTCAAATCTTGGAAACCTTGTAGATGGAAGTCATAGATGATTTGTTCTTGTTCTTGGTCTTAGGGCATGTAGCAAATGAAATGATAGGGGATGATAGACCCTATTCATCGGTCCTAGGGATGATGTCCAGTTAACAAGGTCATTGGGAATGGTGCCCAAATTGACCTATAACAGTTGCCCCATAAAGCATGAAGTCAGAATAATAATAATAATATTTTGATTGAGATGCTTTACACTGTGATGGGCTGGAGATGAAGCAAAGTTGAAATCTGCATCAATATTACATTACATTACATCGGGATATATCCTCTTGATCATAAACTGCTGAGGGAAGGCATTCCCATGCTTAGCACATAAACTAACTAATAACATGTACATAATTCAGAAAGTTGTCTATATTGGAATGTTGCCCAATAGAGACATGCCTACAGATATAGGTCCATGTTCGGATGATGATCTGTAAGGTCACCGTACATATGATGTGTACAACAATCCTCAAATCGTAGCCTAGATGGATGAAAATAGATCCGGGGTATTCTTATCTCTTTCACTCGATCATTTAGGTACAAATCTAGCCATGCGAATATATGTTTTGTAGTCAAACATGGAAAGACATCTTTTGATTACCAGCCAATGATGTGAGTTGTTAACAAACATGAGAGAATCACCATTGATGTCAATGGACCTCAAGGTACTGTATTACATTTCGTAAGGCTTTAATATATGATTTAATGTCAAACGCCAAAAAAAATCTTTCGGTCAAAAATCCGGAAGCGAGGATATTGTTAATGCTGTAACAAGCTTCATGGTACTGGAATATGATGTTTCTAAGTGAACTTCCTGGGTAATGATTTTTCATCGATAGGAAGCCACCTTATTGTGAAACGGGAGTTACTAATTTTGGAGAAAAAGGTATGACTTGATATAGAAATTTTTAGGGATGAATTTCATGAGAATGAAGGTTTATGAGTATTGCAGAAGGATGAGTATTCAATGGATGACTTCTCTTGAACATATCAACGACACTGAGATGAGTTGGCAGCATTGATCCAAAACTGAAGTGAAATTATGATGAACCATAGGTATGAATGAACCATCAAGAAGATTACCCAACCCAAACAACCATGATGATGGAGTGAAATTTCATGTTCAAGAGCGACCTACTACCGTAAAAAGTTCGGTTCACTTTCCCAAATTTACCCTGGTCATTTTTCGACCAGTACCTCTTAATTTTTTAACAAGCTTGAGGAGGATAACATTTGCTTTATCTATAATTCAACCATTCGGGTGAAAAATGTATCGCTATTTAATAACTTAACGAGTCTAGCGATGAACGAAACTCGATTCTTTCCATGATCGACAAGACTGTCACTATTTTATGTTTTAACAAGCCTAACAATAGTGAAAAGCCAGTCCTTTTCCATATTTAGAGAGTTTGAAAAAGAGGACGAAGAGAAAACTCCATAAGTACTCAGATCCAAAAAGTGTAAAATAATATCTGAGAGAACCTCTTTAGTCATGTTTGAGCAAGGTATTCCTTTTTTGTAAATAATCTATCTCAGTCCAGAAAAGGGTTAAACTTATACTAAGTAGATATAAATTCATTTAATTTTACGAGCTTGAAAAGACAAGTGCTTAGCAATATTTTCACATTATCGGCGTCTGAAAAGAGCTGAAAGAAGATTCCAGGGGTTTCTTTTTCGCTATTATCGAAGCTCAAAAAAGAGATAAAAGTGCGCTTCAAATCCTTTTTCATTTTAAAAAAGCTCCAAAAATAAGGATAAAAACTATGCTTTGTGGTCAAATCATTCTTGAAATAAATCTGCACGACTAATCCATTCATCAGTTGTAAAATTTTTTTAGAACAACATCAAATGGATTAAAAATACCCGTTTCATGATAAAAATATAATAAAACCATAGTCATAGCAATCAATATTCATTGCAGGCATTGATTTCCGAGGAGATCCAGATTTATCTTTACCAGAAGGTGCTCAATGGGGTGCAATAGGTAAGAATGTTTTGACCATGTTTTTTTATTTTTCTAAGGTTTATACATTTTTTTTATATTTTGATGTTTTCCCAAGACCAAAAAAATGTTTGATGTAATGCAGAAGTTGGTCAAATTCAACCGGTGGAGGAACCAGAGCGTCTAGCAGATGAGCCACCAGAGAGGGCTGTTGGGAGAGTAGTCCTTCAAGATCTAGACATGGCTGAGACTCTATCTGAGCTTTGAAAAAACATAGAGAGGTTGACCTTTGCGATTCTAGATTTCCGGATTGAAGAGTTACCCATGCGACTGCAACGTCACACTATAGGTGTTCCTAACCGCTGGATGCGGTTACTACGTAGGATAGCTAGATCTATAGCATGTTACCATGATCACAACTAGTTTAATTTTGACATGTTGCATACATATTGAGGTTAGATGACCAATGTGTCTTGGGCACAAATTTTGTAAAAACCTATAACTATATATCCATTTAATTTCATTGTTTTCCTATGTTTATTGTGCATTACTATTCAATGATATGAATTTTTTCTTTACATGTGTTGCAAATGTTTGTCTAAAACTTGATTAGCCAAAGAATCAATTAAAGTGTTCAAATTTTTGTAAATGTGTTGATATTGAATAAAATCAGAGTGTTTTTCCAAAAGTTGAACTCTTAGGAACAAACGATGCAGTGTTGGATTTCTAACAATATAAACACTATTAAGTTGTAATACCATAAGTTGTGAGTCTAACCTTATGATGATGCGGTTAATACCAAATGAAATGGAATCAGAGAGAAGTTCGATCAACGCGCTATACTCAGCAATATTTTTTGTCGATATACCATTACAAATCCCTTGAAAACTCACTAACTCACCGTTTGGAGCGAAAATGGCCCACGCTACAGAGGATAGATTCTGCGTACTATGAATAGTACCATCAGCATATCCAACAAAAGGTTCCAAAGATTCAGACATCTGCGATGAAATGTAAAGTGGATTACTAACGTCAAGAAAACTCTAAAAACAAAATAAGATAGTGAATGCAAACCAACACCATATATATACAATATAATACAAAAAATCACTACGCTCATGATTAAGCATAGTAATGTTTCAGATACAACCCATTTCTAGGCTGTGCCAATGAAATTCCATCATAATCAACTAACTCATAGGCACACTTATCAATAACTCTTTTGACAATATAGGGGCTATGCCATAATGGCTCAACTTTTCCTGTACCTATTACATCATCTTCTTGATCATAAAGAAGCACTAAGTCGCCCTCTAAGAAAATGCGAGGCTGGAAATTTTTGTCGTATTGCACCTTTATACGTCTCTTATGCACTTCGTTGGCCAATTGGGCTTCACGACACATTTCATCAAGATGGATGAGGTTAAAAATATGCGCTTATTATTCTGAGGTGTCAGGTAACAAGTCGATTGCGATTTTTAATGACGATATTTTGCATTGGATTGGAAATATAGCTTCCAGACCATACACTAATTGAAAGGGAGTAAATCCAGTTGCGTTTCTCACCAAGGTTTGTTACGCCCACAAGGTCGAGTACAAGATAAAATGCTAGTTTATTTTACAAACTCCTATCATTCGTTGAAGCATATGTTTAAGAATTTTATTGATAGCCTCAACTTGTCCATTTGATTGTGGATAATAAGGAGTGGAATTATCATGTGAAAATCCTAACTTGGCAATCAATTCAGCCATCATGTGATTGCAAAAATGCTTCCCATGGTCTGTAACTATAGCCTGCGGGACCCCAAACCATGCAATAACATGATTAAAGAAAAACAATGCAGCTATCTGTCTTGTGTTGTTGAATGTAGGCATCGCTTTGGCCCATTTGGTAAAGTAGTCTACTCCGACAATAATATAACCATGCCCCCCAGATGAACGAGGGTTATAGGTCATGAAGTCAATACCCCATTTCGAAAATGGTTCTACAGAGACAACATGATGCATTGGTGTTGGCGTTTTGTAGATTTTGCGATAAAAAATATGGCACGCATGACAAATTATGACCGCGAGGATGCAATTGCGAAATATTGTAGGCCAAAATTACACGGCGTAGAGTATCTTATGCGTGGTAACGTATCCATATAAGCCCCAACATGACAATCATTTAAAACCTTTTCGTCCTCCTCATGAGTGAGGCACCTCCTTAAAATGGTATCGACACCATGATGATAAAGTGTATCACCGACGATCAGATAATATTTAGCTTGGTATCGAATACTTCGCTGCTCAGAGCGAGATGGATTAGGTCGAAAAGTTTGAGTTTGGAGATAAATGATGAAATATCCATACTAAGGATCAGATGATTCGATCAGAAATAAAGACATGTCGGGAATTGATGGTTCCGACGTAGTAGTAGTACTATCAGAGGGAAGGTCACAGAGAAGCTCAGCCAAAAATAAAGACTTCTTTGACTTGGATTTGATGAGTTCCAAATCAAATTCCTACAAAATGACAATCCATTTTGAATATTTCCCCCCAGAAATTGACGTGATAAGATATAAGTCATGGTGTTGTAATTAGAAACGACAGTAGTCTTTTGGAGTAGGATATAGTGGCGAAATATTTGGACATCTTGAACAGCTTCCAAGGAAAGCTTTTCAATGTACGAATACTTAACTTCCGTATCATTGAGATTACGAGTCAAATAATAGATTGGGTGTTCAATTCCATTTTCTACTTGGAATAGAACCATAGAAATGGTCGTTTTAGCCGTGACGATATATAGGAAATAATCATTCTGATAATTAGGGGGAGACATTAATGATGCTCAGACAAGAGTATCCTTGAAAACATCAAAAGAAGCTTGCACAAATTGGTCCCAGTGGAAGGGAACCCCCTTTTTCAAGAGTCAAGTAAATCCTTTAGCCATTTCAGCATAGTTTGGAAAGAACCTTCATAGGAAGTTAGCCTTTCCTTGAAGTTTTTGTGTCTGAAGTAAATTTGATGGTGCAGGAAAATCAAGAATGGCCTAGAATTTCAATGGGTCCATTCAAATTCCTTCTTTTGAGACTGAAAATCCAATAAAATGAATAGAAAAAACATAAAATACACATTATGTGGATTGAGGCGTATTTTGTAGTGTCAGCAGCGAAAAAATATGGCTCTCAAATGCATTGGGTGATCAGTCTGACTTCATGAATGCGTGGGTAAATAAACTAGATAAGGTTGAACAATGTGCTTGATGTCATTGAAAGCATAGTCCATTGCTCTATGAAAAATTTCCCCAACGTTCTTTAAACCAAACGATAGTTTCCTATAAGAAAATGTGCCCTAGGGATAGATGAATGTTGTCTTATGTTCATCCTCTAGGCGGATATTGATTTGATTGTAGCCGGAAAATCCATCCATGAACGAAAAGATTTCAAATCCAGCACAATCATCAATAATCTGGTCGATAAAGGGACTAGGATAGTTATCTTTTGGACAAGAAATGTTGACATCCTGATAATCGACGCACACTCTAATGGTTCCTTGTTTTTTCATGACAGGAGCGATGTTAGAAACCCACTCAGTTAGTGGAATAGGGTAAATGAAACCAACACGTAAAAGTTTTTCAAATTCTTCTTTGATGGAAATGAATTTCTTTGGATGAATAGGACGAAGCCATTGACGCACAGGTTTGACATCAGGATACATATTAATAACGTGTTCAAAAATACCAGTATCTATGCCTGGCATTTCCTCGTAAGACCAATAAAATACATCACGGAATTCACGAAATAGAGAGCGATATGTTTCAATTTCTGATGGAGAACAAGACACACTAACATGAATATTTTCTACAATGCCAGGTTTGGTTGAAATATCGATAGAAATGGTTTCTTCAAAATTTGACAGATTTCACTTGGAATCGTTTGCATTAATAGGTAAATAATTCAAAAAGAAATTTTTGATTGATGGGTGATATAGTTCACTAAGATAATTTTCTTCATAATCAACAAGATGGGAACGATGATGATAATCTTCCCATGGTTCTCCTTTTGACATCATGGCTTCCAAAATATTCTCATCTGTCAAGAAATTGAGGAAAATGGATCAGATGGAGTACCAAAATCTAAGGAACAATCAACCCAAACAACTGGCGATGTTGATTTCAGATTCGCCGTCAAGCTAGATAGATTGATTGCTATGCCAGCTCAATAGGGCTGGGTAGTAGAAACTCATCCAACGTAACAATTTCAAAATCACCCGTACTCTCCCTTAAGACAGATGGAGTGGAAGAGATCATGTAGCAGGTCTCTATAATTTCAATTTCTCCCGACGTCATGGGCAGCGGTAATGCAAAGGTTCCATGATGATGATAAAACATTCTTCCCTAGATGTGCTTCTCATCTAGAACAATAGGTTAAATACTTTGCAGCTACTTTTCCTAACAATAAATAGACACAACGAAAAGATCAAGAAACTTACTTGGAGTCCAGGCGCTTCCAATTCTCCTTCTATCACTCTTGCTGTAGCTTCAAATCCAAGCTAGATCACCAAAATATTTCTTGCAAGAAGGAATACTAAACAACAAAGAGAAAACAATATACAGATGTCTATTCAAGTTATTCAGTTAAATTAGTGAAACATGAACCATATACATCAGATAAGAATTCATAATATGAAAGACAAAAGCTTATATAGATACATATGTGGGAAAGTAAGCAACAATATTTATTAATGGATAGAAGGGGAGCTTACAACCCAGTGATTGATTTGATGTCACCATCTCCAACAGCATCCCAGCCTCATCACAATGCACATCTCTCTAACAGCATGTTACACAAATCAACTCCTCAATTGAAATTCCACCAGCATTTCTCTACTCAAATTCTTCCTTACCAAGCACTAGGATTTGTGCTCAATTTATAGAGGATCTGAAGGTAGTTTTACAATCAATGAATTTATAATAATAGGCAAGACATGTTCCTAGTCTTAGAGGTATCAAATGGACACATGGATTCGAATTTTGACACATATACACTCTTTTAGAAGACACTAGCCAAGTGGAGACTCCGGAACAATGAGAATTTTGCTCCTAAATGACCAATGCACCCTTGAGTGTTGGGAAGTGCTTTGCAGATCACCTTTGAATGGAGGTACCTACATATGCAATGCACTTAGCCCCTTGAGATACTGTGTTGGTGAGCTCATAGGTGTTATTATATAAAATTAAAATCTTGGAAACCTTGTAGATGGAAGTCATAAATGATTTTTTCTTGTTCTTTGTCTTAGGGAATGTAGCCACTGAAATGATGGGGGATGATAGACCCTATTCATTGGTACTGGGGATGATGTCCAGTTAACTAGGTCATTGGGAATGGCGCCCAAATTGACTTATAACAATCCCCCCTAAAGAATTACGTTATAATAATAATAAAAATATTTTGATTGAGATGCTTTACATTGTGATGGGCTGGAGATGAAGCAGAGTGGAAACCTACATCAATCTTACAATACATTACATCATGATATATCGTCATGATCATAAATTGCTGAGGGAAGGATTTCCCATGCTTAGCACATAAACTATCTAATAACATGTACATAATTCAGAAAGTCATCTATATTGGAATGTTGCCCAATACAAATATGCCTACAGATATAGGCCCATGTTCGGATGACGATCTATATGTAAGGTCACCATGAAGATGATGTGTAAAAAAATCATAAAGCACAACCCAGATGGTTGAAACTAGATCGGGGTCTTCTTATCTCGTTCACTCGATCATTCAGGTACAAGTCTAGCCATGAAAATATATGATTTGTAGTCAAACATGGAAGGACATCATTTGATTATTATCCAATGATTTGAGCAGTTAACAAACATGAGAGAACCATCATTTGATGTCAATAGCCCTCAAGGTACTGCAATAAATTTTGTACTGATGTCAATGGATAGTTTGTGAAACCAGATATTTTGGGTTCGATCCCCAGTGGAGTCGCCAATTTTTATGTGGAATTATGGATTACGAATAAAAAATTCTTCCCTAGATGTGGTGCTCATCTAGAACAACGGGATAAATAATTTGCAGTTGATTTTAACAACAATAAATAGACACATAGAACAGATCAAGAAACTTACTTGGAGTCTAAGAGCTTCCAATTCTCCTTCTGTCGCTATTGATGTAGCTTCAAATCCAAGCTAGATCGCCAAAATATTTCCTGCAAGAATGAAAACTAAACAACAAAGAGATAGCAATACAAAGATGCCTATTCAAGTTATTCAGTTAAATCAATGAAACATGAACCATATACATCAGATAAGAATTCATAATATGAAAGACAAAATCTTATACTGATACATATGTGGGAAAGTAAGCAAAAACATTTATTAATGGATAGAAGGGGAGGTTACAACCCGGTGATTGATTTGATGTCAACATCTCAAGTAGCACCCTAGCCTCATCACAATGCACATCTCTCCAACATCATGTTACACAAATCAACTCCTCAATTGAAATTCCACCAGCATTTCTCTACTCAAATTCTTCCTTACCAAGCTCTAGGATCTGTGCTCAATTTATAAAGGAGCTAAAGGTATTTTTATAATCAATGAATTTCTAATAATAGGAAAGACATGTTCCCAGTCTCAGAGGTATCAAATGGACACATGGATTCGAGGTTTGACACATATGCACTCTTCTATAAGACACTAGCCAAGTGGAGATTCCGAAACAATGAGAATTTTTCTCCCAAATGAGCAACACACCCTTGAGTGTCGAGAAGTGCTTTGCAGAACACCTTTGAATGGAGGTACCTGCATATGAAACACACTTAGCCCCTTGAGAGACTGCGTTGGTGAGATCATAGGTGTTATAATATAAACTTCAAATCCTGGAAACCTTGTAGATGGAAGTCATAGATGCTTTTTTCTTGTTCTTTGTCTTAGGGCTTGTAGAAATTGAAATGGTAGGGGATGATAGACCCTATTAATCGGTCCTAGGGATGATGTTCAGTTAACCAGGTCATTGGGAATGGTGCCCAAATTGACCTATAACAATTCCCCCCAAAGCATGAAGTCAGAATAATAATAACAATATTTTTATTGAGATGCTTTACACTGTGATGGGCTAGAGATGAAGCGGAGTGGAAACCTGCATCAATATTACAATACATTACATCATGATATATATTTTGATCATAAATTACTAAGGGAAGGCATTCCCATGCTCAGCACATAAACTATCTAATAACATGTACATAATTAAGAAAGTCATCTATATTGGAATGTTGCCCAATACAAACATGCCTACAGATATAGGCCCATGTTCAGATGACGATCTATATGTAAGGTCATCGTACAGATGATCTGTACAAAAATCCTAAAATCGCAGCCCAGATGGATGAAACTAGATTCAGGGTCTTCTTATCTCGTTCACTTGATCATTCAGGTACAAATCCAACCATGCAAATATATGATTTGTAGTTGAACATGGAATGACATCATTTGATTACCAGTCAAAGATGTGAGGTTTTAAAAAACATGAGAGAACCATAATTTGATGTCAATGGCCCTCAAGATAATGTATTACATTTCATACTGATGTCAATGGATGGTCTACGAAACCAGAGATTATGGGTTTGATCCCCAGTGGAGTCGCCAATTTGTTATGCGG
Source organism: Pinus albicaulis (assembly GCA_034641835.2). NCBI lineage: Eukaryota > Viridiplantae > Streptophyta > Pinopsida > Pinales > Pinaceae > Pinus > Pinus albicaulis. The sequence continues at coordinate 334,988,641 of CM076574.1, read as the reverse complement.
AATTATGGATTACAGATAAAACATTCTTCCCTAGATGTGGTGCTCATCTAGAACAACATGTTAAAGACTTTGTAGTTACTTTCCCTAATAGTAAATAGACACAAAAAATAGATCAAGAAACTTACTTGGAGTCCAAGCACTTCCAATTCTCTTTTTGTAGCTCTTGCTGTAGCTTCAAATCTAAGCTAGATTGCCAAAATATTTCCTGCAAGAATGAAAACTAAGCAACAAAGAGATAGAAATATGCAGATGCCTATTCAATTTATTTAGTTAAATCAATGAAACATGAACCATATACATCAGATAAGAGTTCAGAATATGAAAGACAAAAGCTTATACAAATACATATGTGGGAAAGTAAGCAACAACCTTTATTAATGGATAGAAGGGGAGGTTACAGCCTAGTGATTGATTTGATGTCACCATCTCCAGCAGCATCCTAGCCTCATCACAATGCACATCTCTCCAACAACATGTTACACAAATCAACTCCTCAATTAAAATTCCACCAGCATTTCTCTACTCAAACTCTTCCTTACCAAGGACTAGGATTTGTGCTCAATTTATAGAGGAGCTGAAGGTAGTTTTACAATCAATGACTTTATAATAATAGGAAAAACATGTTCCTAGTCTCAGAGATATCAAATAGACACATGGATTCGAGGTTTGACACATATGCACTCTTCTAGAAGAAAATGGCCAAGTGGAGATTCCAGAACAATGTGAATTTCGCTCCCAAATGACCAACACACCCTTGAGTGTCGGGAAGTGCTTTGTAGAGCACCTTTGAATGGAGGTACCTACATATGCAACACATTTATCCCCTTGAGGGACTGCGTTGGTGAGCTCATAGGTGTTATAATATAAACTTCAAATCTTGGAAACCTTGTAGATGGAAGTCACAGATGATTTGTTCGTGTTCTTTGTCTTAGGGCATGTAGCAACTGAAATGATAGGGGATGATATACCCTATTCATTGGTACTAGGGATGATTTTTAGTTAACCAGGTCATTGGGAATGGTGCCCAAATTGACCTATAACAAAAATAAAAGGGTATTAATAGGAAATTTTTTTAACAAGAAACTATGAACTGCAGAATCCCTCCTGGCGAACCAAGAAGTATGGGCAGACAATCTCCCCAAATTCTGTGTTCAGCGTATCACAATTTACAAGGCGGCCAACTCGGTTCACTATGGATGGATAACAACTTAAAATTGTCCTCCCAAATATACCTGAAGGTATGTGGAGGCTCAAGTCCATATTAGCGTTGTCTAATGCGATACCACACAGTGAGAGCACCCCTTTATACTTTTTGTACTGTAACACGACCCGATATACCCAAAAGTACGTGGAAGAGCTACGATATAATTACGTGCATGGAGTGAGGTATCACACTCGGAATGTATCACAGACAATTAACGACAACTGCTATGTTTTACGATGCCAGAACACGTATCTAGCCTAGACCTTCTAAATGTTATCATTATGGTTCCAACGCTTTGTTAGGTAAATTTAGATCAATTTTAAGTTGATATTTTTTATCAATTTTCCTTTCAAAGTTCACCATGATGATGTATTGGAAATTCCTAAAATGCAAACTAAAATGATAAGAAATCTTTCACTTTTAGTTTTTTCAATGAAAATCCTAGCTACTAGAGGGAAAGAGCAATCAATTTGAGAGCAAACAATCAAAGAGCACAAACTAAAATGCAGCTTTTCTAATTATTCTTATGCAAAACATACAATCCACTACATGCAAATGCGTGTTTTTCTTTTCAGTCCCTTTCATGTGAATGCAGAAAATGAAACTAAGTGCATCAAATCAATTAAAAAAAATTCCTTTTACTTTGAAAAATGAGGAATAGAACAACAATTTCTCTTTAATAGGAAAAATGAAGAATAAAACAACAACTTATCCTACAGGAAATGAACAATTTAACGGCAATTTCCTTTTTCAAAAGGAAATGGATCTAATGCAGTAATGAAAATACTTTTAAATTAATTCGTCAATGATAAAGAAAAACACTTTAAATAAACATTCAACAAGCTTTTCTTTCAAAGGAGGAAGATATAGATAGAGTCACTAGTCAATATGAGTTGTCAGGCTCTTTAAAACACAACAAACAACAAACTGAAAGCAAATAAAATGACAAAATCGATGGAATTTAGTTTATTTTAGGGGGAAACATAGTCTCTACGGGGAGACAGTGCATTGCAATGCACCCCTAAGTGGGATACAGTGCTATGCAAAGCACCGTGTCTTGTTCAACAGTGCATTGGGCATAGCAGAGAAGAAAAACTCAACTATAAAACACACTTCTAATGAAAATTTTGATTTAAAAAAGCCTAATATTTTGAGTAAATGCTATTGGGTAAATAAACAGAGATAAACAGAGGCAAATACACCAAGGATGAAGGGTAAAATCCCCAGTGGAGTCGCCAATTTGTTATGTGGAATTATGGATTATGGATAAAACATTCTTCCCTAGATGTGGTGCTCATCTAGAACAATAGGTTAAAGAATTTGTAGTTACTTTTCCTAATAGTAAATAGACACACAGAAGATATCAAGAAACTTACTTGGAGTCCAAGGAATTCCAATTCTCCTTCTGTCTCTCTTGCTATAGCTTCAAATCCAAGCTAGATCACCAAAATATTTCCTGCAAGAATGAACACTAAATAACAAATAGATAGCAATATACAGATTCCTATTCAAGTTATTCAGTTAAATCAATGAAACATGGACCATATACATCAGATAAGAATTCATAATATGAAAGACATAAGCTTATACAGATACATATGTGGGAAAGTAAGCAGCAATATTTATTAATGGATAGAAGGGGAGGTTACAACCCAATGATTGATTTGATGTCACCATATCAAAAAACATCCCAGACTCATCAGAATGCACATATCTCCAAAAACATGTTACAAAAATCAATTCCTCAATTGAAATTCCACCAACGTTTCTCTACTCAAATTCTTCCTTAGCAAGCACTAGGATCTGTGATCAATTTATAGAGGAGATGAAGGTAGTTTTACAATAAATGACTTTCTAATAATAGGAAAGACATGTTCCCAGTCTCAGAGGTATAAAATGGACACATGGATTCGAAGTTTCAAACATATGCACTCTTCTAGAAGACACTGGCCAAGTGGAGATTCTGGAACAATGAGAATTTGGCTCCCAAATGACCAACACACCTTTGAGTGTCGGGAAGTGCTTTACAGAGCACCTTTGAATGGAGGTACCTGCATATGCAACACACTTAGCCCCTTGAGAGACTATGTTGGTGAGCTCATAGGTGTTATAATATAAACTTGAAATCTTGGAAACCTTGTAGATGGAAGTCATAGATGATTTGTTCTTGTTCTTTGTCTTAGGGCATGTAGCAACTTGAAATGATAGGGGATGATAGACCCTATTCATCAGTCCTGGGGATGATGTCTAGTTAACCAAGTCATTGGGAATGGTGCTCAAATTGACTTATAACATGGAGGAATAAAAGTAATATCATGGAGAAATAATGATGAAGTGATGGAGGAAGTGTTTCATTAAATGTAAACATGATGTAGGGAGTGTAGAGTAATTGCAGAGATGATAGAGATCATGGAGGACAACACCATCTTTATGGAGGCTAGCGGCCACATGTGTAGCATAGTGATGAGGTGGGCCAAGGCTAGGGATGCCTCACAAGCATAAAAGGAAGGTTAGGGAAACCATAGAAGGAATTTTGGATTTATATATTGTATTGTCGTTTACGATATTTCTTTACACGCTTCAGCTGTTTAGCTAAGTATGTTGTGTTGTTTAGCACAAGGGTGTCTCCGAGAAGAGATCCCACCCTTATACATGGGGGAATTTGAGTTCCTACTCTGGAAAGGTTTCTTTGAGAAACCATTCATCATCCAACAATTGTGCTACATTCATCCCCTCTCTTCAACACTTACAACTTCAGGAATTACACATTCCTACCTTAGGGTTTGAGATAAGGAAGGTAGTTCTCAGTATTTGAGTTGGGAAACCTATGGAGGGATCAAACCTTCACCTTGTGCATCCATTTTAGTATTTTGAGAGCAACATTTCTACATCTGACATCGCGCCATCATTCTAATCCTCTATGTAGTAGTAGTTCCTGTAGGAATTTCACATTCCAACAGTGTAGGTTCAGAGGAGGAAGGAAGTTCCAAGTATTTCAGGTTGGAATCCTATGAGGGATCATCCCCTCACTTTGGTGAGATAATTTCCATCCATTCTGAGAAGTATTGCAACATCTAGTAGCAGGCTACAACATTAGCCCTCTTGAAAACACATTCACTTCCAGCAGTTGTGTAGTTCAGCAATTGCAACTTGAGAGGAGGAGCTATATCTCAAGCTTCCATCTTGGGAATCAAGAGAAGGGGCCATCCCTTCATGAATTGAGATGATTGGGTATTATTGAAACTATATTAACTTTTAGTTCATGCCATATATCTTCATACTGAACAGTTATGTATTGCAAGCCCTAGGAGGGTGATTTTCTGAGGTGAGCCAATCTGGAAATCCTTTCTGGGTTATTCTGGGTTTTCATCATAGAGTCCAAATTCCAAACCCTGGTATTTTCTGAGTCTTGGAACAACCTTATCTACACACCCCTTTTCAGCTAGTAGTTACATTACCAATATTTCCAGCAGGGGCAGCCTAGTAGAGTCTCTAGAACAGCAGTAGTTACGCAGTGTTCTCACAGAGAGGACTTGAGGGTCACTCTAGCCATATCTGTCAGCTTGAGTGCTATTATTTTTTAGCACTGTTGTACTTGTATTTCACGTCCTTGTTAATAAAATGGCTCAATTGTTCTGTCTATTTTTAAGGTGTTTACAATTTATTTCCATATTGTTGTAGTTTCCAGTTATTATGTTGTGTATTACTATATTTTCCTATTTTGGGATGTTAAAATGGTATCATAGCATGATCTTTGGCTCAGCTTGTGGGCACTACATTTCATGACATCAGAAGAAGAAATAGAAAAAGAAGAGATATACAATGGCAGAGGGATTGAGTTTTTCCACTTCTCTTCAGATCTATGTTGGATATCACCATAGAGATTAAAGAAATGATAAGGGAAAGGCAAAGAGAACCATCAAGAGGGTTTCAGAATGGGGAAGGTCTGTGCACTTCCTATCAGCAACATAAGTAACCAACAGTGAAGAAAGCTCCACAATACTCTAATATGTCTACGTTCCTTGTAGAAGGAAATGGATGGCATGGAGATGGAGGATATTTGGATCATGATACTCTGAGTGATTATCTTGTAGAGTACAGATATCAATCTAGAGCATTTAAAAGAGAACATGAATTTCCAGTAGTTTTTCCAAATTAAAGAGAACCGGAGACCCCACAACAACAATAGAAGAAGAGGGCACACACATAATATATTCTTCCTACCTACATTTGATGGGTCATCCAAAATCATGGAAAAAACTTGGATGAAGAAGTTAGATGATTTCTTATAGCTACACCTAGTAGCATAAAAGGATTCCATTGAGATTGCAGCGCTGAGCCTTGTGGGTGAAGCAAATGATTGGTGGTTCAACAATATGGAGCATGCAAGAGTGACTGCATATGCAGACTTCACTCAAAGGTTGGTAGAGATATTTGATGAAGAGAACTAGAGGCACTTCCCATTGTGACATTTTCCGACATTGATGAGGAAGTACATGAGGAGAATAATGAAGATGTTAGCACTGTTACTCCAGGAGAAGAGAAACTACCACCACCACCAGGTGTAGTAGAAGTACTTGCATGAGTAGGAGGAGCACTTGCACCTTTGCAAGATGGTCCTAAGAATTTGACATTGAGAGTCCCATGCATAATTCAGGAGGTTCATGAGGAAGAGGACGCAGAGACCAACACTGGTGCAACAGTAGAGGAGAAACCATCACCATCACCATCAGTTGGAGAAGAAATTGCACCGGTTAGAGGAATTCTTGCACCTTTGCAAGATGTTCCCAAGTATCATATGATCCAAGGCATTTAAACATTTCCATCCCATATTATTTTAGCACCTCAGATTGAGATTTTTGGGGTCATGCCATCAGGGAAATTGCATGATCAAGGGTTAGAGCACCTTGCTGATTTGTAGCACCAGACTATCACTATGCAGAGGACCCTTGAATTGTTCAAGGAGGACATGTATAGCTATCCCAATTTTACATTGTTGAGCAGCACACAACACTTTGTGTTGGAGTGTGGATTTTTGGAGTATGGGATTAACATAGTCCTAATGTAGGGAAGCTACACAATAGCTATCGAGAACCGGAGGTTACTATCCCATGAAATGTCGTATTCTATTTACGACAAAGAGATATTGGCCATTATGCATGAATTGGTAAAATTCCTGTAGTTTTTGATTGGCAGTAGATTTCGGGTGAAGACCAACCACCATAGTATCCGACATCTTTTTGAGAAGGAGTAGCAGCTGAAGAAGAGGTAGCAATGGTGGATCACTACAATGTAGGACTATGAGTTCAAAATTGTGTATGGGGAGGGCCATGAGGCAACATTTGCACCATCATGGAGATCAACAACATTGTCGCTGAGGATTAGTGATGATTTGGGGGCCCAATTATTCTTTGAGAATTCTGGTGATCGCTTCACTTATGAAGCATTGGATGGGCAGATGGTAGATGGTAGACATCCTGTGATGGCTAAAAACTTCCATTATCATGATAGAGCCTTCTTGATGAGCATATCAAAACTCAAAGAGAAGTTTCTGCATACAACATACTCATAACCTCATAGGTTCTATTAGGCCATCGATGAGAGGTTCTCATGGAGAGACCTCAAGGAGGGTGCACTTCAAAATATCATGGAATGTAAATATTGTCATCAAATTACAGAGGATGGTATTATCGACATTGATTTGTTGTCGAGTTATCTCCATTGGGTGGATACTGAGTCGATTCATGATATGAGTCACCACCCGCAGTTGGATGGATGGATGGGGATGATGAGAAAGTGGTTGAAAATATACTTGCATATCTATGACATGGGGCAGTAGGAAGCATGGATATGCTGGCTGCTCTTGGGTGAGTATGGTTGCCACCCGAATTTTCACAATTGTATAATCCATGCCTTGCATAATAATGGTGTGATGCAGAAGCAGGAGGCATGGCTGCATTGGTTATTTTTGAGAGAGTTTGGCCATCGCATGACATATCACATGTCAATGAGTGCATTATTTTTTGGGACATTACATGAAACTCATATGGTGTGGTAGCAGGGAGCTTGGTTATGTTGGTCTCCTATGACATTATACATGCCAATAAATATATCATTGCTTCATGCTTTACATTATGATGATATGGGGTGGAAAAAAGAGTCAATGCTGCTCTGGTTACTCTTGGGAGAATATGGGATGACATTCTCCCATACCTTGCATGATGATGATGTAGGCTGGAAACAAGAGGCCTTGTTGCATTGGCTTCTGTTAGGAGAGTATGGCCACCATACTTGGTATGATGATGAAATGGAATGACGGCAAGAGGCATTGTTGCGGTGGCTGCTATTGGGAGAGTATGGTTTGACATTTCACATGTCAACCCATATGTCTCTATTTCCTACTTTGCATAGTGTTGAGATGATAATTAGAGCAAGCAGGGCCAACGGGTCCAAGGATTGGAGCATGGAGAAACACAACCTACTGCATATAGCATGGGTTGGAGAGATATTTTATGAGTTGGGACTTTCCACTTGGGGAAGGAACCACTACAATTCATATATATTATGCATAGAAGAGGCTATTAGACAATAGATGGTTGCCACTTGCAGACTCATTGATGAGGAAAGGCATCTAGCTAAATAGTTGGAGGCCATTCTAGACATTCCAAAGAGGAAACTATGGATCAGGGCATACATAACACATTGGAGCAGATGGGGAAATCTGCCATATGATGATGCCACTTGGGAAGGAGATGGATTGCTACAACATTCAATTTTGTGGTTGTTTAAGGACAAGCAACATTTTGGTGGGGAGGACTGTAATATTCCAAATTTTCCATCAGCAAATTGGAATATTAGAGTTCTTACTTTTTTTTAAACACATAGATGGTGTATCAGAAGATAAAACACACAAATAGGAAATATAGGCATTCGTTTCTCCTATTACCATTGATATGATGTACATTTATAATACAATGATGTGACCCTTGGATTCATCTTCCAAGGTCAGTTGGAATCCTTTGTGACTCTTTTCCTTCCACACCTACCCATAGAGGATTAGGTGTTCAACATCCCCCCCTTTAATCCGAAGGGGTATGTACGAGTCCAAGAAGAGAGTTGTAATACAAATCTGCAAAATATGCATGGCAACACTTAGGCTGAATCAACTCTCTAAAATGTTGGCATAAAGAGGTGGTTTAAGGATGACCACCAACATTGGAACGCAACGCTTATTGCAATTCCTAGAACTCTTCCAACACTGGCAAGAAGCTGAGGGCTTCTGCTAGAGGAATTGTCCCTCATATTTGAAGAGGGAGACCTTCAACCTAAAATAAGGGAAGTCTACAACCTGTGATGGTTTAAGGATGACCACCAACACTGGAATGCTTGATGCATTTCCTAGAACTCTTCCAAAGTTGGAAAGAAGCTGAAGTCTTTTGCTAGAGGAAGTATTCTGAAAGAGGAAGAATATAAACCTCACATAGATGGTTTAAGGCTGTCCACCAACCAAAGGCATGCTCATGGGAATCCATGTCTCTAGCTACAAATCTAAATCTAGAATGATGAATTGTGGCTCAGGCTCACTTGATGTGGCATCGAAGCTTGTAGATGACCACCATTTCCCCCCATGTCAGGTATAATGTGAGATGATAGAGAAAACTCAACTTCAAGTTTGTTCAATATTTTAGAACAATTTATGACATGTGACTTAAACATCTTCCTGGCTATTGATGCCCATTTCCAAGAAGCGATCCATCCAAGATGAATCTTTGTTCTTGTAGGAGGCTTATTTCTGAAGCATCTGTGTGAAGAATGGGTGTGCCGATCACAGTGCTTGCATGGGTGAAGATCAAAACAGTGATATTTCATATGGCCACCTTGATCACAATGTTGGAATTTTACAATTTTTTGTTGTTGTTGCTGTGAAAGATGAGCAAAATCTGGAACAGCTGAAGTTGAATTGTCATAAAGAAATTTGGCACTCTGAAATTTGATGGGCTTGGAGTAGTCCAGAATATGAAAGGAAAACTCCTTATCATATCCAAGACCTATTCTGTGCTTGTTATGGACAAGCTCTTCCCAAGTTCTGATGATGGGGTTGGGAGGTGCAGGTCGAGCTGCTGAATCTGCATGTAAATCTACTCTTGTACAAGGAACTGAATGTGAATCAACTGCAACTTTATATTCTTTTTGCTGATGGGAGTCCCTCTCAATTTTCTAAACAGAAACAAGTTTAGAATGATGACTCCGTTGCTGTAATTCTTCTTCTTGATGTTTTGTCTCAAGCTCAAAAATCAATGTTTTCTTGTGCATCTTGTAGACAACTCTGAATTTCTAAGAGAGAGTATTTGTGTATTCAGATTATGTCATCAGCATTAGATTGTATCAAAGTTTCCAGGAACTCTAATACTTCATAAATTTGAGTCATTTTTCAGAAAAATCAATCTTAAAAATTTAAGTGTTTCAATTTCTACTGAAAATACACCAACAATCAAAGAATCAATGAAGATTGAATGAGTAACAAAATTAGTGAGTTTTTTTTTTTTTTTTTTATGCAACAGTTGGTCTCCCAGTCACAAATGAAATCAATTTGCAGGACTAACTACAAAAGGTCGAAGGTACTCATTGGTTGGAAAAAATTTTCAAAAGCCAATTTACAATGGCTCCAATCCTTTTATACAACCTCGATATGACCTCCACTACTCTTAGAACTCGAATAATGCCAAGATGGTAATATCATATAAATGAGCCTTACAAGAATTTTAAGCTCCAATACTATTGTAACAAATTACAATATAGCTCCTTTGCCTATATAACGTTATGGTCCAGCCATTTTAATAACTAATGGACATAATCTCTAGCACCAACTCTTTATCGAGGGAGGTTGCGGAGGGAAGATCTGAGCAGAGTGAGGGGGTAGGGAATGAGAGGGACGACGTATGGAGGCTGGAGTGGCAGGAGGTATGAGCCGGCAGGAGCAAGTGGTGGTGGAGGTGAGCCACAGGCAAGAGTAGAGATGGACGAGGAGCGTAGCGAGAGGGAGGGGAGTCAGCAACAGAGGCGGGAGGGAGATGGTGTCGAAGGGTGTAGTGAGCGTTGGGGAGATTGCGTTGGAGAGCCGTAGGATGTGAGGAAGATGATTCCACGTCGTGAGCATGATGCCAAGAAGAAAGTCCAAGCAGCGATGAGATTTGGAAGAGGTTTGCACAGGAGCAGTGAAGGGATGATTTTTATGGAGGGGAGACTGTAGAAGCATATGAAGGAGGCACACTTGATTAGCCGCAGGAGAGGTGAGGAGTTTGGGTAGTAGAGGTGTGTAATCACTGTGGGAGGTGAAGGCCCAAGCTTCTCCTGGATCAGTGTCGGTGCTCCACAACAACAACAATGACTCTGACTAAGAGGAGAATATATTATACACAAAGGTAAACCATGTCGGATGCGAGCACTCTTCCTCTCCTTCTGCCTTTGCCCGCTCATCAGAAAGTGAGTACCTTAGCGAGTTGTGTGGGACGAGGGACCTGGCCACAAACTGAGTAGTGTTATGGGAGATTTTGGAGAGGGCACTAGGAGGAAGAACAACTCTCCTAAAAAATATCGCATAACGAGCGTCGAACTCATTAAAAATTCCAAGGTTCACTTCAAGAGGAGGGATAACGAAGCATTTTGGTGCAGGTTTGTATAAAGAATAGCTCAGAGCTGAAGAAGTGAGATTTAACACATAGGGACATTCAACCTCCCATGATTTCAAATAACACACACTTTATCCAATCAACACACAACATATACCAAACTTATGCAGCGATTGCAGCGGTATCCAACATTTGAATGGCGACAAAATGAAAGGCTTAAAATAGCAGGAGAAAGACTAGCAAGACACTCATAGAAATAGAAAATGATATGTCAGTGCTAGTAGGAAAATAATGGCATTTCTGAACTGCACATGTAGGAGTTATAATAGAGGAGCAATATCCAAAGATAGAATTTTATGCTCAAACCCCAGTGCTGTCAATGGGGCACAAGAGGAAGGCCACTCATCATGGCTCTGATACCATGTTAAACACACACATGGTGTATGAGAAGATAAAACACACAAATAAGAAATATAGACATTTGTTGCTCCTATTACCATTGATATGATGTACATTTATAATATAATGATGTGACCCTTGGATTCATCTTCCAAGGTCACTTGGACTCCTTTGTGACTCTTCACCTTCCACACCTACCCATAGAGGATTAGGTTTTCAACACTTTTCTTATTTAGTTAAGTAAATAAAAGGGTGGAAAAGGGACCCATAAAACCAATAGATGAATAAAATCCACTTTTGTTGTGTGAATGTGGGTTAGTTAGGTAGTGGATGAACATTATAGAGTAGTGGAGCAACTTATTGATGAAGGAAGAGTGGATATCATAGAAAAATAATGAGGGAGATGATGGAGATATTGGAGGAATAAAAGTAATATCATGGAGATATAATGATGAAGTGATGGAGGAAGTGGTGCATTAAATGAACACATGATGGAGGGAGTGGAGAGTACTTGTATATATGATGGAGATCATGGAGGACAACACAATATTTAAGGAGGCTAGTGGCCACATGTGCAACACAGTGATGAGGTGGGCCAAGGCTAGGGAAGGCTCACAAGAATAAAAGGAAGGTGAGGGCATCCATAGAAGGCATTCTTGATTTAGATATTGTATTGTCGTTTACAACATTTCTTTGCACGCTTCAGCTGTTTAGCTAAGTATTTTGTTCTTTTTAGCACACAGGTGTCTCCGAGAAGAGATCTAACCCTTATCCATGAGGGACTTTGAGTCCCTACTTTGGAAATTTTTCTTTGAGCAACCATTCATCATCTGGAAATTGTGGCACATTCAACCCCTCTCTTTTGCACTTAAAGCTTTAGGAATTACGCATTCCTGCCTTACAGTCTAAGAGGAAGAAGGTAGTTATCAGTATTTCAGCTGGGAAACCTATGGAGGGATCAACCCTTCACCTTGTGCATCCATTTTAGTCTTCTGAGAGCAGCGTTGCTACATCCGACATGAGGCCATCGTTCTACTCCTCTCTACAGCAATAGTTCTTGCAGGAATTACGCATTCTAGCAGTGTAGTTTTAGGGGAGGAAGGAAGTTCCAAGTATTCAATCTTGGAATCCAGTGAGGGATCATCCCCTCACTTTGGTGATATCATTTCCATACATTGTGAAAATTATTGAAACATCGAGCAGCAGACTACAACATTAGCCCTCTTGACAACGTAGTCACCTCCAGCAGTTGTGTAGTTCAGCAGTTGCAACTTGAGAGGAGGAGCTAGATCTCAAGATTCCAGCTTGGGAATCAGGAGAAGGGGCCAACCATTCATGCATTGATATAATTGGGTGTTATTTTAGCTATATTAACTTTCATTTCATGCCACAGATCTGCATACACAACATTTATGTATTTCCAGCCCTAGGAGGGTGATTTTCCAAGGTGAGCCAACCCATAAATCCTTTTTGGGTTATTTTGAGATTTCATCATCGAGTCTGAATTCCAAATCCAAGAATTTTCTAAGCTCTAGAACAACCTTATCTATGCACCCATTTTCATCCAGCAGTTACATTTCCACCATTTCCAGCAAGGGCAGCGCCGTAGTAGGGTCTCCAGCAGAGCAACAATTACACAGTGTTCTCACAGAGAGGACTTGAGGGTCACTCTAGCCATCTCTGTCGGCTTGAGTGCTACAATTTTTTAGCATTTGTTTACTTGTATTTCACCTCCTTGTTAATAAAATGGCTCAGTTGTTCTATCTATTTTTATGGTGTTTACAATTTATTTCCATATTGTTGTAGTTTCTGGTTATCGTGTTATTTATTACTGTCTTTTCCTATTTTGGGATATTAATATTTCTAATTCTTACTCAAGGATGACAACAATCCATTTTCCTCATTTTCCATTTGGTCCATTATGTGTCAAAATATCCTTAACAACTGAATTATGTACATATGCAATAATATGTGAATGAAAAATATATACTCTAGAATATTTTATTGCTTTAACCAATGCAAAGGCCTGTTTTTCCATGATATTATATTTCAAATATGCATCTCTTAAATCCTTACTAAAAAATGCAATAGGCTGTTCAAATCCTTCCTCATTTTTCTGTAACAATGTGTTCAGAATCAAAAGAAAAGATAATAATTTTTTTGGTAAAATTTGGACTAATCAACACTCTTGCTTTTGTTAATGTCTGTTTAACTAAATCAAAGGATTTTCTAGCCTCAATAGTCCATCTAATTTCTGAATCATTTTTAAGCATATTTTTATATATTTATAATAAGCTCTACAAGATTAGGAATGAATCTCCTTAGGACATTAATTTTGCAAATAAAATACTGAAGCTCTTTGATGTTTCTAGGGTTATTGATTTTTAATTTTGCTTCAATCCTATTGGGATCAATCCTAATTCCATCCTTTGAAATAATATTGTTAGGTCCCTATATTACCATTATAGTCCCTTATTGTTATTAGTGTAACCCCCTTATTGTTATTATTGTACCCTTCTAACCCCCATTTTGTTATTATTGTGCCCTTAAATTATTATTGTTAGGTCGGCTAGGATTACTATCAGGCCTTACTGTGATTACATTATGGCCACATGGACTCCTATATATAGAAAGGAGGTTTTGTAAATTGTATCATCCAAGAATTGTTCATTTATGTAATGGCTGGAGGTTGCCCTCTTGAAGTGGCTCATTTATAAGGCGTTGATATCTCTTTTCTTCTCTTTTTGGAGCTGGTTACACAACATTTGGTATCAGAGCTTTGGATTCTAGGGTTTCGCTGCTCCAAACAGGTCATCGTGGAATTTTCGCTATAACTTTTTTTTCTGCGAAGTTGCAGAAGATGAAATTTTTAGGTGTGAAGCCAAAATCCCGAGGAAGATTTTCTAAAAATTTCAGAGCTTGGTTCACAATATTTTCTGAGATATCATCTATGGAAGTTAGGTCTTTGTTTAGGCTCCTAAACAGGTCATCGTGGAATTTGTGCTATAACGTTTTTTTCTACGAAGGTTCAGAATATGAAATTCATATGGTGCAAAGATGAAATCCTGAGGAAATTCGTCAAAAAATTTCAGAGCTTGGTTCGCAATATTTTGGGAGATATGATCTGTGGAAGGTAGTGCTTTTTTAGGCTCCTGAATTTCATCTCAAAGAGGTGATCGATCGTGGAAAATTTCAATAACTCTCTCTCTCGAGCATCATATTGGAAGCATCATATTGGAGTGCTATAAAAATTGGTCACAATCACACGAACCGTAGTTTCGGCTATCAATTTGTATGCGAAGGATGAAATTCAGACATGTGTTGTACAAGTTCACTCTACTGAACCAGTCCATAATTAGGTCATTGTGGGAGATTGGACATAACGTTGCCTTGGAGAATCCAAATCAGGTCAGACCTGTGGCATTCAAAAGAGAATTCATAGGGCTACTTTAGTGCTTAATTCAGATATTGAAGAGCCACAATCACAGAGATAATCAAATTTCAATATCGAGCTCCTCAAAAGCAAGAAAAAGGTGTGTATTTTTTTTCCGAATTGCATAAGTCTTGTTTGAAAAATAAATTTGAATTGATTCCAAGGGCATATTGTAGAATAGATATCAGTATTATGTTCTAAAAAATTCCCCGTCAAAATAATTCGACACCCATTAAGCCTTCAGAATGCTCTACTATGACTCATGAAGATGAAGAATTGCAACATGATCTATCAAAATTACAAGAGCAAATGCACCAAATTTCGCTCTCGCAAAGAGCAGCAAAAAATGAAATGGAAGTTTTGAAGAAAGGCGTGGAAGCAAAGATGGATGGTGTGAAGAATAATATGGATGGTTTGAAGAAAGGCGTGGAATCTAAGATAGATGGCATGGAAGTTGGCATGGAATCTAAGATGGATGACATGGAAGCTAAAATGGAAAACATGAAGAATGATCTAAAAGCAGACATAGAAGGTTTGACAAAGTCGATACAAGAAATGTTTCCTAATGGTGAAAAGATAGTAGAGGAAACTCATGATGAGAAAAAAATTAAATGTTAATCGTGATTTCATAAACACTAATGTTGGCGGGAAGAACCACCATATTCCAAAAATGGATATGAGTAATTTTGATGGAAAGGATCCTGTAACATGGATACTACAGATGGAGCAATATTTTGATCTCCATAATGTGCAAAACACACAAAAGGTATGCATTGCAACTTTACATTTAGAACAAAATACATTTGTATGGTATCGATGGCTTTGCTCCCGTATAAAAATTGTCACTTGGTCAATTTTTACGGAGGAAATGATAGCACATTATGAGGATACAAAGAGCAACACCTTCTTTAGCCAATTGATAAATCTCAAACAAAAGGGTTTAGTGGGGCAGCACATTGAGGACTTCCAAAAATTGAATATAAGGGTAACTGATATTCTAGAGGAACACAAGATTGATCTCTTCATAGGCACTTTAAAGGATAACATCCGACATGAAGTTCGCGTTTTGGAACCCGATTCATTGGAGAAGGCATTCAGGTTGGCAAGAAAAGTTGAATGTAAAATTATGGCGACAAGGAAGCCTACCACTCAATTCTATAAAGAAGGAAGTGTTGCTACGCCTAGATTTCCACAACCTACAAGGTTGACACCACAACAATTGGAAGAAAAAAGAGCAAAAGGGCTTTGCTACAGTTGTGATAGCAAACACACTAAAGGTCATAAGTGTGCTGAGAAGAAATTATTTTACATAGATTGTGAAGAGGAAGAAGAAAATGAACAAGAAGAGGATATACACCAGGAACCAGCCCTAGAAGAGGAAGAAATGAGTCTGACCATATCGTGTAATGCATTGGGAGGAATTACCACTCCTCAAACTCTCAAGATAGAAGGACATATCAAGAAGAAAAAGGTAATAGTGTTGATTGATTTAGGTAGCACCCATAATTTTATTCATTGTAAGGTAGCCAAGGAATTAAATTGTTTCCTATACCCAGCACCAGAATGTCAAGTGATGGTGGAAAATGGAGGAACTATAAATTGCTCTAGAAAATGCCATAATATCAAGCTAACCAGGGGGAATATGTATTGACTAGTCCAATGCTTTCCATTCCTATGGGAGGTGCTGATGTTGTACTAGGAGTACAATGGTTACAATCTTTGGGGAAGGTAGCTTTTAATTTTCAAGCACTTTTCTTGAATTTTTTTTCAGAAGGAAAGGAAGTCGAATTACGGGGTATTGCAGGTAAGCCGGGAAAGATAATAAGCTCTAATGTCATGACAAAGATTCTAAAGAAAGAACAACGAGGTGTAATTGCACAATTATGCTCAATAGAAGTTCCAACATCAAAATCATCTATTTCTGCAGATCTACAACAAGTCTTGGACAATCATTCCAAGGTGTTTGAAACTCCCAGAGGACTCCCACCTATTCGTGATCATGATCATGCTATTCATTTGATTCCAGGAAGTGTTCCTCCAAACATCAGGCCTTATAGATATCCTTACTTCCAAAAGAGCGAAATTGAACGTATGATTGCAGAAATGTTAGAGGCGGGTATAATTCAACCCAGTCAAAGTTCTTTCTCTGCTCCTGTAGTATTGGTAAACAAGAAGGATGGATCATGGCGAATGTGTCCGGATTATAGGGAGCTCAATAAGCTCACCATTAAAGATAAATTTCCCATTCCTGTGATTGATGAATTATTGGATGAATTACATGGAGCAATTTATTTTATCAAGTTGGATCTTCGTTCAGGATATCATCAAATTAGAATGAAGACTGAAGATATTCCAAAAACGGCATTTTGAACTCATGAGGGTCATTATGAATTTTTGGTCATGCCTTTTGGCCTTACCAATGCACCTTCTACATTTCAAGGGTTGATGAATTCCATTTTCAAACCCTTCCTTAGAAAATTTGTGCCGGTATTTTTTGATGATATACTAATCTATAGCAGGTCTTGGAAGGATCATGTTGAACATGTTGACAGGGTGCTCAAACTATTGCAGGAGAAACAATTATATGAAAAAATATCCAAATGTTTCTTTGGAGTACAAGAGGTGGAATATCTGGGTCATATTGTATCTCATGAGGGTGTTAAAGTAGACCCTAACAAAATTAAAACCATTAAGGAATGGAAAGTCCCCACAACCATAAAGCAGTTGCGAGGATTTCTCGGGTTAACAGGGTATTATCGCAAGTTTGTTAAGAATTATGGGAGAATAGCAGCACCTCTAACAACAATATTGAAGAAAGATGCATTTTCATGGACTCCTGAAGCAACTAAGGCCTTTGAACATCTTAAAGAGGCAATGTGCCTAGCACCGGTCTTAGCTACGCCAGACTTCACAAAAACCTTTATTGTGGAATGTGATGCCTCAGGAAATGGAATTGGTGCCGTTTTAATGCAGGAAGGAAGACCCATTGCTTTTGAAAGTCGTCCAATCAAAGGAAAGTATTTACAGAAACCTATTTATGAGAAGGAAATGTTAGCAATACTACATGTACTAAAGAAATGGCGAACTTACCTAATGGGAAGACACTTCAAGGTGAAAACTGATCATGATAGTCTTAAACACTTTTTGGAACAAAGACTATCTTCAGAAGAGCAGCAAAAATGGGTCACAAAGATGTTGGGTTATGACTTTGAAATAATCTACAAAAAAGGAAAGCTTAATGTTGTTGCAGATGCACTCTCAAGAAAGAATGAAGAGGTGGAAGCATTGCTTTGTACCATTTCTATTATCCAACCAGATTGGATAACTGAAGCAAGAGATGAATGGAAGAAGGACAAAGATGTATGGGCACTCATTCAAAATTTGCAGCAAGATCCTAGTACATATAATACATTTAGTTGGAAAAATGATTCCTTATGGTACAAAGATCGCTTATATCTTTGTAAGAATTCCCAACTAAAACAAAAGATTCTTCTGGAATTGCACACTTCTCCTTTAGGAGGACACTGAGGATTTTTAAAAACTTACCACAGGGTGAAGAAAGAATTTTTTTGGGATGGCCTTAAATCTGATATTCAAAAGTTTGTGGCGGAATGTTTGGTTTGCCAGCAAAATAAAGTGGAGACAATTAAGACCCCGAGACTTCTACAACCTTTATCCATTCCAAGTCAACGTTGGAGGAGATTTCAATGGATTTTATCACAGGTTTACCTAAGTCCGAAGGAAAGAATGTCATCATGGTGGTAGTTGATAGACTTACCAAGTATGCACACTTTTGTGCATTATCTCATCCATTTAAAGCAAGTACAGTTGCTACTACATTTATGGACAGAATTCAAAAGCTACATGGAAGCCCAAGGGTTATTGTGAGCGACAGATATCCCATTTTTACTGGAAATTTTTGGACAGAGTTATTTTCTTGTTTGGGTACTCAATTAGCTCATAGCTCATCTTATCATCCTCAATCTGATGGTCAAACTGAGATAGTAAATAAATGTTTGGAAGGATATCTTCGTTGTTTTGTATCTGATAAACAAACACAATGGGCCAAGTGGTTACCTCTCGCTGAATGGTGGTATAACACTTCCTTCCATACTGCAGCAAAAATGACCCCATTTATGGCACTTTATGGATATCATCCACCATATATCACATCATCTTTAAGGGAAAATTCGAAGGTTCAAGCAAGGAAGATCACATCGAGCATCGCCAAAGTTCTCCAACTCAAAGGATAACCTAAATTTGGCACAAAATCGAACAAACGATAGGCAGATCAACATCGTTAACAGATAAGTTTTGATATGGGAGATTGGGTATTTTTATGGCTACAACCATACAAACAAATGTCCCTCAAGCAAGCTAATAAGGATAATAAATTATTGCCAAATTACTATGGTCCTTACAAGGTGTTGCAAAATATTGGTACTATGGCATACAAATTGGAGCTTCCTGCTTCTTCGCGAGTGCATCCAGTTTTCCATGTTTCATGCTTAAAATAGGTTATAGGTGAAACTGTTGCAGTTCAAACAATATTGCCAGAACTTGAAGAGGAAGGAAAATTCATATTGGAACCTGAAGCGGTCATGGAAAGAAGAACTCGATAGTTACAGAATCGATCAATTTCAGAGTATCTCATCAAGTGGAAGAACTTACCCACCGAAGATTCTACATGGAAGGATGAGAAGTTTATACAGAAGCACCCAGAGCTACTCAAGCGTTGAGGAAAATGCTTTTTTGAGGGAGAGGGGCATGTTAGGTACCTATATTACTAGTATAGTCACTTATTGTTATTAGTGTAACCCATTTATTGTTATTATTGTACCCTTGTAACCCCCATTTTGTTATTATTTTGCCCTTAAATTATTATTGTTAGGTCGGCTAGAATTACATTGTGGCCCACTAGGATTACGATATGGCCACATGGACTCCTATATATAGAAAGGATGTTTTGTAAATTGTATCATCCAAGAATTTTTCATTTATGTAATGTATTGGAGGTTTCCCCCTCGAAGTGGATTATTTCTAAGGCGTTGCTATGTATTTTCTTCTATTTTTGGAGCTGGTTACCCAACAAATATGACCAAGAAGCTTACCTTCCTCAAGGGCAAACAATTTTTTCTTAGGATTTAATGAGATACAAAATCTAATACACTTTTCAAACACTCTTCTTAGATGCCTCAAATTTTCCTCCTCAGTCTTTGAATATATAGTAATTTCATCAAGATAAATCAAAATAAAATGGCCAATATTATTAGAAAAGGCAATACCCATTGTTCTTTGAA
This sequence comes from Pinus albicaulis, assembly GCA_034641835.2. Classification (NCBI taxonomy): domain Eukaryota; kingdom Viridiplantae; phylum Streptophyta; class Pinopsida; order Pinales; family Pinaceae; genus Pinus; species Pinus albicaulis. The sequence continues at coordinate 334,968,676 of CM076574.1, read as the reverse complement.
ATGTGGCCCCAACATTCATTAACCCAAAGGGCATCTTCACATACATGAAGGTCCCCCATGGAGTAGTGAAAGTTGTTTTATCCTGATCATTAGGATGTACTAGGACCTGGTTATAACCTGAGAAACCATATAACAAGGATATCCTACTAGACCCTACTACCCTTTGTAATATATGGTCCATTTTGGGCAAAGGGTAGTTGTCTTTAAGGGAGACCTTGTTAATATTTCTAAAATCAATACATAACCAGATTTCTCCAGTTTTATTCCTAGTAGGCACTGTATTAGACACCCATTTAGAGTATCTGAGAGGGACAATGATTTTAGCATCGTACATATTGTTGACCTATTTCTCAATCAAAGGCATCAGAAGAGGATTTTTTCTACGGAGCCTTTGTTTGAATGGTTTTTTATCTTCCTTGACTGGGATTTTTTGTTGTATGATACTATTGTCATATGCTTTAAGATCCTCATAGCTCCAAGCAAATACATCAACAAAATATTTGAATAAAGCTATGTATTCTTGTTTTCTAACAGTAGGCAGTGATTTTGAGAATTTTATCTTTTTAGGTTTATGTTCACTACCTATATTACATTCTTCTACATCGGCCCCTGTGGGATCTATTTTTGGATTTTTTTCTACATCATTGAAATCAAAAATCTCTTCTAATGGAACTAGACCTCTAGGAAAAATATTATCTTTAAGCTGAAGTAATTCAAATTCTTCTTTTTCTGGATCAATTTCATGCAACTCTAATTTATGTACAACTTCATCTAAAGGGGCATTTACATCTAATTCATCAAACTAGTCTTATACATTAGTATGTACAACTAACTAATTCTCTACTTGATAATCTAATTCTATGTTATTTTCCTCATACTCATCTTTGGACTACAGAAAGTTTTCTATATGTTTATCATTTCCAAATACCTGCCAATAACTCATGTTCTGTGGTACAACTAGACAATGTTTAACCTCCAATGTATATTGTTTGTTGGGATGAGGCATTTTGTATGAGCTGGTTGAAAAATCCAGACCATTAGCAAGGACATTCTGATTTCGAGGTATCACAACAAGGTCATATTCTACGAAAGTTTGTAAGAAATCAAGCACAACATTTCGGTATGCTCTCAATCTAGGATTTTTTGTAGCATACTCTCCTTTAATCTGTTTAATTATTAATTCGGAATCCCCATGAACATAAATTATTTTAGCACCTAATTTCTTCAATAATTGCAAGCCTAAAAGAAGTGTTTCATATTCTGCTATGTTATTGTTACATTGAAAAATTATTTTATATGAATTACCTTCTGCATGATTATTTCTTGAATTTGAGACCCACACACCTACTCTTGACCCTCCTCTACTACAAGAACTATCAAAACTCATGTTCCAAAAAGATTCAATTTCAGTGTTTTGTTGTACAATTTGTGTTTGATTTTCATGTGTTTCACAAATGTCATTTTCATCACTGGTAACCTGAGCATTAATATCTCCATCATTATACAGAATGAAGGAGTCTAAATCAAAATGAACAGAGTAAAGGGGGTAATTATGTGGCTTCTCCTAACTACTCACCATTTATATCATTAAGGTTTCCTTATACTGTCTTCTCTATTGACCAAACATTGGGATGGTTTCATAATTCATATCCATTTGTAGGGTTACTTGTAATTTTTCTCCCCAAGAGTGTGACAACAGCATGCCATATTTTGGGGGAATATCAGCCACTACTATGTCCATTACTAGACTCTTTGTTGGTATTTGGGCTAAAGTGACACATAGATCCTTAATGAGACCTAAACATATTACTTTGCTTGAATAAAATGAATAAAAGGCTTTGTAAGGCCTAGTAATGTCAAGACCAAGTTTCTCCATAACAGCTTTTGGCATCAAATTGTGTGAGGCACCTGAATCTAACATAGCATTGTGTAGAATTTTATCATGAGAATTAATACTAACATAAAATGGAGGGAATCCTCCTTCTTGTGGTTTACCATCTACCTCTGGACCAAATAATAATTTAGGCTGATCATCATTCAAATTAACAGTATCATTATTTTCTCCTATGTTCATAGCTTTCATAACTTGAGTTCTGTACAATTTTTTAATCATTAACTAAGTCAAAGGGATAGGAATTTTCAGCTTTGCTAGTTCATTTTCAATATTGAATGATGTTTGAAATTTATTTATGTTCAGAAAGTCGGATTTATCAACAATTTATTTTGACATATGTTCTTTCTGGTGAGTGGTGGTGGGAATGTTTTTTTGAGTAGTTTTGGAGGAACTCTCAACACTATTTTTAGCAGGAATGTCAACTTTTTTTTTTCTAGAACTATCGGCAGTTTTCTTAGCAACATTTTCTGGAGTTTTCTTTGAAGTGGTGTCAGAATTTTTCTTGATGAGGTTTTCATTAGTCTTCTTGTTTGGAGCATCTAATGTTTTCTTACTCCTAAGAGTGTATTGTCTATGGACTTTCATATTAGAATTTTCAAATCCCTGCTTATAGTCATCTGATTCCTCATAGTCAAGTTTAGTTTGGGATAATTGAAACAACTCTTGTTCTTCCTGAGTAAGAAACACAGTTTCATCATCATTGATACCCATTAGATTTATCTTATTGTCTTCTACTTATTATACTACCTCTCCATCATCATCATCATAATTCTCCTGAAAAGGAGGTCTAATTTACTAATCATTACCCCTTTGTTCTCTTTGTTTGATTTGGGGAGGATTTATCCTAGGATTTTGATTTTGATTTTGAGGTGCGGGTTTATTTTCCCTGGGTGCAACCCTCTCATTCAAATTAATCTTCTCCATCATTCTTTCTATTTTTCTAAATAAGGAATCAATTTTAGCATCAGCAAAAGAAGTAGAGGGTTCCTCTTTTATGGTTACTCTCCTTTCATTTCTAAGTATAGTTCTCTTGGCTAACAGATTTGCTTCTACACTTACTACATCCCTTTGCATTTCTTCTAGTGTGGATGAATTTCTTTCTCTAAGTTGGTAAGCCATGTCTGCCACAAACCATCTAGGAATTTGATTAAGGCTAATCCGTGTGGTGGTTTAATATTAGCATGAATTGTGTTATATACACTATTAAATCTAGTGCAGTAGTCTTGAACACTTTCCCCTGGTCCCCTCCTAATGCTTTCATATTCAGATAAAATATGAAGAGGTTTTTTCTTAATTTCCCACCTAGTAAGAAATATTTGATGGAATCCAGGCAAATCATTAATACTAGCAGCAGGTATTTCTTTAAACCATTTTCTCACCTCTCCTATGATACTTTGTGCAAACAACCTAATTTTTACACTTTCCTCGCCTACCTCCTAAAGGTCAAAACTGTCATTCATCCTGTCTACATATTGTTGGGTAGTGATAGGTCTATTTCCATCAAATTGAGGGATTCTTGTTTGATAATCTTGTGGCATGTTTGTCAAAGGAGCTTGAAGGAAAAGGGGAGCATATCTAGCTACCATTATAGGGATATGAGGATGAACAATATGATGTGGTTGATGGATGAAAGTTGGAGGTTGAATGGAAGGTAAAGGTTGAGCTGAAACTTGTTGTTTTGGTGGAGATGAAGGTTGGATTGTAGTTAAGGATTGGGGAGAAGAAGGGGTTTGAGTTGCTTGGTGAGAAATTATTGGAGTAGTTGTAGAAACTATAGAAGGAGTATGGCTTGCTGATTGGTGAGAAAGTGCTGGAGTAGTTGTAGAAACTAAAAAAGGGGTAGGACTTACTTATTGGTGAGAAAGTACTAAGTAGTTGTATAAACTATAGAAGGGGTAGGACTTGCTGATCTAGGATGCACATATTGTGATGAGGTGGATGATTCTGCATAAGAAGTCAGAGAAGAAAGTTCTATAGATTGTTGGACATAAGCTTCATGAACAAAAAGGTCTAAACCTGAGACTGTTCCCTGCAATTTGTCAAAGTCTTGAAGGATTTGAAGGTCTATATCAGTAGGAGTGGATTGGGCTTCAGATGAATTTCTGCTTAATGTAGCTTGATCTACTACCATTTGTTCTGCCCAATTATTTTATTTAGTTCTAAATAGGCTTTGTTCAAAGGGTAAATCAAACTCAATGTCTTGTAGAGTTACAAAGTATTTTGGGAGTGAATATGCTCTATGAGGGGGGCTACTACTTCCTTGGCTTTCTGATATGCTCTTTTTTTTCAGTATTTTCTCAGGCTCATCTACAATTTTTGTAGGTTTTGGATCAGGATGAGCTGTAGTATAGGATTTTTTAGGAGCCAAAGTTATAATCTAAATGTACACACACACACTTATTATTTACACTATTGGAAAGAAACCCAATCTTAAATTATTCCTATAATACAATGTTTTAACCAGGGTTATGAATTTGAAAGAAATTACAATTTTTTCAATTCTTCCCTAGTATGGTCTTCACTATATTATCGTTCTGTAATTTAAAATATTGGTAGATTAAACACAGAGGACAACATCAAAACCAATTTGGAAGCTAAGATCTAGCCCTGCTAGCTTCAGAGAGGGATTTTAAATTTGTCTTGAAGAGATATTAGGCTAGTTATGATTATACTTGTTTGTTGTTTGATTTTGATTGATTTGGTTGCTTAAATTTTTATATTCCCATTGGGCAATGGAGTCAAAACATAAAACTGGATTTTGCATCAATTTTTAAAAGAGTTGTAACGGGGCAGGATAGGTTGCATTTACTAGATTCTTTTGTATTTTTAAATAAATATGGATGTGGCAAAAAGTGAATTTCATTTGAGACTAAAAATAATTTAAGTATTTTTCAATATGAATTCAAGTAGAAAAAAAATGAAATTGTAAAAGAAGCCAGAATAAAGTGTTTTAAATAACATGTCCTATTCATCACACTTTATTTTTTACAAATAAGAATTATGATAAACAGATTAAGGAAATAACAATGGAAAAAATAGAAACAATAGAAACACTTCACTAGTAATTACACCACATGAATCCTGAAAGAAGTCTTTGTGTTATTGATGCTCCAACAAAAACTTGGAATTTACAATTGCGCAGTAGGAAAAATATGTTCAGAAATCAACCTCTAATACTTCAAACAATGAAGTATTTATATTAAAATATTACAAAACTGATTACAATTAATGATGTCTCAAAAGAAAGTGTATTATTAGCCTAAATTTAACAAAAAACTCTTACTGTGACAAAAAATAGACTCGATGTGGGTGATCTAGCATTATGGCACCGCTTTCAAGGAATTATTTGCTGAGTAGGCCTATTTGTAGGTTGTGCTAGCTCTAATGATGGCTGATGTGCTGTCCTATGTGCTGGTTGCAGATAAATGTTCTTTGTTACTCTTTACTCTTGGAACTCAGTTAACTTATCCCATCGATATTCATTTGGGATAGTTAATTTGATGACCTTCCTGTAGATTTCATCCACTTCGATATACTTGGAAAAGGTTGGTTTTACCACAAAAACATGGTTTATCTCATGCTGGATGAAAAGGTCATGAGCCAATGCCTCCAAGAATGCTTTCCTTGTCATAGTGCCTCTGATATTTGAAAACTTAGTTGTGTCCCTGGAAATTTTATTCAGCTTCTTTACATAATCCTCTTTGTTAATTAATTTATCATTGATTACAAACAGGGAAGGAAGACCTTTATGAGTTAAAGGTTCTATCCTACTGAAAAATATGTTTACAGTTATCTCTAAAATGTGACATTTTTCCTCCAGCTGTACAATAAGGTTTCTCTTTGTAATAACCTTCTTTACCTCCAAAATTTTCTCTGTCCTATCCTCAACTCCTAATTCATACAACTCATACCTGTTATTTTAATTTAAGAACTTGATAATGTTTTTGGAAGTGGTTGGAATGTCTCCAAGGTATTCTTTGATATTTTTGATGGAATCATTGGTTTTCTATATTAATTCCTCTGCTCAAATATGATATTTATGCATGGACAGATTTCATTGATGGAATCAATGAAATCTGTCCAAATTATCTCTTTAACTTGGCCCATGTTATTTCCTATAGATGACTCCCTCTCATACTTTTGCAATCTCTTTATTAACTTCTGTGCTCTCTGGGCTTCAACTACATGTGAGCTCTCACTCCTAGACTTCTGATCCTACAACAATTTTACTTGGTCCTGAAGCTTCTTTATCTCTTCTGTTTCGATTGATAGATTCTGCACTTCTTTGGTGAGTTGTTCTACTCCATTAGTTGTACTTGTTGTAGAAGGTGTGGCTGTAGGAATGGCTGTAAGGGGTACAAACTCTAAAGAAACCAATGAAAGTTTGGTAGTAATCTATTTTTCCTTTATCATATTTTCCATCTCTGATTCCATCTGCCTTAACTGAGCATTCTGCTCCATGATGAGCTTCGTCATGTCTGATTTCTGGGATTCAATTTCTTTGATTTATTTGGTCAAGGGGCCCTCTGTAGCTGGCATTTTTAGTTGCTTCCTTAATGCTGTTATGTCAGCATTTTTATTTTTAATCACTTCTTATGCAACTTTTCTGTTGGAGGGATCATGTCCAACTTTTATCACTAAGTCTTCCAAATACTTAATCCTTGAATCCTTGGCCAAAGAAGATATTTTTTCCATCTTGAGTTGCGACTAGATATTTTCTAAAGAAACCTGCAACTTGGACAAAATCATAGCAGTGTTAGTGAGTGTAGATGAAATCATTTCACAAGTATTTTTGTGCATATCCATTTGATCAATGGGATATATATCTTTAATATCAAATTCAAATGTAGTATTTTTATAATCTTTTGTTGTCTTGGGTTGTGGAATTTGTGATTGGAGAAAACCCATCTACATTTTTTCTTTCTTCGAGTCAAAGGTTGACAACAGTCTACTCTGAGAGCTAGAAGTCTGCTTCCAGAACCGATTATATATACTGGTCTTCAAAAATTCATTCTTCAACTTAAGCTCCCTTAATGTATCAAATATGTTGTTCTCTTTCTCCCCTGTGACAACTGTACTAATTTCAATAGCTTGTTGCTGATCCTGTGAAGCTGTAGAGGTGGTAGGAGAGAGTGTGGTCTAACCACCTACTTGTGAGGAAATATGTGTCTCTTTGGTGATGATGATGAATTCCTACTCTGAATCATTTCCTAAATTTACCTTGGGATTGAGCTTAGTCCTCTTCCTCTACATGATTTTGAACTCTTTGCTAGAAGTGTCAGTCACTGAGGGTGACTCTTCTTCTCTTACCCTTTTTCCTACTTTGTCCTATGGAACAAGAGTTTGTGATGTTGAAGTTGAAACCGACTATTCCTCAACCTCTTGTAATGTTAAGTCCCTATATTAATAGTGTAGTCCCTTATTATGTTAGTGTAGCCCCCCTTATTGTTATCATTGTACCCATGTAACCCCCATTTTGTTATTATTGTGCCCTTAAATTATTATTGTTAGGTCGGCTAGGATTATATTATGGCCCCATGGACTCCTATATATAGAAGGAGGTTTTGTTCATTTGTATCATCCAAGAATTGTTCATTTATGTAATGTATTGGAGGTTTCCCCCTCGAAGTGGCTTATTTCTAAGGTGTTGATATCTCTTTTCTTCTCTTTTTGGAGCTGGTTACACAACATTTGGTCTCAGAGCTTGGGATTCTAGGGTTTCGCTGCTCCAAACAGGTCATTGTGGAATTTTCGCTATAACGTTTTTTCTACGAAGTTTCAGAAGCTGAAATTTTTAGGGTGCGAAGCTGAAATCCTGAGGAAGATTTTCTAAAACTTTCAGAGCTTGGTTCGCAATATTTTCGGAGATATCATCTGTGGAAGTTAGGTCTTTTTTTCAAGCTCATAAACAGGTCATCGTGGCATTTTCGCTATATATTTTTTTCTACGAAGGTTCAGAATCTGAAATTCGTATGGTGTGAAGCTGAAATCCTGAGGAAATTCTTCAAAACATTTCAGAGCTTGGTTCGCAATATTTTTGGAGATATAATCTGTGGAAGGTAGTGCTTTTTCGGGTTCCTGAATTTCATCTCAAAGAGGTGATCGTGGGAAAAGTTCAATAAATCTCTCTCTGGGCAGTGGATTTGAGTGCCGTTAAAATTGGTTTCAAGTAAATGGACTGTAGTTTCTTGGATATCAATTTCAGAGAAAAAGGACGAAACAGTGACACGTGGCAGGTCCTACAAGTTTGCTCTACTGAACCAGTCCATAATTAGGTCATTGTGGGAGATTGGACACAACTTTGTCTTGGAGAATAAAAATTAGATCAGACCTGTGGCATTTGAAAGAGAATTCGGAGAGCTACTTCAGTGCTGAATTTTAGGTATTGAAGATCCACAATCACAGAGATAATACAATTTTAATATCGAGCTCCTCAAAGCAAGTAAAAGGTGTTTATTTGTTTTTTCGAATTGCATAAATCTTGTTTGAAAAATTAGTTTGAAGTGATTCCAAGGGCCTATTGAGCATATATTTCAGTACTGGGTTCTGAGATGCCTCCTAAAAAGAATTCAACACTCATTATGCCCTCATAAATCTATACTATGACGCATGAAGAGGAAGAATTTCAATATGAGATATCAAAATTACGGTACTAAGTGCAACAAATTTCGATCTTACGAAGAGCAATCGAAGATGACATAGATGGTTTAAAAGCAAAAATGGAGGCTAATTTGGATGGTTTTAAGGATCAAATAAAATCTATTATGGATGATAAAGTAGTGGAATATCACAATGAGCATCAACAACAAGTTCTCCAACTCTCAAAGGATAACCTAACTTTGGTGCAAAATCAAATGAAACAACTGGAAGATCAATATCACATCGAAAGAAGTTCTAAAGCAGTGACAGAAATAAGAAATTGACAAGTACAATCAATTTCAAAGTATCTCAAGAAGTGGAAGAACTTTCCTGTAGAAGATTCCACATGGGATGATGAGAATTTTATACAGAAGCATCAAGAAATAATCAAGCGTTGAGGACAACACTTGTTTGAAGGAGAGGGGCATGTTAAGTCCCTATATTAATAGTGTAGCCCCCCTTATTTTTATTATTGTACCCCTGTAACCCCCATATTGTGATTATTGTGCCCTTACATTATTATTGTTAGGTCGGCTAGGATTACATTGTGGCCCCACTAGGATTATATTGTGGCCCCATGGACTCCTATATATAGAAGGAGGTTTTGTTCATTTGTATCATCCAAGAATTGTTCATTTATGTAATGTATTGGAGGTTTCCCCCTAGAAGTGGCTTATTTCTAAGGCGTTGATATCTCTTTTCTTCTCTTTTTGGAGCTGGTTACACAACATGTAAAGTATTCTCAGTCTATTCTAGCTAGTTCATGTACCTCTCAATCTTTGGTCTATGGGTATGAATGTAAGGTGTAGATTTGTTCTCTACCCTTAGCTTGGAAATGGTACCCAATGGATCATATGAACATGTAAAACTGAGGCTGAATTTCATCTCTTTTAGCAATTTTTCTACTTCCTCCCCTACTATTCTACGGTTACAAATGAAGGGTCTTATCTGTATTTTTATCCTAAATTGTGATTTTTTCTTTGTAGACAAAAAATGGACCTCATCGGAATTGAGAATTTGCCTATTGTATTATAAAGAAAAATACTCATTGGGAGGAATTTTGGGAGCTTATATGGGCCAAGCTCACATCCATAGATCCTTAGTTCTGTGTAATTATGGTAACAATACTAGTCTCCTATTTTGGTTTGGTCTGATAACTGCAAGATTTTCCTGATTTCTTCACTGATTCTTGGATTTGAATTACTGCTTAGAAGACTGAGTGTTGGATGTAAAAACTGTTCTATGAACTATTTGTATGAGTATTATTTTTGCTTCTTCATTACCATTGTAGTCTAGAAGATGATAGATTGTTGATTTCCATCATCATCCAACTTATGCAATGCAAACTTGAACCTGTCTCCCTGAAAATATAAAAACATATATACTAAAAAAAAGGCATATTTAAACACCTCTTCAGTTTGGAATTTGAACAAGTGTTCATGGATGGAATCTGCAATGAATTGGCTAAAGTAGAATAAGATGGAAAGCTTAGAATCTATGGAGAAAATGGAAAGTAATCCTATAATGGCCTCATCTACCCATTGATTTGAGTGATAAAATAGGAGGTAGGAGATAACTACAATGATTTTTTTGGCTCTTTCAGGGAAAATGGAGGATGAATAGGGAGGATTCTTCTTGGGTAGTTGGGAATCTTCAGCTAGAAAAAACTCAAGGGTTTTATCCCTTTTTGCAATGTCAAACTTTTGATATAATTGAGTGAGTGCTTCTACAGAGAAAGGGGTAGAATTTTATGTGATATGAGCCTACATCATTTGGTCTATAGATTGGGCAATTATGGTGATTAAAATCTCTCTTGTAGGGGCTATAATGGCTCTCTAGTTGAGCACATAACAATCTTGACATTTCTTGATGAATTCAAGGGCACTGTGGGTGTGTGGAAATATGTAATGGGGTGAATTGGACTCCCACAGTCCAATATCATCAGACTTGTTAACGAATTTTTCTTCAAGTCAGCAGTACATCTCGAATAACTCAAACTCACACAAGGTTTCATGGATTTGCAATCCCTCTCCGCCAAAGGTAGGTGATCAAGGTCGATTGAGGGATGGAGAATTGCATTTACAAGTTCTTCCTATCCCTTCTTCTTAGGGGGCATGGCTGGATCAGGTTTTATGGTGGATGAGGGTTTCTGATAAACAAATGGAGGTCAAGAATGAGTAAAAGCTTTGAGATTAGGAAGTAGCAACAACAACTACAGAGAGTACTTTGACAGTGATCAAACTGGTTGTTCTGGCGTTCTGTCAACCTGCAATAAACATGTACTGAGCAGAGAAAATGGTAAGGTAAAGGATTAAAAGTTGATTAGGCATGGATTTATACAAAATTTTATCATTTTCCCATTGAGAGTGGCACGGATATGTTGGATCAATAGTTAGTGATGACTTAAATTCGTCAACGACTGTATTACTATGGGAGAGCATTTAATTGACAACAATATGGTCTAGGTGGCGTGATATGACAAGCACTCAACAAGCGTATTGGCCATTTTTATACGATGGAGAAATTTATTTTTGAAGCAATTCCAAAGCAGTAAGTGGTTTAAGAATGGGGGGGTGTGAAATGACAGGAATGCACCATGTTAGCATGGGCCCTAAACACAAAACCACTTGTTTCGGACCCCCCCGGATGGAGAGGGGGGGGAGGATGATAAGGGTAGTTAGATGGAAGAGTGAGAGATCAGATGAGCAGAGATGTGATGGTAGGCTGACATGAAATGATGGGATTTAATGAGATGTTTTGTCGGGTAGCAGGGGATCAATAAAGGTGAAAAATTTAGGATAATGGATTATATGTCCAAACTTGACATTAATGTGCCTGATCCTTTTAAACTTAGGATAAAACGTGTACCCTTTTCCTTTTCCTGTGCATGAAATATAACTTTGTAATTTTCGAACTTAGGATAAAAATTTCATTCCTTTCAAAACTATAATACAACTTATACCCACCCTTTTATTTTCTATTCTTTTTCTAAGCTAACCTTTCTTTAGTCTTCTTCCCTTAAGGTGCATTGAAGCTAGCAAACCTACATAATTTTTTTTTTTATAAAAATATAACCTACTCTATCACTTATTTCTCCTATTGATTCAGATTAGACTTTTGAATCAATCTCATTTTCTACCTAACTACTAATTTGTCAAGATTAAAATTTTTGACAAATCGTTATTCACTAACCTATTTGACATGAAATTCACAATTGTTCCATCATGATTAAGTTGTATGATTGGAAAAAAATTTATTTATTGTGGCATTTTAAGACAAGATGCACATAATTTTATTGGACTTTGACATAAAGGAAACTAGTTTAACAATAATGGCATTTAAATTTGCAACACTTTCGGTATTATTTATATTTTTTTGTGGGGTTTTATTCTCTTTTATTATTTTTTCAATTTTCTTTTTTTGTTTTTTTTCTTCATATTCATTTTCTTTTTGACTTACCCTATTTTGATATTCTTTTATATATATGTTTTCTTTGGAAATCATTTCAAATTGAAAATTATTTACAATGTAAAATAAAAAAAATGAAATACTCCATCACATTGAGATCCTATAAAATATAAGACCCTAGCATTGGCTCCAGCTGGGGATGGCACTTCTCCATGTGAAGTGTCAAAAACATATGATCAGTACCCTTGAGTATCCAATGTCAGTAATGTCTGCATCTAATTTCTGTTGTTGTTAAGGTACTTATGATAGCTTGTCAATCAGGGCTTAGGGCCTTCTTTGTGGGATTCAACTATAATCAACAATTTATCCAATCAAATCAATATAGACTGTGATATTTACAATGATATAAGAAAAATCATTTATGATAAGAAAAATAGTGCTTCAACATCCCGCCATTTACAAGACCACCATGTAAATCTTGTCCATCCAGGTCATTGAGGAAGAATGCATTATTTCACTGAAAGCATAAATAGTATATGGCCCTTTCCAAAGGTTATCAAATTTACCATGTTTACCTTTGTCTTCTCTCTAGGAATCCCAATTTGGAAATTTGTCTCCGATTTTGAAGTCATTTGCAACTGAACGGTTTGATTGATTCTTCTCTGTATGTTGTTTTTCTGAACCTATAATTCTTGAATGATCTTCATTACTGGTACCCCTAAAGATGATGCAAAGAGAGCATCCATTCCATAGACCAATTGGTATGGTGACATACCAATTGACTTCTTTGTAGTAAGTCCATTAGCCCAAAATGCATTAACCAACTTGTTTTGCCAAGATTTCTTGTTGTCTTCCAAATTTTTTTTAATGATATTTACCAGACTCTTATTTGAGGATTCAGCCAACCCATTACCCTGAGGGTAATAAGCTATTTAATTTCCCAAAGTAACGTGGTATTTATTACAAAATTCAATCATTTTCTTAGATTTAAAAGCTGCTGCATTACCAATAATAATTTTTCTAGGACAACCAAATCTAGAAAGGATATTGGTATCAAGAAATTTAGTAATGACATCATCAGTGGCATATCTAGAAGGGGTGGCCTCTATCCATTTATTAAAGTAATATGTGGCTGTGAGAATCCAGTTTTGTTGGCCAGAGGAAGGAGGATGAATTTCACCAATGACATCTAGTCCCCACTATTGAAAAGGGCTCTGAACTGAAATAGGTTCTAATGGTAGGGGTAAAAGATTTATTTTCCCATAAAAAATCTGGCATTTATGGAATGAAGTTACCTTCTTATGAATTTTAGGGAAAAGGGTAGGCCAATAAAAACTAGCTCTGAGGATTTTATTGGCAGTGGCTTTCCAATAGACATAGCCACCACATTCACCTTCATGGAAATCCTGCATTATTTTCTCTACATCATCCTTCAACAAGCACTTAAGTAAAATGCCACCAACATCTTTCCAATATAAAACATTTTCTATGATGAAAAACTTAATTGCTTTTAATTTTATAAATATTGTCTTTGTTTTTGTTAGACCAGGAGGAGCATTTAAATTGAATAAAACATAAAACAAGTCTGCATACCAAGGTGAGTTCAAAAATTCTTCATCGATTTGTGGAGTTACTTATTCCTCTTGATCATCCAGTGCAACAACAAAGTTAATGTCTAATGCATGGAAATTTGACTCTTCCATTAGTTTGGCCAGTCCTTGTCCTTTTATCAACATGGTTGGTTTGATTTCTAAGTCATACTCAAGGATGACATCAATCCATTTTCCTCGTTTTCCATCTGGTCCATTATGTGTCAAAATATCCTTGACAACTGAGTTAGGTACATATGCAATAATATGTGAATACAAAATATATACTCTAAAATATTTTATTGCTTTAACAAATGAAAAGGTATGTTTTTACATGATATTATATTTCAAATATGGATCTCTTAAAGCCTTACTTAAAAATGTAATGGGTTTTTCAAATCCTTCCTCATTTTTCTGCAACAAAACAACTGTAACAGTGTGTTCAGAAGCAAAAGAAAAGATAATAAAATCTTTGGTAAAATTTGGACTAATCAACACTGGTGCTTTTGTTAATATCTGTTTAACTAAATCAAAGGACTTTCTAGCCTCAATATTCAATCTAATTTATGAATCTTTTTTAAGCACATTTTTTATATTTCTAAGAAGTTTTGCAAGATTAGGAATGAATCTGCTTATGGAATTAATTTTTCCAACAAAATACTGAAGCTCTTTGATATTTCTAGGGTGACTGATTTTTAATATTTCTTCAATCCTCTTGGTATCAATCCTAATTCCATCCTTTGAAATAATTTGACCAATAAGCTTACCTTTCTCAAGGCCAAACAATGTTTTCTTAGGATTTAATGAGATACCAAACCTTCTACACTTTTCAAACACTTTTCTTAGATGCCTCAAATGTTCCCCGTTAGTCTTTGAATATAAAATAATGTCATCAAGATAAATCACAATAAAATGGCCAATCTCATCGGCAAAGGAAATATCCATTTCTCTTTGAAATGTGGCCCCAAATTTCATTAAACCAAAGGGAATCTTCACATACAGTGAAGGTCCCCGATGGAGTAGTGAAAGTTTTTTTTATCCTGATCATCAGAATGTACTAGGACCTGGTTAGAACCTAAGAAACCATCTAACAAGGATATTCTACTAGACCCTACTACCTTAAGTAATATATGATCCATTTTGGGCAAAGGGTAGTTGTCTTTAAGGGAGACCTTGTTAATATTTCTAAAATCAATACATAATCGGATTTCTCTAATTTTCTTCCTAGTAGGTACTATGTTAGACACCCATTTAGAGTATCTAAGAGGGACAATATTTTTAGCATCGTACATATTTTTGACCTCTTTCTCAATCAAAGGAATCAGAACATGATTTATTATATGGATCTTTTTTTTGAATGGTTTCTAATCTTCCTTGACTAGGATTTTGTGTTGTATGATACTAGTGTCATATGCTTTAAGATCCTCATAGCTCCAAGAAAAGACATCAACAAAATCTTTGAATAAAGCTATGTATTCTTGTTTTCTGATAGTAGGCAATGATTTTGAGAGTTTTATTATTTTAGGGTCTGTTCAATACCTATATTACATTCTTCTACATATGCCCTGTGGGCTTTATTTTTGGCTTTTTTGCTACATCATTGAAATCATAAATCTCTTCTAATGGAACTTGACCTCTAGGAAAACTATTATCTTTAAGCTGAAGTACTTCAAATTCTTCTTTTTTCTGGATCAATTTCATGAAATTCTAATTTATGTACAACTTCATCTACATAAATATTTACATCTAATTCATCCAACTGTTCTTCTACATTAGTATGCACAACTATATGATTTTCTACTTTACCATCTAAGTCTATGCTATTTTCCTCACACTCATAGTTAGACAGTAGAAAATTTTCTATTTGTTTATCATTTCCAAATACCTGCCAATACCTCATGTTATCTGGTACAACTGGACGATGTTTAACCTCTACTCTATATTATTTCTTGGGATCAAGCATTTTGCATGTGCTCGCTGAAGAAGCTAGAACATTAGCAAGGAAATTCGGATTTCGAGGTATCACAACAAGATATAATTCTACAAAAGTGTGTAAGAAATCAAGCACATCATTTCTGTATGCTCTCAATCTAGGTTTTTTTGCTGCATACTCTCCTTTAATTTGTTTAATTATCAATTCAGTATCCCTATGAACATAAATTATTTTAGCACCTAATTTCTTCAATAACTGCAAGGCTAAAGGAAGTGCTTCATATTTTTCTATATTGTTCGTACATTGAAAATTTAGTCTATTGAATGACCTTCTGCATGATTATTTCCTAGCTTTGAGACCCATACACCTGCTCCTGACCCTGCTATACTATAAGAACCATCAAAACTCACGTACCATAAGGTTCAGTTTCAGTGTTTTTTTGTACAATTTGTGTTTTATTTTCATGCATTTCACAAATTTAATTTTCAACATTGGTAACCTGAGCATCAATATCTCCATCATTATATAGAATGAAGGAGTCTAAATCAGAGTGAATAGAGTAAAGGGGATAATTATGTGGCTTCTCTTGACTACTCACCATGTATTTCATTAAGGTTTTCCTATAAAATCTTCTCTTTTGACCAAACAATGGGATGGTTGCATAAGTCATATCCATTTGTAGGGTTCCTTGTAATTTTTCTCCCCAAGAGCATGAAAACAACAAGCCATATTTTGGGGGAATATTAGCCACTACTATGTCCGTTACTACACTCTTAGCTAGGATTTGGGTTAAAGTGATACATATATCCTTAATGAGATCTAAAAATATTACTTTTCTTGAATCAAATGAATACAATTCTTTGTAAGGCCTAGTAATGTCAAGACCAAGTTTCTCCATAACAAATTTTGGCATCAAATTGTGTGTCGCACCTGAATCTAACATAGAATTGTGTAGAATTTTATCATGAACATTAATATTGACATAAAATGGTGGTACTCCTCCTTCTTGTGGTTTACCATCTACCTCTGGACCAACTAATAATTCAGGTTGATCATCATTCAGATTGACAGTATCAATTTTTTCTCCTATGTTCAAAGCTTTCATAACTTGAGTTTTGTACATATTTTATTCATTAAATCAGTCAAAAGGATAGGACTTTTAATCTTTACTAATTAATTTTCAATATTGAATGATGTTTGAAATTTATTTAAGTTCAGAGAGTCAGATTTATCAGCAATTTATTTTGACACATTATTTTTGGTGATTGGTGGTGGGAATGTCTGTTTGAGTAGTTTTGGAGGAACTATCAATATTGTTTTTAGCAGGAATGTCAATTGTCTTTTTTCTAAAACTATCAGCAGTTTTCTTAGCAACATTTTCTGGAGTTTTCCTTTGAGCGGTGTTAAAATTTTTCTTGACAGGTTTTTCATTAGTCTTTTTGTTTGGAGTATATAATGTTTCCTTACTCCTAAGATTGTACTATCTATGGACTTACATGATAGCGTTTTCAAATCCCTGCTTATAGTCATATGATTCCTCATAATCAAGTTTAGTTTAGGATAATTGAAGCAACTCTTGTTCTTCCCGAGTGAGAGACACAATTTCATCATCATTGATACCCATTAGATTTATCTGATTGTCTTCTACTTCTTCTACTACCTCTCCATCATTATAAACATAATTCTCCTAAAAAGGAGCTCTAATTTTCTGATCAGGACCTCTTTGTCCTCTTTTTTTGATTTGGGGAGGTTTTCTCCTAGGATTTTGATTTCAATTTTGGGGTGTAGGTTGATTTTCCCTAGGTGCAACCCTCTCATTCAAATTAATCCCCTCCATAATTATTTATATTGTTTTGACTAAGGAATCAATTTTAGCACCAACAAAAGAAGTAGAGGGTTCCTCTTTTGTGGTAAATCTCCTTTCATTCCTAATTATAGCTCTTTTGGCTAACAAATTGGCTTCCACACTCACTGCATCCCTCTGCATTTCTTCTAGTGTGGATGAATTTCTTTCTCTAAGCTAGTAAGCCATGTCTACTTCAAAACCATCTGGGAATTTGATTAAGGCTAAGCCTTGTGGTGATTTATTATTAGTATGGATTGCGTTATATACATTATTGAATCTAGTACAATAGTTTTTAACACTTTCCCCTGGTCCTCTTCTCATACTTTCATATTCAAATAAAATATGAAGAGGTTTTTCTTAATTTCCCACCTAGTAAGGAATGTTTGATAAAATCCTGAAAATCATTAATACTAGCAACAAGTAGTGATTTAAACCATTTTCTCACCTCTCTTGTGAGACTTTGTGCAAACAAACTAAGTTTCAAAATTTCCTCATCTACCTCCTTAAGGTTAAAACTTTCATTCATACTGCCTACATGTTGTTGGGTAGTGATAGGTCCAGTTCCATCAAATTGAGGGATTCTTGTTTGATAATCCTACGACATGTTTGCCAAAGGAGCTTGAAGGACAAGGGGAGAAAATCTAGTTGCCATTATGAGGATATGAGGATGAAAAATATGATGTGGTTGTTGAATGAAAGGTGGAGGCTGAATGGGAGGTAAAGGATGAGCTAAAACTTGGGGTTTTGGTGGAGATGAAGGTTGGATTTTAGTTGAGGATTGGGGAGAAGAAGGGGTTTGATTTTCTTGGTGAGAAATTATTGGAGTAGTTGTAGAAACTACAGAAGGGGTAGGACTTAATGATTTATGGGAAATTACCAGAGTAGTTGTAGAAACTAGAGAAGGGGTAGGACTTGCTAATCTAAGATGCACATATTGTGATGAGGTAGATGATTCCACATAAGAAGTCAAAGCAGAAATTTCTACAGATTGCTGGAAATAAGCTTCATGAACAGAAAGGTCTAAACCTGAGACTAAACCATGCAATTTGTCAAAGTCTTGGAGGATTTTAGGGTCTATATCAATCGGAGTAGATTGGGCTTCATATGAATTTATTCTTAATGTAGCTTGGTCTACTACTATTTGGTCTACCTAATTGGTTGATTTAGTTCTAAATAGGCTTTGTTAAAAGGATAAATCAAACTCAATGTCTTGTAGAGTTACAAAGTCTTTTGGGAGTGAATATGCTCTATGAGGGGTGGATACTACTTCCTTGGCTTTCTTCTATGCTCTTTCTTTTCAGTTTTTTCTCAAGGTCATCTATAATTTCAGTATTTGCATCAATTTTTAAAAGAGTTGTAACAGGGAAATCTAGGTTTCATTTACTAGATTCTTTTTTATTTTCTTAAATGAATATGGATGTGGTAGAAAAGTGAATTTCAGTTGAGACTGAAAAGCATTTAATTATTTTTTAATCTGACTTCAAGTATAAAAAATTTAAATTGTAAAAGCAGCCAGAATAAGGTGTTTTAAATAACATATCCTATTCATCACACTTTATATTTTACAATTAATAATTATGATAAATAGAGTAAGGAAATAACTGTTGAAAACACAGAAATAGTAGAAACACTTCACCAGTAATTACACCACATGAATCCTGAAAGAATTCTTTTTATTACTGATGCTCCAACAAAAAATTGGAATTTACAATTGCGCAGTAGGAAAAATATGTTCAAAAATCAACCTCTAATACTTCAAAAAATGATGTATTTATACTAAAATATTAAAAAAATTATTACAATTAATGTTGTCTCAATAGAAAGTTTATTATTAGCCAAAATTTAACAAAAATCTCTAACTGTGACAAAAATAGGCTCGATGTGGGTGATCTGGCATTATGGCACTGCTTTCAAGGAATTATTTGCCGATTATGCCTATTTGTGGGCTTTGCTGGTTGTAATGCTGGCTGATGTGCTGTCCTATGAGTTGGTTGTAGATGAATGTTATTCGCTACTCTTTACTCTTGGAAATCAGTTAACTTATCCCATCGATATTCATCTGGGATAGTTAACTTGATGACCTTCCTGTAGATTTCATCCACTTCGGTATACTTGGAAAAGGTTGGTTTTACCACAAAACATGGTTTATCTCGTGTTGGATGAAAAGGTCATGAGCCAATTCCTCCAAGAACGCTTTCCCTATCATAGTGCCTCTGATATTTTAAAACTTAGTTGTGTCCCTAGAAATTTCATTCAGCTTCTTTACATATTCCTCTGTGTTTATTAATTTATCATTGATTACAAACAGGGAAGGAAGACATTTCTGAGTTAAAGATTCTATCCTATTGAAAAATATGTTTACAACTATCTCTAAACTGTGAAATTTCCCCTCAAGCTATACAATAAATTTTCTCTTTGTAAGAACCTTCTTTACCTCCAAAATTTTCTCTATCCTGTCTTGAACTCCTAATTCATCTAGCTCATACATGTTCTTTGAATTTAAGAACTTGATAATGTTGTTGGTAGTGGTTGGCATGTCTCGAAGGTCTTATTTGATGGTTTTGATGGCATCATTGGCCTTTTGCATAAATTAATTCTTCTCAAATATGATATGTATGCATGGCCATATTTCATTGATGGACTCAACGATATCTATCCAAATTATCTCTTTAACTTGGCCCAAGGTGTTTCTCATAGATGACTCCCTCTCAAACTTCTGAAATCTCTCTATTAACTTCTGTGCTCTCTAGGCTTCAACTGCATGTGAGCTCTCACTCCTAGACTTCTGATCCTCTGACAATTTTACTTGGCCCCGAAGCTTATTGATCTCTTATGTCTAGATTGACAGATTCTGCACTACTTTGGTGAGTTGTTCTACTCCATCTGTTTTACTTGTTGTAGAAGGTATCGCTATAGGAATGGATGTAAGGGGTACATCCTCCAAAGGAACCAATGAAAGTTTGGTATCCTATTCTTTTTCCTTTATCATATTTTCCATCTGCCTTAGATGATCATTCTACTCCATGATGAGCTTCATCATGTCTTATTTATGGGATTCTGTTTCTTCGATTTCTTTGGTCAAGGGGTCCTATTTAGCTGGCATTTTTAGCTGCTTCCTTAATGTTGCTATGTTAGCATTTTTATTTTTAATCACTTCTTCTGCAGATTTGATGTTGGACGGATCATATCCAACTCTGATCACTAAGTCTTCCAAAGAATTAATCCTTTAATCCTTGGGGAGAAGAAGGGGTTTGAGTTGCTTGGTGAGAAAGTACTGGAGTACTTGTAGAAACTATAGAAGGGGTAGGACTTAATGATTTATGGGAATGTACTAGAGTAGTTGTAGAAACTATATAAGGGGTAGGACTTGCTGATCTCAGATGCACATATTGTGATGAGGTAGATGATTCTGCATAAGAAGTAAAATTAGAAAGTTCTACAGATTGCTGGACATAAGCTTCATGAACAAAAAGGTCTAAACTTGAGACTAAACCCTGCAATTTGTGAAAGTCTTGGGGTATTTGAAAGCCTATATCAGCAGGAGAAGATTGGGCTTCAGATGAATTTCTTCTTAATCACTCGACTGAAGGCCAAGGATAACTCAACCAGAGGCTAATGATGTGAAACTATCATCGAACATGAAGAACTTACCATTGAGGCATGCAAGCTCCAAGGTACTGAAAAAATATTTCTAAACCATCTTCCTAGATAATGAGCTGTAGTCAACATGAAGTGATTTGTCGAAGGAGGGCCATAATGATTCCCAAATAATCGACATGAAATAACATATATCTTAAGATGATAGGAGTGATTCGGGATTGTAACAGAGGAGGTCAGATAAGCAAAGGATGATGGATAAAATGGACTTCTTTTCAACATATTGGTGACACGACTCTAGAGTGTGGCAAGCTTTGAGTCAAATGGGATTAGAGGTCATGATGACAAAAAATGGAGATAAAATAGGAGGCAAATAGATTTCCAAAACCCGTAGAGGAAAAATGATGAATGAAGTATATCCCCAACCTGACACGAACTGTAGATGAGTTTCATGTCTAAGAGCGACAAGCTGCCCAAAATGCACATAGGATGTTCACTTTCAAATTTTCCCCCGTTATTGCTAATGAGTACCTCTTTATTTTTGATAGACAACATGAAGAGGATAACACATTTTGAGCCTATAATTTCATTCTTTGAATGAATCCATCATAGTAATTTTAATGATCCCTAGGAAGGAGGAACGTGGTCTCATCATGGTGACTAATATTTCATCATTTAATCTTTAACAAGTCCAATGAAAGGGTAATTCAGTAAATTTTCATGTTTAATGAGTTTGAAAAGAAATGTAAAGAAAAATCCATCATGTCCCTTTTTGTAAATCATCTCTCGAATCTGAAAAGGTAGAAAACAATGCCCTAGAGAACCTCTTGGCCATGTTCGATCATGTTATTCTTTTCTAGTAAATAGTTAATCTTAGCCTGAAAATGGGGTAAACGTATAATTAGACCAAGTTGATTCCTTTAATTTAATGAGCTTGAAAATAAAAGTGCTCAACAATCTTTTCATATTTCGAGAGTCAAAAAATAGCTTAAAATTGACTCCTCCTGGAGGAACGAGTGATACAAGGGGTAACAACTGGTTCCAGTGATGGTCAAACTTCTCAAAACAATTAAAGTTCTAGGGGTTGGCTAACAAGACCACTCATTAGGGGAATTTTGAGGTCTAAAAGGGGCCTCCTAAGGAAATTATAAATAATAGTGGAAATAATAAAATAATATTTGATTACATCATCAAATTTTAGAGGGAAGAAATAAAAAACTACGTTTTCAACTCATATTTTCAAATTATCTCCCAAAGTTTTTACTCAAATTTCGAGCGAGAGTACTCGTTGGATGAAAAATTTAATTCCTCATTCAAGAAGTACCCATGTTGCATACTTTCGATGGACCCTACTATACGAAAAATGAGAAATAAATGAAAAACGTGATTGCAATCACATTTTTTCATGTATTTCTCATTTTCATATAGCAGGGTCAATAGAAAGTATGCAACATGGGTTCTCCTTGGATGAGGAATTAAATTTTGCATCCAATGAGTACTCCTGCTCGAAATTTGAGTAAAAAATTTGGGAGATAAATTGAAAATATGAGTTGAAAAGGTAGTCTTATTATTTTAATATTTTTTAATCTTTTTACCCTTTTACTTAAAAATTGGTTAATAATCCCCCATGGTTGACATCATCATCTTGAATCCTATTATAATATTCCCAAATGGGTAATGCAGATAAGTAGGAAAATAACACACTTCATCTTTTATTAAGCAGGAGGCCAAAATGGAGACCTTTCTTTAGTCATTACAACAGCAAAATATAGATTAAAAGTGGCCCATAAGATGCATGACAAGAAAATACAAGTCTCCAATGAAAGAAATCCTCAAAATGAGGTGCTGCAACCATGTATAAAGACTGAAAATGCCTGACAGTGTTATTTTATTGGCTCTGCAGCAGTTTTATATTACACATCAGATCTAGAGAAAGTATGTGGACAAAAAGCTAGATCTATACCAGATCTATACACTATACAAGCTCCTCTATTGAACCCCTTTGGGGTTTTCAGCAAAACACCAAATACAATATGTAGATCTGAAATCTAATACTGCAGATCTATGGAAATATTTAGATCTAGAAAGTGGATCTGATCTGATATAAACAATAAAATGATCTCCTCCAATTGATCTCCAAATTGAAGGGCATATCCCCAACACCTAGAAAATCACTCTCTAAATGATGTGTTGAAACACCCTGCAAATACACCTACAGAAATAACGTAGATCTGGATCTATAGTGTGCTGTAGGGATCAATATATAGTTGTCCTGTAGCTAAGATATGAAAATCATGCTCAAAGTCTTCAATACAATTCTCCCAATGAAGTATAACCCTCCTCCACTGAAAAGAAGCACTGAAATGGACTAGATTTGAAAGATCTAATCTCCACTTGCTGTAGCTTGCAAAAATAGTCAAACCCTCAATAGGATCTACATTGTAGTTGAAACAAGTAGCTTGGCCCTAAGCCAGATAGTGGACAATGCAATACAAACTCTCCAAGAGCTACTAAATGGGAAGAGGTGGGATTCCCGACTAGGAACACCCAATGCTAAATAAAATTATTCTCAGCTAAACATCAAGAGAATGAGATATCTCTAAACAAACCATATACTCAGAAAAATATCGTATCATCAACAACCTTCTAATGTTGCCATCCCCTTCCTTTTATAAGGCAAGGGTTTGCAAACCTTAAACCACCTCCAATGAAATCACCTCTTTCACACAAGGCATCTTTATCTAAAACTGTGTTGTGCCTCATTGATGGCCACTCCTCCATGACAACACTGTAGATTTGGTCAAGGTTGACCTAGTTAACATGTTTTATCCCCTATTCAAATCTTAGGGTGCTTTATTCAGCTAAAAATATGATCCACTTTCACATGAGAAGTGGTTTTATTCAAAATAAAGAGTATTATGGGTCTCCCCACCCACTTATTCACCTATCAATATGACAAAACAAAATTTTAATATTCCCATTAGTTGTAGGCTAATGTAGGAATATTAGAGTCCTCCCCTCCAAAATTTTTCTTGTCCACAAACAACTACAAGGACATTGCAAAATCTCCAATGGATATGTCTCCTCCCAAGAATACAAATTTTCCTTTGGTGAATGAACCAAACAACTTTCATCGTGAAGAAGTGGGAGATATATGGTGTTACACCATTTTTTGGTTATCTAACCTGTTACTATTAGATGGACTTAAGTGCACCATGTAAGACCAATTTTACCCTAAGTAAAATTGCTTTCACTTTGAAAAATAACTTAGTAAACCACCTTTATTAAGTTGTTTTTGGTCTAAACAGGAAACCCCATGAGGAAATATTAAATAAATTTACATTTTTTTTTATTTTCCTCAAGGAATAATTAGTTAAACAACATTTTAATTAATATTCCTGGTCATATTTAACCCAAAGCAGGAAAATTAATTAGATAAATCATTATTTATCTTATCATTTTCTAGAAATAATTATTTAAAACTTATTTAAATAATATTCCTTGTTAAATTTGACTAAATCACCCTTAAATAATTACATAAATCATTATTTATTTGATTATTACTCAACCACATCCTGAAAATAATAAATAAATCATTTATTTATTTATTATTTACAAATAAAGGGGTTTGACTCAATTCAAATTCTTTTTCCCTCCAAAAAATATAATAAAATATTCCATAAAAGTTGGATCTTGATTTGGTCAATAATATTTTAATTATACACCAATATCTAGACTAACTCAATATTTTGTTATAAATAGAAGGGTTTTTCCATTCATTCACTACCTTTTGTTGCCTAAAGATCACTCTGGATCTATACTTTTGGTCTGACTTTGATCCACCATCATTGTCATATTTTCTATCTTTTTGCTTGTGAGCTCCCTTTGAGTTCCATTTTTGTCTGGGTTTTCTACACCATCAAGAGAGAGGAATTTTAGATTTGAAGTTTTGAGGACTTACAAGAATACATCCCATTAAGGAGGAATGGTAACATCCTTCTATGTTTTCCTCCTAGGTGCCCTTAAGACAAAATTCACTCAACATATTCTTGTCTTGTTTATTGGATGCATGGAGCAACTTTTGTTTTTATTCACTGCTTAATGTCTTTTAATGCATAGATCTAGATTTTTGCAACATTTATCTTGGTAAAATAATTGCATATCTAAAGATATTGGCAGCCATCTTTGTTGTTAAGGCTGTTTTTTTATGCACAACTAAAGTGGTATTTTTTCGTACACTTGCGTTTAAGATTCATACTAACAATTGGCAACTCCACATGGGTTTACGATTACGGCCGCTGTCATTTTTCATATCCCTACATATCCAGCTACTTCAAACCCTAGGATCTATATTCAGATTCTTGTTTTTCTTTTCTTGATGTTGTTTTTAACCTATAAAACCCTAAAACATTAAAAATTCTAACTTTCGTGTGTTTTCGGATCTATTATGCAGGTGGCGGACATCAGCTGCAGCTGAGACGACAAATTTTGCTGAAACCTGATCTCGAGAGTGCCGAAAGTGCAGGTCGCACTTTTTGACCCCAAACCTGCGACCTGGAGCTTCAAGACATGAAAAATTGACCAAAACCTGCAACCTTAGCAAGAAATAGGTCAGAAACTGCGACTTCACTTTTTTTGCGGGATTTTTTCAGAAAGTTTTCTGGGTTTGTCTGGACCTCTGTTTAGGGTTGTTTGACCTTCGTCTCTGCCCATTTTGGACTTGTACTTTTTTTTTTTGCTCAACAAAGTGGGAAACTATCCCCCTAGGGCTTCAATACCCTCCACACTTTGTGGAAGAGTTTTAGCTGCTGCAGGTTGTCTGAAATTTTTAGAGAGTTCAATCATTTTTCAGATCTGATACCTCACCTTCAGATCCACTTCAAATTGGCTATTTATTCATCCAAATCACCTCCTTTAGTTTTGTTTTGGTTTTCCTCTAGGGCACCCTCTGCTTCCCTCCAGGTTATAGCCTTTCTCCACCTCAATTACAACAAATTTTCCTCTGATTTTTTGTTGTTTGTCTGCACCTATTTCCAACAGATTTGACCTTTAGATCCCCGTCCCTCCCAACCTTAGATCTATTGGCTATTTTGGTGTGTTTTGACTAGTTTTTTTTGCCCACCTACAGACTACTTGTTGAGAGGCCCGCCTGCTTGGGTTTAGATTATTGCAATATTAGCTATTCATTTTCTGTTATTTCAGTTTCATATACTGTTATCTGTAGGTTTATTTACATTTATACAACACACTTTTTCTTTTTCTCTACAAATGTCTGGGTTTAAAACCGCCAAGCAAAGACTTTGACATTGAAATCAATTGATCCTGCACCTCTATGCCATTGTTTCGACATTGTAATAAGTTGATCCTACACCTCTCCACCCTTGTTGGTCTCTCTTCCCCTTGTGTCGTGTTTGTGTCATCATCATTGTGCCACAAGGGCATTTATCCCAGAGACTTCTTGGCCTTCATCCTCAGTTTCCCGTAGGAAGACTTACTCCTCCGTGTAGGATTCGAGTTAGTCCTCGACCGAGTCCGCACTTTGACTCCTCTTCTGGTTCATTGGGTTCCCCTTCTGCTTCCGCCCCCGGTTCACCCCCTGTCACCTTCACCATTTTTGGTTTAGGACCTAACGCTGGTGGTAGCCCTGACCCTAATGCTTGGAATACTACTAGTAGGACCGCAATAGGAACTACCCCAGCTTCTCCCTTGCTCCCCTACATGGCAGGCCTCAATATTCCTGATTTTAACCAGTTGATCAATGACCCTATACACCATGACGCTAGTTGGCCTGCTATGCTGACCAAGTTCCCTTCCAACATCCCCAATTTTGAAGGCCTTGCTGGAGAAGATCCTACAAATCATGTTTGATCTTTCCACATGTGGTGTTTGTCTAACTCCATTACCAATGACTCTGTCCATCTTCGGTTTTTCCAACGTACGCTTACAGGTGAAGCTTCTAAGTGGTATGTTGATTAGGCCTCATCCTCTCATACCACCTTTGCGACTCTTGCTTGGGATTTTCTATCTTACTTCCAGCTTTCCCTTCATTACGACACTAGTACTAAGCTTTTGAATTCTTTTCATCAATTGTCTGCGACCCACCTATCCAGTCATGTCCAGGAATGGCAGAGAAGAAAGAGCCTATGTCGAGCCCCTACCTTCGAAGACTGTGTCTACATGGACTGGTTCCTTATATCTCTCTTGCCTGCTATCCGAAAATATTTCGCATCACATTTCCCTGAAACTGAAGAAGCCGCTCTCGAAATTGCGTTAAAATATGACTTGATCTATGCTCAGTTGGGTTATGTTTATACTGATATACTTGATCTTCCTAGATCCGTTGGTGCCAACGCACCAGGGGCATCTCATGTCACCTACGGTATCGTTGGAGCTCTCTCTCATCCATACACTCACTCTCCCATGGGCTATGGTTTTCCTGAGGGGGGGGCCAACACCTCCTGCACTTATCCCCCTCCCGGTAGCATGAATCCAAGATACGACATGCCTCCTCTTTTTTCCCAACCTCCTTATTATCCGTATCTACAGCCTGGTGCTCCAGCTCCTCTAGCATTAGCACCTCCGCCTCCCTTGCCTTCTCAACCCCCACAACAACAGCCACCACCTCCTCACGGGCAGGTGTATGCATAGCAGGGCGCGACTAATCCTCCTCCTTCCAAAAAGAAGAGGAAAGGCACTCAAAATCAATCTTCCTCCATTAATCCTGGACCTAATCCTTAAAATAATGCTCCTAACACAGCTAACCAACAACAGGGACTCAGCCCAAGCAGGATAGGCCTGTTTGCCCAAACAAGCCTTGTTCTTGTTGTGGTGTTTATGGTCATTACATGCATGATTGTTCTCTTTTACCACATATAAAGCAGATGTGGGAGTTTCAATCAACATTTTGAGGACAAAAAGCCTCCCCTTCCATCCCTCCCAGTGCTACCCTAGTCAGCCGATTGTGTTTACTAATCCTTTCCCTCAGCAAGGATTTGTGGCTACCCAACCACCTGAAGGTCAGGTGGCCACTCAACCTCTTCCATCTGGTACCTCCAATTACCAGATTCTCATGATGAATTCTGACCAACCTATAACCGTAGACCTTAACTTTTAGACTTGGTCCCGTTAGTACAACAAGCCTCCCACTACGTCTATCCCCGAGCCCCCTTCTTTAGGTTCTACAAAGCCTCTTTCGACACCTAATGGTCCTTTGTAGATCCCTCAGCCTAAGGTGAAGGTTCATACCAAGATCCCTAAGGGACCATTACGCCGAAATGCTGCTTCTGGAAAAGTTTCCCATTCATATAGCATAGTAGATGATTTAGCACAATCTCTTACTACCATCTCAACGCTGGAACTCCTCTAGTCGTGTCCTTCACAACGAAAAGCTCTATTATTTGCTATGGGTGTTGTAGATCCTTCAGATGATCGATTGATCATATTTGATGTTGACTGATCAGAACATCCTCCTCTCCCTACTTCCGTCACTTTCCAAATCTCATTCAATATCTAGAATGCCAACGTTTCCCGGTGTATCATTGATGAGGGGGCATCCACCTGTGTGATGTCCGCTCCGGTTTGGAAACAAATTGAATCACCTGAGTTGGCTCCTTCCATGATCACTCTCTGAGCATGGGATGGCCACACCTCCCAACCCATTGGCCTATTCTGCAATTGTCCTATTACTCTTGCGGGAAAGATTGTTTGTGTTGACATATAAGTTATAGATGCCCCCTTAGATTACAATATTCTATTGGGTCGTAGCTACACCTATGCGATGTCTGCTATCCCATATGCATTTCACTGCAATATGTCCTTCCCTCATAATGGAAATATAGTCACCATTGACCAGTTGACATATTATGAAACGAAGTCTCAGACCTCCCCTAAGTCCATCATCTCTTCGGTGGCCAATAAGAAAACCGTCGATCCTTTGACCAGTGTCTCACCCGGAGTCTACAAAGACTCCTCTTTGCTTGGTACTTTCCTTGGCCTTCCTCCTTCTATCTCTGATCCCAGCTCATTGAATGTTTGCATGATTTAATCATCTCGGGCTTCCCTCAAGTGGCCTACTTCAGCTAGTCAGCAGCCTCACCCTCCGCAACCTACTCCTAGCCCTTCGATTCAGCCTTCTATAACTCCTCCTTCTAGCCCTTCACCTAAAGCTAGTATCCATGAGCCTCTCTACCCTCCTAGAATGGTCCTCCAGGCCTTAACCATCTTGGAGTTGTCCCGCTTGGCCATTACCCCTCCGGTTAGATACCATTCCTAGCTCCCCATCCTAGAGTGTACTCGGTACCTGTCATGGCCACCCTATATATTCCTAACTTGACCCTGGGGATTTCCATTTGGTACCTTGATCCCCCAGCTGCTACCCCACCTGGTCAACCCAAAACTTATCTTGCTTTTACCCTGGTTCAACCGGTCCCCATGACTTCTCCTGCTGCTATAGTGCCTCTGCCACCTCAACAGGAACCTTCTCCTGTTGCGACAGATTCAGGTAAGAAGGGAAAAGCTCACAAGAAGGAATCTAAAGACAAGGCTTCCCCGAAAAACCATTCTCCTCCTTAGCCATCAAAGCGTACACCTCCGTGTGCTTTGTATGATGTTTTCGGTCATGCCACCCATAATTTACCTGAATTGCCTCATCTCAAGTCCATGGTTAATGTCACATTCCCTGAGTCTACGATTTCGGAAACCTCTGTTCCTTCCTCGACTGTAGCCAAGAACCCCAAGAATATTCACACCAACCACCCCTATGCTTTGTGTGATCTCCATGGCCATTATACCCACCTCTGTCCCCGTCTTGAGGACTTTCGCACCTCACTAGCAGTTGTTCGCTAATTCGAGACCTAGCGCAATGAGTCCATCTCTCCCTTATTTGTGCGTTTTTCTTCAGCAGGACCAGAGGACACATCCACTCCTATTGAAATTCCCCCTCTAGATGTTGAAATGACATTGTATTCAGCCAGTTTCCACTACATGTCATCATCTATGAGATCCTTGATGGAAGACCCCCCTGGGCCTTACCCTTCTGTTTCGCCTGACCTCCCTTCAGCGATCACCTTGGGCTCAACATCAGTGGATCCTTCATCTACTTGTTCTTCAATCACCCTCTGTGACGATGCACATGTGAACCTCTCTTCTCATGATGATGAGTCAGGTAGCTTCGTCACGTCAGGTAGTCTTGCTTCCACTAGTCACCCCATATTCTATTACGATGACGACATTATGGAAGTATTTACCACCCTTGACTTTATATTTCCCCCCTTACATCAAAACCATGCATTCAAACCACATACACCTTGTGGCCATTACATTAACACCCAATGTTTGGGTAAGGGGACACCCATATTTGAGAGACCAGGAGAAGAAATTCTCCACAACTCTCCTAGTGTATCTGGTCG
The DNA here is from genome assembly GCA_034641835.2 of Pinus albicaulis. Classification (NCBI taxonomy): domain Eukaryota; kingdom Viridiplantae; phylum Streptophyta; class Pinopsida; order Pinales; family Pinaceae; genus Pinus; species Pinus albicaulis. Next base: position 334,938,363 of record CM076574.1, on the reverse strand, counting down.
TGTCAACTCCACTACAATTATTCTTCCACATTTAGAAGAACCTCTAGAGTCCCAAATCACTTTAGATCACTCTAGGGATGATACCCCTTATCATTCCTTCATCTTAAATCAGCAACCTAGTCCCATAGACATTGTTATTGACCAACCCGTGGGTTTTCTAGGAGAGCACCAATTCATTATCTCCAAATCCTCTCTTTTGGATAGTGACACCATGTATGTCAACCCAAAAACTTAAGTCCATTTTCTTCTATATGCAGTACCAAAAGATATTGGTAATCATCCATTCCCTTTCTCGAATTGCATAACCATAACAAAAATAAACGGCGCACCACATCATAAAAATGTGTTTAGATTGCCCCTTTCTAAATACATTTTGGCATGAACATAACATGCTTGGGGGCACCTATGCCCCTTAACCATAAAAATCTGAGATCTCATCCAAAAACAACACTGAAAACCCCTTTCTCTAATAGGTCACACTTTTCAAGTCATTTTTTGGGACATGTCGCAGTTTTCTGCGTAGTACCAGCTACCTAGGTCGCAGAACAGACCCCAAAAAGTGGAACCTGGCCTGTTCATGAGCTCTGGGTGCCTAAAACTGAAATTTTGATCCACTTGAATGAAAGAGTAGGATTAGGCCTGTTATCACAAAATTAGACCTAATAGGCTACTAATCAAATCAATCTCATTTAACTGTTTCAAACCAATAATTCGATTGAGGCTTAGCCTCCTCAACCTGAGAGGGCTCTCTCAAGGGTTAATGATTTTTGATAGAAATTTAGATGGCTAACTCTAAGTCAGGTATGAAGTAGATAAATGATAGAAATTGGTTGAAAATCACATCAACAAGTGCAAATTGGGCTTATGGAGTCAAAATAGTTTCAGTAAAACCAAACAATCTACTTAGCTGGAAGTCAAGGCATATCAGAGTTCTAGTCAAGAAATACACATGTGAAACAATAAAAAATACATTCAATTTGTCTATATAGGGAGTCAGAGCATCAAAGATGAATTCTGACTAACATAAAAAACACCAATGCCATAGGATAGTAATAATATGCAATTCGAACAAGAACACACTAGAACTCTTTATGAATCTCAAGTTGGCTAAGTAGAAATCTCTGTATTAAGCTGAAAACCAGTCACTTACAATAAACACAGTCTCTTGCTAAAAAATGTCCAACCTCTACCATATTCGACTTCTTGATCTTTTATAGATCATTTACAACATAATATAACCTTATCTATAGCTAGACACATCAAACTCCTGACTCTTGACACTTTGCCTAACCATATGACATGGTATTTATTACAAAAGGACAACTAATCCACTAAACAATCCTATTACAAATAGGATTGAAAATCTTAATCACCTATCTATAGCAAGCTTATCTTAATTAGATTAAATTCTTTGCCAAATGTATTAACACTTGGTTGAATCTAGATGATTTGCTCCAAATCTTAATGACCATAATTTTGACCTCCATCAAAGTAGGAAACAACCCCATGTTTTCTGGGCATAGGGTCCTTTGCACTCTTGAGACACTCTGACCATCATAAAATCATCATTTTGAGATGATTTGCTGTTAGAAACTAAAGTAACACCTGCCCAAAATCCTTCGTAAGTTTCAACTGTCCAAAACCATCATCAAACTGTTCAAATGAGTTGAAATATACATGCGCTATGAAAACAACACAGTTTCATAGTGCTTTTCGTAGCGGAGATCTTTTACCTTTTTTCCTTCAAAATTTTGATTCCTTTCCTCCAGGATTGTCTTCATTATCATTTAATACAACCTTCCTAGAAATTTCAGGTCATAATTTACACCTTTGCCCTTCAAAAAATTTTGTCCAAATTTTTTCAAAATGAAAACCATAAATGTGCCAAAACGCAAAATAACATTGGTTTCATCAAATCAAAAAGTCATATGAACTGAAAAACATAGTTTTCATGAGGTTCCTTCTTAATTTTCACTTGATTTATATTTTGACTTTTTAATGATTGTCATTCCGCAGCTTTGTTCTTTAACTCATCCTGAGTCAATTTCCGCTGCTGCTCTAAGTCCTCCACTTGATCTCTAAGTATTATATTACTGGCTCTCAAGTGAGTATTGATTACTCTAACAAATTTAGCTTCCTTGATGGCTGGAACTTTCCATGTGAAAAAATTTTCTACACTGCTTGGGGTTTCAGAACTAGAACCAGTTTGACCTTCCCATAGTGCCTTCATTCTTTTGAACTCTGTTTTCTCAATATTGTGCTTTTTGACCCTCTTTCTCATCACAAAAATTTCTTGGTTTGCTAACCTCAATTTCTCTTCAAGATGTTGACACTCTGTCATTTCTTATTTTCCCTTCTTTGTTTTGCTGGCTGCATGCTCTACTGTAGGTGATGAAAGATCAACCACTTATTCAGGTGCTTTTGTTGTTTAAATAGTTTCTTGAATTTCCTTGCTACCTTCCTTGAGTTTCTTAGCATGCCTAGTTATAAGTTTCCTTGCTTGAAAGATGAAGGATGCATTTTCACCCTCAAAATCAAGCTTCTTTGTAGACTTAGTATTTTTCTGTTTGTGTTCATCTTCTCCAATGAAGTCAGTTTGCACAATGGGTGTCTCCTCTATATCAATTGCATGAAGGATGTCATCTAAATTTCCCATAATTACTGGGCTGTCCTCTGAAATTGAAATGACTGTCTTTCCTTTTGATGTCACTGATTGGCTTTTTTTCACTCTCTTGATTTCCTTCTTTCTGGCAACTTGTTTCTATTTTGCTTCTTTGACACTCTTTAAATTATATTTTGCAGGTGATGGAGTTTATGTGACAATCATTTGTATTTTCTCTGTCCTTTTCTCAACATGTTTCCTTGGATTCAGTTTTAAAAATTCCTTTGGTTTTGCAACCATAGGTTGACTAGACTCTGCTACTGGTGGTGAAGGAGTTCCTTTAGTTTTAAGGTTTCTAACAGGAGTTAAGGTTTCCAACTCAAAACCATTCATAAAAAAAAAATTTGACCAATCCCTGCCTATCTTATGAAGCTCATTCAAAATCAACAACTTCATCAAACCATGATGAAACAAGGATGTTTCACAACCTTCAGATTTGGCTTGTACTTTATCAGCCATTTTAGCAAGACTCCTATGCAGGTAAAAGTGAAAATCAAGTGAAATTTTACCTGTGAAATGCAGAAGCAGCTTGAAATGATATGTGTAGACCTTATGATATCTTCCTTCACTTGTAAAATATCTCTGGATGTTGATCAACAACTTTGCATAGGTGTCTTTGGTGAAACCTATAGGGATTGCATTATTGAGGTCCATATCTACATACTCAAGTTTCATGAATTCTTTGCATGGCTCCATGTCAAATTTGAAACCTTTAAACCAAGTCTCTTGACCCCTTGGTATCTCTTTCATAGTAACAATAATCTTTGGTGTAATTGGCACATTTAGCATCCCAACCTTGGTATTTGTTCCATTTACGTGCAAGGAAAATTATTTAGGCACCTGTGTGTGGCAACCCTGCAGCTTTTCACAAAACCGAAGACAACCTACTCTGCTGAATGCCTCCATCACTGTTAGGTCTTCAACTATGGCCTTCATATTTTCAGGCTCATATCTTAAGCAGTGTCCCCCTCTATGGAATTTCTTTTACTCTACCATGCTTCTTAGAAAAAACTCCTAGCTTTGCTTGAAAATCTGAAACAACCTCGTTTTATTATATGAAACAACCTCACTTCAAATATGAAATAGCCTCGCTTGATTAGGATGAAGATAAACTTTGAATGGAACAACCACAAGTTTGGCTTGACTACTTTAGAGCTCAGACACTCGTATGGAGGCAAATGAAATGAGAATGACCAAATTAGGCAAGATTTTGAATTTGAAATGTCATCTCATAACTAAATGATACCTCATTCATACCCTATCATGACAATGATGACTGCAAGATGGGTAATTACATTGAATCTCATCACTAACTGACTCATCATACCACTAACCTATCATTTCCAAATGGATTCTGACAATTTCCAACTCAAATGACAAGACAGTTAAGAAACCACACTTTCATAGTGCCTGCAGTGTATTTTTCCCAGTTTTTGCTATGAAAATATTAGCACTTTCATAGCGCAAATCATATTTTTTGAACTAGCGGCGCTACAAAAACATGGATTCTTGGGGAATTGCATATTTTTGACCTGAAACTTTATGGAATGATTCCTAAATGGAAATTATGGAGTTTTTTACAATGAATGAACCTTTAAAAGACTTTATTTGAACCTAATAATGACCTTTGAACTTATAAAAATCTAACTTACCCTTAACCAATTCCTAAATTGACTTCTAAACCTAATTTGAAACATGACCAAAAACAAACATGACACAATGATGTTTTGAAAAAAAAAATTGGTGATAACAAGGCCTCTTACCTGCAACTGAGGAATCTCGATTCCAACAGTTAGTTTGTCCACTATGATCACCACAAGGTTTAGGGCCTTCCCTCCTCTCTACATTCACCACAACTCCACATGCAAATGGGTGAATTTGGAGGGAAAATGCCTTATTAAAAGAGAAACCCCTGATTTTTCTTTCGCTTGCTGCGGCCAAACCATAGCTCAGTTTGACAAATCGTTTGTGCCGTTGGAAAGCTCTCATCAATCCCTAAAATGGGTATCTGTTAGTTTTTTGTGGTTTTATACTTCACCAGGACACATTTCATCCAATAAGGGTCACTTCACCACTCCTTAAAATCAAATTTCTTCACCTACAACACTTGTACTTGACCTACAACACTTGTACTTGGGGCACCACTTTGCCTTCATACTTGTCCATGCTCGTGTCGATTTTTGTCATGAGTAACCATCATGTACTCATGTTTTTATAGTCCCCATTGGACCTTTTCTGTGTGGTAGCATCATCGAGTCGCCCTTGTTTAGAGCATCCAATTTGAGTCATCATCGCATTCATGGAGTCTATCCTGAGTCCCTTTGTATCCCACTATAGTCCTCCATCCTTCATTGCTTGGATCCTCTCTCATGTCACACATTATGGCCTTCAGTCCTACTATCCCCTATCCCTCATGATATTGTGTCAGTCACTGCCAGGTCATCCATGCCCTTTATGCTCTAACAAGGGAAGTCGTCTATCTGCTACTTAGTACCCCTCATTTCATCATCATCCCTGGTGTCAGTCTATTAGTTGCTCTACTATTTTCTCTTGTGCCTTAGTAGAGGATCCCTTATTGCCTCACTTATGGTGGACCTCCTTCTGTCGACATTAGATCATTCATTCCAGAAGATAGGTCTAGAGGGCGGTGTACCTTGGTTCCATCTTCCACTCTTGTTCGGTGCCTCGGATCAGGCAAAGGGACTCCTTATTTCCCTTTGAATTGATTGTTTCTCAGCTCCAGCTCCTTTCAGCATGATCGAGATCCATATACTTGATGGTTCTATGATGCAACAACTGATACAGGTGATTCCCAGGTGTGTGTGAGATGTTTTCAGCCCTCATGAGGGGGTGGCCGTACAAGTAGCCCCCACATGCCCTGATGAACTCTTCATTACATCCTTTGATGCAGTTCCATATATTTGATGATGTCGGCCTCAGCCACTTATAACGCCTTTTTTTTTTCATGTATCAGTCAGATTTTCAGAGCCCTTTCCTATTTATAGGGGCATTTGGGTTGTATTTGTATCTCATGTACTCAGATATTATTGTATAAGTCCTGGTTGTTATCCTGGCACAATATGTATGTGGGACTAATTATCATGTTTTTACCTGGCTCATGTTTATACCAACATGCACTATATTGTTCATTTCCTTGTTTACTGGATGCATTATTCTTTGTACTTTGTCTCGGTAGGCATAGGTATGCCTCCCCCATCGCCTATAGCACAAGTAGTCAGTCATAAAAGAGACTTGTCGCACCTGTAAGTCTTGCCTCCTTAGGGTCTATTCCTTTAGCACTTTAGTCTACCTTATATTTCTCTCTCTTTGACTTCCCCTTCGGTGTCTAGTTATTGAGTTCTTACAATGTACTTCGGTCATACGATTAGCTCCTGATGCTCGCACGCTGCAGGGCAATCTGTTACACCATTTTTTGGTCATCTAACATGTTACTATTAGATGGACCTAAGTGTACCATGTAAGACCAATTTTACCCTAAGTAAAATTGCTTTCACTATGAAAAATAACTTAGTAAACCACCTTTATTAAGCTGTGTTGGTCTAAACAGAAAACCCCATGAGGAAAAATTAAATAAATCTACATTTGTTTGATTTTACTCAAGGAATAATTAGTTAAACATCAGTTTAATTAATATTCCTCGCCATATTTAACCCAAAACAGGAAAATTAATTAGATAAATCATTATTTATCTTATCATTTTATAGGAATAATTATTTAAAACTTATTTAAATAATTTTCCTTGTTAAATTTGACTAAATCACCCTTAAATAATTAAATAAATCATTATTTATTTGATTATGACTCAACCACAACTTAAAATAATAAATAAATCATTTATTTATTTAATATTTACAGATAAAGGGGTTTGACCCAAGTCAAATTCTTTTTCCCTCCAACAAATATAATAAAATATTCCATAAAAGTTGGATCTTGATTTGGTTAATAATATTTTAACTATGCACCAATATCTAGACTAACTCAATATTTTGTTATAAATAGAAGGGGTTTTCCACTCATTCACTACCTTTTTTTTCCTAAAGATCACTCTGAATCTATACTTTTGGTTTGACTTTGATCCACCATCATTGTCATATTTTTCTATCTTTTTACTTGTGAGCTCCCTTTGAGTTCCATTTTTGTCTGGATTTTCTACATGATCAAGAGAGAGGAATTTTAGATCTGAAGTGCTGAGGACTTACAAGAACCCATCCCATTGAGGAGGACTGGTAACATCCTTCTATGTTTTCCTCCCAAATTCCCTTGATACAAAATTAATTCAACATATTCTTGTCTTGTCTATTGGATGCATGGAGCAACTCTTGTTTTTATTTACTGCTTAATGTCTTTTAATGCATAGATCTAGATTTTTGCAGCATTTATCTTGGTTAACTAATTGCATATCTAAAGATATTGGCGGCCATATTTGCTGTTAGGGCTGTTTTTTATGCACAACTAAAGTGGTATTTTTTCGTACACTTGCGTTTAAGATTCATACTAACATATGGAAAGAGTTAGACACTGTCCATTGGTCTCCTTAAGGCATGCGAGCTGATAAATGTTGGGTGCTTCAACCCTAATGAGAAACTCCAATATCCATGCTATCATCCAAAAAAAGTGAGCCATCCTTAGTAGCTCATAGAAAAAGTCACCAATACCCTACTTATATAATGTGTAGGGGTTGCATGGCTGAATATGAGAGGTAACCTCCTTTCCCAATCCTCCATGCATATACTAAATATAATGTCATCACCATCTGGGCTCCAAAATAAATATGGACTAAGTGTCATATGACATCTCGGATGGTGACAATCGTCCCTCCATTGAGACCAGTGTTGTTCTTCTTCTTGCTGTCTCAAAACATGATATAATAAGTGGTCATCCAACCACCCTCTTGCTTCCATAAGCTTCTCAAAAGGTTGAAAATAGTAGAGGACATTAGGTGTTGGCTGAATATGATTCAAGCAACACATGTCTTGCCAAAAATCCTCCCATGAGAGAGGCTTCTCCCAAAGACATAAGTCAAGCATATGGCCCCTTGCATAAGGAAACAAGTGATATAATGTAGTATCCATATAATGTCCCATCCTCCTTTTGAAGCATGAATAAATGTGGGAAGTTCCATTCCCAATGGACACATCCAACCAATGTGTCATCCCTCCAATCATGTCCGCAACATGTGGGATCAAAATCAGTGATACATAAATAACCAAATGCAATGATGGAGGTGGATCATAGTCCCAAAAGTGTAGCCAATGCAGTAGATCTCCTGACTACATCAGATAGTGATATGGTAAGTGGTTCCCTCACCACTTACTTTCTTCCCAAGAAATCTCACCATGGCTGAAAATGTGAGATATGTTTAGTGCCTTTGGAGTGCACCCAGAGTGATAAATCATCTCCCTATATCCTCCTAGGGAGTGGCCATGTTCAGAAATGTTTATGGCCCAAAGTTGGCCATGAAGTTTATATGGAATAATGTTTATCCTTGGAGCTATGGCCTGCATATACATGGTAAAGGAATGCAAATAATCATGAAGTAAAACATCATGAACCTAAACAAGTTCCTTACCATAATCTTTGCTCATACAAATGGATTGGTCCATAGATAAATCCCCTCTCATTCCAACAGAGGAAAGAGGTGGATGTGATAACTACTTCATAGAGTTATGTATCTCTCCCATCTCCAAAAAATCCATGCACTTCCTCATATTATAGTGCATCTCCTATTTTAAGTCTTCCCACATGAATCCTTCCAAAATAGTATGGTAGGTTCTAATGAAACCAATGGGATTGGAAAGAAAGATATCATAGGTTGCACATAGTAGTTTATCTTTAAGCTTTGAGTCTCTAGTAAAATATACCTTATCATGAAAATAGATGACTCCATCAACCACTCTATACCTCCTATCTTCCATTTTTCCATCAAGAACCTTACATGTGAAGAGGTTCTTGGAATATTCTACCAAGAGTTGGGACTCCCAATATGGATCCAAGCTTCCCAACAATGACAGTGTTGTAGAAATCTTAAATGAAGCTCATGTCATATCATGGCTCTCCTCTTTGACATGCTCAATGCCAAAGTCACATGTCGGAGTGTTGTAACTCCACCTTTGCTGCCTCTCTTGCAGCTGATCTTGCTCAAGAAAAGATTGAAGTACATGGAAGTCAACCTCCTTTTGAAAGGTCTCTTTCTTCCAAAACTTCCATAGTTTAGCCCATGCATGCAAGAGTGTTAATAACCTCTTGTCATTTCTCATGTGTGGAAGTATCATTTTCTGCCCCAAGACTATGGAGTGGCCATTTGACACCATGCTCATGTCATCATATATTTATGAATAATTTTCTAGTGCAGATAGCTGAGTGGGATATGGCAATGTCCAACTCAGAAAATTGATCATCTCTCCTTGGAACCCCTCAAAGGTTCTCAATGTTGTAGTAGCTTCTCCCAAGGCTCCTTCATTAGCCAAATATGTCATTGTTGCACTATGTTTAGAGAAAAAATTATTCATCTTCCAATCAGGGGGTCTCCCTGGTGGAATGCCTCCATGCAAGGAGACATCAAAATCTGAAGTAGACTGTATGAATGGGTGGAATGATTTTTCCCTCCCTTTGTTGCATAAATCAATGTCCTTCTTCTGAATGTAAACCCCTTGAAATAAACAAGGTTGCATGCTTCTCATCCTTGGATGTTAACCCACATTTTCTCCTCCTCCTTGGATCAAGGTGTTACTGCCCAATAATACTGTCACATGATGATCCTTAGGAACCCTATGCAAAGATGCAAAAGCTCCTCCTCTTGAAGCAATAACTTCATGCCCATCCCTATGTGGTGATGTTACTTCTTCTGAAGTGACAGCGCTATTACTTCCTTCATGCTATTTCTCCTCATCAATGTTTGATAATACCTCATTAACAATGAGAGACCCTAGATCTTGGTCTTCCTTTGAAAGAGGAATCTCCATGTCTTCCTTTTGAGAAGAAATCTCTTCATGCAGTGGGGATCTTGCCCTTGGCAAGGTATCACACAAGTTTTTGTCCCCTTCAATAGAAATCTGAAGTGGAGTTGGTATAACCGATCTTTCCAACTCATGCAACGGTTTTGAATGCTCATGCTTTCTGAATACATAATAGGTCCTGGGATTTTTGGACCTTAGAGCATCACAAATTTTTCTTCTTGATATTTATAAGAATGAATAAATCTTTCTGAAGAATTTCCAGAAATTGATGAGTATGGTTAGTTTTTCCTGTTTCACCATGTTTTTTATTTTCTTCTCAGAATGAAGTAATGTAGCTACTGGTCTCTAATATTACTTTGTGATTTAGAGTTAAATACCTTAATGAAGCACTTCTTTATTTTGAATTTCAGTTCTACTTAACTACATATTCTTTTAAAACCAAAGATAGCAGATTCCTTGTTAACATTCTGTTATCAGAAAGTTTTCCACAAACATTTATTTCTGATTCATCTTCATTTGTATTCATCATTTGAAGGCATTGTGAGGGGTTTATTTTTGTTATAAATATTCAAGGGTTTTATGTTTTTCATTCTAGGGCAGATTCTGTGTTAGCAGTTTGTTATCAGAAAGTTTTCCACCAACATTTATTTCTTATTCATGTTCATTTGTATTCATAATATGAAGGCATTGTGAGGGGTTTATTTTTGTTATAAATATTCAAAGGTTTTATGTTTTTCATTTCGGGGTTTTCAAAATGAAAGGGCAACAAATATTTTATTTCAAAGTTATGATAAATTTCTTGAGCACAGATCTCAACACAACCTCAGATTGTTTCTCAAGGGACAATACATCTAGTCATTAGAGAAATTTTGAGGTATACAATGGGCCTCCTAAGGAATATTATAAAATAATAGTGGAAATAATAAAATAATAGTATATTACAACATGAAATTTTAGAGGGAAAAAAGAAAAAACTATTTTGTCAACTTTTATTTTAAACTTATCTCCCTGGAGTTTTACTCAAATTTCGAGTGGGACCACTCATTAGATGTGGAAATTAATTCCTCATCCAGGGAGTACCCATGTTTCATACTTTTTATGGACCTTTCTACATGAAAAATGATAAATACATAAAAACACGTGATTGCAATCATGTTTTTCAATGTATTTCTCGTTTTTCCTGTAGTAGGGTCCATCGAAAGTCTGCTACATGGGTAATCCTTGGATGAGGAATTAAAATTTTCATCCAATGAGTTATCTCGCTCAAAATTTGAGTAAAGTCGTAGGGATATAAGTTGAAAATACGAGTTGAAAAAATAATTTCTTTTTTTAATATTTTTATTTTTTAACTCCAAAAATGGTGAATCATCCCCCATAGTTTACGTCATCATCTTGAATCCTATTGGTTCTTATAGAGTTGATTTTGGTTGTAAATTTTTGTTTTGAGGCCTATTTTTAACCTCAAAATTTCTCTAATGTCGATCTGCACCAAAAATGGAAACTAATCAAGAACAGAGGTAAAAGAAGAAGGAATAATCTAAGGTGGAGAAGAAAAAGGTCTGAATTTTGACCTAAAAGATGTTGCACAGGTGAAATTTATAGGGGTTCGTGCAAGTTGCAAGGCCAAATATTGTAGGCCAAGTTGCAAACTTTTATTAAGGAACCAAAATCTTGTCTATTGCATTAAAAAAGGACCTCGATGCTTGTTGAATTTGACTCTTTAAAGAAGATAATTTGAAGGAAGACTTTGAATCTTTAAAAGGAAAATTTGGAAGGTAGAATTGGTGTTTGGTGAAAGTCCTAGTCCTGTACTGGTTGTCTCATTTGATTTGGTTCCATAAGAAGAAAAGAGTTTGATTGGGTTTTCTCCTAAGAAATGAGATTTGGCCTTAGTTGAGAGCCTACATATTGTTGTTCTTATGATATTCATGTTATTTTGATTTGATAGTTTCTTGATGAAGAGAAGATAAAAGCAAATAATAAAAAAATTTCACAGGCTATTATCAAAGTAAGAAAATATTTGTTTCCTTTTGATTTTATAACATGGTATCAGAGCTAAGGTGAGAAAGGAAAAAGGTAGCTTGAAGATCATTTGAAGGAGATCTAAGAAGAGAAGAATCACCATTCAAAAATGCTACTAGACTAAGAAACTCTTGAGAACATCTTAGAAAATATTTTGTGGACATTGGAAGACATTATTCACAATGAAGTCTTGGGATATTCATTGAAGTAAGTTTGAAGAAGTATCAAGAACATTTAAAGTATCAATAAAGAAGGAGTAACTAGTATGAAAAGAAAGCTAGAAAAAAATACTTATGACAATATAATATATACTTATGGCATCATTAATGAAATATAAGAACAAGATTCAATGAGCTTAAAAATTTAGAGCCTGAAAGACAAGGATTGATCTTATCGTTGCTAGGCACAAAGTCTTAGACATTATGCTAGGAAAAGTAAAAGAACCTACATATGATGTTGGAAAAGAAAAATTCAAGGAGACTGATATTCTAGCCATGAGAATCATTATGGATTCAATCAAGGAAAATATAATTCCCTACATATCCACTCAAGATACTTCAGTGAAAATGTATGAATCCCTCTCTAAATTTTTCACAATAAAAAATACTGGCCAAGTTGATAGCCTAAAGAATGAGCTTTGAACTATCAAGATGAAAAAGAGGATACTATATATTCATACTTTATGAAAATATCCCATAGAACTGATGAAATCCAAGAAATTTATGAAAATATCCCTGATAAGGAACTTGTAATATCATCCATTTTACATTTTCCCAAATCATGGAATGCTTTTTAATCTGGCATCAATAGTTGTAAAGATACTCCATCATCTGAAGAACTATTGTCTGAATGTACTCAAGAAGAAGTTTGAATTGCTATAATATGAGGAAATAAAGAAGGAGAAAGTGATATCTCAAATTCATATTTAACCCTTTTCAAATAGAAAGGAGGAAATAAGAAATCCAACAAATTTTCAAAGAGGAATCATCACAAGAAGGTCGATATATAAAAAATTCAATGTTTTCAATGTCACAAATTTTGGCACTATAAAAACCAATGTCCCTAAAAATAAAATTATAGAAAGAAGAGAGAAATATATCATTCTAATGTTTTTCATACTGAAGAACAAGCAAAGAAAGCCAAAGGAGAAGATCCTGAAGTCAAAGACTTGCATTATTAAGTAAAAACTTGAAATCTCAAGGATTGCCAAAATTTCATATCCTTTAATTATAGGTATTTAGGTTTTGTGAAAAATACTTTTATATATCATTATTATTTTTGTTTGTAGCCTTAATTTATAAAATTTAATTTCTAAACCCTGTAATAAGAGACTGTTTCCAAAATTCCTGGGATATTCTAGGATAAGATATATTTCAAAGACAACTAGATCTATTCAAGAGAAAGAGGGAGCCTCTACAATTAAAAAAAGGATAAGTATTTTATCCATTTATTCTTTAATTAAATTATTTTTAATTTTATCAAATATATATAGCTTTATGTTTACTCAATTTTAACCTTTTATGATTTCCCTCGAAAGGATTACAGGGAAATAGAGTCAAAATATTATCGATAGATTCATAGGGAGCAATTCAACTCTCAAGATAACAATAAGAATTGCACTAATGGAAGAATTGATAATAATTTTTTTGTATATTTGTTAAAATAACTCATCTAGCAAGGCATCTAGATCACTTTTATGAAAAAATATTATGATATCATAAGGGTCATAAAGATCCTCTACTAGAATAGAATTACAACATGAAGGTAGTTTCAGAGGAATAGTTCAAAGAAAGAATAAGGTTGCTTAGGGTATGCTTTTTTTTTATATATTGTATCTTTGTAAATAGTTATAATATGATTTTTTTATAAATCTTGAGTTTAGGGTTTGCTAACCATTCAGGGGTTTCCAAACCCGAGTGATGAGCTCCATCATTAGACATATTTGGAGGGGTTAATAGTCACCTTTTTGCCTTCTTAGATCTCTTTTTCTTGCATTTTTATTATTATTTGGCTTTATGATGCTACTATAGATGGTGATTAAGGCTAACATACTCTCAGTGCCTAATATAAGTTTGAGTGCAGAAAATCATGATTATTAATAATTTGTATAAGGATTTTATCATAAAGACTCGAAGGAGACAACAAAGATGAATTATAGGAGGATTTTCCACCCTTAAAGGCAGCCGAAGGATCCCAAATATTCTCTCCAGCAATTTGAATTCCAAAAGTAGCCAAAGGATCCCCAAGGATTCTCTCCAACAATTCAAATTCCAGAGGCAGCCAAGCAACTCAAAGAGGAGTGCACCCAATCCTTGTTCACTGGGAGTCAAGTGGACTCAGTCACCATTTTCTAGGGAGTTGTTGGTTGCCCCTGTAGAATAAATAGAGCAGATCTAGAGCTAGGAAGAGTTAGTATATTCTAGTCAGTAAGTAGGTTCAATTAAAACCTATTGTTGGAAGCTATTGATCTTTTTGTTTTATTTAGGGATCAAAATTTCAGATATGTATGAAGTTATTCTTTTATGAAATGAGCAGACTGATTTCATTTGAATGATTTAAGTTTCAGAGGGCTAGGCTTGTGGGTTAGGGCCCAATACATGTGCCTTAGCTGCTCTGTTGCTACTATATTTTCCTTTCTGTCATTTAGCTAGTTTTGCTTCTTCCATTAAGTTAGATCTGCTTCTAATATTTTCATTGCTGTTTAGTTTTGCTTCCAATGTGCTTCTGTAGTTTTTAATTTCTTTTGTGTAGTGAAATAGAATAAAAACTCCAGAAGCTGTGGTCAATCCTCCCCCTCTCATCTATGTAAGTAGAGTTAGAGCAGGGTAGACCTTCCCACAGTCCAAAATTTCTTTCTATTTGAGTTTCAGGAAGAAATTTCATTACCAATTCCGAGTCCCTCTTTCACTGTTTTATCACGAATTTCTTTTTGCTCCTGTGCATGAATCCATAGGTATTCTACACCTCTGAGCACTTCTCTTATGCCACCATTCCCCTCCTTTTATTCTTATTTTAACGATGTACTTACCATTTTTCCTAACGCACTTAAGCCCTTTGAGCTTTATTTTATTTTTTTCTCCACTCATGGTTGCCTTACCTTTTTTTTAGCAACACACATTAAAAACCATTCAAAACCACCAAAAAACCAATCTTCACCTTTTATCCTCGAGTCTCTCACCACCGTATGTTGCACTTCGCAACTCACAACATTTGGCTTTTACCTTTAACACTTACAGCTCGTTCCTTGCAATTGTGATATTGCAAAATCGTAAATCGCACTTTGCAACACTTACCTTTTACCTTTAACACTTACTGATCATTCTTTGTGATTGCGATATTACGAAATCGAAAATCGCACCTTGCACCATTTACCTTTTCTCCCTTAAAAATTACCGCTATTTCCTGCGATTGCGATATTGCGAAATCACGCCTTGCTGTCAGTCCCACCATCACATCGCCATCACAAATAAAACTTCACATCCTTTAGATTTTACCCTTAACACTTACTGCTCATTCTTGTGATTGCATTATTGCGAAATCAAAAATCACAAATTGCACAGTTTAACTTTTCGCATAACAGTTACCACTCATTCCACCGATGCAATAACTCCGCCACGTCACTCGTCACACTTCGCACTTCGCAAAACTCACCACATTGTAGATCGTAGCCCACAACTTTTATCACGTCGCTAATCGCACTTCACACATTTTAGTTCATTCTTGTTAATCCTTACCGCTATTCCTTTAAACTTGGGATATTGCGATTCGCGACCTGCCACGTCACTCGTCGCACTTTGCACTTTGCACAACTTAGTTAATTCTTGTTAATTCTTACCGATATCCCTTTAAACTTGCGAAGTTTCGATTGCGACCTTTCACATCGCAACTTTTGTCCTCCATCATACTCTACCATTGCATTTTTGAGTTCTGTCTGCTCCAAATTCATTTCTCACACTATCATAAATTTTTATAAGGGTTTAACTCCCTCTTTCCACTTCCAAACTTCGTTTCATGTGTTAAACCCGCCATTAGCCTCTTTTAATCCTTTTCTTCCCTCCAAGCTACAAATTAACTCTTTTTAATTAGAATTAAGTCATAGATAGCCTAGTTGCATGGATAAAAGTATGTTAGATATATCATAGGATAAGTAGATTGCATTTAACAATTTGGCCAAGTTAAGTGTGGTTTAGGATTAGTTTCCTTTCTGCTATTTGTTTTCTACAAATAAACCAGTTTCCTTCCTCTCATTTATTTTCAGCAATTTAATTTAGTTTCTTACAATCATTTCCTTCCTACACATTAAATTAGTTCCATTTCTGTCATTTCATTTTTTCAATTTAGTTTAGTTTCATTGAAGTGTGAGAGACTTCACTGAGAACCCCTAGAAGTAGCACCCTTTTGTAAAGCAGAAGAGGAGAACATGAACATAATGCATCTGATGTGCATATAGCACTGTCACCTCAAATTTTGTACAAACCCCAAGTTGATAAAGTAAAGTAGGGCAACCCCTGGGAGTTTCAACACTCTTGGTGCAATACTAGGGGTCACCACTTTTTGGTGCCGTTGCCGGGGAGGTGTCTAGTAGATGTTTTGATTTTGTTTCAGCATTCCTTTCTGCTTTCCTTTATTTTCATGTAATTTCAGAAATATTGAAAAAATACAAAAATATTTGATTTTGATGCCTCATAGGACTAGGAATACTCAAAGACAAATATTACCTAAAACCCCCACATCACCTCCTAGCCACCTTCAGTGGTAGTGAGATTGAACCCCCTATAGGAAAGCCTTTTGAATATTTTGATGATCCTACTGGGGAAGAAGAAGAAGACATTGTTTCAACTGAGGGACCTACTTCACCTATATTAACCATGGATGGGATCTAGAGAGACTTTCCCATAAGAGAGGTAGATGGGGAAACTAAGATGAAAAAAATTAGCCCCTCAGCTCTTCCACACTTCCATGGACTTACCTCTAAGGAACCTGACACATTAATGTTTGAATTTGCTGTTGTTTGTAGGAATTATGGCTATACCTTCGATGATCAAAGTTGAAGCTATTCCCATCCACCCTTAAGGATGCACCCTTGCGATGGTTCATGGGTACGCCTGGGGATAGCATCACTACCCGCGCACAGATGGAAGAGACCTTTAGCAGCAAGTGCAAAGGCTACTGTAGGTCCAAGGAAACTAAGGATGAGATATTTAGGATGACTGTAGGGCCTGATGAATCCCTAGAAGATTATGAAGAGAGGTTTCAATTGAACTATAAGAGAGCCAACTATACTCTTGATCCTGACTCACTTAAACTTGTACTTCTTCGAGGGATCAGTGAAGAGATGATAGAAACCTTGAATATGTTATCAGGAGGAGATATCTACCAAAAACCCTATGAAACAATCAAAACTATCTTCTGGAGCCATTTTAGGGCATTTAGAAAGAAGGGTAGAGCTAGCCAAAGTACATCCAATACCCCTTCCTCTTCTACCTTCATAAAACATGAGATTGGAAACATGCTAGAGGACTTCAAGTGTGACATGATGCACACCTTTTCTTTGCAAATGGAAACAGTGCAGGTAAAAAGGAAGCAAGAGGAAGTAGAGAGAGCCCTGACCATATTTTGTCTTAGATGTACTAGGAAGCACCCAAGAAATGAATTTCCACTAAATGTCATAGATGTTTTCTTAGTATATGAAGAGAAACATGCCATAGACAAGTGTCCCTCCTTACCTAGACTTAAAGTTGTACGTCAAGGTGGGGAAACAATGCTAGAGTAACTTTTTTTATCAACCAGAGAAGGCCTCAAGGCCCTCGGCCATATCAACAAGGTATGCAAGGTGCACCATTCTCTTACTATTACAATAATCAGAGTGCACCCATGCAACCTTGGTACACCCCCACTCCTCCATCATGGTCTACACCTCCTACTTTGCCTTCCAACCGTTCATACCATCCTCAGCCAGTAATCCAACCATTTCAGAAGTATGTTCCACAACAACCTCAGTGGAATAATCCATCTCAAGGGTGGAGGCCTCAACAAAATCAATTACCTGCTTTAACGCCTCCACCCCAACCTCAACCTCACTTACTCATGTTTCTCCACCAAGGCTACTTATACCTTCACAGCCCAATCCAAACCCGAACAATAGACCGACACGATTGGCTCCTAGTGGAGAAACATCCCATCCAGCTTATGCTGTGGAGATACAGGAGATTAATATCAGGTCAAGAAGATTACTCCCAGCCAACCATCACCCATCTCCACCTATATAGGTTGAGGAGGAAAAGGAAGAAGATAACACTTAGATCCAACAACCTCCTTTTCCCGAGCGCTTGATCCACCCTAGTCAGCACACCCTAGAGGAGACTCAACTCCTGGGAGAATTGGAAAATTTGTGTGTAAATATATCACTTATCCAGGCCATTAAGGATGTCCCTATCTACAAAGGCTCATCAAAGAAAAGTGCTTCAAGAAACCTGCGAGAAGGAAGAGATATACCCCCACTATCAATGTGGTAGGACAACTGTCTGATCTAATTCTAGGGAAGGTGATATTTCCAAAATACTTGGACCCTGGTAGTCCAATTTTTGATGTGCATATAGATGGTTTCATAGTCCCCAACACTCTGATCGATCTAGAGGCTGCCATCATATGACCAAGGAAACTATGCTGAAACTTAATCTCGAAGGGACTTTGAGGAAAACCACAATAGTTCTGCAACTTATAGATCGATCCATAGTAAAGTTGGAAGGAATTTTTGAGGATGTTATGGTTACCATTGACTCTTGGGAGTATCCTACAGATTTCCTGGTCCTGCAACCAAAAACAAAGTTTAATGGTTATCCTCTCATCTTAGGGAGACCTTGGTTAGCCACTGCAGATGTTTATATTAGTTTTTGGGTCGGAAACATGACTATCAAAAATGGGCCTTTGTCTAAACAACTAGTGTTATATCCTCCAGCCCAGCGTTCCATTGATCATGATCTCCCTATATGGTTGCAGGATGAAGAAGATGAGTTATATAACATTGTCCCTATGTGTACCATAGATGATATTATTAGAGGGGGCCAGCTTGATGAAGATGAACTCATCGACCATGCCATTCAAAACTAGTACTCCACTAACACTCCTCTCAAAACCTTAGTCAAATATTTTGAAATCCAACCTTGGATGGAATTGAACTCAGTTGAGACAACCTCTGAAACCACCAAGGATATTGAGTTTGGCCCGTCCCAATATGTGAAAATAAACCCAAACCTCTCAAATGAAGAAGAGAAGCAGCTATGCCATCTTTTGAAAGAAAATATTGAAACATTTTCTTGGGATTACAAGGACATAAAAGGGGTGCATCCTTCAGTATGCACACATCACATTTGCATCAAAGAAGGATGCAAGCCAGTGAGACAACCCCAAATAACGATGAACCAAGTTCTGAAGGACATAATCAAAGAAGAGTTGCAGAAACTATTGGATGCAGGGTTCATATATCCTATATCCGATAGTGAGTGGGCACCCCCTCTTGTCCTAGTCCCAAAGAAGAATGGGAAGTGGAGAATTTGTGTTGACTATTGAGAACTTAAAAAAGCCACCAAGAAATATAATTTCCCTTTTCCCTTTTATAGACCAACTCCTAGATGGCCTTGCAGGGAATAAGTTCTTTTCCTTATTAGATGGGTTCAGTGGGTACAATAAGAATCAAATCAGACCTGAAGACCAGGATAAGACTACTTTCACCTGCACTTGGGGTACATTTTCTTATAGAGTCCTACCCTTTGGATTATGCAATGCCCCAGCTAGCTTCCAAAGAGCTGTCTTGAGCATATTTTTTTAGTTATTCCATGACTCTGTCGAAATTTACATGGATGATTTCACACCATATGGGGATGACTTCTAGGAATCTCTCTCCAATTTGGGTAAAGTACTAAGGAGGTGCATTGAGATGCATATCACCTTGAGCCCAGAAAATTGTGAATTCTTGAAGAAATTAGGGGTTGTATTAGTACACTCTATATCCCAAGCAGGAATACAGGTAGACCCGAACAAAATCACTATCATCAAAAGGGTACCTTCTCCTCAAAGGAAGAAAGAAGTCAGGAGTTTTTTAGGCTTAGCTGGTTACTATAGAAGGTTCACCAAATATTTCAGCAAGATGGCTTCACCATTATCTGGGTTATTGGCCAAATATTCTGATTTTATTTGGTGTGGTCCTTGTCAAGAGGCTTTCGAGCTCATTAAGAAAAAAATGACTACTACCCCCATCCTTCGAGGTCAAAATTGGACTCTTCCTTTCCACATCCACACTGATGCATATGAAAAAGTTGTAGGGGTAGAATTAGGAAAATTAAAGGACAAAATTCCTTATGCCATTTATTTCATCAACAAGAATTTGTCAAAGGCCGAGCTGAATTATACTATTACTGAGAAGGAGATGTTAGCCATTGTCCATGCATTGAAAAAATTCATGCATTATGTAACTGGATATCAAAACTTTTTCCACACTGACCATGCAGCCATGAAGTATTTAATGAAGAAACCAAATGTAAATGCTAGGAGAATTAGATGGTTGTTAATTTTGTAGCAATTTGATTTGACTATTGTTGATAAACTTGGAAAGGAGAATGTTGTTGCGGATTTTTTGTCCAGGTTAGTTCTCCCTGTAGATGAATAAAGAGTGGTGGATGAGCAGCTACCCGATGAACACCTCTTTTACAATCAACACTCTCACCATGGTTTGCTAATATAGCTAACTACTTGGTTTCTGGAAAACTCCCTCCCAATCATTCATTCAAGAAGAGGAGAAGAATCATCAGAAAAAGCGCCCCTTTCACATGGATTGGGAGAAACCTTTTCAAGCTAGGCCCTGATCAAATCCTAAGGAGATGTGTGAGGGAGGAAGAATTTTTCGATATCCTCTCTGCATGTCATGACAAATCATGTGGAGGCCACTTTGTTACAAATATAACTTCTTACAAAGTTTTTCAGGCAGGATACTATTGGCCTACCCTTCATCAAGATTCCAGAAGATACACCAGCAGGTGTGACCAGTGCCAAAGGATGGGGAAATCCACACAAAGGGATGAAATGCATTTACACCCTCAGGTGGCTCTTGAGCCATTTAATAAGTGGGACATGGACTTTGTTGGACCTATTGATCCACCATCCAGAAAAAAGAAGTATATCATAGTCTTCATTGATTACTTGACAAAGTGGGTCGAAGAAAAAGTAGTGAAGGTAGCAATCGTGGAGAAAGTAGAAGAATTTCTGAGGGAGAATGTGTTTACAAGTTTGGGTACCCTAGAGAAATAGTCACTGATCAGGGATGTAATATTCCCAATTAGTCATGAGCTAATTGGAATATTTAATTTTGTTTTATTACTTTGTTTAAAAAATAAAGAGAAAAGGATGTCCATAATACTCCTTAATTATGAATAAATCAATGCCAAATATGAATAGGCTAAATCTTGGCTATTAAATCAAGCACGGTTAGGTGTGAAAGGGGCTGGAACATTTTGACTGGGTCAACCTTGACCAAATCTACAACCATGTCATGGAGGAGTGACCATCAATGAGGTACAACACAGTTTTAGATGGAGATGCCTTGTTTGGAAGAAGTGATCTCATTGGAAGTGATATAGGGTTTACAAGCTTTTAAATTATAAAAGGAATAGGATGGAAGCATTAGAAGGTTGTTGATGTTTATCATATTTTCTAAATATATGGTCTATTTAGACATATATCTTTTTCTTGTTGTTTAGTTGAGATTTAATGCTGTTTAGCATTGGGTGTTCCTGATCGGGAATCCCACCTCTTCCCATTGAGTAGCTCTTGGGAGAGTTTGTATTGCATTGTCCACTATCTGGCTTAGGGCCAAGCTTCTTCTTTCAACTGTAGCATAGATCTTGTTGAGGGTTTGGTTTTTTTTGCAAGCTGCAGCAAGTGGAGACTAGATCTTTCAGATCTAGGCCATTTCAGTGCTCCTTTTTAGTGGAGGAGGTTTCTACTTCATTGGGAGGACAATATTGGAGGGCTTGAGCATCATTTTCAGATCTTGGCATGAGGCCAACCTTATTTTGATCCCTACAGTGCAGTATACTTCCAGATCCGTGTTATTTATGTAGGTGCAGTTGCAGGGTGGTTCAACACACCATTTGGAGAGCTGATTTTCTAAGCAGTGGGGATTTGCGCTTCACTTTGGAGATCTATTGGAGGAGGCTATTCTATTGCTCATATCATATCATCCACAATTTCTAGATCTGTATTTTCAGTAGATCTGCAGTCTTAGAGCTTATATTTACAACTTGTACTTGGTGTTTTGCTGAAAACCCCAAAGGGGTTCTTTAGAGGAGCTTGTATAGTGCATGGATATGATATAGATCTAACTTTTTATGAACATAGCAGCTCTAGATCTGGTGTATAATATAATTCTATTGCAGAGGTAATAAAATAACGCTATAAGGGTTTTCCAATCTTTATATATGGTTACAACACCTCTTATTGAGGGATTTTCTTCATTGGAGACTTGTATTTCCTGTTATGCATCTTATGGGCCATCTTTTACATCTATTTTTCTATTGTAAATACATATTAAAGGCCTCCATATTGGCCTCCTTATTTATAAATGATGATCTGCATTATTTTTCTATCATTCTACTTTATATTGTTGCATTTCCCATTTGGGAATATTATAGTGGTATCAGTGCATCATCTTGGCATAGCTTGTGCATTCTAAGAGCAATATGTTATCTGAAGAAGGAGAGCCTATTAATGATAAAGAGAGGAGGTATGAAAGAAGAAGACATCAGAAATCTGATTATAGAAATGACAAAGAAAACAAGGGTAAAACCCCTTTATCTGGAGGAATGAGAGGGAATGAGTTCTCAAAACTTCTTTTCCAAACTATTCAAGGCATTAACAAAGACATCATGGAAATGAGGAGGGAAAGACATGAATATCCCTCAAGAATATTTGCACATGAAGAAAGCCCCAGTTCTTCATATTATTTGTGTGAGCATTCAGCGACACAATCAGATCTACAACATATTACCATGCCTACATTCTTGGTAAGAGAAGAAGCAGATGGAGAAACACCAAAGGAGGAGACACTTGGTGACTATCTCCAAGAATATGAATCGTATTCTACAATATTCAAGGAGCTTCTAAGCTTCCAAGGGTTTTGTCAACTTAAAGAAGAGAGAAGACCCAACAACTACAATAAAAGGAAGAGAGTGCATGCAATACACTTTGGGTAGATTCTTTCTACCTACTTTTGATGGGTCACCCAAGAGCACAACCAAGTCTTGGCTAACGAAGCTAGACACATATTTCCAGCTACATCAAGGTTCATAAGAAGAAGCCATTAGAGTATCAACGTTGCATCTTGAAGGTAAGGCTTATGCCTAGTGGTTATTTGAATCTTCTTCATTAAGAAATTTAAATATATCTACTTATGAAAATTTCACTAGGAGGTTAGTGAAAAGATTTGGTTTGAAACAATCTGAAAATTCTTTGGGAAATCAAACCAAACCCAAGAAATCAGAACCTTTGCATGAGTTGGAAGGATCCAGGAAGCCAACTCCATTTCAAATCATTTTTGAGGGGGTTAAAGATCTGCACATTCTTTGCGAAGGGAAAAGAACCCACTTCAACAAGAAATTTCTTCTCAAGAAGAAGACATGAGGATTTCTCTTTCAAGAGGAGATCAAGATAAATGATCTCTTAATGATGAGGTATTATCCATTGATGAGGAGGAGGAAGAGGAAGAGTTGGAAATATCCTCCAGCGCTGTGACAACAGGAGGATATCCACTTCTATTTGGAGATGGAGATGAAGCAATTGCTTCAACTAGAGGAGCTCCTGCATCTTTGCAAGAAGTCCCAAAGGATATTACATATGAAGATCATGAGAAGCATGTGTTTATGTTGATAGGCAATGAGGAAAGACAATGGAGTAAGTGCGTTCCAATATTGAATACAGTCTTAGGGACACACATTACGATAGATCATTCCTTTGTGATCAAGACTCTTAACACCAAGGAGATGTTGGGTGTACATGGGTTGATCACATATAAAGAATAAACCTTATACTATGATGACTTGCAAGAGGTAGGAGAAGATGATAAGGAGGGCCAAAATCAAGTGATGAAGAACATACATGCCCATCCTTTTCAGGAGGTTTATGCACAGAAGCAGGAGGATGATTTGTGTAGTGAAATAAGGGACGAATCAGTCCATTTACATATACAGCCTACTCTAAGCCTTGATGTTTCATTACATGGGGGAATTCCACCAGGGAGACCCATTGATTGGGAAATACACAAAAGTTTATCTCAACATGATGCATCATTGATATATTTGGCTCATGAAGGAGCATTGAGGGAACATGATATAGTGCTAATAGTCTGGGGTAGACTCAAGGAGGAGGGATACATTCTCCCAACATCATGATTACCCACTCTCATTTCAGGTTTTGCGTTGTGGAAGGAGAAGCATGGAAGGAATGACCTTCCAACATGTACCTTTGGCATGGGAGATGTCAAGGAGGAGAGCAGCCATATGACAAATATTTTTGTTGATAGATCACTAGCGTTGTCACTATGGGAGATTGATCCATATTGGAAATCCAAACTGTTGGTGTATTACTCCAAGGATATTTATACATGCATGATACTTGATGACCAACTACATGAAGAGGGCTATTCAGTCAAAGAAGGAGTCATCTATTATCATGGTAGAATCTTCTTATCTAGAGCCTCCAAGCTCAAGGAGAATTTCTTACAAAGGCCTTATGAAGAGTTCTTTTTCAGCCACACATATTCCATGAGATTCTACAACATCATCATGAGAAGCTACACTTGGAAGGGCTTTGAAGGAGAACTATATCAGCATTTTCAAATATGCATGTACCATTTGGACATGGGGCAAGAACATAACTCTACAAAGGAGTTGATTCAACCATCTCTTTCTCTTTTTGAGAGAGGGGATAGATCTATGCACCACTCCATTTGTTTGAGGAATTTTGGTGAAGAATATGCTCATGTAAATAATGTTTCATTTGAATATTGTTTGCATTCTTTCACCATGTATATGCAGGCCATAGCTCCAAGAGGGAGTATTGTACCTTATAAAATTCATGGCCAAATTTGGGCCACAAAAATTTCTGAACATGGCCACTCCCTTGGAGATCAAAGGGAGGTTTTGTTTCATGATGGGTGCACTCCTAAGGCACCAAATATATCTCACACTTTCAGCCATAGTGAGATGACTTGGGCAGCAAGTAAGTGGTGGGGAAACCACTTACCACATCATGATCTGATGCAGTCAGGAGATGCACTGTGGTAGTTCCACTTGTGGGACTATGATCCACCTCCATATGCACAAATTTCTATTTGTATGTATGTAATTTTGATCCCATACATGGATGATGTACTTGTAATTTTTATGGGAATGTATGGAGGGAGGATGGGAAGTATGTATGTGCCATATGGGATTGAGATTCTCCATGTATCTTATGCTACATGTTTCAGGGAGACCATTGGGAAAACCATGTTTGTTTCAGTTGAGCTATTGTCTCCTTATGGGATGGATTATTTACATCTCATGAGAACTTTGGAGGAATTCGTGGAGGGATAGATTGGTGAAAACTTAGCTTATGGAGGAATATTATCACATGTTGGTGTCAGCAATGAAGGAGGAGAAGAGTTGCAACACTCACCTTGTCATTTGCTTGAGGACAAGCAACATTTGGGAAGGGAGGACTGTAATATTCCAAATTAGTCATGAGCTAATTGGAATATTCAATTTTTTTTTATTACTTTGTTTAAATAATAAAAGAGAAAAGGAGGTCCATAATGCTCCTTAATAATGAATAAATCAATGCCAAATATGAAAAGGCTAAATATTGGCTGTTAAATCAAGCACCCTTAGGTGTCAAAGGGGTTGGAACATTTTGATTGAGTCAACCTTGACCAAATATACAACGTTGTCATGGAGGAGTGGCCATTAATGAGGTACACCGTAGTTTTAGATGGAGATGACTTGTGTTAAAGAAGTGATCTCATTGGAAGTGGTTTAGGGTTTACAAGATCTTAACTTATAAAAGGAAGAGGATGACAAAATTAGAAGGTTGTTGATGGTTATCATATTTTCTGAATATATGGTATGTTTAGACATATATCTTTCTCTTGCTGTTTAGCTAAGATTGAATGTTGTTTAGCATTGGGTGTTCCTGATCGAGAATCCCACCTCTTCCCATTGAGTAAATATTGGGAGAGTTTGTATTGCATTGCCCACTATCTGGCTTAGGGCCAAGCTTCTTCTTTAAACTATAGCGCAGATCCTATTGAGGGTTTGGTTATTTTTGTAAGCTACAGCAAGTCGAGACTAGATCTTTCAGATCTAGGTCATTTCAATGCTCCTTTTCAGTGGAGAAGGTTTCTACTTCATTGGGAGGACAATATTGGAGGGCTTGAGCATCATTTTTAGATCTTGGCATGAGGCCAACCTTATTTTTATCCCTACAATGTGGTATACTTCCAGATCTGCATTATTTCTGTAGGTGCAGTTGTAGGGAGGTTCAACACACCATTTGGAAAGATGATTTTCTAATGTTGGGGATCTGCCCTTCACTTTGGAGATATTTTGGAGGATGCTATTCTATTGCTCATATCAAATCAGCCACACTTTCCAGACCTGTATTTTCAGTAGATTTGCAGTCTTAGATCTCATATCTACAACTTGTACTTGGTGTTTCGCTGAAAACCCCAAGGGGGTCCTTTAGAGAAGCTTATATAGTGCATGGATCTAATATAGATCTAAATTTTTATGCACATAACATATCTAGATCTGATGTATAATCTACCGCTATTTCAGAGGTAATAAAATAATGCTGTAAGGGTTTTCTAGTCTTTATATATGGTTGTAGCACCTCTTATTGAGAGATTTTCTTCATTGGAGACTTGTATTTCATGTTATGCATCTTATGGGCCATATTTTACATTTGTTTTGCTGCTGTAAATACATATGAAAGGTATCCATATTGGAATCCTACTTTATAAATGATGATCTGCATTAATTTTCTATCATTCTGCATTATATTGTTGCATTTCCCATTTGTGAATATTACAAGGGAGCACAATTCACCTCTCACCTCATTGAGAATATTTTAAGGAAGAACAAGACTAAGAAAATAACTTCTGTTGCCTATCACCTTCAGGCGAATGGCCAAGTAGAAGTAACTAACAGAGCTTTAGAGAGCATCCTCACCAAGGTTGTGAGCAGGAACAAAAAATATTGGGCAGACAGATTGGTAGAAGCTACTTGTGCCTACAACACTAACTGGAAGACAACAACAAGATTCACGCCTTATGAACTAGTATATGGTAAGAAAGATCTACTTCTAGTTGAGTTTGAATTCAATACTTTAAGAATGGTCACTGAATTAAATCTAGATCTATCAAATTCGCAATAATAGAGGTTTATGAAACTAAATGGGTTGGATGAGTTTAGAATGCAAGAACTTCTTCACACGGAGGTAGTTCAGTTGCAAAGGAAGGTATGACATGAAAAGAACATCAAAGAAAAAACCTTCCAAGAAGGAGATTGGGTGTTGTTTTATGATTCCAGGTTTAAATATTTCAAAGGCAAGTTTATGACAAGATGGTTAGGACATTACACAGTGGAAAAATGTTTTGATAATGGTGCAGTTCAAATCAGAACCATAAATGAGGAAGGAATCCCCTTGCTTGTCAATGGTCACAAACTTAAAATTTACAAGAAGCCTTTTTCAAAGGTAGAGTTCATAAATTCAATAAGCAGAGAGGTGTATGTGATGGGAAACTCCATAGTTTCCCACACCTCCTAAAAAAATAAAAAAATAAAAAAGAATAAGTTTGTGGGTTGAAAACCTCGATGGAGGCAGCTCACTTGCTAAAAAAAAGAAGAGAAAAAGTGGATAAAGATCCATCGGTGAAAACCTCTCTGAGGCGCCCAAGGAAATTTTGTGGGTTGAAAACCTCTATGGAGGTAGCCCACTTTCTTTCAAAAAAAAAAATAAAGAGAAAAAGAACAAAAAAAAAGAAAACATTTACATCTCTGTGTTTTTTGTGTTTGTTTTTTTGCAGGTTGTTAATGGTTTCTAGAAACACATGGAAGCATTCATGTTCTTTTCCCTTCTTCTATCTTACCATCCATCCCATAATTCATTCCATTCATCTTCATAACTTCCTCCATCACCTCCATAAACCACACTCCTACATTATTGAGCACAATGTAGCAAGAAAAGGAACACACAAACGCAATGCTACAAACATCAGGAAGTTCCTTCAAAAAACAAAGTTGTTCATGGACTACCAAGAAGAACAAGAAGGAAAGCTACATAATAGACTCTAGGAGAATGATAATGCCACCCATGGCATCTCAAGAACCTCCTGCCACATCCACAACAGAGAGAAATAACAAGAAAAGATTAGAAGCTCACTCAAGAAGCTGCTCATTCAACAAGATGCTCATTCAGAGTACATGAATATGGTGAGGAACACAAAATCTAAAAGGCTTGTCTCCAAACTCCATCTCCTGCAACTGCCTTGGAAAAAACATGTAAACTCAAGTATAACTTCTCAACCCTTGCTATGGATCCATAATAGCCAACAGTAATTAATTTGCAGACTTAGAGTTTAAGAGGTAGAAATGTGGCCAGTTAACTCGACCACCACCATGAGGTATGGCTGGAATAAAACTGGAAGTACATGCTACCTGGGCATGCAAAATAAAATAATTTAAATCAAGTGGAGTAGAGGATAATGAGGGGAGGAAACACACAGTCCATCATGAACTAACAAAACAAGGAAACAACTATCTACAACAGAATTGGAGCCGAGCCGAGTTACATAAGCACTCCAAAATTAGTTGCGCTATCTAATAAAAGGAGATGTCCTCTAATCCAAACTAGTATATTGAAAATTTTTAAAGGGAGAGAGATTGACGGAAGCATGTAGCGCTTAAAGAAGAAGAGGAAAAACCAACAGAAACAAGAAGCACCAGAAGAAGAAGAGGAAGAGAGAAAGGGAAAAAGAAAAATAGAAGAGATGGCCATAGAGGTCATAGAGATAGCAGAAAGTGAGCAAGAAAAAGACTCATAACATAGCACCACATCCCCTCAATACAAAAATATATTTTCCACCATAGCTCCTCTGAGCGCGAAGAGAAAAAGAAAGACCTCTAGGTATTCCAAAGATGACAAGAATCAGAGAGAACCAAAAACTTCTCCCACAAGCCTGATTATCATTGAAGTATCACCAAGGGTAGAGGGAAGAATAGAATAGATAATTCTTAAGGAGCAACTACAAAAGGAATAGGTAGAGAATGTAGCACTAAAGGAGCAATTGCAGAAAAAAGGGGAGTAAGTAGCCACCATAGCAGACTTATGCATAGAAGTCGTTCAACACAGATTCCCTTCTGACTCATATGCTGTATACCTCAAGGAGCAATGGCTCCTATTTCAAATAAAAAATCTAGCCTCCAATGGATCCTACCTTTTTCAAGATTGTAGGTAATTCATGAATTTATACAAGCAAGCTAACATGGATGATCAAGCAAGGATGGAATAGTTTTATGTGCATAAACTTGTGTTGACAAATATAGATACTTGGGACCCCAATCCTACAATGGGGGATATGCAGTTGATGACTTTAGTATCTTGGATGATGAATGAGAACACTAGAGCAAAAGAAATATGGGGGGTCATGAGAAGAAGAAATAGATAACCCTTACATATCTGACCAGAACTGTTCAGCCCAAGAGGAGTTATCCTTAACCATCGAGAGATTGAAAGGGAACCTGCACTAGTTAAAAGCTACCTTCAGACTCGAACACAGGTAATAGGCCACTTTGATGATGTTTCTAGGTAGATAAAAGTTGAGTGCATTATGACTAGCAAGAGGAGATGGAAAAACCTCCTTCATAGCCTCAAGAATAGGGAGTACCATACTCCAGAAAGACTGAGGGATGCATTGGAAAGGGCACCATTATACAAGAGGGCCATGCAGGCCAAAAATATCCAATGGTTGGGACTAAAACTTAGCCCACCTTTTCTGTTGGGGTTGACTGATGAAAAGGACACAAATGCGCAAGATAGAGAATGGGAGAATGCAGAAAAGAATAATGGTTTTTAACCCCCTGGGGAAACTCCCACACTTATTCCTCAGGAAATTAGGGGGATTTTCAGAGCCTTAAAGGAAATGTAGGAGGAGGATTAGTTGCTCAGAGGATAAGCAACCATTCAGTAGGGGGGTGATGATGAGCTCCATCATTAGACATATTTGGAGGGGTTAATAGTAACATTTTTGCCTTCTTAGATCTCTTTTTCTTGCATTTTTATTATTATTTGGTTTTTTGATGCTAGTATAGGTGGTGATTAAGGCTAACATACTCTGAGTGCCTAATATAAGGTTGAGTGCAGAAAATCATGAATTATTAATAATTTTTATAAGGATTTTACCCTAAAGACTCGGAGGAGACAACAAAGAGGAATTAATGGAGGATTGTCCACCATCAAAGGCAGCTAAAGGATCCAAAAGATTCTCTCCAACAATTCGAATTCCAAAAGCAGCCAAAGGATCCCCAAGGATTCTCTCTAGCAATTTGAATTCTAAAGGCAACCAAGAAACTCAAAGAGGAGTGCACCCAATCCTTGTTCACTGGGAGTCAAGTGGACTCAATCACCATTTTATAGGGAGCTGTTGGTAGCTGCCCTGTAGAATAAATAGAGCAGAGCTAGAGCTAGGAAGAGTTAGTCTATTCTAGTCCGTAAGTCGGTTCCATTCAGAACTATTGTTGGGAGCTATTGAGCTTTTTGTTTTATTCAGGGATCAAACTTTCAAAGATGTATGTAGTTATTATTTTATGAAATGATAAAACTAATTTCATTCGAATGATTTAAGTTTCAGAGGGCTAGGCTTGTGTCTTAGGGCCCAATCCATGTGCCTCAACTTCTCTACTGTTACTATCTTTTCCTTTCTGTCATTTAGCTAGTTTCACTTCTGCCATTTAAGTTAGATATGTATTTAATATTTTCAGTGCTGTTTAGTTTGTCTTCTAGTGTGCTGTTGTAATTTTTAATTGCTTATGTGTAGTAAAATAGAGGAAAAAATCCAAAAGCTTTGGTCAAGCTTCCCCCCTCTCATCTCTGTTAGTAGAGTTCGAGCAAGGTAGACCTTCCCATAGGCAAAAATTACTTTCTGTTTGAGTTTCGGGAAGAAATTGCATTACCAAGTCTGAGTCCCTGTTTCATTTTTTTATCACACATTTCTATTTGTTTCCCTTGCATGAATCCATAGGTGTGTTACACCTCTGAGGACTACTCTTACGCCCCCATTCCCCTCCTTTTATTCTCATTTTAACATTGTACTTACCCTTTTTCCTAACGCACTTAAGCCCTTCGAGCCTTATTTCTTTGTTTTTCTCTGTTCACAGTTTCCTTACCTTTTTGTATGCAACACATGTGAAAAACCATTCAAAACCATCGAAAAAATGACCTCCGCCTTTTCTCCTCGAGTCTCCCGCCACTGTACATCGCACTTCACAAATCACAACATTTGGATTTTACCTTTAACACTTACCGCTCGTTCCTTGCGATTGCAATATTGGGAAATCACAAATCACACTTCGCACTCCTTACCTTTTACCTTTAATACTTACTACTCGTTCTTTGGATTGCGACATTGCGAAATCGCAAATTGCACTTCACACCATTTACCTTTTCCCCCTTAACACTTACTGCTGGTTCTTGCGATTGTGATATTGCGAAATCGTGGCCCGCTATCGGTCCCACCTCCATGTTGCCATTGAAAATCACACTTCACATCCTTTAGCTTTTACCCTTAACACTTACTACTTGTTCTTGCGATTGCGATACTATGAAATCACAAATCGAAAATCACACAATTTAACTTTTCGCATAACTCTTATCGCTCATTCCAATGATGCAATAACTCTGCCATGTCACTCATCACACTCCACACTTTGCAGAACTTACCACATCGCAGATCATAAGACAAAACTTTTACCACGTCGCCAATCAAACTTCACACATTTTAGTTCATTCTTGTTAATCCTTACAACTATTCCTTTAAACTTGGGATACTGCGATCCACGATCCTCCATGACACTCGTCACACTTCTCACTTTGCAAAACTTAGTTCATTCTTGTTAATCCTTACCGCCAGCCCTTTAAACTTGCGAAGTTGCGATTGTGACATCCCACATCGCAACTTTTTTCCTCCATCACACTCCACCATAGAATTTTTGAGTTTTGTCTGCTCCAAAGTCATTTCTCATGCCATCATAAATTTTTATAAGGGTTTAACCCCCTCTTTCCACTTCCAAGCCCCATTTCATGTGTTAAATCCCCCATTAGCCTCTTTTAGCCCTTTGCTTCCCTCCAAGTTGCAAATTAACTCTTTTTAATTATAATTAAGTCATGGATAGCCTAGTTGCATGGATAGAAGAATGGTATATAGATCATATCATAAGTAGAGTGTATTTAGCTGTTTGGCCAAGTTAAGTGTGGTTTAGGATTAGTTTCCTTTCTGCTATTTGTTTTCTGCAAATTAAATTAGTTTCCTTCCTATCATTTCTTTTTAGAAATTTAATTTAGTTTCTTATAGTAATTTCCTTCCTGCACAATAAATTAGTTCCATTTTTTTCATTTCTTTTCTGCAATTTAGTTTAGTTTCATTGAAGTGTGAGAGTATTCACTAAGAACCCCTAGAATTAGCACCCTTTCGTAAAGTAGAAGAGTATGACACAAATATAATGCATTTGCTGTGTATATAGCACTATCATCTCAAAGTTTGTACGAACCTCAGGTTGATAAAGTAAAGTAGGGCAGCCCTTGGGAGTTACAACACTCTTGGTGCAATACTAGGGCTCACCACCTAGATAGAAGTGAACCCTAGAAAATAAAAAACCATAATCCTAATTTATTAGTTTCCTCTAGGAATCCCTAATTATTCGATATGAATTCTAGGGTTTTGTAGCTATATGTTATAATAGAAACCCTAATTGAGTTTTTGAGTAAGGTTTTAGGGTTTGAATTAAACCCTACCCAAAAGACAGAATGAAGATAAATTGCATGTCAAAACCTTAGGACCAAAATGCTCCATGATATGTGTAAACCCTAGAATAGAAAATTTGATATCATGATTCTTGTATATTGTGCTTGGTTGTAGTTGTTAATGAATATTCCAGGTCCATGAAAATATTAAAAATATGACCTCATGATATTGATTAGCATAATATAAAGAGAAATATTTAGAAACCCTAATAATTTTAAAGTTCCTATCTAATGAGCATTAAAGAATGAAGTTGAATAAAACGAAAAAGGAGGTTGTTTGATTCCACTTGATTGGAGAATTGATAAATACCATTGTTATATATTTGTGATAATCATGAAGCATAAGGTCGACCAAGGTCCCATGTCTCATATTAAGACTAAGCATATTAAGGATTAATATGGGGACATGAAGCTACAGTATATTCCGACAAATATGAACATGTATTTGCTATTTTGACTAAATCTGTCATTGAGAAACTTGTATATTTTAGAAACATGATTGGATTGGTTAAGACATAATGAGTTTTTGTACCTTAGGCTTATGGTACTTAGGGCTGGTATCTTGGAAGGTAGATTATATTATACATAGGTCCCTGTTAGGGTTGGTACCTTGGAAGGTAGCCTAGATGGCACCTAGATCCCTTTTGGTATATTGGAAAATTATACCTAGAACCCTCTTAGGGTTGGTGTCTTGGCAGGTAGCATATATGACACCTAGATCCTTGATAAGTTAGTGTCTTGTAAAGTAGCCTAGTTGAAACTTGGATACTTTTTGAGGTGGTATCTTGGTAGGTATCCTAGATGATACTTGGAACCCTGTTTGAGTTTGTATCTTCGAAGGTTACCTAAATGACACCTGGATCATTGATAATTTAGAGTCTTGGCAGGTAACCTAGATGAAACTTGGATTCTTAAAAGTACCTTGGTAGGTAGCCCAGATGATACTTATATACCTTGGTGTTCACCCTAGATGGTATCAATATCTCTAAGCATTGTATAAATTGATTATGATACTCTTATTAGAACATTTCCACTTGAGGTCAACTTTGTACTATTAGTTTAACTATGAATACCTCCCTAGTTAAGAGGGAGTGTTGGAAAAATGTAACTATGCTCGATATTCATAATTATTACACTCATATAACTATATATATTTACTATACAATAAAAAATAAAAAGGAAAAATATAATTTTGAACGCATGGGTTCCATGCTCTATTTTTATTATCAATTAGGTCAAGCATATTCTTCATGCTTTGGAGTTTATTGAGTCAAAATTATCCTCGTCATATGTATAAGACCCTTATGAGCACATTGTATCAATAAAGAAACATTAATTTTGATTTAAAATTTTTTTTTTTGGACTTCGATCAGAAAGTCATCCTTGCGAAGTGAAGTCGGCCTAAAGAGGCATATTCGACAATATAAGAAAGGTATATATTAGGAGTATTCAACCTCTTTGGAAAATCATCCATCCATCTGGCTCAATTTGCACCAAAAATAGAAGCTAATCAAGAGTGAAGGAAAAGGAAGAATCTAGAAATAAGAAGAAAAATGTTTTAATTTTGAGCTAAAAGAGCTCGCACGTGCGAAATTTCTAGGGATTCATGCAAGTTGTAGGGACGAAGATTGTAGGCTGAGTTGCAAACTTGCAATAAGGAACCAAATCTTGTCCATTCTAAATTGGAAGGACCTTAACACTTGTTGACTTTGACTCTTTGAAGGAAGGAAGGATGTTAACTCTAGTTTAATTGAAAGGAAAATTTGGAAGGTTGAATTGGTGTTTGGTGGAAGTCCTAGTCTTATCCTAGTTATCTCATTTGATTTGTTTCCATAAGAAGAAGAAGAGTTTGATTGGGGTTTCCCCTGGGAAAGGTGTTTCGGCCCTGGATGAGAGCCTACATATTGTTGTTCTTGTGATTATCATGCTCTTTTTATTTAATGTTTGCTTGATGAAGAGAAGATAAAATAAGATAATATAAAATTGTCACAAGCTATTATCAAAGTAAGAAAATATTTTTCCGCCTTTTGATTTTCTAACAATCTGCAACATTAATATATAATTGTTTTCATTGCAAAAATTTAGTTTCTTGAATGCAATTAATGTGGTCTAAATTATTGCAACTTTTCTTTCCAAAAGTTTTACCCCTGCCGCCTTTAATTTCCTACAACTTTAATTATATAATTCGTACACTTGGATTCTTGAATCATCGCCTCTCGCTAGGCTATACCAATCAAAGTAAAAATTGATTAGTATTGTACCCCTACATTCACCTGATCAGGAAAGTCATAGATCTCATAGATTAGTGTGCATTAAAAGATAGAAGAACTATAAATTACATACATTATGCACGATACCTCTTAAGTTTGTATGAACCCAAGGCTGACATTTTAAAGTTGTGACTCTGAAGGTCACAACATCATTGTTGTAATATTAAGGTACATCACAATGAAAACAAATCTTTATTTTGCTAATTGAAGGGATTGTACTATGGAATTATGTATCTTTTGCATGTATAATAGTAGATCTAACCAAAATTGAAATGATTGTTAAATTTCCAATACCATTAACTCATTGAGATGTGAGAATTTTCTTAGGATATGCAGGTTAATATCTTTGATTTATAGAACATTTTAGTAAAATTTCTCTATACTTTTTTAATTACTTTCCAACAATGCCGTTTTTTATTATAATGCTAATTTTCAAACTACCTTTGAAAATATTAAAGAAAAATTGTCTACAACACTGGTACCAAGAGGGCATAATTGGGCTTTGTCATTCCATATCTCTATAGATTCATCAAAATAATAGTAGGAGTAATATTATCTAAAAAATAGAATATTTAGACCTATGTTATCTATTTAATTAGTAGAAATTTAGCCCTTGTTGAGCTGAATTATAGTATTACAAAAACAAATATATTGATAATTTTTCATGTGGTCAAAACGTTTCATCATTATATCACTAGGTACAAGATATTTTTCCATATAAATTATTCTACCATTTAGTATTTGATGAATAAACATACTACTAATGGTAGAATAGGAAGGTGCTTATTATTTTTGTAGGAATTCAATATTACTTTCATGGATCGACATGGAAGCTAAAAATAAGTAAAAAATTTAGTTCTGCACTGTAGTAATTGTAGTGAGATTGTGCCAATCATTGATCCTTTTCCAAATGAAGATTTTTTTTCTATATACATTAAAACTCCATGTTTTGTTGATGTAAAAAATTATATATCTTTAAGAAATTTACCATAAAAATTTATACTAAAAGAAAATAATAACTAAGAAAAGTGTTAGAAGATGGTTACGATATGTGTTAGAGAAGATGAAGTTTTAGATATTTTAAAATCTTGTCATGACGAACCTTGTCATGGGTATTTTGTAGATAAGAGAACCAATTAAAAAATATTTCT
The DNA here is from genome assembly GCA_034641835.2 of Pinus albicaulis. Lineage (NCBI taxonomy): Eukaryota > Viridiplantae > Streptophyta > Pinopsida > Pinales > Pinaceae > Pinus > Pinus albicaulis. The sequence continues at coordinate 334,902,176 of CM076574.1, read as the reverse complement.
GGGATATATAGGCCAACTCTTTTTAGATATTCTAGGTAATATGTCATAAGTTGTGATACCTATTAGCAAATGGGATGACCATGACCTTTTCATGAACTATACCTAGAATTGCAATTTCATGTGGAGACTTTTAAGAAATGGCCTCTAGGTTTCATAGTCCCTGTTGATAATCCTTCAATAGGAAAAAAGGTACATTTTAGTATATACTAATTATGTTAATAAATGGGTAGAAGCACTACAAGAAAAAAGGACATTGGTGAGGGGCGAAAAATGTCACCATAAGCTCATTGGTGACAGTCAAAAGATCCTTTGTCACTAAAAACTGAATGTCATTGATGGTGGAATCGCCAAAAGTATAGGTGTTGTGGTGACATTCAAAGTCCATCACCAATATTGATTTATATTGATGGATAGTGACCGTCACCATTTCATATGAGAAAAGATGACGGATCATAGCCTTGATTACTAAAAAACTAAATGTCACCAAAGGTGGTGTCACCAAAATCATGGTGTCATGGTGACATTCAAGGTCCATCACGAATATTGATTATAATGATGGATAGTGACCATCACCATTTCATATGAAAAAAAATGATTTATTTTGATGGAACTTTCATGGCTATCACTATTGGTGCATATATATGGTGACGTTCGTTGAACTTCACCATTTCATATTTGTTGAGGATCAAAAAATGTCATGATAAAATCATTGGTGATGGTCAAAAGAACCTCTGTCACCAAAAGACGCATTACCAAAAGCATAGGTGTTGTGATGAAATTCAAGTTCTATCACAAATAATGACTATAATGAGAGATAGTGGCCGTCACCGTTTCATATAAAAAATAATGATTTATGGTGACATACCTTTCATGATCGTCACTATTGATGCATGTATATGGTGGCGTTCATTGACCGTCACCATATCATATTTTGGTGAGGGTCGAAAAATGTCACCATAAGCTTAATGGTGATGGTCAAAAGATCCCCTGTCACTAAAAACTGGTCGTCGCTATTCCATATGGATATCAGGGCAGGATGGAATTGAGCCACCAAACTCCTGCTTTTAAAGCATGTGTTCTTCCATTGATCTAACACCTTTTAAGAATTAGAATTTTAAAAATTAGACCTTGAAAATTTATAATTTCTAAATTCTACAATTTTTGATAGATTAAAGTCTCTATAATATTTTACTAAACAAGAAAAACAACATCGAAGGTGCAGGTCCCTACCTAATGGTTATGGAAGTTATGAAAAATGGGTGGAGGGAAAAATAGTTATGTATAAGAGACTACATATGTTCAATTGAATACTCAATTAGAAGTGAAAGTTTGAAGACATTTATAGATTATAAATGACCTATAACTAGAAAATCAACCAAATATTGCAAATAAAATGTCATAAGTGGATGGCATATGGAAGAAGAACATTGATGAAGATATATGCAATATGTTAGAGGTTGAGTGAAGAAAAATCTCAATGTTGTTGCTATTGGGTGAATTTTTATAATTAGGACCTTTTCCTTTCCTTTATCAAGTAAAAATCCAAATTAAAAATAAAAAAATTTAGATATCTGAGTGTTATCTAAATTTCTGTGAAAAATGTAACACGAATCTCCGGGGACCATGAATCACATAGGGTAAAAATGAAATTTTGAATTTCACAAATCCTCACTCAAAACATGACAACAACAAACAAATAAAAAAAATGAAACTTATCACAATAAGAGAATTGTTGGAAAAATACCGAGAGGGGGGGGGGGGGGGGTGAATCAGTATTTAAAAACTCATAATAAACTTTTCTTTTCTTTACTGACTTCTACACGTGAATTCACTTAGTCCAACAAGCCTATGTACGTGACTTTATTTAAGGAAACTTGTGTATGCCCATTCAAATTCTAATTTAGATATATCTTCAGAACTTTACTTAGACTAGTGCATTAATGATTCATCATACATTTAGTAAGCAGTAAACATGTGTAGTGATAACAAAATAAATCATCACACATAAGAAACACACATGAACACCAGGATTTAAGGTGGAAACCCAATGTGGGAGAAAACCACCACTTCTTTCACCTATGTCTTCAATATTTATTATATATAAAACTGCTTACAATCTTGTACATGCAAAAAATCATACCACTACATAGGCACCTGCCTATAAAAGGCGTCAACCTTCACTCGTTCTCCAGTTGCTACTGGAAGGGAGCTCCAATCCCTGGATCTTACTTACCAGCCACCACTGGAAGAGAGCTACAAACCCTTGATCTAATCACCAGCTCCTACTAGTTGGAAGATTCAATTTCCACACTGAAGGTTCTGAACCGCAGAACCACTGCAGACCAAGTTTCGTAAATTTTCACACTAGATTAAACAACCTTTAATTCAACACAAATTGTAGAACAATTGAAGCAAACATCAACCCAATTTGAAGAGAACAATGTGATCAATGTAACCAAAACAAAAAACTAAACCCAGACTTCCTTGAGTGAAGAAAAATCTCAATGTTGTTGTTGTTGGGTGAGTTTTTATAATTGGGACCTTTTCCTTTCATTTATCAAGTAAAAATTCAAATTAAAAATTAAAAAGTTTAGATATCTGAATGTTATCTAAATTTCTGTGCAAAATGTAACACGGATCTCTGGGGACCATGAACCACATAGGGTACAAATTAAATTTGGTATTTCACAAATCCTCACTCAAAACATGACAACAACAAACAAATAAAAAAAATGAAACTTATCATAGTAAGAGCATTGTTGGAAAAATACTGAGTGGGGGGGGGGGGTGTGGGGGGTTGAATCAGTATTTAAAAACTCATAATAAAATTTTCTTTTCTTTACTGATTTCTACACGTGACTTCACTTAATCGAACAAGCCTAGGTACACGACTTTATTTAAGGAAACTTATGTATGCCCATTCAACTTATAATTTAGATAAATCATCAGAACTTTAATTAGACCAGTGCATTAATGATTCATCATACATTTAGTAAGTATTAAACATGTGTAGTGATAACAGAATAAATCATCACACAAGAAAAACACATGAACACCAATATTTAAGGTGGAAACCCAATGTGGGGGAAAACCACTGCTTCTTTTGCCTCTGTCTTCAATATTTATTATATATAAAACTGCTTACAATCTTGTACTAGCATAGAATCATACCACTACGTAGGCACCTACCTGCAGAAGGCTTCAACCTTCACTCTTTCTCTAGTTGCTACTAGAAGGGAGCTCCAATCCCTGGATCTTGCTTGCCAGCCACCAATGGAATGGAGCTACAAACCCTTGATTTGATTACCAACTCCTACTGGTAGGAAGATTCGATTTCCACACTGAAGGTTCTGAACCTCAGAACCACTATAGACCAAGTTTCATAAATTTTCACACTGGATTCAACAACCTTTAATTCAACACAACTTGTAGAACAACTGAAGCAAACATCAACCCAATTCGAAGATAACAATGTGATCAATGTAACCAAAGAATATAACTAAACCCAGAATTCTGCATCAACACACAGAATAAACTGCAAACATGATCATTCATAAGTCAGTTGTATATTCTAATTTACTTACGGCAACCAGCATGTATACACACTTTTCTGTGGAGAAACGTGCGTATAGATCTCAATATATTAAGTTTAGATTTTTGAATCAGAATCAGAATTGATCAGAGATATTATGACATATTTTTTCAGTTTTACAGAGCCTTCATATAGTTAGAAGCATCAATCATTTGTCACTCAACCAAACATTGATCTTTAATCATAATCAACTAGCAGTATAAACAATACTCAAATAACCCAGATCTATATGAAGACATCATTGACAAACATCATAAAAAAAGAAAAAATGATCAGATATTTTCTTCAACATTATTTAGAAAAACCATGGCTTGCATACACACCTTCCATAAGACATATCCACGACTATACGTGCTTTTTCCGAAACCAACTTGCGTATAGATATCAATATTTTTACTGAATATATACGCGCCTCTGCAGAACTGAACCTGCGTGTATTCGCGCCTTCCTTGAGTCAAACCCACGTAAAGATCTGTAAATAATTCAAGTCTACACAACACTTCAAATATTCAAACTTACTGAGATAATACCCTCCACAACAACAAACATGTGCCATACCACAGATCTAAACAAGTCATAAGCAGATCATGCAAATACATAGTCATTTAAGGTCTATAGATCCTGATCCATCATTGTATTCATGAGTGCATCACAATGTAAAATCTATCTATTGATTATAGCCCATTCCATGCAAATATACTTCAGATCAAAGTATTCAATCAATTTACATACTCATGCAAGCTTAGCACTATGAGCTTCACCTCCTTATATAATTTCAGCCTTAGCCAATACCATGAGCCAAAACCACACAAGTGTCAATGGTATTCTTGGACAAGATCAAATAACTGTTATTTAACTCAATATTGTGGGCTAATACCATGGTAAAGACCCCCAGTATTTTAAAATTAGTGTGCTATCACATACAGGACTTTGCCTCTTCGTACCGCGTATATATCTTCAATTATGTACTTTGTCCATCTTATGATTCTGATCTATAAAGCTTTTGTCCCTTCATTATGAAATTATGTTCCATTACTTTATCACCTCTGAGCTTATCCAGAAACCATATACTTGGTATTTTACAAGTGGGTTTCCATCAAGGACAACACATGCATCATAATTCCAACAATGTACCCCTTTGGACTTGATGGAAACCATGTTGGTGTTTGATCACCACACCTTGTAGATGCATGTTGAACACATAAACATAAAAAATAGACACATAAACATAAGAAATACTCAAACATCAAGTGAATCTCCGCCTTTGACATCAAGGGAAAAGGGCGAACCAATGCTGAAACAAGGTTTCTCTTTCGTTGTAGAAATACGAGCTTTGTAGATCTGATCTGCACTATACTGACCATGCTACCCCTAAGCACATGATGAATCTTCAGATATATTTTGAATGATACTTTAACTCAACAGAGTATGACCTTCCCTATCACCAAGGACCCACATCAAGCACCCAACCACGTGAGATTACATATTTGACTCAATTTCCCAACCAAGTGGGATTACATATTTGACTCAATCTCCCAACCAATTGGGTTTACATGTATGAAAAATTCCATACATGACAGAAAATTAAAATATTTACATCATAGGTCTCAACATGACCTTTAATTCAAAGTACATAGATGAATTTTATAACCAAGACCAAAGGACCTCAATAGAGAGAGATCATCAAACAAACTTCAGAAACATAATGCCAACTTTCGATTATACCCAACAAGGCTAATATTGCTGGGAAAAATACTAAGAGGGGGTTGAATCAGTATTTAGGGCTGAACACTTTTTTTTTTCTTTTCTTTCTCTTAAAACCATATGTTACAGAACTGCATCCAAAATGTATGTCCAGATATCTTATTATGTCTTTACTTAGAGTATTGCATCAAATAAGCATTAAGCATGAACAGAAATAACAGAACAAACCATCAAACATAAACAACACATATGAACACCAGGATTTAAGGTGGAAACCCAATTCTGGAGAAAGCCACTGCTTATAGAGAAAGCTTCTTACAATTTTATGCTGGTGCAGAATCATACCAGCATGCAGGCACCCACCTGCAGAAGGCTACAACCTTCTCTCGTTTACCAGCCTTTCCTGGAAGGGAGCTACAACCCCCTGTTCTCGTTTACTAGTTACCACTGGAAGGGAGATACAACCCCCTTACTGAAGGCTTCAACCCTCAGCATCACTGCAGACCACGCTTCATCCACTTCCACACAACATACCTTGAAGGCCACCAGATTTATTTAATTTCTTCAGAGGTGCATCCTTAATTCAGCAATCTGTTACCCATTCCATATAGATATACTTCATAGTGAAGTATTCATTCAAAAACCTTATACGTTCTTCATGATTTCGTCAGTCGATTTAACTAGGGATTAATCATCATCTAATTTAAAGATCTTGATCAATCATCATATTCACAGGTGTGCCATAGATACAGATATATCAATGTTTATTCATATAGATATATCTAAAAGAGATTCGTTTATTATCAACCCTTTTGCACGCACACTATTCTTCATAATTCTCATCACCTTATATAGTTTTCGCCTTTGTTAAAACCATGGGTCAAAATCATTCAATTACTAATGGTATTCCTGAACGGTATTTCCTTTAGCACCCTTACGTACGTCTTTGATTTCTTTTTAATTTATTTATCAATTTGAAGAAATTGATAAATAAATATATTTACAATTTTGAACAGAAATTTAGGATTAAAGTTAACGCTTCGCATTTTAACGCTTTCAAATAATATGGTAAACCTTTGACCCCGGGCCCACAAATATAGTCAATATCCAATCAAATATGCGAACGGTACCATAATTAAATTTCGTGCAAGTCCAGGGTCCGATCACTGTTAGGTTAGCAAGCTTCCAGATCAACGGTGTATATGCATATCGCTTGACCTCCAATGCCGAACGTTAACGTGCGAAGGCCCGCCGTACCTGTGTTAATCTTCGTGCACTTTCAACAAATGATGGTCGTCCGATGACCCCTTCCCAGATCAGCAACGCTCAACAATATCGCTGGGCGTCCTGGGTCGAACTATAACGCGCGATGGCCCGCTGTACTGTAGTTAGTTTCCGCACAACTTTATCAAATGACCACCGTCCGATGGCTTCCCTTAGATCAACGGCGCATAGCAATATCGCTGGACATCCTGGGTTGAACGATAACGCGCGATGGCGCATAGTGACAAGCGGTTTTCCATGGGTCCACCTCGCCATTCATCAATGTTTCTATGGAATCGCTCCCCAACCAGGAAATACCGCCCATCACCGAAAGGTGGTGCGATGAAAAATGTAAACTGCCTTCACTATTCACTCGGTCATGGTTCCGCTCTTCCATGCAGGGTTTTGTCGCTCTTCCTTTTGTTATGTTCCACCTCTTTCCTTCCAGGTTCCATCTGTTCTATTGGAAGAGGTTCTCCTCTTCGCGCAGTCATGATGTTTCTTCATATTACAGCGTCGTTCCTCGGCGTTCCTTTAATCCATCTACTCCGACGCATAGCTCCGCCATACATAACCCTTGTGGCTATGTTTTACAGTGCTCAAAAGCATTGAATAATAACGTTAATCGATCCAGACGGACATGATCAATCACCAGGATACTCTAACAATCCTCCACAGAGATCACATGTGATCCAGCCTTTCCACAGGAGTTAAACCCATATTCTCATGAATGGTTCGAATAGCGAATTTTACTAGTAAATGCACAACTACGAAAGGTACTCTCCACATAGAGTTAAACCACAGATGCACAATGACACTGAGATAATTCCTCAGATGATTCTACCAGAAGAATTCTCCTTCGTTGCCAATTCCTTTGCCATCAATGACAAAATTTCCAACAATCTCCCCCTTTGGCATTGATGGCAACATTCTGCCTCTGTTTCCCCCTTTATTTTCTTTTCCTCCCCCTTTGACATCAATGGTAAAGGGTTAAGCAGAGCTAATCGGAATTATGGTATTGCGGGGGCACAGACAGTGCCATACATATTGTGGGGCAAATGATACCAAGATCCTATGTACCGATAATACCATACTCTCCCTGAGATCATGCAACATATTCTAACATAATTAGAATGCAAACCATGCATCCTTTTCATATGACCAATGCTCCCCCTTAGCCTGTGCATTCAGAGATGCCTAACAACACCTCACAACCAATTTAATCTTCTGTATTTAAGTAGACCTAATCCTCTGCATGGCAGAGACTACTCCCAGTTTTTGTCTGAGATATTCGAATGCTTCCCTGGGTAGAGGTTTGGTAAATATATCAGCAACTTGTTCTTTGGAGGAAACATACTCCAATTTCAATTTTTGTTCAAGCACTTGTTCATGTAAGAAGTGATATTTGATGGGAATGTGCTTGGTCTTGGAATGCATAACAAGATTCTTTGAGATATTGATGGCACTTGTATTATCACACATAATGGAGATAGGAGGTGAACATTCGATTTGAAAGTCTTGTAAGGTCTGCATCATCCAAAGAAGTTGAGTGCAACATGATGCGGCAACCACATATTCTGCTTCTGTTGTGGATAAGGCAATAGAGCTTTTCTTCTTGCTAAACCAAGATACTAACCAGGGCCCCATATAGAATGCACCACCACTAGTGATTTTCCGATCATCAACACTTCCAGCCCAATTTGCATCAGTGTATGCATGAAGAGTAAGATCAACATTCTTTGGATACTATAGTCCAAAGTCTTGAGTTCCTTGTAGATATTTGAATATTCTTTTCATAGCTTGAAGATGAGACTCCTTTGGATTATCTTGGAATCTTCCAACAATCCCAACTGCATGCATGATGTCTGGTCTTGTCCCAGTGAGATAAAGTAGACCTCCTATCATAGATCTATATTTTGGTTGATTCACCGTGGGGAAATAATCATTAGAACTGAGATTACATCTGGTTATCATTGGTGTACTTACAGGTTTGCAATCTTCCATGCCATACTTCTTTAAGATTTTCTTAAGGTATTTTGCTTGTGATAAGAATATGCCATCTGTTGCTTGTTGCACTTGCAAGCCAAGAAAGAATGTTAGTTCCCCAAGTAAAGACATTTCAAATTCTTGCTGCATATCAGAAGCAAATTTCTGACTCATAGACTCTTCATTACTTCCAAAAATGATATCATCAACGTATACAACCACAATCAATAGTTTTTCATTTTCAATTTTTGTGTATAAGTTGTTATCAGCATACCCTTTTGAAAATCCTTGTTGATGAAGATATTTGTCAAGACGATAGTACCATGCCCTTGGAGCTTGTTTGAGACCATATAGAGCCTTTTTAAGTCTACAAACAATTTTTTCATCATTTCCCAAAATGAATCCTTCTGGTTATTCTATATAAACTTCTTCTTCTAGATCACCATTGAGAAAAGCAGATTTAACATCCATTTGATAAACTTTGATTTGTTGGAAGCTTGAAAAAGAAAGAAACATTCTTATGGCTTCAAGTCTGGCTACAGGAGCAAAATTTTCTTCAAAGTCTATACCTTCTTGTTGAGCATACCCTTTGCAAACAAGTCTAGCTTTATTTCTTATAACATCCCCATTCTCATTTAACTTGTTTTTGAATATCCATTTAGTTCCAATGGCATTTTTGTCACGAGGTCTTGGTACTAATTCCCAAGTGTGATTCTTCTCAATTTGATCAAGCTCTTCATTCATGGCTTGAATCCAACAATCATCTTTGTAGGCTTGAATAACATTGCGTGGTTCAATAGTGGACAGAAATGCCAGATTGCTAGAAGATCCCACAAGAGTCCTTCTTGTTTGTACACCTGATCCCTTTTCTCCAAAAATTTGAGATTCTGGATGATTCTTTTGAACATATCTAGATGGAGCTTTTTCAGATAAATCATCTTCGGGTTCTTCATTGGGTTCACTATCTATATCATCCTTATTTGATGTAGAAGGATATGTGTCATCATCATCTTCATCTGTTGTTTTCTTTTCTTCTTTTGGAGCTGCAGGAGACTCATCAATAACAACATCAATACATTCAACAATATTCCGAAGTCTTTTATTGTAACATTTATATGCCCTACTCCTAGAGGAGTAACCAAGAAATATTCCTTCATCTACTCTGGGTTCAAACTTGCCAAGTTTTTCATCATTATTCTTGATAAAGCATTTGCTTCCAAAAATTCTAAAATGCTTTATAGTGGGAGGATTACCATACCAGAGTTCATATGGAGTTTTATCACTATTTACATGAACATGTGCCTTGTTGAGAATGTTTACTGTTGTATGTGCTGCTTCTCCCCAAAATGTGTCAGGTGTTCCGGAATCATCAAGCATAGCTCTAGCCATTTGTTGAACTGTTCTATTCATTCTTTCTGCAACACCATTTTGTTGTGGAGTCCCAGCTACAGAAAACTGTCCTTTTATGCCATGTTGTTCACAAAATTCAAGGAATTCATTTGATGTATATTCTCCTCCTCGATCAGATCTGAGACACTTGATTTTTAGATCTAATTCATTTTCAACTAGTGCTTTAAAGATCTGAAATTTCTCAAATGCTTCATCTTTGTGTTTAAGCAGCCCAATCCAACACATTCTAGAGAAATCATCAATGAATAAGATATAGTATTCTTCACCACGTGGTGACTTTTTCCTCATAGGTCCACATATGTCAGTATGAATGAGTTCAATAGGCTTACTTTATGATCCTTCCTTGGCATTAAATTGTACTCTGGTTTGCTTACCGAATTGACAAGATTTGCATATGATATTTTCAGGTAGAGTAATATTGGGAAAATCACGAACAACTTTAAGTCTGCTTGATTTGTTGATTTGAGAGAAGCTCAAATTCCCCAACCTTCTATGCCATAGCCAATTTTCTGAAGATTTACTCAAATAACATTGTTCTTTGCAGTTCTTCAATACATACAGGTTGTTTGGAGTTCTTTTTCCTTTTATAATTGCTTTACCTATATCAAGATCACATACCACACATTATTTTGAACTGAAGACAACTTCAGTTCCTTGATCACACATTTGACTTACACTTAACAAGTTATGCTTTAATCCATCCACATACATGACTTCATTAGCTTTCACCTTTTCTTTTAGAAAAACAGACCCTTTTCCCTTAATGACTGCAAGAGTATCATTTCCAAATGTAACATTCTTTTCCTTTTCTAGAGCACTATATGCAAGAAGTTTGGTTTTATCACCTGTCATGTGTCTTGAGCATCCACTATCAATGTACCATTGGTTTTCTTCATCTTCTACAAATAACGCTATGCCACAATTTTCAACTTGTAATTCCTTCTTTTTCCATACTTTGGAGCTTGAAGGTACATGTTATTTTGGCTGAACTTTGCTCCTGCATTCAGATTCTTCATGGCCAAAGTTATTGCAATAAGCACATTCAACTTCATTTTGAAGAGGAGAAAAGTTGTTATATGTATTCTTCTTTGTTCCAATATCAATCCTTTTCTTTCTTGCTTCTCTTGTCTTGATGGTTTTATATGCAACACATTGAACAACTTTATGACCAAAATTGTGACATGAGAAACATTGTCCATTGAAGAAGAAATTTCTGCGATCATGAAATCTTCTACTTGAATTTACTTGTTGATTGGTGTTTCTTTGAAAGATATTCCTGTTAGTGTTCTTTGAATTGAGATGATCATGCTTTACCTGTAAAGATTCTTTATTCCCTTGCTGAGTGGCAGAATGTTGTAAACCAGCTGTAGCTGCTTTTAGATAATTTGGTGTTGAAGCCTGAGAAGATTCTCCGATATATCCAAGACCTGTCTTTATAAGAGGAGAACGTTGTACCTTGATAATATCATCTAAGGTTTCAGATCCTTTAGCAAATCTAAGATTCAGAGTCTTTACTTTCTCAAGTTCTTTTCTTAAACTTACTACTTCACACTCTAATTTCTCATTGTGTTTCTCCTTTTCTTCAAGCTGATTTTTCAGAGTTTCTATGGTTATTTTACTCTCTTCTAAGCAGATTTTGAGTTTATTGTTTTCATCAAGAAAATCACTATCTTCTAGAGCATCCACAAAAGTATCTTTTTCTTCTCTAGATTCTTTTTCAAATGCCATGAGAAGTCTAAGATCTTGTTCACATTCTTCCTCACTATCAGATAACCCATCACTATCTTCATGAGTATAGTAACTCTTTCTAGTGCTAAAACGATTCTTATTCCTTCTTTCTACTTCCTTCCCCTTTTTATGTGTTTCTTTATAAGGACACTTAGCGGCATAATGACCAACTCTTCCACAATCAAAACATTTGAAAGGAAGCTTACCTCTGAACCGTCCTATGCCAAGTTGAAGTTTCTTTACAAAGTTTATCTCATCTTCTTCTGAGATATATCCTGATCCTTCTGGTTTTTGTACTTCCTTCCCTTTTGTAGAAGTTCTAAAGACTGCTTCTTTGACTTCAGATGGTCCTCCTCTTCTCATTTCATATGCAGTTAGTATGCCATGAAGTTGCACCATAGTAAGATTTTGAAGATCCTTCTTTTCTTCAAGAGCAGAAACTTTTGACTCAAATTTTGTCGTTAGTGATCTTAAGACTTTCTCAACCAAAGTAGATTTGGTTATTGTTTCTCCCAGATTTCTCATACGATTTACAATATCATCAAGACGTAAAAATAAATTGGCAATGCTCTCCTCATTATCCATTTTTAGATTCTCATATTGAATTCTGAGAGTTTGGAGTTTAGCACTTTTTACCTTTGCATCACCTTCATAACTTAGAATGATTTTGTCCCATGTTTCCTTTGCTGTATTCAGCTGCATGACTTTGACAAATTCTGATTCAGTTAGACTTCCCAATAGAGCATTGACTGCCTTTGCGTTTGTTTCATAATTCTTTCTTTCCGTCGGATCTGTTGGTACTGCAGCTGGATATTGATATCCTCCTTCAACAATTGCCCATACCTCTGCTCCCAGAGACTAAAGATAGGATCTCATCCTTGTTTTCCAGAAGATTAAATTTTTTCGTTAAAGAGCGGAGGCCTGATAGATGCTGTTCCATCTTGATTGCTCATCTTGCTTGATCTTCCTTCTAGCGGCTAAGATTTTTCAGAAGTACCTATTCTGATACCAATTGTTGGGAAAAATACTGAGAGGGGGGTGAATCAGTATTTAGGGCTAAACAATTTTTTTTATATTTTCTTTCTCTTAAAACCATATGTTACAGAACTGCATCCAACATGTATGTCCAGATATCTTATTATGTCTTTACTTAGAGCATTGCATCAAATAAGCATTAATCATGAACAGAAATAACAGAACAAACCATCAAACATAAACAACACATATGAACACCAGGATTTAAGGTGGAAACCCAATTCGGGAGAAAACCACCGCTGCTGTAATCTCAGTCTTCAATATTTATTATAGAGAAAACTTCTTACAATTTTATGCTGGTGCAGACTCATACCAGCACGCAGGCACCCACCTGCAGAAGGCTACAACCTTCTCTCGTTTACCAGCCTTTCCCGGAAGGGAGCTACAACCCCCTGTTCTCGTTTACCAGTTACCACTGGAAGGGAGCTACAACCCCCTTACTGAAGGCTTCGACCCTCAACATCATTGCAGACCACGCTTCATCCAATTCCACACAACATACCTTGCAGGCCACCAGATTTATTTAATTTCTTTAGAGGTGCATCCTTAATTTAGCAATATGTTACCCATTCCATACAGATATACTTTAGAGTGAAGTATTCATTCACAACCCTTATACGTTCTTCATGATTTCGTTAGTCGATTGAACCAGGGATTAATCATCATCTGATTTAAAGATCTTGATCAATCATCATATTCATAGGTGCACCATAGATACAAATATATTAGATTTTATTCATACAGATATCTCTAAAAGAGATTCGTTTATTATCAACCCTTTCGCATGCACACTATTCTTCATAATTCTCATCACCTTTTATAGTTTTCACCTTTATTAAAACCATGGGTCAAAACCATTCAATTACTAATGGTATTCCTGAACGGTATTTCCTTTAGCACCCTTACGTACCTCTTTGATTTCTTTTTAATTTATTTATCAATTTGAATAAATTGATAAATAAATATATTTACAATTTTGAACAGAACTTTAGGATTAAAGTTAACCCTTCACATTTTAATGCTTTCAAATAATATGGTAAAAATTTGACCCCGGGCCCAAAAATATAGTCAATAGCAAATCAAATATGCGCAGGTACCATAAGTAAATTTCGCGCAAGTCCAACGTCCGATCACCGTTAGATTAGCAAGCTTCAAGATCAACGGTGTATATGCATATCACTCGACCTCCGATGCCGAACGTTAACGTGTGATGGCCCGCCGTACCTGTGTTAATCTTTGCACACTTTCAAAAAATGATGATCGTCCGATGACCCCTTCCTAGATCAACGGCGCTCAATGATATCGCTGGGCATCCTGGGTCAAACTATAACGCGCGATGACCCACTGTACTGTGGTTAGCTTCCGTGCAACTTTATCAAATGACCACTGTCCGATGGTTTCCCTTGAGATCAACGGCGCATAGCAATATCGCTGGACATCCTGGGTCGAATGATAACGCGTGATGGTGCGCAGTGACAAGCGATTTTCCATGGGTCCACCTCGCCATGCGTCAACGTTTCTATGGAATTGCTCCCCAACCAGGAAATAATTCTCATCATCGAAAGGTGGTGCGATGAAAACCGTAAACTGCCTTCACTATTCACTCGGTCATGGTTCCGCTCTTCCACGCAGGGTTCCGTCACGCTTCCTTTTGTTATGTTCCACCTCTTTCCTTCCAGGTTCCGTCTGTTCTATTGGAAGAGGTTCTCCTCTTCGCGCAGTCACGATGTTTCTTCATATTACAACCTCGTTCCTCGGCGTTCCTTTAATCCATATACTCCGACTCATAGCTCTGCCATACATAACCCTTGCGGCTATGTTTTACAGTGCTCACAAGCATTGAATAATAACTTCAATCGATCCAGACAAACATGATCAATCACCGAGATACTCTAACAATCCTCCACACAGATCACATGTGATCCAGCCTTTCCACAGGAGTTAAACCCATATTCTCATGAATGGTTCGAATAGCGAATTTTACCAGTAAATGCACAACTACGAAAGGTACTCTCCACACAGAGTTAAACCACAGATGCACAATGACGCTGAGACAATTCCTCAGATGATTCGACCAGAAGAATTCTCCTTCGTTGCCAATTCCTTTGCCATCAATGACAAAATTTCCAACAAATACTCCCCTTGAACCTATGAAACCCATTCATCAAAGCATCTTCATAGAGAAGATAAATATCAAAGAGGAAAATGTAACCTTCAAAACATAACAACAGATTGTAGACATCAACACCTGATCAATAGAGCTAAATCATAACGGTCATCAACATGAAAAAGTCTATTTTGGAGGCTGACACACTGATTTCATGATAGAGAGATTCATGCACGAATGTATGAAAATAGATTCACGTATATACGTGACTATACGTCAAGCAACTTGCGTACTGAAATCAAACTTCTAAAAAATCATCTGAAAAGTAGATCATATAAGTTTAATAACATAATGTGGTAGAGGCAACTCCCAATTTCTGTCTGATATATTCAAATGCTTCTCTAGGAAAATGTTTATTAAATATGTCAGCAACTTGTTCTTTGGAGGGAACATACTACAATTTAACCTTTTTGTCAAGCACTTGTTCCTGTAAAAAGTGATACTTAATAGGAATATGCTTGGTTTTGGAGTGCATAACAGGATTTTTTGAGATACTAATAACGCTTTTATTATAACATGGGATGGATATGGGTGGATAACATTTAATTTGAATGTCTTGTAATGTCTTCATCATCCAGAGAAGTTGTGTGCAACATGATGCAACAACCACATATTTTGATTATGATGTAGATAAAGCAATGGAACTTTGTTTCTTGCTGAACCATGATACTAATCGGGGCCCCATATAAAATGCACCTCCACTAGTGCTTTTTCGGTCATCAAAATTTCTAGCTTAGTCCACATCTTTGTAAGTATGAAGGGTAAGATCAACATTTTTGGGATACCATAGAAAAAAGTTTGTGTTACTTGGAGATATTTGAATATTAATATTTTTACTTCCTGAAGATGTGATTCCTTTGGATTGACTTGGAAAGGTCCAACAATCCCAACTGCATGCATGATATCTGATCTAGTGCCTGTTAGATAAAGAAGACTCCTAATTTTTTATCTGTACTCTGATTGTTTCACCATGGGAGAATCATCATGAGAACTTAGGTTATATCCGGTCATCAATGGAGTACACACAGGTTTGCAGTCTTCCATCTCATACTTCTTTAAAATCTGCATGAGATATTTTGTTTGTGAGAGAAAGATGCCATCTTTTTCTTGTTGCACTTGTAGACCAAGAAAATATGTTAGTTCCCCAAGTAAAGACATTTCAAATTCTTGCTGCATAACATAAGCAAATTTTTGACTCATGGATTCTTCATTACTCCCGAAAATGATGCCATCAACATAAACACCAATAATTAACAATTTTTCATCCTCAATTTTTTTGTACAAGTTACTGTCTGTAGATCCTTTTGTGAAGCCTTGTTTTTGAAGATATTTGTCAAGATGATAGTACCATGCCTGTGGAGGTTGTTTTAACGCATATAGAGCCTTTTTGAGTTTGAAAACAAGTCTTTCATCATTCCTTGGAATGAATCCTTCTGATTGTTCTATATATACTTCTTCTTCCAGGTCAACATTAAGGAAATCAAATATTACATCCATTTGATAAACTTTGAAATGTTGAAAACTTGAAAATGCAAGAAACATTCTTATGGCTTCAAGTTTGGCTACTAGTGTAAATATTTCTTCAAAGTATATACCTTCTTTTTGAGCATAACCTTTAGAAACAAGTCTAGCTTTGCTTATAATGACATCTCCATTTTAATTTAACTTATTTTTGAATATCCATTATGTCCCAATAACATTTTTATCATGAGGCCTTGGAACCAATTCCCAAGTATTATTATTTTCAATTTGATCCACTTATTCATTCATGGCCTTAATCCAACATTCATATTTACTAGATTAATTTACATTTTGTGGTTTAATGGTGGATAATAGTGCTAGATAACTAGGATATCCCACAAGTGTTCTTCTTATTTGTACGCCAGATTCCATTTCTCCCAAAATTCGAGATTCTGGATGATTCTTTTGAATAAAACTGAATGGAGACTTTTCTTTATCCGATGTTTCTTCTTCTGATGCTTCATTAGTTTCTTCTTCTATATCATTGTGATTTTATGTGGGAAATAATTCATCATCATCATCATCCTATTTTGTTGTTATTTCCTTTTTGGGAGCTGTGCATGCTTCATCAATCACAATATCAATACATTCAACAATTTTTCGAAGTCTCTTATTGTAGCATTTGTATCCTTTAATTCTAGAAGGGTAACCAAGAAGTATTCCTTCATTTTCTCTAGCTTTAAACTTACCGAGTTTTTCATCATTATTTTTTATGAAACATTTGCTTCCAAAAAATCTAAAGTGCTTCATAGTGGGAGTATTACCATTGCAAAGTTCATAAGGAGTTTTATCACTATTGACATAGACATGGGCCCTGTTAAGAATATTTATTGCGGTATGAGCAACTTCACCCCAAAAGGTGTCAGGAGTTCCAAACCCATCAAGCATAGCACAAGCCATTTGTTGAACTATTCTATTAATTATTTCTGCCAAGTCATTTTGTTGAGGAGTTGCAACTACAAAAAATTGTATTTTTATGCCATATTATTCACTGAAATCAAAGAATTAATTTGATATGTATTCTCCTCCTCGGTCAGATCTGAGACATCTGATTTTCAGATCTAATTCATTTCCAACTAATGCTTTTAAGACCTTAATTTTTTCAAATTCTTCATCTTTGTGTTTCAATAAACCTATCCAACACATTCTATAAAAGTCATCAATGAATAAGATATAGTATTGTTCACCATGAGGTGACTTTTTCTTTACATGTCCACACAAATTAGTATGTACAAGTTCAAGAGGCTTACTCTCTAATCCTTCGTTGGCGTTAAATTAAACTCTCGTTTTCTTACCGAATTGGAATGAATTACCCATGCACAAAATAATAGGCACTTGGAAAGAATATAACATATACCCAACATGAAAATCATCCATCCATCTAGTTCAATTTTCACCAAAAATAGAATTTAATCAAGAGCGAAGGAAATAGAAGAAGGAAGAATATAGAGAGAATAATAAAAAAGTTTGAATTTTGACCTAAAAGAGCTCACATGTGTGAAATTTATAGGGATTTGTGCAAGTATCAGGGACAAAGATTGTAGGCTGAGTTGCAGAACTGTTGTATGGAACCAAATTTTTTCCATTGTAAATTGGAAGGACCTTGAATCTTGTTGGCTTTGACTCTTTGAAAAATATATTTTTAAGGAAGGAAGGACATTAACTCTAGTTTAATTTAAACAAAGACTTTGACTCTTTAAAAGGAAAATTTGGAAGGTTGACTTGGTGTTTGGTGGAAGTTGTAGTATTGTACTAGTTATCTCATTTGATGTTTTTCCATAAGAAGAAGAAGAGTTGTAATGGGGTTTCCCCTAGGAAAGGGGTTTTGGCCTTGGATGAGATCTTACATATTGTTGTTCTTGTGATCATCATGCTATTTTGATTTGATATTTATTTTACCCCTGGCGCCTTTAATTTCCTACAACTTTAATTCTATAATTACTACACTTGGATTCTTGAGTCGTAACTTCTTGCTAGGCTATACCAATCAAATTAAAACTTGATTAGTATTATCCATGCATTCACCTGATCAGGAAATTCATAGATCTTATAGATTATTGTTCATTAAAAGATAGAAAAAAACTATAAATTACATACATTATGCATGATACCTCTTAAATTTGTATGAACCCAAGGCTGACATTTTAAATTTGTGCCTCTAAAGTCCACAACATCATCGCTAGAATATTAAGGTCCATCACAATGAAAAAAAATCTTTATGTTTCTAATGGAAGGGATTGTACTATGGAAGTATGTATCTTTTGCATGGATTTGGCTTTCTACAACACTAGTACTAAGAGGGCATAATTGGGCTTTTTCATTCCATATCTCTATAGATTCATAAAAATAATAGTAGGAGTAATATTATGTAAAAAATATAATCTTCAGACATATGTTATCTATTTAATTAGTAAAAATTTATCCCTTGTTGAGCTGAATTATACTATTACGAAAAGAAATATGTTGATAATTGTTCATGTTGTCAAAACGTTTCATTATTATATCACTAGGTACAAGATATTTGTCCATATAAATTATTCTACCATTAAGTATTTGATGAATAAACCTACTACTAATGGTAGAATAGCAAGGTCGTTATTATTTTTGTAGGAAATCAATATTACTGTCATAGATCGACATGGAAGGGAAAATTAAGTGGAAAAATTATTTCTGCACCGTAGTAATCCTAGTGAGATTGTTCCAATCACAGATTCTTTTCCAAATCAAGAATTATTTTCTATATCCATTAAAAATCCATGGTTTGTTGATGTAACAAATCATATATCTTTAAGAAAGTTACCATCAAAATTTATATTAAAATAAAAGAAAAAAATAACTAAGAAAAATGTTACAAGATAATTATAAGATGTCTTAGAGAAGATGAAGTTTTAGACATTTTAAAAGCTTGTCTTGGCAAACCTTTTCATCCGTATTTTGTAGATAAGAGAATCACTTACAAATTATTTCATACTCTTTTTAGATATTCCAGGGAATATGTAATACATTGTGATACCTATCAGCAAATGGGATGACCATTGGATTTTGATGAACTATACCTACAATTGCAATTTCTTGTGGATCCTTTTAAGAAATGGGCTCTAGATTTCATAGGCTCTGTTGATCATAATTCAATAGGAAAAAGGTACATTTTAGTGCATACTGATTATTTTAAAAAATGGGTAGAAGCACTACAAGAAAAAAGGACATTGGTGAGGGGCGAAAAATGTCACCATAAGCCCATTGGTGACAGTCAAAAGAGCCTTCGTCACTAAAAATTGAACACCACCAAAGGTGGCATTGCTAAAAGTATAGGTGTTGTGGTGACATTCAAGGTCTGTCACTAATAATGATTTATAATGATGGATAATGACTGTCACCATTTCATATGAGCACCGATGACAGATCATAGCCTTGGTCAACAAAACACAGAACGCCACCGAAGGTGGCATCGCCAAAAGTACAGGTGTTGTGGTGACATTCAAGGTCCATCACGAATATTGTTATAATGACATGTAGTGACCATCACTATTTCATATGAAAAACAATGATTTATTGTGATGGAACTTTCATTGTCATCACTATTGGTGCATATATATGGTGACGTTCGTTGACCCTCACCATTTCATTTTTGGTGAGGGTCAAAAAATGTCATGATAAGCTCATTGGTGATGGTAAAAAAAACCTCCGTCACTAAAAGCCGCATTGCCAAAAGTATAGGTGTTGTGATGACATTCAAGTTCCGTAAAAAATAATGACTATAATGATAGACATTGACTATCACCATTATATATCAAAAATAATGATTTATGGTTACATACCTTTCATGATTGTCACTATTGATGCATATATATGGCGGTGTTCGTTGACCATCACCATTTCATATTTTGGTGAGAGTGAAAAATTGTCACCATAAGCTCATTGGTGATGGTCAAAAGAGCCCCTGTCATGAAACATTGGTCTTCACCATTCATATGGATATCAGGGCACGATGGAATCGAACTACCATCCTCCTGCTAGTAAATTAGGTGCCCTTCCATTGAGCTAGCACCCTTTAAAGAAATAGAATTTTAAAAATTAGACCTTGAAAATTTATAAATTGTAAATTCTACAATTTTTAATAAATTAAAGTCTTGATAATATTTTACTAAACAAGAAAAACAACATCGAATTTATGGGTCCCTACCTAATGGTTATGGAAGTTATGAAAAATGGGTGGCGGGAAAAATAGTTATGTATAAGAGACTACATATGTTCAGTTGAATACTCAATTAGAAGTGAAACTTAGAAGACATTTATAGCCTACAAAATGACATATAACTAGAAAATACATCAAATATTGCAAAGGAAATGTCA
Organism: Pinus albicaulis; assembly: GCA_034641835.2. Lineage (NCBI taxonomy): Eukaryota > Viridiplantae > Streptophyta > Pinopsida > Pinales > Pinaceae > Pinus > Pinus albicaulis. Next base: position 334,881,417 of record CM076574.1, on the reverse strand, counting down.
TAAGTGGATGGATTATGGAAGAAGAACATTGATGAAGAAAGATGCAATATGTTACAGTTTGAGTGAAAAAATAATCTCAATGTGGTTGTTGTTGGGTGAATCTTTATAATTGGGACCTTTTTCTTTACTTTATCACATAAAAATTCAAATAAAAAATAATTTTTTTTAGATATCTTAATGATATCTAAACTTCTGTGCAAAATGTAACACGGATCTCTGGGGAACATGAAACGCATAGGGTAAAAATGAAATTCAGAATTTCACAAATCCACAATCAAAACATGACAACAACCAACAAATAATTTATTTTTTTAACTTATCACAGTAAGAGCATTGTTGGAAAAATATTGAAAGTGGGGGGGGGGGGGGGGGGTGAATCAGTATTTAAAAAATCATAATAAAATTTTCTTTTCTTTATTGATTTCTATGCGTGACTTCACTTAATCCAACAAGCATATGTACGTGACTTTATTTAAGGAAACTTGCCTATGACCAATCATCTTATAATTCAGATAAATCTTTAGAACTTTACATAGGCCAGTGCATTAATGATTCATCAGACATTTATTAAGCAGTAAACATGTGCAGTGAGAAAAGAATAAATAATCACACATAAGAAACACAAATGAAAACCAAGATTTAAGGTGGAAACCCAATGTGGGAGAAAACCACCATTGTTTTCGTCTATGTCTTCAATATTTATTATATAGAAAACTGCGTACAATCTTGTACTGATGCAAACTCATACCAGTACGTAGGCACCCACCTGCAGAAGGCTTCAACCTTCACTTGTTCTCCAGTTGCTACTGGAAGAGAGCTCCAACCACCTCATATTGTTTACTAGCCACCACTAGAAGGGAACTACAACCCCCTGATCTAATCACCAATTCCTACTGGCTAGAAGCTTCAACTTCCACACTGAAGGCTCGAACCCTTAAAATCACTGCAGACCAGGTTTCATAAATTTTCACACTGGATCTAACATCATTCAACACAACTTGTAGGTCAACTGAAGCAAACATCAACCCAATTCAAACAGAACAATGAGATCACTATAACCAGAATACAAAACTAAACCAAGACTTCTGCATCAACACATAGAATCAACTGAAACCCTGATCATTCATAAGACAAATGTATACACTACTTTACTTATGGAAACCTACGTGTATACACGCTTTTCTGTGGAGAACCCTGTGCACAACTCTCAATATGTTATTTATATTTCTGACTCAAATTTTGAATTGAATTGATCAGAGATATTTTGACATATTTTGTCAATTTTACAGAGCCTTCATAAAGTTAGTAGCATCAATCATTTTTCGCTCAACCAAACAATAATATTTAATAATAATCAACTAGCAGTATAAACAATACTCAAACAACCTAGATCTATATGAATCCATCATTGAAAAAAAACAAAAACACAACAAAAGCACAACAAAATTGATCATATATTTTCTTCAACATTCTTTAGAAAAACCATGGCTTGCATACAAACCTTCCATAAGACATATATGTGACTGTACGTGCTTATTCCGAAACCATCCTGCGTATAGATCTCAGTATTTTTACTAAATATTTGTGCGCCTTTGCAGAATTGAACCTTCGAGTATATGCGCCTTCCTTGAGTCAAACCCATGTATAGATCTGTAAATAGTTCAGGACTACACAACAATTCAAAATTGCAAACTTACTCAGATCATACCCTTCACTACAACAAACATGAACCAGACCACAGGTCTAAACAAATCATAAACAGATCATGCAAATACATAGTCATTTCAGGTCTAGAGATCTTGACCCATCATTGTATTCATGAGTGCATCATAATGCCATATCTATCTATTGATTCTAGCCCATTCCATGTAGATATAATTCAGATCAAAGTATTCATTCAATTCACATACTCATGCATGCTTAGCACTATGATCTTCACCTCCTTATATATTTTGAGCCTTAGCCAATACCATGAGTGAAAACAACACACGTGTCAATGGTATTCTTGTACGAGATCAAATAACTGTTACTGTGCTCAATATTGTGGGCTAATACCATGGTAAATACTCATGGTATTATAAAATTATTGCGCTAGCACATAAATGACTTTCCTTCCTCATACCCACGTGTATACATGACTTTGCCTTTACTAACTCGCGTATATATTTTCAATTATGTACTTTATCCATCTTGTAATTCTGATCTGTAAAGACTTTGTCCCATCATTATGACATTTTTTCCCATTACTTTATCACCTCCGAGCTTATCCATAAACCATATACTTGGTATTTTACAAGTGGGTTTCCATCAAGGATAACACATGCATCACAATGCCAACAATCTCCCCTTTTGGACTTGATGGCAACCATGTTGGTGTTTTATCACCACACCTTGTAGATGCATATTGTACACATCAACATAATCATTAGACATGTCAACATAAGAAATATTTAAACACCAAGTGACTCTCCCCCTTTGACATCAAGGGAAAAGGGAAAACCAATGCTGAAACAAGGTTTCTCTTTCCTGGTAGAAATAAGGGCTCTGTAGGTCTGATCTGCACTATACTGACTATGCTCTACCTGAGCACATGATGAATCTTCAGATAGATTTTCAATGACACTTTAACTCAATAGAGTATGACCTTCCATATCACCAAGGGCTCACATCAAGCACTCAACCACGTGAGATTACATATTTGACTCAACTACCCAACCAAGTGGGATTAAATATTTGAATCAATCTCCCAACCAAGTGGGTTTACATATCTGAAAAATTCCATACATGACAGAATATGACAATCCTTACATCATAGGTCTCAACATGACCTTTACATAAAATTACATAGATGAATTTTATAACCGAGACCAAAGGACCTCAATACAGAGAGATCATCACACATAATTTAGCAACATAATGCCAACATTGCATTTTACCCAACAAGGCTAATGCTCCCCCTAAACCTGTGAAACCCATTCATCAAAGCATCTTCATCAAGTAGATAAATATCAAAGAGGAAAATGTAACTTGAAAACCAAAACAACAGACTGTACCCATCAACACCTGATCAATAGAGCCAAATCATAACGGTCAGCAATATGAATTTTTTTGTTTTGGAGGCTAACCCATTGATTTCGTGACAAAGAGATCCATACATGACTTTCTGAAAAGAGAATCGCGTATATATGTGACTATGCGTCAAGAAACCTGCATACCGAAATCATCCTTCTGAAATTTGTTCTGAAAAATAGATCTGATAAGTTTAACAACATAATGAGTCAGAGGCAACTCCCAGTTTCTGTCTGAGATATTCAAATGGTTCTCTGGGAAGAGGTTTAGTAAATATGTCAACAAATTTTTCCTTGGAGGGAACATACCCCAATTCAACCTTTTTCTGAAGCACTTGTTCTCATAAAAAGTGGTACTTAATAGGAGTATGCTTCATTTTGGAGTGCATAACAAGATTTTTTGAGATACTAATAGCACTTGTATTATCATATAGGATTGAGATCGGTGGAGAAAATTTAATTTGAATGTCTTGTAATGTCTGCATCATCTAGAGAATTTGCATGCAACATGATGCAACAACCAAATATTTTGATTCTTTTGTAGATAAAGTAATGGAACTTTGTTTCTTTCTGAACCAAGATACTAATTAGGGCCACATATAAAATTCACCTCCACTAGTGCTTTTCTGGTCATCAAATTTTCCAGCCTAGTCCGCATATGTGTAAGTATGAAGGGTAAGATCAAAATTTTTGGGATACCATAGACCAAAGTATTGAGTTCCTCGGAGATATTTGAATATTATTTTTACTACCTGAAGATGTGATTCCTTTGGAGTGGCTTGGAAACATCGAACAATCCCAACTACATTCATGATATCTGGTACCTGTTATATAAAGCAGACTCCCAATCATAGATCTGTACTCTGGTTGGTTCACCATGGGATAATCATCATTAGAAATGAGGTTACATCTGGTCATCATTAGAGTACACACAGGTTTGCATTCTTCCATCCCATACTTCTTTAAAATCTTCTTGAGATTTTTTTTTGGTGAGATAAAGATGCCAAATTTTTCTTGTTGCAATTGTAGACCATGAAAATATGTTAGTTCCCCAAGTAAAGACATTTCAAATTCCTAATGCATAACAAAAGAAAATTTGTGACTCATGGATTCTTCATTACTCTCAAAAATTATTTCATCAACATAAACAACAATAATTAACAATTTGTCATCCTCAATTTTTGTGTAAAGGTTACTGTCTACAGATCCTTTTGTGAAGCCTTGTTGTTGAAGATATTTGTCAAGATGATAGTACCATGCCCGTGGAGATTTTTTTAGCCCATATAGAGCCTTTTTGAGTTTGCAAACAAGGTTTTCATCATTCCCCATAATGAATCCTTCTCGTTTTTCTATATATACTTCTTCTTCCAGGACTCCATTAAGGAAAGTAGATTTTACATCAATTTGATAAAATTTGAAATGTTGAAAACTTGAAAATGCAAGAAACATTCTTATGGCTTCAAGTCTGGCTATTGGTGCAAATGTTTCTTCAAAGTCTATACCTTCTTGTTGAGCATAACCTTTACAAAAAATTCTAGCTTGGTTTCCAAATATATCTCAATTTTTTAATTTAAATTATTTTTGAATATCCATTATGTCCCAATAACATTTTTTTCATGAGGCCTTGGAAGCAATTCCCAAGTATTATTATTTTCATTTTGATCCAGTTCTTCATTCATGGCCTTAATCCAACATTCATATTTACTAGCTTGATTTACATTTTGTGGTTTAATGGTGGATAATCATTCTAGATAACTAGGATATCCTACAAGTGTTCTTCTTGTTTGTACCCCAAATTCCTTTTCTCCCAAAATTTGAGATTCTAGATGATTCTTTTGAACATACCTGGATGGAGCCTTTTCTTAATATGACATGTATTTTTCTGATGCATTATTAGTTTCTTCTTATATATCATTGTTATTTGATGTGTGAAAGCATTCATCGTCATCATCATCATCGTCTTTCCTTGTTATTTCCTTTTTGGGATATGTGCATGCTTCATCAATCACAACAGCAATACATTCAACCATTTTTCAAAGTCTCTTATTGTAGCATTTGTATCCTTTACTTCTAGAAGAGTAACCAAGAAGTATTCCTTCATCTGCTCTAGCTTGAAACTTATTGAGTTTTTCATCATTATTTTTGATGAAACATTTGCTTCCAAAAAATCTAAAGTGCTTCATAGTGGTAGTTTTACCATACCAAAGTTCATGAGGATTTTTATCACTATTCACACAAACATGGGCCTTGTTGAGAATATTTACTGCCGTATGAGCAGCTTCACCCCAAAAGGTGTCAGGAATTCCAGACTCATCAAGCATAACATAAGCCATTTTCTTATTTGTTCTATTCGTTCTTTCTGCCAGAACATTTTGTTGAGGAGTTCCAACTACAAAAAATTGTCTTTTTATGCCATATTGTTCACATAAATCAAATAATTCATGTGATATGTATTCTCCTTCTCGGTTAGATCTGATACATTTGATTTTTAGATCTAATGCATTTTCAACGAATGATTTGAAGACCTTAAATTTTTCAAATGCTTCATCTTTGTGTTTCAATAAACCGGTCCAACACATTCTACAAAAGTCAACAATGAATAAGATGTAGTATTGTTCACCAAGAGGTAACTTTTTCTTTACAGGCCCACATAAATCAATATGTATAAGTTCAAGAGGCTTACTTGCTGATCCTTCTTTGACTTTAAATTAAAATTTGGTTTTATTACCGAATTGACATGACTTACATATGGTACTTTCTGGTAGGGTGATGTTGGGTAGATCATGAACAGCTTTGAGGTTTCTTGATTTGTTTATTTGAGAAAAGATTAGATGTCCCAACCTTTTGTGCCATAACTAGTTTTTTGCAGATTTACCTAGATAAAATTGTTCTTGGCCACCTTTCAATATATACATATTTCTTGGTGTTTTTTTCCTTTTATTATGGTCTTTCCCATGTCAAGTTCATGAACCACACATTCTTTTGATTGGAAGACTACTTCATTTCCTTGGTCACACATTTGGCTAACACTCAACAAGTTATACTTTAATCCATCAAGATACATAACATTACGAACTTTAACCTTTTCTTTTAGAAAACACAAACTTTAACCTTTTCTTTTAGAAAACCAGATTCTTTACCCTTAATTACAACAGGAGAGTCATTTCCAAAAGTGACATTCTTTTTTTTTTGTAACACATTGTATGAAATGATTTTATCTTTATCACCTGTCATGTGTTTCTAACATCCACTATCAATGTACCATTGATTTTATTCTCCTTCTTAAAATAAAGCTATGCCACAACTTTCAAATTGTAAGTCCTTCTTTTCCATACCTTAGAATTTGTGGATATTTTTTCTTTTGGCTGTAGTTTTGTTATAGGTAAATTTGGGCATCATCTCCCCAGGACCAATTAAATAGGGTCTATCATCCCCTATCATTTTAGTTTCTAGACGCCTAAGACAAGAACAAATAATTCATGACTTCTATTGCAATATTTCCAAGGTTTGAAGTATATGTTATATCACTTATGAGATCACCAATGCTGCCTCTCAACAAAATAACTACATTTCATATGGATCTCCCTCCATTCAAGGGTGCACTTTAAAGCACTTCCTGACATTCAAGAGTGCATTGGTCAAATGGGAGTGAAATTCTCATTGTTCCAGAATCTCCACATGGCCAGTTCCTTCTAGAAGAGTCCATATGTGTCAAAATTTGAATCCAAGTGTCCATCTAACTCCTATGAGCTTGGCAACATGTCTTTCCTATTATTAGAAAGTAATTGATTGAGAAACTACCATCAGTTTCCCTATAAATTGAGCACAGATCCTAGTGCTAGGGAAGGAAGAATTTTGGTAAAGAAAGGTTGTTGGATTCTCAATTGAGAGAGTGATAGAAGAAATATGCTGCTGGTGAGATTTTGATTGTGATGAGGCTGGGATGATGCTGGAGCCGGTGACATCAAATCGATCATTGGTTGTAACCTCTCCCTTCTACTCATTGATAAACATTGTTGTTCATTTTCCCATATATATATCTTTTTATGTTTCTATTTCTCATATGATGGATTCTTCATTGATATATATGTTTCATGTTTAATCGATTTAATTGATTAAGATAAATAGGCATCTGTATATTGCAATCTCTTTGCTATTTAGTGTTTATACTTGCAGGAACTAATCTAGCGATCTAAGTTGGATTGAAAGCTACAAAAAAAAGCGATGGAAGGAGAATAGAAATCTTATGGAGCACAAGTAGGTTATTCTATCTTTTGGTGTGTCTATGTACTCTTAGATAAAGTGATAGCAAATTCTTTAATCTATTTTTCTAAATTCATATCACGACATTTAGGGAATTTGATTTATTTGTAGATCATAATTCTGCATAATAAATTGGCGACTCCGCTAGGGATTTTCCCTTCATTCCTAGTGTTTTTTCCTCTGCTTATCCACCCAGAAACATCTACTATCAGTTGTTATACTTTTGAATCAAATAATTGCATTAGAACTGTTATCACAAAATTGTACTTGATTGGGTGCTCATCAAACAACTTAGTGTAACTGTTTCAAACCACTTCTAACTGAAGATTAGCCTCTTCAGTTTGAGAGGGATCTCTCAAGGGGGTTTACGATTTTGAATAATGATAGGACTAGATGGCTAACTCTATATAAATTGTAACTTTTTTCATGATTGCAGGTTGAGAAATGCAAGATTGCTACCATTAGGCTTATGGAGTCAGCAATCAGTAGTTTCAGTGGCAAAGTTTCTTGACATGGAAGCTAAGGCAGATAGAGGTCTTTAACAGAGGAAACTCACACATAAAAAATAAGAAAACACAGTCATTTCATCACTAAAGGAAGTCACAACATAAAATTATGAATTCTGAGTAATAGAGATGAAATCTACTGCAAGTGATGAAACATAAAGATATAGATCAATAGGACATCAAAAACCTCATGAAAATCTCAGGTTTGTTAAGAAGAATATCACTTTGTATTACTGATATTGGTCAAAAACATAAAAGTAGAAGCTATGTGCAAATGTTCTCCAACCCTTTACTACTTCGATGTTTTGTCTTTAAATAGACATTATTTACAACAAGGATGATGTGCCTGGTGGCTAGATCCTCAAATTCCCCTATGACACCTTTCATAACTAAAATACATAACTTCTAACAGAAAACTGACAACTACCCATTAAAGAAATCATCTCCTAATAGGACTCTAACTCCTATTTATTACATTGCTCTACCCTGTCTATGAAACAGTTACATGATGGTTACTGTTGGAGAGGTAAATCCCCTCTGTGGATATAGGCGATCCCACTAGCCCAAGAGTGGGTCTAGCAACAAACAAAACATGCTACAATATCGATTCCTAGTTACAAAAGACAAAGATACGATGGATAGCTTACCTCAAGTCCTATGCTGCTATTGTCAAAGAAGAAGTGTTGCTTCCATTCCTAGCTTGATAGATCACAATCCTTTCGCTCACTGCGTCTGGACACCTGTACATATGCAGAGAAAAGTGACGACATACAATGTAATAATTCAAGCATGTAACTATCAATCAGTCGGAAAAGATTGAATCAAATTGCATTACACAAATAATAAATACAACAACGGAACCAATAACATAGTTGAGCATATATTAAAATACGAAAGAAAGATTACAACTAAGTTCCAATGTCACGTTCTTCCTTCGGTAGGGCTTCCAGCGGAGCGTCTCTCACAAAGCTTGTTGGGAATTTAGACAAGGCTCTCTCTCTTACGAGGTCCTCCTTGGCTCTGCTCTCAATAGTCACTCAGCTATAGTTTTCTTCCCAAATGTTCAGCTAGCTTGCAAATAGAGAGGGCAGGCTTTTATAGAGGGAGAAGGAGAGGTTAGTATCCTTATAATCGTGGGGGGGAGTCCTATCCTCTTAGAATGTTCCATCAACCATTTCCTAAAGGTAGAGATCCGTGGTTTATCGAGTTTAACCACTTGCAATGAGTCATTCCCGAGGTGGTTAAAGGAAACTTCCACCTCGAATTTGTTAAAAAACATTCCAAAACAGGTTGGCGCAGGTACAACACAGTGATAGAGTGCTAGGTGGCGCGACCTCTAGTGTATATTTTCCCCATTGGTGTGAGGGATGAACTGGCTACTCGCGCCAATGCCCAAACATATGTTTTAGTGATTTCTTGAGGAAATGTTCTTCAGTATAATTCCTTCCCTTATGTAGAAGGATGACATCAAGGTGTTTTCAGGACATTTTACTATTCACAGGTCACAGGAATAGTTCTCCAATGTATGGAATGAGGGATTGCAGGGACGGTGACAAAATGATGTGTAACAGATGTCCCCTAAAGCATGAGGTCCGAGAGAGAGGGAGGGGTGAAATGCTTTATGAGAACGCGTTCAACTGAAAACACTATCGTCGGAAGACCTATGAGTACAAATAAAACTGATATATCTAATACATGATATGTGGTATGGGCACAACCATCCATAAAAGAGTACATAAATAATGAGATCCAAGGTATGGATGCAGCCATCCAACAAAATAAGGATCAACAAGTAGACTCAGGTATGGTCGTAGCCATCCAATCAAAAGAGTCATGTAATAAGTCATAATAATCCACAAAGAACCCGAAGCCTGGATTTCATTAGAAAAAATCTAGGGTCTTGCTCTCCATAATGACCCGAACAAAGTACAAGTTCGAGCATGTGAATATGTGAACTGAAGTCGAACATGCAAGAACATCGTCTGATTACTAGCCAATGATGAAAACTATTAAAAGACGCGAGAGAAACCACCAATAATGATAATGGCTCTCAAGGTACCAGAGGTACAATCCATAGAATGTGAACAATGATCTGACGTCGAGCACCTGTAGAGTCAATCGATTGAAGGCCAATGATGTGGACCTTATGTCGAGTACGAAGAACCTGCCATTGAGGCATGTAGGCTCCAAGGTACTTGAAGGGAGTCTCTAGATGAACTTCTTGGATCTTGAGTTGGAGTTGACAGGAAGGGAGCTTGATCGAAGGTGGGCCATAATGTTTCCCACATCATCGACATGAGACAGAGGGATACGATGTTTGTGAATCAAGACTAACAGAGAATCAGAGGGAGGTTGAAAACTTCAGAGGAAAACTTATCTTGAACATATCGGCGGCATGACACTAGATTTGGTAGTATTTTGACATCAAGGGATCTGAGGTCATGGTGACATGGTAAAGAGAAGATGAGCAGTCAAAAGAGATTACCCAAACCCATGGAGGCAAGTAGATAATGAGATGAGATGTCCCCAACCCGACATGAATGTAGACAAGTGCCATGTTCAAGAGCGATATACTGCCAATATGACTACAATCTTGGTTCCATTTTCCCCCACCATTTATGGCGAGTATCCCAATTATTTTTGAAAACAATATTGAAGGGGATAACATGTGCTTGCGATGTAAGTTTTTCCTTCGGACAAATCCAACCTAGTACATTTTACGAGCCCTAGGAAGGAGGAACTCAAGTAACGTCATTGCAATGGAGTCTGATGTCATTAGTTTTTAATGAGTCTGGCAAAGGAAGAACTCGGTATCTTTTCATATTTAGAGAGTTTGAAAAGAAGGTGGAAAAGAAAACTCCAGCAGTCCCTTTTCGTAAATAGTCCCTCAGATCTGGAAAGGTAGAAAACTGTGTCTGAGAAAACCTCCTAGTCACGATAGGCTAGGTATTCCTTTTTCGTAAACAATCTATCCCAGCCTGAAAAGGGGGTAAACGTATACTAGGTAGATATCGCTTCGCAGCCAATTTAATGAGCTCAAAACGACAAGCAACTCGGAAATATTTTCAGTTTTAGAGAGTCAGAAAAGAGCTGAAAGGTGACTCCAATAGTGACTTTTTCATGTTTTTACTGAGTCCGAAAAAGTATAAAATACAACTTGTCTCTTCGTCAAAACCATGTGAAAAAATTATCGCTACACAAAAAGAAATGTGTAAAACATATTCCATGAAAATAATATGAAGATATATCGAAAAATATGTTTTAAAACCTATTTTAGGACTTTGAAAAGTTATATAAGACCAACAGTGGTAAAAAATATTTACTTTTCACTTTTTACCTCTTTGCAGAGCAACAGTGACCCTTTTCTCTTGCCATCTTCAGGCGTTGATTGTGAACAATCCAGTAGACCAATTCGAATTCCGTCTGTTCCAGGTAAGAGTTGACCTCTTTTTCCATATTTTAAGTTATATTTTATTGCATTTTATCGTAATTTGAGATCCCTTAGGGGAGGATTAGAAAAATCTAGGGCTTTGTAGTTGGCGCAGGTTTTGGACACGGACCCGTGCCAATTGGCCCAATTTTACACAGGGGTCGCACCAACAGCACAAATCAAAACCCGCATCAAATTTCAAAAAATGCAACCAATAGAATGTAAATTTTAATACCTAAGAGGGCTTACAATGTTCCCATGATCAATTGATGCAGGTACCAAGCGAAAAAGATGGTTATCGAGTGGAAGGAGAGAGAAAATAGCGAAGAGGATGAACAAGCAATGGAAAACGAGCAATGCATGAATTCCCTCATGAATTGTGGGCTCACAAATTTTTTTCTAACGCCATGTCTCTGGGCTTATCCTGAATTGCTACAGTATCTTATCAACATTTGGGATGAAGATCAGGAGAAATTCATACTTCGGGATCAAGAGCTTGAGCTCGAAGTATCAGATTTATATTTCATCATTGGACTGTCATGCAGTGCTCCAGTCCCTATTCTGACTGGTACCAGGCCTTTTGGGGAAAGCATGACAATGGTAATGAACAGGGTGTGCCCAGGGGCACGAAAAGGAATAGGGAGCGGAAGAGTAGACATCCAGACCGTCCCTGATGTAGCACTGAGAGTAGTGCTACAAACCATTACGCAAGCTACGGGATCGCAGGCACCGTATGAGGCCACGAAGATGCAATTAATTCTTGCTTTAGAGTGTATGAACTCGACCATATTTGATTGGGCCAAGGATGTGACCATGAACATTAAACGGCAGCTCACCAAATGCAAGAAAAGCAAACTAAAGCAGTTTGGGTATGGGTCGATTCTGGTATCGTTCTTCTTGGAACGATTACCCATATTTCAGTGCCAGAGGCTATAGTCTCGGAACCACCACTGAGAGAGCCACGGATGGTCCGATCGGCGGCACTAATGCCCAAAGTAGGGGGCAACTAGTAGATGTCTTGGAGGCTAGAGTTTTTTGATTGGCTCCGACGACAACTGATTGTCATGGAGGATTGGCCCTACGCTGGCACATATTTTACCAGAGACCCAAACCTCCCACTCCCAGAGGGAGAGGATTGGGATGAAGAACTTGGTAAAACTCATTTTTTTTATTTTTATGAGTTTTATGATTTTTTGGTATATATGCATGTTCTTACAATTAATCTCATATGGATGCAGATGTTGGCCCAGAGCGTCTGTTGAGCTCCAAGAATGTTCTTTCTTCCACCACATTCCACTCCATTTATTTTTTCCATTATTAATCCCAGGCTCAAATGATCAATGAAATTAGTTAAAATTGCTTTAAGAATGAATATTATGACTAACTTGCTATGTTTTTATGATTTCGTCATTATAGTGCTTTTTGAACTAGGACTAGCTACAGAATGCAGACATTCTGTAGCTAGTTGCCAATTCTGCAGCCGTCTTCATGTTTAAGCAGGTTCCAGATGTCCTCTCAGAGAAAACCACACATGGTCATATTCCACATCACGCCTTTAGCATTTGTTGCTCTCCATGAAGATTGAACGGAATTCTGTACGTGGTTATGCACGTGAGAACTCAAACAAGGAGATAGACTCCTAATAGGACAAGGACAGTCCAGATGTCCTTTGTCATATTACGATGCCACCTTTAGAGTTCTAGTTCGATTTTAATATGGAAAGACAGTAATCCCTATATTATCTCAAGTTCTGTTATGTAAATTTGCTATAAATGTAGCTCGGGAAACCGAGAGACAAGGTTAGATTTTTGTTAGATTTTATGGTTGACTGCTAGATCTTTGAAGTCCGAGAATACTCTGTTTTGAAGTGATTCCTCTTTAATGAAAGAAGCAGCATTTCCTTGAACGCGTTGAGTCGATCTTGAACTAGATTTCATGCTACTCTGGTGGTAGAGGGCCCCTGCCTCCTGAGCGGCCTTGTTTATACAGTAGATAAGTATTTTAGTCTTGTTTTTATTTCTAGTTTAGGCAAGTTTCTGAAGTTTATGTTCATACTTGTTTTCGTTAATTATCACAGTTGGACTTACTCTAATAAGCTCTTCCAAAATATCATTATGATGAATAAGGCATAGCTGTGGTATTGTAGGTTTTTATTGCATTTTCTTTCGTTAATTATCACATTCGGACTTACTCTAATAAGCTCTTCCAAAATATCATTATGATGAATAAGGCATAACTGTGGTATTGTAGGTTTTAGTTGCTAGTTTACACTAAGTGGCATAGCCAATCTTACTGTTAGTATGAATCTTTTGTCGAAGTGTACGAAAAAGGACCACTTTAGCTATGCATAACTAATAGCCCTAACAACAAAAGTGGCTGCCAATATCTTCAGATCTGCGGTTAGTTATACAAGAAAAGAGCTGCAAAATACCAGATCTATGTATGGAAAGACATTAAGCAGTAAAAACAAGGGTTTTCTCCATATACCAATAGACAAGACAAGAACAATTTTTGAAAGAATTTTTGTATTAATGGGGCACCTGTGAGGAAAACCAGAAGGAGTATCCAATTCCCCTCAGTGGGATGGGTTCTTGGAAGTCCTCAGCACTTCAGATCTAAGATTTTTCTCTCTAGTTAATGCAAAGAGTAGAGCTCAATGGGAGCAAATGGCAGAAAATGGTGACCAAGTGTATAGATCCAGAGTGATCTAATAGGCAACAAAAGGTGAAGAATGGTAGGAAAAACCCTCCTATTTATAACAAAATATTGGGTCATTCTAGATCTTGGTGCATGTGTTAACCAGATCTAGATCCACTTTTTATGGAATATTTTATTATATTTGTTGGAGGGAAAAGGTATTTGACTTGGGTCAAATCCCTTAATTTGTCAAAAATAAATAAATAAATGATTTATTTATCTTTTTAAGGAAGTGGTTAGAATATAATCAAATAAATAATGATTTATTTAATTATTTGTGGGTGATTTGGTCATATTTAACAAGGAATATTATCTAAATAAGATTTAAATAATTATTCCTAGAAAATAATAAGATAAATAAAGGTTTATCTAATTAATTTCTTTGTTTTTGGGTTAAACATGACTGGAAATAATAATTAAATTATGGTTTAATTAATTATTCCATGAGGAAAATCAAACAAATATAGGTTTGTTTAATATTTCCTTTTGGGGTTTCCTGTTTTAACATAGTGAAAGAAGTTTTACTTAGGGTAAAACTGGTCTTACATGGTGTACTTGGGTCCATCTAATGATAATAAGTTAGATGAACAAAAAATGGTGTAACAGATTGCCCCCCAGCGTGCGAGTGTCAGGAGCAAATCGTATGACCGAAGTACGTTGTAAGAACACAATCACTAGACAACAAAAGGGGTGTCGGAGAGAGAAATGTGAGGTAGATAGTGTGCTGAAGGACTAGACCCTGAGGAGACGAGACTCGCAGGTGCAACAAGTCTCTTTTATGAGAGGGTACCTGTGCTGAAGGCGGCGGGGGAGGCATACCTATGCCCGCCGAGACAAAGTACAAAAGAATAGTGTGTCCAGTAAACAAGGGACCGAACCATAAAATACAGTTGGCATAATCATGAGCCAGATAAAAATACAATGAGGAATCCTACATACATGCTGTGCCTGGGATAACAGCCAGGACTTGTACAATAATATTTGAGTACATGAGATACAAATACAACCCAAATGCCCCCTGCAAATGGGGAAGGGCTCACAAAATCTGACTGATACATGCAAATCGAAGAGGCGCTGCAAGTGGCTATGGCCAACATCATCAAATATATGGAGCTGCATTGAAGGCTGCAAAGAAGAGGTCATCCGGGCATGTGGGGGGATACCTGCAGGGCCACCCCCTCATGAGGGTTGAAACATCTCACACACACCCGGGAATCATCAAGAGCTGCTGCTGGATCACTGGACCATCAAGTATACGAATCTCGATCATGCTGAAGGAGCTGGAGAAACAATCAAGCCAAAGGGAAAGGAGATATCCCTTTGCCTGATCCGAGGCACCGAACAAGAGTGGAGGCTGGAACCAAGGTACACTGCCCTCTAGACCTAGCTTCTGGAATGAATGAGCTGATGTCGACAGAAGGAGGTCCGCCATAGTTGAGGCAATGAGAGACCCTCGACTAAGGCACGAGAGAAAAGAGTAGAGCGACGGACAGACTGACACTAATGATGATAGTGAAGTGGAAAGGACTGAGTAGCCAATGGACGACTTCCCTTGCTAGAGCATAAAGGGCATGAATGACTTGGCAGTGACTGACACGATATCATAAGGGATAGGGGACAGTGGGACTGAAGGCCATAATGTGCAACACAAGAGAGAGACCAAGCAATGAATGGTGGAGGGCTATAGCGGGGTACAAAGGGACTCGGGATAGACTCCATGAATGTGATGATGAATCAACTTGGATGTTCTGAACAAGGGCTACTTGACAGTGCTGCCACACAGTAAAGGCCCCAATGGGGGACCGTGGAAACATGAGTACAAGGTGGGAACTCATGACGAAAATCGACACGAACATGGACGAGTATGGAGGCGAAGTGATGCCCCAAATACAAGTGTTGTAAGTGAGGAAATTCGATTTAAAGTGTAGGTGAAGTGGCCCTTCTTGGACAAAATGGGTCCGGGTGAAGTAGCAAATCATAAAAATGAAAAGACAGATGCTGGCTATCTAAAAGAAAATAAAACATGCATTCTAGAAGGGAAATGCTAAGGGTAATATTTCTTAAGATAGAGTGCATTGCGAGGATTAGGAAGGGGGTGGCCTTCGAAATCCTCTAAGAGGTATGCCCCCTTACCGAGGTCCTTACTAATGATGTAAGGACCTAGCCATAATGAGTCAAACTTCCCATGACCAAGGACATCATGGGCCTGGTCATATACTAGAACAAGGTCGCCTTCGTGAAAAGTGCGAGGCTGGACTTTTCGGTCATACTGAGCTTTGGTGCGCTTTTTGGCCACTTCCATGGTTTGCAAGGCAACACGGAGGTCTTCGGAAGCGTGCTCGAGCATGATAAGTCGTTGTTCTAGAGGTTGGGTGTCAGGGAGAAGTTCAACTGCCAGATGTAGAGAAGGAATTTCACACTTGATCGGTAAGACTGCCTCCTCTCCAAAAACCAGGTGGAAAGGAGTAAACCCGGTGGCGGTTTTAACAGAAGTTCAATAGGCCCACAAAGCAGGGAAGAGCATGAGATGCCAGTTGGTTTTGTGCTTATTCATCGTTCGTTGAAGCATAGTTTTGAGGATTTTGTTGACTGCTTCAACTTGGCCATTACCTTGGGGGTAATAGGAGGAAGAATATTGGTGCTCAAAACCCAACAGTGAGGATAGCTCACGCCATATCTCATCTTCAAAATGTTTGCCATGGTCAGAGACCAGTTGTTTGGGAACCCCGAATCGAGCTATAACATGGTTAAAGAAAAAGAGGGCTGCGGTAGCTGCCGTGTTGTTGAACGTTGGCATGGCCTCAGCCCATTTGGTGAAATAGTCGACCACTACGATGATATACTTATGGTTACCAGCGGATGGCAGGCGACACTCCATAAAGTCGATGGCCCATTTATAGAAGGGGCCGGTTGAGACGACTAGATGGAGGGGAGCTGGTGGAGCTCGCGCCTTAGGGGCGAAATATTGGCAATTGGGACAGTGTTTGACTGCCTCAATGCAATCACTAAAGAGAGAAGGCCAAAAATACCCAGCGCACATGAATTTCTGGGCAGTAGCGAGACCGGAGAGGTGGCCACCGCAAGCGCTGCTATGGCAGGCATTAAGGACCTGTTCAGCTTCAGCGTGTGTGAGGCAACGACGAAGGACGGTGTCAACCCCACGACGATAGAGGTCGTCACCGATAAGGAGGTATCGGGGGGCTTGGTGTCGGATGCGTCGGCGAGCCTCACGATCAAGGTGAAGGGCGAACTTTTGGGTTCGCAAGTAAGTAAGAATGTCACCATACCATGGGTCGTCGGCAGTAATGGCAAATAAGTGTTCATCAGGAAAGTCATCATTAACTGGGGTATCTGGCGCTCTGGTAGGTAATTCAGAAATGAGCTCAGCGAGGGCTAAGCCTTTCTTACTCTTTGGTGTGACGAATTCGAGGTCCGAATTCTTGGAGAATAATGACCCAACGGGCGTATTTCCCAGTGAGGATACGACGAATCAATAGGAAAGCCAAGGGGTTGGAATTAGTCACAACCTTGGTGGAGCGCATGAGGATATAATGACAAAGTTTTTGGACTGAGAACACTACAGCGAGCACTAATTTTTCTTCGAGTGAGTAGGAAACAGGGGGTCCTACAAGGTTCTTACTGACGTAATAGATCACATGCTCGATACCATTGTCATCTTCCTGGATGAGGACTCCAGCGACCGAATAGGTGGAAGCGGAGATATACAGGATGAAGTCCCGATCAAAATCGGGAGGGCGGATCAAGGGAGCGGATGTGAGAGCCTGCTTGAGGGCATCGAAAGACTCGTGAGCATAGGAATCCCAAACGAAAGGGATAGAAGATCGGAGGAGTCTAAGGAACCCATGTGCAGTTGTGGCGTAGTCAGGGACGAACCGTCGAAGAAAATTAGCTTTGCCTTGGAGACTTTGGAGCTGGCGGAGGGTACGTGGAATGGGAAGTTCAAGAATGGCTTGAACTTTCAAAGGGTCAAGAGTGATACCATCCTTAGACACGATGAAGCCTAAGAGACGGCCGGCAGGAACGCAAAAGACGCATTTCAACGGGTTAAGGTGGATATTATACTTGCGACATCGGAGGAAAATGGTACGCAGATCGTGGAGGTGCTGCGCCCAATGCTTAGAACGCGCGGTGAGGTCGTCCAAATAAGCAAGGATAATGTGAGCTAAGTCATGGAAACAATAAGACATGGCCCGTTGAAAAGTGGCGCCGACGTTTTTGAGGCCGAAAGGCATGACCCGGTAAGCAAAAGTTCCCCACGGACTAATGAACGTGGTTTTGAGTTGATCGGCAGGACGGATAGCAATTTGGTTGTATCCGGAGAAACCACCCATAAAGGATAGAACCTCATGCCCCGCACACTCGTCAATGATTTGGTCAATGAACGGTGTGGGGAAGTTGTCTTTGGGACAAGCTTGGTTCAAGTCGCGAAAGTCCGTGCAGACACGGATGGTGCCTTGTTTCTTAAGAACGGGAACTGGGTTGGACACCCAAGTGGTGTATTCAATGGGGTAAATGAAACCAGCCTGCTTAAGCTTGTCGATTTTGGCTTTGATAGCGTCACGTCTGGAAGGATGAATGGGTCTCAACTTTTGACGGACTGGTTTGGCGTCCGGCCATGTATCGATGTGGTGTTCGACAATGGCGGGATCGAGTCCGGGCATTTCAGAATAGGACCAGGCGAAAATATCATGGAATTCTTTGAAAAGCTTGGTGTAAGCTTCGATTTCTTCCGGGGTGCATTGAGCACCTAAGGTGATATATTCCTGGATACCTGGGGTGACTGAAATGTCAATTTTGATGGTAGGAGAGATGTTGGCCATGTTTCCTTCTTCGAAAGCATTAGGGGCAGGGATGGGGTTTTTGAACCAATCGACAGCATTGGGGATGAAGTCTTTGGTTTCCACAGCAAATTGGTCATGGGACTGCTGTGGGAGGAAGTATGCGCGATGGTGCATATCATCCCAGGGAAAGTACAGGTTGGTCATGGCTTCCATAATGTCTTCGTCGGATTGGAAGATGGGAAAACTGGAGGAAGAGGGGTCACCCGAGGAAGTAGTGATTTGTGACGGGTCATCAGGAGGAGAAGGGCTCAGATGTGCGATATCAACAGATCCAAGGATGGCTAAGGAGCTGAGAGGATCGACAGGTTGAAGGGCAGGTGAACTATCTCGCAAGGATGATGATAGGTACAAAATGGTGTTTGACGGCTCCGTTGGTTCGATAATGGGAGGAGGAATGTGAATGGGAGTAGGAGGGTCCTCTGGTCCTATCGAAGTGGCCTTGAATTGGCGGTACATGTCCAAGGAGGAACGATACTCGTCAAGGCGGGGACAGAGGTGGGTGTAATGGCCGTGAAAATCGCACAAGGCACAAGGGTGGTTTGTGCGGAAGTTTTTGAGTTTCGGGATAGAGTCGGGGATAGTGACGTAGACTTCTGGGATGTCAGAGTCGGGGAACATCTCGTTGACCAGAAGCTTGAGGTGCGGCAATTCAGGACACATGTGAGTGGCGTGACCGACGATATCACACAAAGCGCATTGGATGGCGGGCTTTGGTGGTCGCGGAGGGGTAAGAGTTGTCGGGGTGGCCTGGTCCTGATGGGTTGCCCCCTTACGAGCTTTGCCTTTCTTTCCGGGGGCTGGCACCACAGGGGTAGGGTCCTGTAGAGGTGCTGGGGGCCCGGAGGAGGTGAGGGGGACCGGTTGAACCGGTGTCAAAGCAAGGTAAGGTTTGGGGTGACCGGGAGGGGTAGCGGCTGGAGGGTCAATGTACCAGACGGGTAGGCCGATGGATAGGTTAGGGAGAGAGAGGGTGGCCATGACGGGGACAGAAAACACTCCGGGAGGGGGAGCCAGGAAAGGTATCTGCCCAGTAGGGTAATGACCAGGAGGGACGGCTCTGAGGTGGTTAAGGCCAGGGGGAACCGTTCCAGGAGGATAAAGGGGTTCGGGGATACCAGCTGTAGGGGGAGGGCCAGAAGGAGGAGGTCCGGCTGGCTGAGAGGAATGGCTAGGAGCGGGGTGCGGAGGGCCAGGGGGAGGTTGCTGACTAGCCGAGGCAGGCCGCTTAAGAGCAACCTGAGACAATTGCATCATGCAAATATTTGATAAGATGGGATCAGTGATAGGAGAAGGAGGAGGGTTAGGGAAAGTTCCAAGCAGGGAGGAATCTTTGTAAACGCCGGGGCAGACACTGGTCAAGGAATCGACGGTTTGCTTGTTGGCTACAGAAGAGATGGTTGTCTCAGGTGAGGTCTGAGATTTTGGCTCATGATATGTCAACTGGTCAATGGTGACTATCTTTCCATTATGGGGGAAAGACATCTTGTGGAAAACCGCGGATGGGACAGCATACATAGCATAGGTGTAGCTTCGCCCCAGTAGAATGTTGTAATCTAGCGGGGCGTCAATGACTTCGACGTCAATGCAAACAATCTTACCGGCAAGGGTGATAGGACAATTACGGAACAGGCCAATGGGCTGGGAGGCATGACCATCCCACGCTCGAAGGGTGATTATGGAAGGGGCCAGCTCAGGAGATCCGAGTTGCTTCCAAACCGAAGTGGACATCACGCATGTGGATGCCCCCTCATCAATGATACACCGGGATACGTTGGCGTTCCGGATTTTGACGGGGATTTGGAAGGCGACGGAAGGAGGGAGAGGAGGATGGTCCGATTGAGTGGCGTCGAAAACAATAATTTGGTCATCAGCAGGATCTACAGCGCCCACCGCAGATAGTAGAGCCTTCTTTTGGGAAGGGCACGACTGGAGGAGTTCTAGTGTGGAAATGGTGGCAGGAGATTGCGCCAAATCATCTACTATGCTATACGAATGGGCAGCTCGACTAGGAGCAGCGTTGCGAGGTAGTGGGCCCTTAGGTATCTTGGTATGAACCTCAACTTTTGGTTGAGGGATATGTAAGGGTCCACTGGGTGACGAAAGAGGCTCTGGAGAACCTGAAGAAGGAGGCTCGGGAGCAGACTGAGCAGGAGGCTTGGAGTACTGGCGAGACCAAGTTTGAAGTTGAAGATCGACAGACGAGTTAGGATCGGAGTGCATCATAAGGATCTGGTAATCAGAAGAACCAGAAAGGGAAGGGGGGGAGGCTACCTGGCTGTCGGGCGGTTGGGTAGCCATGAATCCTTGCTGAGGGAAAGGATTAGTAAACACAGTTGGCTGGGTAGTGGCCACATTAGGAGGAGCATGAGGGGAGGCGTGCTGTCCGCGCAATGTGGCTTGAGACTCCCACATCTGCCGCATCTGGGGTAAGAGGGGGCAATCGTGGGTGTAATGACCATAAACATCGCAACACGAACATGACTTATTTGTGCGAAGCGGCCTGTCCGGCTTGGGCTGAGTGCCATGTTGCTGGTTGGCAGTGTTAGGGTCCACACCAGGATTGGGTCCACAGGTACCAGGGGCAGAAGGGTTTGGATTGCCTCTCCGCCTTCTTTGAGAAGAAGGGGGATTAGTCGCGCCCTGCTGTGCAAATACTTGCCCTGGAGGGGGCTGTAGGTGCTGGTGCGGGGGTTGAGGAGGTAAGGGAGGAGGAAGCGCATATGCTGGAGGAACTGGCACACTAGGCTGCAGATAAGGGTAATGGGTAGGTTGGGCAACATTGAGGTAAGCAGGAGGTTGGGCAAAAGGAGGAGGCATGCCGTATCCTGGATACATGCTACCGGGGGGGGGAAGAGTGCTGGAGGAGCTGGCCCCTCCCTGAGGGAGACCATAGCCCATAGGAGGTTGAGCGTATGGATGGGAAAGGGCTTCAACGATACCGTCGGCGGAATGAGATGCCCCCAGGGCGTTAGCGCCACCGGGCTTGGGGAGATCAGGAAGAACGGTATAAACATAACCAGATTGAGCATAGATCAGGTCATATTTCAAGGCTATTTGGAGGGTGGCTTCTTCAGTTTGAGGAAAATGAGAGGCGACATCTTTGCCGATGGGAGCGGGAAGGGTGAGAAGGAACCAGTCCATGTAAACCCGATCTTCGAAGGGAGGGGCTCGACATAAGCTCCGTATTCTTCGCCATTCCTGAACATGGGCGGAAAGGCATGTTGAAGAGGATTGCTTGAAGGAAGTCAAGAGCTCCGTGCCAGTATCGTATCGGAGAGGGAGCTGGAAGTACGACAAAAAGGCTTGGGCAAGAGTCTCAAAGGTGGTATGGGTAGAGGTGGCTTGTTCGACATACCATTTAGAAGCTTCGCCGGTAAGCGTGCATTGGAACAAACGAAGATGGATGGAGTCATCGGTAATGGAATTGGAGGAACACCACATGTGGAAAGATCGGACATGATTGGTTGGATCTTCGCCATTAAGGCCCTCAAACTTAGGGATGTCGGAGGGGAGCTTGGTTGGCATAGCGGGCCAATTAGCATTGTGGTGAATGGGGTCATTGATCAACTGATGGAAATCGGGGAGGCTGAGGCCTGCAATGTACGGCAGCACAGGGGTGGCCGGGGTAGTTCCTGTGGCGGTTCCGCTAGTAGTAGGGGCGGCATTAGGGCCGGGAGAACCGCTAGCGTTAGGCCCTGGACCAGACATGGTGAAGGTGACAGGGGGAGAACCAGGAGGAGAAGGAGAACCCGATGGATCAGGAGAGGAGTCGGAGTGCGGACTCGAAGGAGGACTGGCTCGACGACGGCGGGGCGGAGCAGGTCGATCGACCGGAAACTGAGGATGAAGGCCAAGAAGTCTCCGGGAAAGGCGCCTTGGGGGCGCAATGATGACAGGAAGAAGGAAACCGACAGGGGCAGAAAAGGACAGAATCAATTAAGGTCAAGGGCAGAAAAGGTGCAGTGACGATTGATTTTAGAGTCTTTGCCAGGCGGTGTTAACCAGGCGCTTCTTCGCTTAGGGTCAGTGTGTGGCGTGCGTTAATTTTAATTTTTAAACCCTTTCCGTTTTGAGAGCAAGAAAAAAGTGTGCTGCGTAGCTGAAAATAAACCTACAGAGAACAGTATATAATGCTGAAATAACAGAAAAATAACAGCTACTTGTGCATCTATCTAACCCAAGAAGGTGGGTCTCTCAAAACTAATCTGAAAAGAAAGGGAAAAATCTATGTAAAACACATGGAAAAGGGGCCAATAGATCTAAGGTCAAAAGGGACAGGGATCTGAAGGATAAAGCTGCTGAAAAGAGGTGCAGATCACAGCCAAGAGACAGAGGCAAGATGGCTGGAAAAAAGGAAGGAAATCAGCAAAAACCGAAGGGGGCAAGGCGGAGGCCTTCAAATGAGGTCCAAACAAAACGACAGGAGGTGATTTGAAAGGAAGAAATGCTGATTTCAAAGGATCTGAAAGGGAGGTAACAGATCTAGAAAAAAGGAGGCTGAAGCTCTAAAAAACAGACGGCTGAAACAGCTAAAACTCTTCCACAAAAAGTGGAGGGTACTAAAGCCCTAGGGGGCTAGGTTCCCACTTATATGAGTAAAAACAAATCAGAACTTGGTCAAGGCGGGCTGAGACAGAGGCTGAAAGACCCTGACAGAAGCTGCAGCAAAACCCAGAAAAATTGCAGAAAAATCACTGAAAAAATGGCAGGTCGCAGTTTCTGACCTGATTTCAGTGCAGGTCGCAGGAAACAGGCTGAAAAGTGCGACCTGGAGGTCCAGGTCACAGGTTTAGGGCCAAAAAGTGTGACCCCCTGTTCCGGTTGTCTCGGCGGCAGATTTTCAGAAAAGTTGCCGTCTCAGTTGCGGTTGGTGTCGCTTACCTGCGCAATAGGGCCAGAAACACACGGAAGTTAGAAATTTTAATGTTTTAGGGTTTTATGTGAGAAAAACAACATAAAAATAGGAAAAATAAATAGCTGAAAAGAAACCCTAGGGTCTGAAGTAGCTGGATATGCAGGAATATGAAAAACGACAGCGGTCGTAATTTAAAACCCGTGTGGAGTTGCCATTTGTTAGTATGAATCCTTTGTCGAAGTGTACGAAAAAGGACCACTTTAGCTAAGCATAACTAATAGCCCTAACAACAAAAGTTGCTGCCAATATCTTCAGATCTACGATTAGTTAGACAAGAAAATAGTTGCAAAATACCAGATCTATGTATGGAAAGACATTAAGTAGTAAAAACAAGGGTTTGCTCCATATACCAATAAACAAGACAAGAACAATTTTTGAAAGAATTTTTGTCTTAATGGGGCACCTGTGAGGAAAACCAGAAGGAGTATCCAATTCCCCTCAGTGGGATGGGTTCTTGGAAGTCCTCAGCACTTCAGATCTAAGATTTTTCTCTCTAGTTAATGCAAAGAGTAGAGCTCAATGGGAGCAAATGGCAGAAAATGGTGACCAAGTGTATAGATCCAGAGTGATCTAATAGGCAACAAAAGGTGAAGAATGGTAGGAAAAACCCTCCTATTTATAACAAAATATTGGATCATTCTAGATCTTGGTGCATGATTAAAATAATGTTAACCAAATCTAGATCCACCTTTTATGGAATATTTTATTATATTTGTTGGAGGGAAAAGGTATTTTACTTTGGTCAAATCCCTTGATTCGTAAAAAATAAATAAATAAATGATTTATTTATCTTTTTAAGGAAGCGGTTAGAAGACAATCAAATAAATAATGATTTATTTAATTATTTGTGGGTGATTTGGTCATATTTAACAAGGAATATTATCTAAATAAGATTTAAATAATTATTCCTAGAAATTAATAAGATAAATAAAGGTTTATATAATTAATTTCTTTGATTTTGGGTTAAACATGACTGGGAATAATAATTAAATTATGGTTTAATTAATTATTCCATGAGGAAAATCAAACAAATATGGGTTTGTTGAATATTTCCTTTTGGGGTTTCCTGTTTTAACATAGTGAAAGCAGTTTTACTTAGGATAAAACTGGTCTTACATGGTGTACTTGGGTCCATCTAATGATAATAAGTTAGATGACCAAAAAATGGTGTAACACTTACTCTTACAAAGCTCTTCCAAAATATCATAACAATGAGTAAGAAGTAGCTGTGGTGTCTTAGATTTTAGTTGTATTTGCTTTTAGTCTTGTGTTTATGTTCAATTGCTTTGAATAATACAGCCATACTTGTTCTCACGAACTCTTCCAAAACATCATTCATACTGAACGAGATGGGAAGTAGAATTCCTTAGGTTACTTGCATGTTAACTTAGTCATAGCACTCCGGAGGTAGAATGCATGTGATTCAGCTCTGTCATTTCATTTCTAGTTTGATAATGGCTTTTTAGTCTAACTGTTACAGGTCAAAATACCTCCTCATCAGCTCAGAGGAGAAGACAAATATGGAAGAAGTACAAAGACCTAAATTAAACCTATTTCTGATAGGGTAACGCATATATAGAACAGAACAAGGGCGTTATAACGTAGGCAAGAAATACATTGGTCGCGTTAGTGGATAGGGCAACGCTCTGTTTACACTAAAGGGACGCGTTACCCGTGTTTTAAGTTTGAATTGGGAAAAGAGCACGGAGAAAGATTTGAATCTCTGACTTTCCCTCACAAAGGAGTCAGTGCACAAAGGAAACTGCAGAAGCACCAGTTCATTATTGGTCATTGCCATAGAAGACTGAACTCCAAGAGAGGCAAAAGCATGGAGATCAAGGAAACATCTAAGCCTTTTCCATTCCAAACTAGTGAAAAGAGAAGGGCAACAATGGCCTTCTCCCTCTCCTATAAGAAGGAGCCTCTTTGACTCTTGGCCTTCACAATGTCACACTATTCTCTACTCCACAAGTATACAAGAACATTGGGCAATCCTTCGACCCTCAATTAAGAGGCTCTTAATTGAGGGTCGAAGGATTGCCCAATGTTCTTGTATACTTGTGGAATAGAGAATAGTGTGACATTGTGAAGGCCAAGAGTCAAAGAGGCTCCTTCTTATAGGAGAGGGAGAAGGCCATTGTTGCCCTTCTCTTTCCACTAGTTTGGGTGGGAAGCAGATGCGCCGCCGATGTGCGTTTCCTCTCTTGGGTTCGATCTTCTATGGCAATGATGCAATCGCATTTCACTTTGTGAGGAAGAAATCGGAGATTCAACGTCTCCTCTGCGCCTACTGCAGACAAGCAGAGCACGGAGTGGCAACGTTGCTTTGGTATGGCGACGCCTAGCCCATAACGCGACGTCTGCACTAACACTGCCCCGATCCTGCGCCCTTGTTGTTACCTCATATGCGTTGCCTTGTCGAAAATAGGTTTGAAATTTAAGGTCTTTCCTACTTCTTCCATATTTGTCTTCTCCTCTACAGTTTGATGAGGAGGTATTTTGACTTTTTATAACATAACATTTTCATACATGCTTCAAATAGACTAGTGGCACTCTAGTTTAGTTTTAGCTCACTGTATTGGCACTCCAGTCTAGTTGTCATCCATTGCATTTTTAAATTATATTAGTTGTTAAATTTAAATACCACGGTCTTCATTATTTACAAAAATTCTTTTGTTCCAACCTTATATTAATACACAATCATTTGGACAGGAGTTAGTATCAGTCTAAGACCTAGAGTATTTTGCAACCTTTTTACCATTTCACAAACAAGCCTTTTCTCAAAAGACCATTCTAAAAAGGAAATCTATAGCTTCTGAGTGAGGCCTAGTGGTGTTAAATTGAGTTGCAGAATAGAATTAGAAGCTAGTTTAGAATATAAATCTTATGATGCTACAAATGTTCTTTTCCAAATATATTCCAATTGATCTTTAAACATGGATGAGATGTTGTAACATTGTAAGTTGATTGTTTGATTGTTTAGTTAGGAGAACTTCATTTACAATTAACTTGCCCATTTCTCAAGCTCTTCCAAAACATCGTTAATGAATGAATTGGACAAGTTTAAGCTCATGTTGTGATTTATTTCGTTGAAGTCATTATCAAGCTTTGTATTTGTTGTTTGCTAGCCATAGTTAGGCTTTGTTATGTTTTAGTATTTGAATTTGTCATTTTCCATCCATAATTTAGGCTTCACTATATTTTTAACCAATAGCTTCTTCTCACCAGCATTTAGTTCTTTCCCTTGTGAACATAAAACCATAAAAAAAACCAAAAACATCATAAAAACACTAGACACAACGTAGTGAGAAACAAATACCTAGGCATATATAGTGCACCACACTTCAGTAGTTTACCAACACTGGTTGACAATTAATGAACTCAATTTAGGAGACTAGGTTGAGCAAAAACATTTTGGCGCCATTGCTGGGGAAGTGTAACTAGGTAACCTTGTTTCTTAACTCCCAAAAACAATCATATGCATAGAGAGAGAGACTCAAGGGGTAGATTCATAAGAAGTAGCAACAGAATCTTGATCCCTAGAACACCACTTGTTTCATCTAGACCAAGAGCCAGTACACCTCCAACTCAGACCCACAATCCATCCTTTATTGATCCTAGACTCCCAGAGGACTTAATATCAGATATTCCATTAGAAAGACCTTCCACTTCATCCACTGAACCAACCTTAGAAGAAGATTCAAGGACCTCTGTTAGAGACACAAACTTTTCCACTTCCACAGAAGAATCAACTATGGTAGAAGAAGGGGGAGGAGGATTATTTAATGGTGAACACACATTATTTGGAGGGGGTAGAGGTAGAGGTGCAGAAGGAGAAGGAGGTAGAGGAAAAGGTAGAAGAGAAATGCGAAGCTCTTTTGGGTTTCCTATAGTAGATGAAGAAACCAATAGAACCATGAAAAACATTTCACCCTCTGTCCTTCCAAACTTCCATAGCTCAGCTTAAGAAGCTAAGTTAAGAACCTTCTTATTTGAATTTGAAGTTCTATGTAGAACTTACGTAAACTTACAATTCACTCCAAAAACTGCAATTATTTCCTTCAACATTGAAAGGCTTGTTGTGATGAAGTGGTTTATGAGTTTGATCGATAGTTCTATTAGGACATGGGAAGACATGAAACAAGCATTTATAGAGGAGTATTTGGATTATTGTATTCCGATCCCAGTCATAAGGAGGAGTATTTTAAGATGTTTCAAAAAGAAGATGAAAACTTGGAAGATTTATTTCAGAGGGAATTTCATTACAACATCAAAGAGAAAAAAATGGAAAACTTAGATCAAGACACCTTAAAAGCTCTCTTGTTGAAAACAATTAGGGATGAATGGTTGGATATCCTTAACATGATGGGAAAAGGGGATATATCTCAGCTCAAATTACCTGAAATAGCTGAGTTATGTATCAACCTTTCAAGAGGGAAATCTAAAACTGTAAAAGGTCCAAGAGACCTTGCTCTTGCAAGGGTAAGCAAGTCTGCTTCTGGGACAGTAAGTAGGGTAGAGATAGGGCATATGCTTGATGAATTCAAATCCGACATCCTAGGGAGTCTTAGTGAACAAATAGACACCCTTAAGCTACAAAACAAGCAAAAAGCTGAATCTGATGCCTTAGCAATCTTTTGTCCCAGATGTAGAAAGAAGCATGCCCTGAGAGAATGTCCTTTCGATGCAAAATTTGTAGAGACCTGTGTCATTTTTTTAGAAAAACATGAGACCAAGAGTTTTCCTTCACTTCCTGGTCTTAAAGCTATCTTTCAAGAAGAAATTCCTACAAGTTCCACAGAATCTCTCAATTTTGTCTCTAGAAGACCTTGGCAAGGACCTCAAACACAAGGATTTCATGATAAAATGTATAATCAACCTCCACCAAATTGGAATTCTTGGCAGCAACCTTGGCCCCAATTTCAAAATCAATCTCAAGCTTGGGCACAAGGGGCACAAAGTCCCTATGGAAGATACTCTCAGTACTATCAGTATCCACCATCTTATCCACCATATCCACATTTTCCTCAACAAAAAAATCCTTAAAAAAATCCTCAAAATCTACAACATCAAAATCAACCACTTCCATTACCATTTCATCAAAAAATCAAATCAGTTGTCTGCTCAACCCATACCAAACCCCAACAATAAAAATCCTCAGAATACATATATGATAGAAGGCCAACAGTTTCCAACTTATTTAATTACTCCTCTAGACCTTAGTGATTGTCAACTTAGGTCTGGAAGAATACTTGAAAAGAGAAAACCTTCTGTGATTATACAAGAACAAGACAACTCTGAGGAAGATTCTCTATGAGAAAATAAAAGTCTTGAAGAAGACACATCTTTTCAGGACTCAAACATTGAAAAATAAAAACAAAAATAACCAATAATTTCAACTCCTGTATTAGAGCAGCCATCAACATCCACTCCTACACCTCCCTTTCCAAAAAGATTACAAATTGATAGAGGTGTAGAAAAACAAATTATGGTGCCTAATTATGATTTCCTAGATGAGCTAAGAAATGTTTTCATTAAGATTCCATTATTACAAGCCATCGAGGAAATCCCAGTTTTAGCAAAGACAATAAAGGAGTTGAGCATGAAGAAAACAATAAAAAGAATAAAATAAAGAAAATTCAACTGGCAGGAAAAATAGTAGACATTATGATGGGTAAGATTGCCATTCCAAAGTATCTAGACCCAGGAAATCCAGTTGTTAAAATTCACATCAATGGAATTGAGATCCAAAACACACTCATTGATTTAGGAGCAACAATCAATATAATGAGTAGAAAAATCATGGATAAACTGAAACTTCCTAATCTTCTCTTTACACCCACATTATTACAATTAGCAGACAGGTTTGTGATCAAACCTGATGGGGTAATAGAAGATATTCCAGTGTCCCTAGATTCCTGGGAGTACCCTGTGGATTTCATGATCCTAAATCCTAAGAATAATCTAGGAGGACATCCTATTATATTAGGAAGACCTTGGTTAGCTACAGCTGATGCTTTCATTAGTTGTAAATCCGGTGATATGTATATCTCTGATGGTATTTCAACTAAGAAATTCACTTTGTATCCTCGAGCAAGGAAAATTACAGTTTAGATGATACTCAATGAATGAGGGATGAAAGGCTGCAACCTCTCCTTCACAATTTCAGTGGTGAAGGTAGTCAAATTTGAATACTGAAAAATTTGAATCCTCTTCGAAACATAAACATGACCAATTTCAAGCAGAATTCAACATGAGTTTTGTCATCAAGAAAGATGTCTCTTCATTCTATGGATAAAGTGAGGCTCTGGTATGTTGAGATATTTCCGAGGGCAAAACTTTAAACATAAAGAAGAACCTGAAAAATCTCCATGAGAAGAGCTAGTCGAATCTTACAAAGACATTCTGCACGCATGTCGCCCAGGAGTACAGCGATATGAAAGGTTTAAGCCCTAAGGCTGCACTCACATCACATCTCATAGAAGAGGAAAATTACTGTATTACATCGGACAACCTCCAAAGAAAGATGAATCCAAATCTTAGGGAAATTGTTAAAGAAGAATTGTAGAAATTGTTAAATGTCAACTTTATCTATCCCATTTCAGATAGTCAGTGGGTTTCTCCTTTGGTAATTGTGCCAAACAAAAATGGTAAATGGAGGGTATGTATTGACTACCGGGAATTAAACAAAGCTACTCTTAAAGATCATTTTCCCCTACCTTTCATAGATCAGGTGTTAGATACATTAGCTGGCAAAAAGTACTTCTCATTTTTAGATGGGTTTAGTGGTTATAACCAAATTCAAGTAGCACTTGAAGATCAAGATAAAACCACATTTACCTGTCCTTGGGGTACCTATGCTTACCGAGTATTGCCATTTGGACTATGCAATGCACCTGCAACATTTCAAAGGGTAGTACTAGGAATATTTTCAAATCTAATACATGATTGTGTAGAGGTATATATGGATGATTTCACAGTTTATGGAAACACATTTGAAGAAGCCTTAGCAAACTTGGAAAAAGTTTTAAAGAGATGTCAAGAAGCAAATCTTTCACTTAGTCATGAGAAATGTTTCATGATGTTTACTAAAGGTATTGTTTTGGGGCATCATATTTCAGGGGATGGGATTAGAGTTGATGAGTCAAAAGTTGAAGTCATCTCTAACTTATCTATTCCAAGTTGTCAAAAATATGTTAGGATTTTTCTTGGATTTACAGGATATTATCGGAGGTTTATAGAAAAATTCACCAAGATAGCATCTCCACTCTTTAAATTGCTTACCAAATACTGTGAATTCAAATGGAATTCTGATTGCCAGTTAGCCTTTGAGACCCTGAAAACAAAAATTTCTGAAGCACCTATTTTAAGGGGACCTAATTGGAAGTTACCTTTTCATATTTCAACAGATGCCTCAGATACAGCTCTAGGAGCAGTATTGGGACAAAAAGACCTGATTCCTTATGCCATCTACTATACCAGTAAAAATTTGACTCTTGCAGAGTTAAACTATACTGTAACTGAAAAAGAGTTTTTAGCCGTTGTTCATGCCATAAAAAAATTCAGACACTATATAACAGGCTATGAAACTTTTGTTCACACAGATCATTCTGCAATTAGATACTTAATGAAAAAATCAATTACTAATGGCAGAGTTATAAGATGGTTATTGATTTTACAAGAATTCAACATTACCATTCTAGATAGGCCTGGAAAACAAAGCACAGTAGCTGATTTCCTATCTAGACTCCAAAACATCAAACATGACACTCCAGTTGAAGATCAATTTCCTGATGAATATCTTTTTGCAATTTCTACTCAGACTCCTTGGTTTGCTGACATTGCTAATTATCTAGTTTCAGGGAAATTTCCTTCAATAATGAATACAAGAGAGAAAAGAAAAATCATTTATGACAGTGCAAAATATTCATGGGTTGCTAATGAGTTGTACAAGACAGGTCCAGATTTGATCATTAGGAGATGTGTTCGGGAAGATGAGATGCCTAAGATTCTCAAAGCATGTCAAGATGAACCTTGTGGTGGACACTTTGCTGATAAGAGGATAGCCTATAAGATCGTTCATTTAGGATATTATTGGCCATCCTTGTTTAAAGATGCTAAAGAGTATGTCAAAAGGTGTGACAGTTGCCAAAGGGTAGGGAAACCTTCTCCTTCAGGTGAGATGCCATTACAACCTCAGGTACATATTGAACCTTTTGAAAAATGGGCTTTGGATTTTGTAGGACCTATTAGTCCTCCATCAAGACAAAAGATATATATATTAGTTTGCACTGATTATGTTACCAAATGGGTAGAGGCCAAGCCATTACTTTTTGCTACTGAAGCATCTGTAGTTAATTTTCTTTTTGAGGATATTTTTACTCGTTTTGGTGTCCCAAGGGAAATTGTTACAGATCAAGGAGCTCAATTCACATCAAGGCTAATGGAACAAATGATGGAGAGGTACAGAATCAGACATAGAAAATCTACTCCCTATCATCCACAAGAAAATGGTCAAGTGGAATCTACTAATAAGGTTATTGAAGGGATCCTAACAAAGACTGTCCATTTACATAGAAAATATTGGGTATATAGGCTTCCTGAAGCCTTGTGGGCCTATAGGACTACATGGAGAAGCACAACAGGCCATACTCCTTATGAACTTGTTTATGGAAAGCAAGTTTTGTTTCCCATAGAGTTCCAGATTCAAACTTTCAAAATGGCAGTCTAGCTAGGACTTGATCTATCAGAGGCAAAGAAGCATAGATTGGAGCAGATTAATGAATTGGATGAGATCAGACAAGATGCAATTCAGAAAACCAGTATAGTCCAACAGAAAAGGGCTAGATGGCATGACAGGTACATCAAGGAAAAGAAGTTCAAAGAAGGTGATTGGTCTCTCTTGTTTGATTCAAAGTTCAAGGATTTTCAAGGTAAATTTCAAGCACATTGGCTTGGGCCATATGAAATTGTGAGAATTTTTGACAATGGAGCAATAAAAATCAGGACAATAGATGAAGAAGAAGTTACTTTTCTTATGAATGGTCATAGATTGAATCTGTATCACAAACCACTCTCAAGAGAATAATTTGTCAAGAAGTTCCAGGAAAACAATGATGTGAAGTTAATGAAGAATAATCTTTCTTCTTCATCAACTTAATTGAATTTTCTGAAGTCAAACATATTGAAAAAAAATAAAAATAAATAAATAAATAAAAAATAAAAAATAAAAATAAAAATAAAAATAAAGTATAGATATGAAAACCAATCACTGATTGGCATGTTTATACAGAAAAGATAGAGTGAAAATCAGAATCTTTCTGACACTCTAACTTTTCCATTTTTATTTTTTTACAAGCAGTTGTTACAAAATCATAAGTGCAGATCCATTTCACTTATGATCCATCTCATTTCACTTCATTTCATTCCATAATTCATTCATTTAATTCCATTCATTCATATCATATCTTATTCCATTCATTCATCCACACTTCATTCATTTCACTTCATGGTCCACTTCATTTCCATTTCAAATCTTTAAGTTTGATCTCCTTTCTGCAATTGAATAATACACAGCTGAAATTGCAGGGCACTTTTTCACTCCATTATTCATTTCATTCATACTCCATCCTACCATATTTCATTGTTCATTTCATACAACCTTTCATCATTCCAGCTTCAAACCATATTCCAATTCTTCTACAAGTACATTCTGCAATCAGTTGGACATTCTGCAGCTAGACAAACATTCTGCAGCCAGGAAGACATTCTGCAGCCAGAGAGCCTGAAAGCACTGGCTAGTAATCATTTGATTTCCAAGAAAATGATCCTGCATATCTATGAAAAATCAAAATCAAGAAGGTTATGAAGACTCAAAAAGTAATGATTTTCAGGGAAGAGCAAAGCATATGAAGATCACAAGAAAATCAAAGCAAATGCAAAGGTATGAAGTGATTATAATGACATATCATGAAAAATTTTAGTGTAGTTTAGTTGTATATTATTCAAAAAGTGTTTTAATTAATTTTTTTTATCTTGCCTAACAAATCTCTCGCAAAAACTTTAGATAAAACTCCTTCTGTTCCACCACTTCAAAACCCATATCCGATCATCATTTGAAAATCTAAATGGTTAAAGTGCTAAAGTGATTGGATTGGTCACGTCACTAAGAATTTAATGATGATTTTTGAATTCGTTACAAAATATATCCGCGGTCTTTTCACTCATTGATTCGTTTTCTTCACCTCACCTCATTAATTCATTCCGTAACCACTCCATATCACTCTTTTCCGCAGCCAACTCTTAACCATTTCATTCTGTAAAACAGAGGTATCTTTGTAACAACCATTGTCACCGTGAAATAGAGGAAACATTTGGGGAGAAAAAATAACTTGTTAATGACCATTCTCACCGTGAGCAGAAGGCTGGTGAATTGAAGATTGAAGAAGAGTTATGGGCCTCATCTTGAGAACATAACCAATTGGCACTAAATACTTGGAAGGCTATCCCCAAATCCGAGAAATCTTACAACAAGCAAGATGGTTGCAATTCCTTGAAAAATTCAGTGGCTTCCACAAAGAGGTTACTAAAACTTTTGCAAGATCTTTTAATGGGGCCGAGGTTGAAGTTGGAGATATTAAATTCACTGTCACATAGGCTTTTATTGTAGAAGCAATAGGACTGCCTAGACAAGGAGAAAGGTGGTTTAAGAACAAAGAATTCCATAATGAAGCATGGAAATAGATACTCAAGTCACCAGGTATGGATGTCACTGTTTTTGAAAAGGGTATCCCTAGTTCTGCATTAAAGAACAAATGGAGAAACATGTTGCTTATCCTACAAAAATTCATCACTTGTGAAGGTAGATATGGTACTTTCTATGTTTACCATATTAGGTTGATAATGCATTTCCTAGAAGAAGAACTTAATTTTCCCTATTTATTGCTTCAAAGTTTAAAGAAAATGGCTTCAAGTGTTGAAAAGAGAATTAAGTTTCTGGAGACAACCTTATACCACCATGGTTTAGTCAAGATTTTGATTGAACATCATTTGAGAAAAATAGGGGATAATTGGAAAGAATTCTTGGTGAGAAATCACTTTGAGGAACCAAAAGAACCTTCACCTGAAAATCAACCTACAAAAAGAAGCAGAAGATGGAAATCCTCCAAAACTGAAATGGTAAAACAATACAAGAAAGTAGTGAAGAAATGATCTCTAAAAAATTAGTTCAGATTAAGAAGCAAATTAAGAAAGAGAGGATCATAAGAAAAGTTGCCAGAGAAAAAGGAGAAGGGCCATCTCAACCGAGGAGGAGCCACAGACTGAGGGGGATACTAAAGAAAACAAAAGTTAAACAAACTGGAGTTATAAACATAGAATATGAAGAAACACCTATTGAGGAGGATTTTGATGAAGAAGTTCCAGAAATTGATCCTTCACAGCAAGAAATTTACAACTATGTTGAAACATTGGAGAGGAAAGCTTCAGAGAGTAGAGACAGAACCCCTAGTCCTCCATTGTCCGAAATAGATGTGCTAAGAAGCGATAAGTACGAGCTAGAAGTACTTAATAGACATATCAGGACTGAGAATGACATTATGAGGGAGTAAGTTAAACTAAAAACCAGTATGAACTCAACCCTGTCTCTACAAATGGACAAAGTGGAAAAGGCCAATGAAAAGTTGAAAAAGAGGAACAAAAAGTTAATCAGTGCACTTACCAATTTAAGGTTCAAGTTAGTTATCAGGAAGCCCAGAAGGCCTTTAACTACCAGGCAGAGCAGAAGAATAGGGTTTGATGTTCTTGCAGAGGTCTCTGAGTTCATGGAATAGTTGCATGAGGACATGCAAGAATCTAGCAGTGGGGGTATCTTGAGCTCCAAGAATGTTCTTTCTTCCACCACATTCCACTCCATTTATTTTGTCCATTATTAATCCCAGGCTCAAATGATCAATGAAATTAGTTAAAATTGCTTTAAGAATGAATATTATGACTAACTTGCTATGTTTTTATGATTTCGTCATTGTAGTGCTTTTTGAACTAGGACTAGCTACAGAATGCAGACATTTTGTAGCTAGTTGCCAATTCTACAGCCGTCTTCATGTTTAAGCAGGTTCCAGGTGTCCTCTCAGAGAAAACCACACATGGTCGTATTCCATATCATGCCTTTAGCATTTGTTTCTCTCCATGAATATTGAACGGAATTCTGTACGTGGTTATGCACGTGGGAACTCAAACTAGGAGATAGACTCCTAATAGGAAAAGGACAGTCCAGATGTCCTTTGTCATATTACGATGCCACCTTTAAGGTTCTAGTTCGATTTTAATATGGAAAGACAGTAATCCCTGTATTATCTCAAGTTCTGTTATGTAAATTTTCTATAAATGTAGCTCGGGAAACCGAGAGACAAGGTTAGATTTTGGTTAGATTTTGTGGTTGACTGCTAGATTTTTGAAGTCCGAGAATAGTCTATTTTGAAGTGATTCCTCTTTAATGAAAGTAGTAGCATTTCCTTGAACACGTTGAGTCAATCTTGAACTATATTTCGTGCTACTCTGGTGGCAGAGGGCCCTGCCTCCTGAGCGGCCTTGTTTATACAGTAGATAAGTATTTTAGTCTCGTTTTTATTTCTAGTTTAGGCAAGTTTCTGAAGTTTATGTTCATACTTGTTTACATTAATTATCACAGCTAAACTTACTCTAATAAGCTCTTCCAAAATATCATTATGATGAATAAGGCATAGCTGTGGTATTATAGGTTTCAATTGCATTCTCTTTTGTTAATTATCATAGTTGGACTTACTCTAATAAGCTCTTCCAAAATATCATTATGATGAATAAGGCATAAC
Organism: Pinus albicaulis; assembly: GCA_034641835.2. Classification (NCBI taxonomy): domain Eukaryota; kingdom Viridiplantae; phylum Streptophyta; class Pinopsida; order Pinales; family Pinaceae; genus Pinus; species Pinus albicaulis. The sequence goes on along the minus strand of CM076574.1, from coordinate 334,844,828 downwards.
TGTGGTATTGTAGGTTTTAGTTGCTAGTTTACACTAAGTGGCATAGCCAGTCTTACTCTTACAAAGCTCTTCCAAAATATCATAACAATGGGTGAGATGTAGCTGTGGTGTCTTAGATTTTAGTTGTTTTTGCCTTCATTCTTGTGTTTATGTTCAATTGCATTGAATAATACAGCCATACTTATTCTCGCAAACTCTTCCAAAATATCATTCATACTGAACGAGATGGGCTGTAGAATTCCTTACGTTAGTTGCATGTCAATTTAGTTATAGCACTCTGGAGGTAGAATGCATGTGATTCAGCTCTGTCATTTCATTTTCAGTTTGATAATGGCTTTTTAGTTTAACATTGTTCACTGTACTTCAAATAGACTAGTGGCACTCTAGTTTAGTTTTAGCCCACTGTATTAGCACTCCAGTTTAGTTGTCATCCATTGCATTTTTAAATTATATTAGTTGTTAAATTCAAATACCATGGTCTTCATTATTTACAAAAATTCATTTGTTCCAAATTCATATTAATACATAATTATCTAGATAGAATTTAGTATCAGTCTAAAGGCCGGAGTATTTTTCAACCTTTTTACCATGTCACAAACAAGCCTTTTCTAAAAGACTATTTTAAAAAGAGAAAGCTATAACTTTTCAGTAAGGCCTAGTGGTACTATATTGAGTTGCAGAACAGAATTAGAAGCTAGTCTAGAATAGAAATATTATGGTGCTACAAATGTTCTTTTCCAAATATATTCCAATAGACCTTTAATCATGGATGAGATGTTGTAACATTGTAAGTTGATTGTTTGATTGTTTAGTTAGGAAAACTTCATTTACACTTAACTGCCCATTTCTCAAGCTCTTCCAAAACATCTTTAATGAATGAATTGGACAAGTTTAAGCTCATATTGTGATTTATTTGCTTGAAGTAATGATCAAGCTTTGTATTTTGATAGCCATAGTTTAGGATTTTTTTTGTTTCAGTATTTGCATTTGTCATTTTCCTCCATAATTTAGGCTTCACTCTATTTTTAACCAATAGCTTCTTTTCACCAGCATTTATTTCTTTCCCTTGTGAACATAAAACCATAAAAAAAACCAAAAACATCATAAAACACTAGACACAACGTAGTGAGAAACAAATACCTAGGCACATATAGTGCACCACACTTCAGCAGTTTACCAACCCTGGTTGACAATTAATGAACTCAATTTAGGAGACTAGGTTGAGCATAAACAGCGTCCCGCTGGTATGTCTCCAATAGCGAGGTTGACTCCTTGTGACTTCGATCCTCAGGGTGAGGGCATTGACGAGGAGTTAGTGAAAAACCTGGAGGGAATCACCCGTGGGGTCCCATATTATGCTCATTTTGATGAAGTACCTCAAGCTTATCAGAGGCACACTGTAGGAGTGCCAAGCTGTATCCACCACTCGCTGAGGCAGTTGGTACTGGTAGTGCTATCATGAGCACCACGTCGACTAGGCATTAGGATTTATTTCTACATATTTTTGAGAGACACGATGTCTCATGATGTAACTGAAATAGACATATATTATTTTTTATGGGTTTTATGATGCACACGGTTGTAAACGTGTGATATATATATATATATATATATTTTTTTTTTTTTTTCCTATACAGATCTTTGTTCATGTGATGATGCTTGTTACAAATCATGCAAATGCCTAATACAATGTTTTGCTAATGTATCAGTTAAATAATTTTCTTAATAAGTAATGACCCAAGAATCAGGAAAAATGTTCACAAAGGGTATAAAACCTAAATATTTCATTTTTTTGAAAGCTCGAAAACAAAAGTAAACTATTGATCATAATCAGCTATCTGTAAAATTTTCACAAGCAATTTGGCTTAAACCTCTCAAATCCCCTCTTTCAACCTTAAAGGAGTCACTTTTGTGGCTATCGTTGCCTTTCCTACCCCCAAAATTGCATTATAAAAGGCCACAAATCATAAATCCGAAAATCTATCAGGCCTAGCCCCTTCGGCCAGGCCTCTGCTCCTTTCCTCCACGTGACTGAAAACCAGAACCGAGTGCTAGCTCTACAAGTGCTTATCAAATGAATATCGGGTGCATTCTGAGCCACCAATTTTTATAGATTGGACGACGTTCGTTCACCTCCGCCACACCCATAACCCACCTGGCTACCGTCCGATCAAACTATGAAATCAACGGTCCGCAGCCTGCCTGTCCTAGTGGTCCCCACGCCCGCTCCCATTGCAAAAACCGGTGGTTTATATCGCACCACCTTCCAAGCGGTAGGCGGTATTCCTCAAATCTGAACGATTCCATACATCGCTCGTCGTGTGTCCCTACGTACGGCTCCAAAACCACCGTTCATCGCACGCTATTGTTCGGCGAATGATGCGCAGCGATATCACTATCAACCGTCGGATCTAGAGACCTTCATCGAACAGTCATCGCGCATCAAAGCTGCATGGGTTTTAATTCATGACAGATACACCCCTAGCCCACTATCAATCGCTCCCAATACCTTTTCGACCGTCGATCTTCCCTGGGATTGGACAGTCTAGATTTAGCCCACGCCACGACATTGACCCCGTATCTCCACGTCACCCTTCCATGTGTCATTCGTCGTACCTTATTCTGCCTTACTTATATTCATCCAAAGGGTCAAATTCAAAGGTTTTTCTTATTCGCTGCACTCCACCAACCTTCACTAAATGCGTTTTTCCACCCAGTCCATTTACCATCACCTCGCTGCATTTTTCCGCCACCCTACATTGTTTCACCATTTTGCCATAATTCACAGCCTCTGTTCAGAAGTCGAAGATGCATTAGAGGACCATTTTTCAGAGGTAGAATTTATGATGGAAATCTGGGAAGCTGTTACGACACGGCTTTCATTAAAGAAAGCAGGGGTGAAAATCTGTTAAACCCCCCAAAGTTATTAAAATATGCAGACTTTGTAGATGGAAACATTAATGGAGCAGGTGAAGAATATCAGTGGAGAATAGGGAATTGAAGACGCATAATTGAAGATTTTAGGGCCTTGGTCTAACCTTTTGAAGGCACAGTACCAGATTGAAGATCTTGCAGATCACTCCAAAGATTTTTGCACAAGAAACAATATCCTCCAGGTTTTATTTCAGCAGGAGTTTTCTCTCCAAGAAAGGACGGGATGTCCATGTGATTTTAATTCTATACCGTGCTCCTGAAGATATTTTTACCCAGTGCATTTACTTCAGAAAGAAGGCAGCAGAGTAGATACAGCCCTACAGAGCCGTCAAGCAGTATGGGCGGGCACTTTTTCACCATTTTTCTTTAATGAGACAGTTAAATATTTACCATCTACTCCCTTTTTTGGAGCTCTTTTGTTCTCCTATAAAGCTCACGAAGAACAGATAGTTTGGGGGTTCCAGATTTTATCAGAAAACTATGCAGTGAAAGGCCTTTTTTATACATTTTGTAAAACTCTTGTATGAAGGCTCAAGCCCATAGGGTCTCAGTGAGGAGGAGTTCTATCTGTTAAAGAGGATTCCGGTCTTTGGTATTTCACAGTGTGTAACCTTTTCTCTTATGTGTTATATTAATAGATCATTTCATTTCATCCATCTTTCTTGTTTCATGTTTTGGAATGCGAGTGGCTCACTGATTTTGGTATGGATTCATCCTAGTTGATGCCCATGCTTGGATCAGTCAAGCGCTTTAAATATGGCTCATGCATGATATTCTGTTCCATTATTTATCTAAACTGTATTTCCTCTATATCAGTTTCTTTGCGAGGGTGCTTTTAAAATGCTATTATCATGTATGAATTCTTAGATTAGTAAGCCTATCCATGGTGGTATTGTATATCTGGGTATCGGCTCAATGTTAACTAATATCTCCCCTACATTTCATTCACTACATACACCTTCTGATAACTTATTTCTATGATATATTACTTGAACCGACCCGCTTTGTAGTAAACTGTCTTTGAATTATCTGATGCTTTGTATCAGATTTTTACACCTTGCCTTTGCAGTATTTCTTTTCCTGTATCAGTTTCTGAGATTTTGGTCCCATTCTAGTTTATTTCCCTGTTTACAGGAGATAGCATGTGAGCTGAAGTTGACAACTTCATATATTATATTATACGCTCATTGCTACGCTAAGATGTCCTAGGCACTGGTCTATCAAAACTCTAGGTTGTCTCTAGGAGCGACAACATCTTTTTGGCCCCATTGCCGAGGAACGAAATTGAGAAGTTTAAATCCCCGGGCCTCGACAAATCCTAATTCACTCTTCAAATAGGTGAGTATGGAGAGTTGAGATTTGTATATCTCTCACCTTGGCGACTCCACATTTGTTCATTTGATAAATCGATTTTGCAGTCCTGGCTCCTCGTAAGCCACACCTGAGGTTAGATACATCTAAGCCAAAGACACATTCAGTGTCTGACCCTGAAAAGATTATACATAGAAGAAATTGGAGGGAAAGAAAATCATTCCATTCTGAGATTCCCGAATTCTCTCAGGAAGACTATCCATCCTCTTCCTCTCAAGAAGTCCAAGTAGAAAATCCCTACTACACTGAGGAAAATCCCGAATATTACTCAGATAGTCCACCCCGAGAGGGTATCAGAAATAAAAATAGTCTTCATCCTACTCTTGAGGTTGAAGAGGCCAAGGAAGTAACTAAAGTATCTGTTGTTAACAGACCTTTGTTCCCCTCAACCCCTCAAGCTGTAGTTGAGTATATCCCTATTATTATTCATACTCCACTTCCACCTCCTCCTCCTCTTACTCCTCAAACTATTGCACTACCTCCACCTCCTCCAATGGCCAATGTTCCGGCCTTCTTGATGAATAAATATGCTCCCCTGGCATTACTCCAAGTGTTGAATGATATGCCCCAGGATTATCTGAAGATCTTGCCCAGATTCAATGGAGAAAACGAGATTGATGCTCAAAAACATCTTGAGACTTTCTACTCCTTTGAAGAGAAATTTAATGTTGAACATTTAGATGTGGTCTTAAGAATGTTTGTGCAATCTCTTGATGGTGAAGCTCAGAAATGGTTCAAGACATTGGTTGGCCGTTCTATTACCACCTGGGATAACATGGAAGAAACTTTTCTCAGGAAATGGGGAGAGAAGAAAGATCATGGAAATTGTCTCATTGAGTTCAATACACTAAAGAAAAGACACAATGAAGGAGTGTTAGAATTTATCAAGAGATTTAATAAATTGTATCTGAGTCTCCCTGCTGATATGAAACCCCATAAAACTACTGCTAAAGTTGTTTTTGTAGTAGCCTTTGATTCAGAATTTGGTTTCTCTCTCAGAGAAAGAAAGCCTGCTACTCTAGATGATGCTCAAGCAGATGCACTAGAGTTGGAAGCAAACTTTTCCTCCACTAGAAAATCAAAAGGAAGATCTGAACAAGATGCCAGAAGAAGGGGAAAAGAAGAGGCATCTACCTCTAACCAAGACAGAGACTCAGCTAATGAAAAAATGGAGGAAATGAGAAAATTGATTAAGAAAATGGTCAAGCTTGAATTGGAAGCCAAGAACACAGCCTTCAAGAATTTCCAGAATGCTCCAAACAGAGGTTATAATCTTCAGTACAGAAGACCACCCCTGCAAATATTGCCAAGGAAATCAAAAGAGAAACAGGATCAAGTACCGCACCCATTGTACCTGTAAGGTCCAGAAGATGACCCCACTGGAGATACTGCCTATGGACTAGAGGATGCAAATATTTCTTTATCGAATAGAGAAGAAGAGGAATGCTCATTGCAAGAAGAAGACAAGGCTAGAGAGACGGAAAACTCTGAGATTGATCGTTGTTGTAAGCAATTTGTTGACCTCATGCAAGCACAACTAAATAGAAGATCTGACCTCAAATCTTCTAAGAAGAGAATTCGTACTCAAGAGAAAGAAGAAGAGACACATCAGAAGGAAGCACCTGCTCAGGAGGAGACAACAATGCAGAAAGCCACAAACAAAGGTAAGGGACCTCTAAACAAACCTTTGCAGTCTAGTGATCAAATTCCTTCCTCTTCAAAAGCAGTCATTCCCCCTAATGTCAAGTTTGTGTCTAAAGAAGTCAAGCCCCCAGCTAAAAATTAAGAGTCAAAATAGTTTATGATAGAAAATTCCCCTCCTGCTTTCAGTCTACAAAAGGAACTTGAAAAGGTCAAAATCCCAGTCCCCTTGACTGAACTGTTGAAACAGCCAGCATATCAATCTAAAGTCACCTCTTTCATGCTCCCTCTGGAAGCATCAATCATCCCAGATAGTCTCAACCTTCAAGAAGAAAGACCCATGGTTGTATTTGGCCCACATTTCGAGGAGATAGATCCCTCTACTCCTCCCTTTTATGTGTCTCTAGTGATTCATGACCTGCTACTACATAACTGTATGCTAGATTCTAGAGCTTCCCACAATCTTATACCTCTATCAGTCATGGAACAACTAGGACTACAAATTACCCGTCCATACAAAGACCTCTATTCATTTGACTCCAAAAGAGTTAAATGTTTGGGGATGATCAAGGATTTGGTGGTCAATTTGGCCCAAATCCCAGCAAAAAGTGTGGTCATGGATATCGTGGTGGCTGACATCCCAACTCGCTTTGGCATGTTGCTGTCAAGGTCTTGGGGAACAAAAATTGGTGGGTCAATAAAGTTGGATTTAACATATGCCACTATCCCAGTTTTTGGTGGCCAAGAGAGGAGGTTGTACAGGGAGACTAGATTTGTCAAGATGGTGACTACGATTGACAACTCTGAAAATTCACCAGTCTACAGTAAAGAAGGATATTTCTCATGCTTGATGTTGGAAGAAGACCAATATTTCACTCATGAACCATCCTTCTGTCAGATCAAGACTGAGCAGCCCTCAGAGAGCCATGAAGCAGGAATCTGGACAGTTCATTTTGATGGAGCAAATTCAAGAGAAGGTAATGAGGCTGGAGTGCTATTCATTTCTCCTGCAGGAAAATGGGTCCCATTGTCTTTCAAACTGGAATATGAAGCCACCAACAATGTGGCTGAATATGAAGCACTTCTGCTAGGATTGCAGACAGCTAGGAACATGAACATACAAAGCTTAAAGGTTCTAGGAGATTCAGAGCTCGTGGTTAGACAAGTCAGGAATCAGTGTCAGACCAAAAATCTTAGGCTAAGGACTTATAGGAATGAAGTTTGGGACATGGTAGAAAATTTCTTCTTGGCATTTAATATCTAGTTCATGCCCCAAGAACATAATAGGATGGCTAATTCCCTTGACGTGGCTGCTAGTACATTTCGACCACCTCAGAACCCTCTTTTAAGATATGAAGTTGAGGTGTGTTATCGGCCTTCAATCCTAGATAACATCAAACACTGGCAGGTGTTTGAAGATGAAGAACAAATGAAAATATTCCTGGAAACAGTAGGAGAATTCTCCAATATAGAGATTGATGCTGAAGAAGAGGTGGAGTTTGAAGATACTTCAGAAAGAAATTCGGAGGAGAAAGTGGCAGGTAATAAGGTGTTGCAGTTAAAGGGAAACATAATACCTAGAGGGTTGGTGCCTCTAGAAATATTATTTGACAAAAATGATGTCCCACTGCAGCCAAGCAAAGTGGTAGAAGAAAATCAGATAGAAGACCTGAATTTGGGTACTGAAGCTGACCCCAAAATTGTAAAACTATCCAGGAAGATCCCTGGGGAATGTAAAAAGCTATATCAGAAATTATTTCAGTCTTACAGAGATGTGTTTGCATGGTCCTATCAGGACTTGAAAATTTTTTATATCAGTACTATGCGGCACAAAATTCCATTGAAGGCAGATGCAAAGCCCCATAAGCAGAAGCTCAGAAAAATAAATCCCCTGCTCCTTATTTCTATTGAGAAGGAAATTAAGAAGCTGTTAAAGGCCAAAATAATTGTACCATTGAGGTACTCTGAATGGGTGGCAAACCTTGTCCCTGTACGAAAGAAGAATGTTGAAATAAGGCTGTGTGTGGATTTTATAAATTTAAACAGAGCATCCTTAAAGGATAAATATCCACTGCCTAAGATGGATCACATCTTGCAGAGGGTGGTTGGAGCTTCCAGAATGTCAATGATGGATGGATTCTCAGGTTATAACCAGGTGGCTGTACTTCCAGAGGATCAAAATAAGACTTCTTTCACCACACCATGGGGTACATTTATGTATGCCAGGATGCCTTTTGGATTGATTAATGCAGGGGCCACTTTTCAGAGGGAGATGGATATTGATTTTTTTGGGGAGCAAGATAAATTCCTGGTAGTCTACCTTGATGATATCATTGTATATTCGAAGAATGATACTGAGCACATTGAACATCTACGTAGAACTTTTGAGAAATGCAGAAGGTATGGTCTCTCTCTGAATCCTCAAAAGTATTTATTTGCATTAGAAGAGGGAAATCTTTTGGGCCATATTGTGACTAAAGATGGGGTGAAGATAGATCCCAAGAGGGTAGAGGGTATAAATAGTATTTCTTTTCCTAGAAATAAGAAAGAGGTACAAGTATTCCTGGGGCGTATCAATTTTCTAAGAAGGTTTATCCCTAACTATGTTGAGATAGTTAGGCATATAACAGATATGATGAAGAAGAATAATGAAGTTAAATGGTCCTAGGAATCACGAGAGGAATTCACCAAAATAAAAAATGCTTTTGCAGAAGCCCCTGTGCTGGCTGGACTAGATTATGATAAACCTTTCATGATTTTTTCTTTTGCATCACCTCACACAATAGAAGGAGTTTTATTTCAAAAAAATGAGGAAGGGTATGAGAAGCCTATTGCCTTTTTCAGTCAGGTGCTCCACGATGCAGAATTAAAATACAACATATTGGAAAAGAAAGCATATGCCCTAGTGAAATCCCTCAAAGAATTCTGCGTATATATCTTACAGTCCCACATCACTGCATTTGTGCCTGTAGCTGCTGTAAAAGATATCCTTATTCAAGGGGATAGTGAAGGAAAAATGGGGAAGTGGATTGCTAAAATACAGGAGTATGACTTAGACATTCACCCTACTAAGCTGATCAAAGGACAAGGGCTTGCAAAAATGTTATCTGAAACAAACTATCAAGCTCTGGGCATAAATTTGTCCATTATAGCAGGTGAGGAATCTAAAGAGCAAGACGAGCGATAGGGAATTGGAGTAGCTACTCCAGAAACACTTCTAAAGTACCTCACCAGTCTGTGGTATAAGGAGATAGTAGAATATCTCCTCATGCTCAGTTGCCCTCCAAGCTGTGATAAGGCTAAATAAAGAACACTAAGATTGAAATCACAGAAATATATAGTCACCAATGGCCGGCTATACTGGTGAGATCCCTCAGGTATCTTACTACTATGTCTCACAGAAGATGAGGTAGGGAGTATTATAGCTAAATTTCATGAAAGGATCTATGGGGGTCACTACAACTGGAGGGCCACTGCTAATAAAATTATGAAGGCTAGTTTCTATTGGCCCAAGCTTTTTGGAGATGTTTTTTCCCAGGTTAGAGCATGTGAAAAATGTCAAAAATTTGCTGAAAGGTAGAAGTTAGCATCTCTGCCCATGATTCCCATGCATGTAGATGAACCATTCGGACAGTGGGGAACTGATTTTATAGGTGAAATAAATCCTCCATCAAGTGGTCAACATAAGTGGATTTTAATGGCCACTGATTATTTCACCAAATGGGTGGAATCCATACCTACGAGGAATGCAACAGATACCGTGATAATAAATTTCATGGAGGAAAACATCATATCCATGTTTGGTTGTCCTGCCAGAATAGTGACTAATAATGCCCAGGCTTTCAAGTCCACAAAGTTTGTACGTTTCTGCCACCAATATAACATCACACTAAGTCACTCTATAACATACTATCCATAGGGAAATGGCTTGGCAGAGTCTTCCAATAAAACCCTGGTGAGGGCATTGAGGAAGGCTATAAGTGAGAATCAAAGGAATTGGGATTCCCAATTGAAATTTTCTCTGTGGGCCAATAGAATTACCAGCAAGAGAGCAACTGGGAAATCCCCATATGAACTAGTATATGGGAGGGCAGTAGTATTTCCTATTCAATTAGCCCTACCAGTAGCTCGATTCATGCAGGAAAGTCAAGAAGAGCCTAATGATATGATCAGGAGAATAAATTAGCTGGTGGAATTGGAAGAAACACACAATCAAGTGAATCAAAGGCTAACAGAGTATCAAGAGAAGATGAAACACCTCTTTGATCAGCATGCTAAGGACAGTAAATTGCAAATTGGTGATTTGGTGCTTAGATGGGATATCCGAAGAGCTGAAAAAGGTAAACATGGCAAATTCAATCCACTCTGGTTCGGTCCTTTCAAGATTGTGGAGCAGGGAGCTAACAATACTTTCAAGTTGGAAAATTTACAGGGTGACTTGCTTGATGCCCCTGTAAATGATCAATTTCTCAAGCCCTAATTTCAGTTCTGATTTAGGCAAAGGCAGCCTGATGTATTATATTGTATATTATTTTACTTTTTGTTTTCATTTGAATGATGTGGGTTTCATGATGAATCATGAAGCGAAGGGTAGAGTTCACACAGAAGAGTATCTGATGATCTGCGAAGTTCTCGACACGTTCAGGGATGAATGTGCCATCCCCAGATGGAGCTGATGTTGATAATAATCAGCTATCTGTAAAATTTTCACAAGAAATTTGGCTTAAACCTCTCAAATCCCCTCTTTCAGCCTTAAAGGAGTCACTTTTGTGCCTATCGTTGCCTTTCCCGCCCCTAAAATTTCATTATAAAAGGCCAAAAATCGTAAATCCAAAAATCAATCAGGCCTAGCCCCTTCGGCCAAGCCTCTGCTCCTTTCCTCCACGTGACCAAAAACAAGAACCGAGTGCTAGCTCTACAAGCGCTTATCAAATGAATATCGGGTGCATTCTGAGCCGCCGATTTGTACAGATCGGATGGCGTTCGTTCACCTCCGCCATGCCCATAACCCGCCTAGCTACCGTCCGATCAAACTATGAAATCAACGGTCCGCAACCCGCCTGTCCTGGTGGTCCCCATGCCCGCTCCCATTGCAAAAATCGGTGGTTTATATCGCACCACCTTCCAAGCGGCCGGTGGTATTCCTCAAATCTGAGTGATTCCATACATCGCTCGCCACGTGTCCCTGCGTACGGCTCCAAAACTGTCGTTCATCGCACGCTATTGTTCGTCGAATGATGCGCAGCGATATCGCTGTCAACCGTCGCATCTGGAGACCTTCATCGAACGGTCTTCATGCATCAAAGCTGCATGGGTTTTAATTCACGACAGATACACCCCTGGCCCACTGTTAATCGCTCCCAATACCTTTTCGACCGTCGATCCCCCCCGGGATCGGACGGTCTAGATTTAGCCCATGCCACGACATTGACCCCGTATCTCCACATCACCCTTCCGCGTGTCATTCATCATACCTTCTTCCACCTTCCTTATATTCATCCAAATGGTCAAATTCAAAGGTTTTTCTTATTCGCTACACTCTACCAACCTTCACTAAATGCGTTTTTCCATCCAGTCCATTTACCATCACCCCACTGCATTTTTTCGCCACCCTACGTTGTTTCACCATTTTTCCATAATTCACAGCCTCCGTTTAGAAGTCGAAGATGCATCAGAGGACCATATTTCAAAGGCAGAATTTATGATGGAAATCTGGGAAGCTGTTACAACACGGCTTTTATTAAAGAAAGCAGGGGTGAAAATCTGTTAAACCCCCAAAAGTTATTAAAATGTGCAGATTTTGTAGATGGAAACATTAATGGAGCAGGTGAAGAATATCAGTGGAGAATAGGGAATTGAAGACACATAATTGAAGATTTTAGGGCCTTGGTCTAACCTTTTGAAGGCACAATACCAGATTTAAGATCCTGCAGATCACTCCAAATATTTTTGCACAAGAAACAATATCCTCCAGGTTTTATTTCAGCAGGAGTTTTCTCTCCAGGAAAGGACAGGATGTCCATGTGATTTTAATTCTATACCATGCTCCTGAAGATATTTTTACCCATTGCATTTACTTCAGAAAGTAGGCAGCAAAGTACATACATCCCTACAGAGCCATCAAGCAATATGGGCAGGCACTTTCACCATTTTTCTTTAATGAGACAGTTAAATGTTTACCACCTACTCCCTTTTTTGGAGCTCTTTTGTTCTCCTATAAAGCTCATGAAGAACAGATAGTTTGGGGGTTCCAGATTTTATCAGAAAACTATGCAGTGAAAGGCTTTTTGTATACGTTTTGTAAAACTCTTGTATGAAGGTTCAGAGCCCATAGGGTCTCAGTGAGGAGGAGTTCTATCTGTTAAAGAGGATTCTGGTCTTTGGTATTTCACAGTGTGTAACCTTTTCTCTTATGTGTTATATTAATAGATCATTTAATTTCATCCATATTTCTTTTATCATGTTTTGGAATGCGAGTGGCTCACTAATTTTTGGTATGGATTCATCCTAGTTGATGCCCATGCTCGGATCAGTCAAGCACTTTAAATATGGCTCATGCATGATATTTTGTTCCATTATTCAGCTAAACTGTATTTCTTCTATATCAGTTTCTTTGGGAGGGTGCTTTTAAAATGCTATTATCATGTGTGGATTCTTAGATTGGTAAGCCCATGCATGGTGGTATTGTATATTTGGGTATCGGCTCAATGTTAACTAATATCTCCCCTACATTTCATTCACTACATACATCTTCTGATAAATTATTTCTGTGATATATTACTTGAACTGGCCCGCTTTGCAGTAAACTATCTCTGATTTATCTGATGCTTTGTATCAGAGTTTTACACCTTGCCTCTGCAGTATTTCTTTTCCTGTATCAGTTTCTGAGAGTTTGGTCCCATTCTAGTTTATTTCCCTGTTTATAGGAGATAACATGTGAGCTGAAGTTGACAAATTCATATATTATATTATATGCTCATTGTTATGCTAAGATGTCCTAGGCACTGGTGTATCACAACTCTAGGCTGTCTCTAGGAGCGACAACATAAACTATGCTTGAGATTGGTTTCATGTTGACACAAGCTTGAAACAAAAATAAACTCTCCTTGAAAAATAGGCATTCCCCCCAGCATGGTGACTCAATTTGAGGTGTACATGCCCCCCAAGCTTCAGTCCATAGGAAATGGAGTGAAGGTTCAAAAACGAGATGAAGAGAAAGACTCGACTTGGATTTTACAAGATCTCACAAAGACTCGAATTGAACGGGAATGCATTTCATTGTTTTAACGAGGTTGAAACCCTAAAAGAACCATCCTCGAAACCTAATTCATTTTTTAACATGGTTGACATAGAAGATGAACTATCCTCGAGACCTAATTCATTTTTTAAACAGGTTGACATAGAAAACGAACTATCCTCGACCAACTTGTTTCATTTTTTAAGGAGCTTGACACAAGAAAAAGAACCTTGATCTGACGACAACTCATCATGATGAATAAGAAGTCATGGCTTCTGAGAGTTCCGCACCGGATGGGATAACAACATCTTGGAAATCAGGACCCAATGCCCCCAGCACACGATGCACAATAGCATTATCACTGATTGCGGGCATAGGATAGGTAGCCACATAATTAACCTACGGCGGGGAGTATACAACTAGTGGATAAAGACCCAGAAGGGACGATGGTGGACCAGATGTCATTCCAGGACCAAATAATTAAAGTTGATCAATGGTCACAATCCGACCTTTGTGTGGAAAATAAATCACACGAAGAGGGAGGAGACAACTGCCCCCATGACATAAGTATAGTCGCGCCCCAAGAGAAAATTAAAATCCAAGGTGCCTGGAACAACCATCACGTCTAGGTGGATGGTTTTCCCTCCTAAAGTAACAGGCAACTTTGGAAGGATCCCTAACGGTTGACTGGTTCCTCTGTTAAAAGCCAAGAGATTCTAGGTAACAGACATAAGCAGTGGAGAACCAAAAGCTTTCCAAGTAGTTGAAGACTGAATACTAACAGATGTGCCTTCATCTATAATAGTGTTGGGTATGACCAGATCAAAGGTTTTTACCATTATCTAAAAAAGCACATAAGACAAAAGGCGGTATCTGTCGAATCGAGTCCAATCAAAGGAAGCGACCAAACTACTTGTGGGGGATACCATCGAACTAAGATGGTTGTCCCCTGGTGTTACTGGAGCAAGAGGAGCATCCTCTGAGACGTCCATAATGGGAGTAGGAGGAGCAGTTTCTTGGACTACAGGGACAGAAGAATCTTTCTCCAAGTCCAAAGAATCTGAAGAAACAAAAATAACATGAGGGGGATGAGATCCACTCTCAACGGAGAAAACCTGATGGACCATGGGCGGAATCAAGACGATTGATTCCACGTCCAATGTGTTAGTGAGCCATGATTTGGCAGATTGGCAAGCCAAATGACAGGGTAACATCAAACCAACTTTGGCGCCCAAGGACCTAGCCTTCCTGGACTCAGAGAGGGCTCTCTCTATTTCTGCAAAGGATGTAAACTTGTTTGCTTTCTATGTATCTGATTTTAGGCTAGTTTTTAAGTATGTTTTGGTTTGTTTTAGGTTTTTTGAGGGAGAACTGATCAAAGGATAACTAGATCAAAGTTTTTCAGATCAACTGGTCTATGGGGTCGATAAGGTTGAGACTGCCTCAAAGGATGGACAAGGTATATTGCGGGGCTGATTTGGTCGAGGTAAAATGGATCTTTTAGGTGGAGTGAAATGGGATGGACACTAATTTTGTGAAAGAAAAATAAGTTTTAAGAAAAAATAGTTTTACAGCAAACATCCATGTGGTAGGGCTAACCATTAATCACTATAAATGAAACTCAAACTGATATATGCATAAAATAAACATTCAGGTGATACATAGAAGTATAAGACCCTCTAACTTTGGGAAACTCACCTTCAAAATTTTTGGGAAAACAACTAAGTCAAACAAAAAACTCAATCTATGAAGAGGGAACTCCTAAACATCATATTTTGAGCTATCGGGAACTTTGAACTAACATTTCACAGCATGGGAAAAGGCCAAGATCGAAACAAGACCTCATTGGTTTAACTAGGACAATCAAATATTCAGAGAAAGGTTTCTGTGATGGGGTTTTGGATAACTATGAGTAAGTAGGGCATACCATGAATCATACTAGATAGCATACATAATAACCATTAATGAAATTGATAACAAGTTCTTAGGGTATCAAAGAGCAGTT
Source organism: Pinus albicaulis (assembly GCA_034641835.2). Lineage (NCBI taxonomy): Eukaryota > Viridiplantae > Streptophyta > Pinopsida > Pinales > Pinaceae > Pinus > Pinus albicaulis. The sequence goes on along the minus strand of CM076574.1, from coordinate 334,829,640 downwards.
AATAATTCTTTGACATAACTAAGAAAGAAGAAACAAATAGAAGCTGTAATGAATCAAGAAACTTGAGGTGCCTCCATGGGCATGTCTCAAGTCTATTATTTACTGACCTACAACAAGAAAGAAACATGAAAACATGTATGATAAACTAAGGAAAACATATAGATAAGGAACACTATACCATTCACCAAGCCATGGAATCCTACAAACAATCCTCTTCCACCATCCAAGACAAATAAGAAATCATCCACTTCATGAGACAAAGTATTTCTTCAAAGCTTGTAATATCATGTATTTCTCTATAAAATCAAGTTCAACCTCTTGATACAATGAAATTTCTTGGAATATATAGGCTAAAGAGAAATAAACTATCCAAGAGCATCTAGAAGGCCATTGGCCTATTGCAAATATTTGATTTTGTCCTTGAGGCTATGCAAAGCCCAAGGCACAAAATATCTTCAAAAATATCTATAAAATGCTAAAAATGGAAATAAATTTGACTTTTCATGACTGAAAATGGCTAAAAAATGCTTAACGCACATTTAGATGAGCATCTTCAGAAATCTGCCTTTTTTGCCAAAATGCTACAGGAACGTAGCAGCAAAAAATTTCCTGTCTTACAGAGGAATTTTGAGGGACTTCCCGATGTCGAAATGAGGCTTGTGATGGCTCGTTGGAAATCCCTGGATGTCTACTTTCTGTAAATACTTTATTTTTCCCAAAATTATGCTCGAAATTTGGTCAAAAATGGAACTGAGTGAAAAAAACAAGAAAAGTAGCCCTTGCTGATATGTGAGGCAGAAAGTTAAAAAATCATTGTTTTTCGCCTCTTTGGGGGACCAAAACACCTCCTTTGGATCTGAAAATTTGTTAATATCTGCCCCCAAATTTATTCCATCCAAAAAAATGACTTTCATGAGCTAAGGATGCTCCTAGCACCCATGGCAACGCCTTGAAAAATGTGCAATTAGGGCCAAAAAACACAAAAAACAAAATCATGTCAAAATTTGCTCAATTTTGGCGAGAAAGCCCCTTATGGGTTATTAGAAGCATGCAAGGAATCCGAGGCCAATATTTCAAGCCTAGACATGCCTTTCTCCACTTTTTCTACTGGGTGCCTCTTTCAAGCAGCTTTGAGCCTTTCTTGACCAAGTTTGAGCTTTCTTCGGGAAAATTGGTTCAACTTCTTGTAGTGCCCGGTCATATTACTTTGTAGACTCAAGTCTCAGTTTTCTTTCTCTAATTTATCCTCTAAATTATTGTTGGATCTTTCAAGCCATGATTCTTTATCATTTTCTATTTCTTGGGTGAGAAATTGAGTGAGAGGATAAAATCAAACAAGGGTTGCCTCTTCTTCCTTCTTTTTCTCCAAAGCTTTCTTAAGACCCATAGTCCTAGGCCTCTTTCTTATTGGTTGCTCTTCTTCTTCAGTATCATCAAATTTTCCCATCAATTCTTCAAGCTTGAATTGTGCTTTGTAGGCTTCCCTTTGGTATTTGAAAGCCTGGGCCTCATACACTGCCATTTGACCACTCATTTGTTTGTTTTTCATCTGTAGAACATGTATGAGGTCCTTTGAACTTTCTAGATCAGCTTCTAAGTCATGAATTTGGGCTTCTTTGTTTTTCAAAAAAGCCTCAATAATTCTAGCTTCATCATCCCCCGCATCACTGTCTATTTGTATGATGTCAAAATCCCTTTCCTTTTCATGAATACTCTCCTACTCTTTTTCTTTACCCTTGCCTTGGGTAGATTTCTTGGTCCTTTTCCTCTTTGGAAATTCGACAATACTCTTCCTAGGCACTTTGCCTCTACTTCTTAGTGCTCTTATGACATTGCTAGTCATTGCTGGAGTGATCTTCTTCTTTGCAGCTCTAGTGTTTCTAGGCTTCACCACTTTTGGAGGAAGAGTCATGACCCCTTGCCTAAGAGAGTTAGCTAGCACATGCTTTTGAGAATTCTCTTCATGCTCCCTATTTTCATTGCCTTCTTTAGATTCATCATTACTTGCTTCATGGTCCTTGATTTGGTCTTGGATGCCCTTAGGAAAGTTTTGATATTTTTGCTCCATGCTGCCCCCTTCGGAATGCTCACTGTTTACTGTTTTCTTGCCATCATCATTTCTTGCTTGAGGGATGTCATGTTTCTAATCCTTAGTGTCTCTTTGAGGACTGTTATGACCCTCATCATCACTATTTTGGCTTCCACTTTGTTTTTTTTCTTGAGGACTGTCTTGTTCATCTCTGTCACTACTTCCTTCATGACTGCTGTGTTCTTTTCCTTCACTATTTTGTCCCTCATCACCCTCATGCTTACTGCTGTGTTGGCTTCCATCATGTTCCTCTTCATGACTGCTATGCTCACCATCATTTTGTTCATGCTTGCCATCATTTTGTTCATTCTTGCCATCATTTCCTTCTTCCTCACTGTCATGTTTAGATTCTTTAATTTGTCCCTCATCATCACTAGTTTTCTTCTTGTCACTTTTCCCTTCTTCATCACTAGTTTTCTTCTTCTCTTCTTCACTCTCAATCATGGGGGATTTTTTCCTTTTAGGAGTAGATTGACTAGAAGAGGGAGAGACATCATGAGTGGGTGGTGAGGGAGGTGCATGAGATGGGCCATGAGATGAAGAGGCCATAGCAAAATTGGGATGGGAGATGAAGGATTCCCAAGAAACTCCATTTTTCTCAAGTTGATGGAGGATGATGATCTTGATAAGGGAATGATGAAAAAAACAAGCTTGTTGTTGAGTGGAGGGATTCTTTTGGATAGTAGAGGCCATCTTGTCAATGCTTTTGTAGAGGAAGAAAGGTAGGTTCAGCAACTGAGTTCTTGTGAAATGCATAAGAAGCCTAATGTGATAGGCATAAATCCGAGAAAACCTCCCTTCACATGTGAAATAATTCATGATGACTTTCATGAGGGGGGCATAGCTACTCAATAAGTGAGAAAAAGGGAAAATAGCTTGGCAAGCATCTTGATGGTCTAGTTTTAGAAAGGGTTTATAGTGATTATGATCTAGGTATGCTTGTTTGAACCACTTTTCTCCTATATAGGGGATCTTAGTTGCTTTGGAGATAGCCCTAGGAGTGAGTTTGAAGTCCAGACCTGCTAGATGTACATACTTTCCTTGTAGCCTCAAGGTGAACAGTTGTTTTAAGGGAGGGTAACTGGTGACCTCCTGGACCTTTTGGAAAAGATCAAGGCAGCCCACCTCATGGAAGTTAAAAAGAATTGAAGGGGATTCATTTACTTCTTGAGTTGTCAAAAGCTCAAACCTATTGTGATATCCACTCCTGCTATCCTTATTTGGAGGCATTTTCACTTTCTGATACCCTTCATTGACTTGCCAAAAAAAGACCTTGAACTGTACTGAAAGATAGACCCCTTCTTTGAGCACTAATTTTCTCTTTAGTTGGCAAACAAGTATTTGTTAAATGAAAACAAATTTACTTCTCTAGCACTGTGTCTTGAGCAAAGAGGTATTTAATAAGATCTATTTGTGGTTTTTGAAGACAAGTCACCTTTTGTTTTTGACACAAAAACTATTTCCCCTCAATCACTGCTTTTTGAAATCATTGTTTAAGAGGTGAGAAAACCCCTTATAAACTGATCAAAACTGTTTCCCCCAATCACTATCTTCCTTTGTCTCTAAGCAAAGAGTACACTCTTGAAAAAACACTGTGTTTATCCTTAACTACTCACAGCAAGAAACCCCTCTTAAACTGACAACAGACCTTTCTCCTTTAATAACTGTTGCTCTGTGATGATCTTAGCAAGCAAGTTATTTTTGGATGAAGGTTATTTTGTTTGTCAAGAGCAATATCTTCTCTTGTTACTGAGTAAAAGGTCTTCAAAACAAACTCTGTTTTCTCTCTATAAGACTATGTTTATCCTTAACTACTCTTAGCAAGAAACCCCTCTTAAAATGACAAACAGACCTTCCTCCTTTAATCACTGTTCCTTCTTCTCTTAATAAACATGATATGTTTGAAAGCAGGCTGTGTTTTTCCCCTTAACTACTTCCAAACCCCTTTCAAATTTTCAACAAGCCTCTTAGCAATAAAACTTCCTCCTTTATCACTGTTTCTCTGTATCTAAATAAACATGACCATCTCAAGAATAACAGTGTTTTTCTTTAAGCCCTATGTTTGGCTTCTTGGTTTGAAAAACAGGTCCTTTACAAACTAACAGACTTCTAGCCTCTTTTTACTGATCTTCTTCTTTAGAATTTGTGATTTTCAAACATATATTTAAATCAAAACTTCTGGCCAAAACATATAAATACCTCTTTGTGTGTCTTTAGCTGTAGTTGGAGATGATTTCTTTGCTGAAAATTTGACCTTGGCACCTTGGAAATATTTGGTAAGTTGATACAAACTACTTTAGTATTGGCCTAGGAAAGCAAAACCCACGTTCAGAAGTGGCCCAGGTGGGTAAAAAATGGGCTATTTTTTTTTAGGAGCAAAGAAGGATTGCCAAAGGTGCCGGTCAACTTTGTGGAGTTTGCTGAGCTAGAATGAGTAAAATGGCACAAGTTAGGCAGGAAAAAGAAAAGGCATGAGTGAGAAAGAAAAGTCGGGAGGATGAGGGCACCGTGTTCAGGAATGGTTGCTGGGTCGTTCAGGGATGGCCCGAGCGCCAGGCACAGGCGTGCCGCGCAACCACACAGGTGCGTTGCACTGTGTGCAACGTTAAACTGCTGGCACCTATAGGCATGGCGCACAATGTTATAGGCGCGCCGCGCGTTCAAAGAGTTCAAACGCTCTTAAAAAATTGTTCTTACCTCCGTGATTTGGTTTGAAAAATGACACAAAGATATGCTATGCTCGAGATTTATACTCATAAGGCTTTATAAAATCCTCCCCTCCTTTATCTATTTCTGAAAAGAAAGATGAATTAACTCTTTAGCTTGCCTTATCATTTGTTTTTTTTTTTAAACAAAATGACTCTGTTGATTTTGTATTTGAAAATAGTTTTCTTCTTTTGATTGTTGAAAGAAAACTTTGAAAAATGGCTGATGTATCAACTCTAAAGTGACTGAAAATTTATCCTCAAAACCTATTTAACCCTGATGTTTGTTTTTAACCCCTTATTTGTCACAAAGGAGGTTATCAAAATATGATTTGATTATGTTTTTCTACAAGGAAGGCCACCATAAAAATCACTACTGCAGCCTCTTAAAACCACTGTGCAAATTTATTGTTTATGAAATGATGAGGTTCTCTTCATAATACTCTTCTGGGCGCTCTTTTATGAGGAAAGATGGCTAAAAAACCAACAGTGTCTGTTGCCATATTTACTTTGCAAAATCTTGGAAGAACCCTTTCAGCATTGTATATTTTAAGTCTATCCCCAACAGACCTCCTTTCTTAGACGTAGTGCTGAAACTTAGAAAACTGATCTTCTACTTGTTCATGAAGGAGATCACCAAACACATGATTTGACCCTCCATTTTTTATCAAGGATGTCACCCTTTTAAAACCACCAATGAAAATTCACTGTTTTATGAAGTGATGAGGGTCTTTAAAACCATGTGTTTTCTCTGTATGTATGATGAAGGAGGCTTCTAAATCATAAATATTTACCTTTATCAGACACTGTGCCATATTGCCTTTTCGAAGGTGGTCTTTCAAACTTGAAACTTGAAATTATCCTCTGATCCAAAACACCCAAAAATGCAGATTGCTTGTATCCATCAAGACTTGGTCTCCTACATCTTTGTTTTACCCTTTGAAATAGCTGATCTATATGGACTGTTAATCATTTGGAGAGCTGACCCTCTGCTTTTGTGAAGGAGGCCACTGTTGAAGTCTCTTGAACCAACTGTCCTCTTTCCCAAGTGACTTTGCTTATGGTAAGTGTCCTTGTCTCAAAATCATTGTGAAGCCTTTTAAAAGTGAATAACATGATTGAGGAAATGATGAGGGTTACTGTTAGGCACTTTGTAGTAAAACTTTCTCTTGACTGTGTATAGACCTTCTATTTGTCCTGAAGAAAATCCTTGTAAATGTAACCACTTATGCTCATGTAAAATCATGGTTGGGCCTTTAGCTCATGATGAAGGAGGCCTTCAAACAATGACAGTTCAGCTATCTTAACAATGTGCCCACTGTCTTTTAAATGAGGTGAAAAAATAACTCTTGGTGCTTTGCCCTTTATTGATCACTTGGAGGGAGTACTTTTGATAAGCCATAAAAATGTTTTTTCAACATGAACCCTTTGTGTGAATATCTCTTTATATTAGTTTGTAGAAGTCATTTTTAAACCAAGCTTGGTCTACCTTCTTGGCCGTTTAGATGATATTTCTCTTAGTCAAAAACTCCATCCTTGTATTAGACTTTGAAGGAGGCTTTCATAAATAGGAAAACAGAGGCCTTTTAACGCCATCATGTCACTCCTTGGTTATTTATGTGAAAAGGCCATTCAACCTATGAAATTTCATTTGTTTTACCATTGTTTTCTCAACCTTTCTTATCAACAGAAACCTTTCAAACACAACATCAATCAAGCCTGGTGATGCATCCTCTGTCATTTTTGGAGGAAGTGGCGCAAAACCACTCCTGAAGCTACTTAAAAACATGCTGACCCTCTTCTTTTATATGAAGGAGGTTCCATCATTGTGTTTCTAACCCTTTACTTATTATTTGAAGGAGGTCATATTAAACACAAAATATTCATCTATTTCAAAACCGCACCTTGCTCTATATGTTTGTTTGAAGAATGCCAATAGGAAACAAAGTATAATTTGACATTTTATCATTGATAAAATCACTTGAAACTCATGTCCTCTTACTTTATGAGGCCTTGTCTGAGATGTATATATCCTTTTGTAAAATATCACTGTGAACACAAGACCAGAAGAAATGTGATTTGTATATGGAGAGTGTTTGTTGCTAGGTATCATTTAGTTATATTTTCCCTTGACTGTGTTGTCAAAGGTATATTTAAATTTCCATTGACTAATTTTCAAAACTCAGGTTCAAGGTGACATAAGAAGCAACTGTCTTCTTATGCCCTACATGATGATGCCCTTTGGAAATATTATGCAGCACTGCTTTTGGAGGAGATTATGGATCACTGCTGATCAACATAACTCAGTCTTTTGTGTTCATTTGACATGAGGAATGATCTTTGCTCTTCAGGCAGCCTTTGGATTTAAAACGACATATATTAGTTTCTCTTTACTCACTGCACTTCATTTGCTTCATTGATGGAAAACCTTTTCAACATGAGAGACCTGTTTGAACTTGTCCCTTTTCTCTTATTTGCATACTGATCATCATTCAATTACACCCCTATAGAGATGTAAAAACAGATGCTTTTGAACCTTGGAGAGCTCCTTTGGTGTTTCATGGAGATTTATGCTGGATATAAGCATATTTCTTCAGACAGTGAAAAACCTTCTCTTCTTGAAGTTTGAATCTTTGTTGAACTTCTTCTGAAATGAGACAAAGCTACCTTTTAGTGGTGTGTGACCTATGGATAGACCAAGGCTCGTTTTGCAGAATAGGAAATAATTCATGGTTGACTGTTACTAGACAGAGGCTTTTTTGGCCTAGAATATCTTAGCCAAGGAAAAACTCCCTAAACACCACTATCTAACTTAGGGACAATTTTCACAGATTTTGAGTGTTTTCTTAGGCATGATCAGATTGTCATATGGAAAGATGATCAAGGATAGAGTAGCAGACATTTTTTCAACCTTTGGATAGTGAATGGTATGAGAAACAAGGGTAAATGATACCAGATAATCACAGCTATGACAGCTATAGACAGGGAGACTTTGCTGAAGCAAGATAGGTCTTGAAAACTGGAGATTGTTCTCATCATAGACTGACAAGAAGGGGTAGGAGGACAAAAATTGTTTTTGGGTGTTTTCTAGATGACAAATTGACAGATTGAGATTAGCTTCTAGAAAACTTTAGCTAAGGAATCTAGTCATCAACAACATGTAAAAAATACTAATGACTAACAGTGGCTCCATTTGGGAAGGGCAGCTCCTTTTCAGGAGGTGTCCAGAATTGCATAGCTCTAGCTTGTGAAAACCAGTGCCTTATCCATTGGCATATATTTCTTTCTTTTTTGATGCTATTTCTGAAAATTTACAGCATGATTAGCTTCAAAGTCATCTCTACCTACCCAACTATATTTCCTAACATTTTTTCTTCTTTAGGAGCATTTTGACTAGCAACCTTTCGACATGATATTTTTTTGGAAAAGAAAACTATCTAACTCTACACTTATAACTTCCAGGAGTTCAGATTAAACTAATGAACTCCTTTGATTCTCTATCTATGCTAGATCGACTGTCAAGATTAAGCCATTTGACAGGATTTCATTCACTAAACTAAAACATGAAATTGAAAAATGACTAAATCAGGATTAGACAGTCTGATTTGTCATGTGTTTGTGGTGTTATCACTCAGGTTTTCCTAGAAGTTGTGTAAGAGGAAAGTATACCCGAGGTAACCACAAACCAACCTTTTAGATGCAGAATATAGCCAATCGACATCCAGAGAGGGCTCTCTCTTTATAATTTATCTTTGTTCTTGAAAGGTTTTAGGCTAGTTATAGATTCAAAGTTTGTTTTGGGAAAATGGTGGAATCCACAAACTAAGGGCAAGGTTGAGAGCTTTCAGTCCATTGGGCTATGGAGTCAAAGGATGGCTTTACTGGATTTCTATTCTAAACACAAGATGGTATTGCAGGGCAAGATAGCTAGACAGAGAACAATCCTTAAAATTTAAAGTGGATGGGATGATCTTGAAGGGATGAAAGGCAGCTAAGAATCTTTCACCATGTTCAGAAGAAAGAAGTGAAATGACTACAAACAAAGAGCAATGAAGAATTCTTTATTATAGTAATCAACAATGTTTAAATTAGCAAAGCAGGAGCATTTAAGAATTCATGCTTATAGCTAATTTAGAAGAAAACATTAAGAACAATCACATTTGAAAACAAAGTACAATTAAGCAAATTCTGTTTCAATCTTTTATGTAAATTATTCAGAAATGGATATGATGGTATTAAAAACTAATATAAAATTTCAGACAAAAGGTAGAAACACTTATTGAACTGTAGTCCAACACATGAATCCTGCAACAAGTCCAGTGCTTTCAAATCGTCATCCAGCAAGCCACAAGTAAATTTCTCCAAAAGCTTTTATTCCGAAACTCTCAATGTTACAGCAGAGTAATAGAATCCACCCTCAACACTCTTTTTGAGGGTTTATTTATACACAAAATAATCTTAAACAATCTTACACTATCTTAGCCAATAATTTAGGCTGACTTAAAGCATAATTTACAAACAAACAAGAGACAAAGGGTCTCGTGGATAGAATAATGGGCAACTGCCGATGTGCTGTTCCTTTTTCCGTGGATGTGCCGGAGGTAAGTGCTGAAATAGTGCTCTGTGCTGTCCCTTGCGTATTTCTTTGGCTTGTTGGACACTCTTTATTCTCACGGATACTCTTTAACCTTTTCACCTGATACTCTTTCATCTGTCTTCCTGTTTTTACCATTTACTTGATAGTAAAGATAAATTCTCATCCTGAAAATAACTTTCATAGAATCTCCAACATTTCCTGCCACCATTGATCATCTGGTATCATAGTTCTTCTGAGCTTCCTTAAAGTTTCATCTGCTTCACTTTCTTCCTCAACAAGTGTTCCTTCAACCCATTCATCTTGATTTGCATACTGTTCTAGATCAGGAATCTTGTGGTGTATATAAGGAGATGATTTATTCTTTAATCTCTTTTCACAAATAAAACCAAAGGGGTCATAAGGAACCCAACGGAAAGATGTCTGGAACTTTTTTCTCTAATAGAAGTTCTGCTTCTCTCTCAGCCTCCCTAGAATTGCAGATGAAAGGACCTAATTGGCTTTTGATCCTTAACTGAGCTTTCTTCTTTACATTACAAAAATGGATCACATCTGAATTGTTCATTTGCCTGAAGTATTCCAAGGCAAAAATCCTCATTGGTACATATTTGGGTAACCTGAATGGATGTAATTCACATCCATAAATCCTGATGACTGTATGGTTTTGATACAAATACCAATCCCCAAAATTATAACTCTTTGACAGTTGCAAGGTCTTTCTAATTTCATTGCTGAGTCTTGGGGGAGAAATTCCTGTTAACAAAGTTGTTGCAGGATATACAAACTGATCAATGAATTCTGAGTAGGAGTAGGGAGAATCAGAGGAAAAATGAATGATGGGGGACCAAAATACGACTGACCTGGGATTTCCCTTGGCATCAAGTTTCTGTACAGGGAAAGGGAACCTTTCTGACTGATAGAAGATCATGAGATGATAGATAACTGAGGAGTACTTAAAAACTTTTTCAGTATCTAGCCTTAAGAATTGATCATGGATCTTGTTGGCTATGAAAGAAGCATAGTCATATTTGATCTCAGGAGGTTGCCCAGGAGTAAAAATGGATAGCAAAGCCAAGGTTATCTCATCTACATATTCACTGGTGTTAAATCCTAAGACAAAAGATATTATATTTACAATGAGCCTTCCCAATGTATTGAAATAGTAAAAACCATAGGGGGGAGACCCTTTTGGCTGATGCTCAGGTAACATGAAATGCTGGCACATGGATTTTAGCTTTTCTGGGGTTAATTGCCTGGTTTTCTCAATCAATCCTTCTATGGACAATGGTGCTAATTCTTGGTCTGGTTCAAAGTGTAACATGGCATTGATAGCCTGGGGAGTGATGGGAAACAAAACACTTTGATCAGGAGCTAATACAGCCCTCTGTGTGGGATCATAGTTTGAATGCCAGTAGTGAATGATTTCTGGGAAAATAAGGACTGAAGGAATGAGATACCTTGGGAGATTGGATTCCCACAACCCTATAAGATCTTGCCCCTTTGAGTATTCGTCTCTGCAGTGACAATAGCTCAATAGGGGACTTTCATCAAAATGCAGGTCTTTAATTTGGAAATCTTCGTCTATCAGAGGCAAATAGTCCAATTCACGGTGAGGAGCATTCAATGGAGTGATATTAAGAGCTGCCGGGGCCTCCATTTTGGTTCTTGTGGATTCAAAATGGAGGTTTTTGGTTTTCTTCACGGGCCGGGCGGGATTCTTGAAATGAAGGAAATTGGAACAATTTGCAGGTTCGGGGAGCAATTTCACAGGTTTAAAATCTCCAGGGAGTACTCAGTGATGATTTTTAACCACTTTTTCAGCGAAAAAAAACAAAGGAAACTGAGTTTTACTTGCAGTCGGGGCGTAAAGGATAAATACCTATTTTTAGAAGGAAGCTGGATCTTTAACAGGTAACAGGTAATGGCGGGACTGTTCTTCAACACGGGCGCAGCAGAATTTTGGGGCGAAATGATCAATTACAGTGGAAATTTTGAAAATCGCAGCGGGAGCTCTGTCGTTTTCAGAATAACGAAAAGAACAGGAAAAACACGAAAAATGGCTTTATTCGCAAGTTAAAAGTATTTTTTATTTTTTCGAGGTGATGACATCATCGACGTACGGGGTGACGTAAGCCGGCAGTAAGCGGTAAGCGGTAATTGGTATTCCCGCACCGCTTTTGGTCGAGGATGGTTTTTATCGGAGGGGCAGCGATTCCACAGGTTTCTTGCCACGTGGATGGTTTGACTATTCAAAACCACCCATCCCCCGCTGGTTAAAAAACTTACATGGGATGGGCAGCGGGATCAACGCTGGCCGTTGATCTGCGGGAGGCTGATCCAACGGCTGGGGCGATGGGGAGATAGGCGGGGTTTCATGTGGGCCCGTCGAACTTTTAAACACCTTTTAAATGTTATTTAATCGCTCCGGGGAATATTTAACTGGCGGAAAGAATGAAGGAAATGGGGGGTCGCGGTGGGGTTTTAATCATCAGGGAAATGCCAAGTGGACAAGCCACGTGGGCATAAAACTTCGGATTTATTTTTCTTTGGTATTAAACATATACACCATATGTTTAACGCTTTTTGGATACATAATTTTATTATATGGTAAACTAATCATATGCAATTAACTTACCTTAGGGGCGGATTTATATTATAAAGATATATTTAACCAAAGGGCTTATAAAGCGGGGTTTTTATTTTCAATGTGCGGGGATATAATACTTTGGTAAACATTATAATAAATGGGTTTTTGGGATATTTATAAAAAAGGGAGTTATATACTTAGGAAAGGGTATTTCACTAGGGATTTAATATAATAGAGTTAAATGTTAATATGGCAAAGGACAAGGAAAATCAAAACATTATTGTACATCTAAGAAAGTGATAACTTGTGAAGTAAATTGCAACATTTTATCTTCAACACTTAAACTTAGAATAACAAGTTATTTTGAGGAATTTTTATGGAATTTTGCATCAGTTTCCTAAGTAAAATAGGATTTTACTTAGGAAAAAGTTAAATATGGAAGATAACAATGATGAATTATCTCAAGTGCTTAGGTCTTTTTGATCATTAGGCCAAGGGTCCGGTCCCTCCAGAAGTCAAGGAAATGCCTTGAGCCCTTTTGATCTCCAAATACCTTAGTACTTTTGGGGGAAATTAGTAAAACTCTTGAAGGGGAAAATGCTGAGGGAGGTTAATGAATTTGACTTTGCTTGCTGTGATTTTCCAGTGTATTTCCTACTTTAGTACTTGTGATGAAAGTGAATGATCAAAAACATGTAGCAGCATCATTCATCAGATAACACTTTGCAGCACCATCTACCTACCCTATCTACTTAACACTACCATTTTATCTTCTTTATTAGGGTGCATTTAGACTTGCAAACCCTCTTCAATCTTTTCTTTTTACATGATAACTCTATCTATTTCTACCCTTATTACATCCAAGGGCTCAGATTAAACTGTTGAGCACCTTTTATTCATTCTACCTATCTACTTATCTGCCAAGATTAAACTGTTTGGTCAGATATTTATTCTTTAATCTATAACATGAAATTGAAATATGAGTAAGCCAACTTTAAACAGTTTGACTTATTCATAAATTGTGGCAAAAGTTTGACAAGCTGCACACAATTAATTTATTACAAAAATGAAATAGCAGTGGCATGTGGATTTGCACACTTTCCTTGGTCTATTTTTTATTTGGGGTTCATTTCTTTCACTTTTTTGACCATTTTATTCTTTTTACCCTTTGATCTTTCTTTTAGGGTATACCCTCTTTACATTTTTTAACTTTTTGATTTTTTGGTTTTTTCCAAGAATATGGAACACCTTTGCTCAAGAAAGAAGGTTTGAACATATTCCATAATTCCATCAAGACAATCATGAAAGATGAAACCTATTGGTATAGGAGTCTAACACTGGCTCCACTTGGGGATGGCTTTTCCTTGTGGAAAGTCAAGAACAGCAGGTCAGATGCCTAAAATGTCTTCAAACTGAAAGTATGAAATCTTCCTTTTTCTGGTAGCTTTATTTTACATATGATAGTGAAACTTTTGGAACTTAGGGCCTTCACTTCGGGCTTCAATTTCAAGAAGTCACCATCCAATCCAAACTGCATTAACAAAAACAAAACAAACAAAAAATAATATATTATGTACAAGTTAGAAACATTAAAACACTCTAGTAAATTGGATCAAAATAATGCTTGAGCATTCAACCATTGACTGGTCCTTCTTCAACTTCTGAATTGTCCAAGTCCTTCAAAAAGTAAGTGTTGTTTCCCTGCAAGGCATGAATGATATAAGGCCCTTTCCACAAGAAATCAAACTTTCCATGTTTCTCTTTTTCTTCTCTTCTAGAATCCCATCTTAGGACCTTGTCTCCTAATTGAAAATCCTCTGCTTTAGTCCTTTTATCAAACATTTTCTTTAAATTTTCTTGCATGACTTGTGATCTTTGGTAAACCTCTTCCCTGGTTTGTTGTAGGTGAATTGTTTGATTAATTCTTCTTTGAATTTCATTTGGCTCCACTTGAGCCTCCTGAAGTAATTTCATAACAGGAATTCCTAAAGATGATGGGAATCTTGCTTCAATGCCATAAACTAACTCATATGGACTAGTTCCAATGGATTTCTTAGTTGTAAGTCTGTTTGCCCATAATGCATTGGTCAATTTCTTGTGCCAATTCTTTTTGTTTTCTTCCAATAACTTTTTGATGATATTGATAAGGCTTTTATTGGAGGATTCTGCTAGTCCATTACCCTGGGGGTAATAGGCTGTTGAATGGCCTAGAGTAATATGATATTTACTACAGAAATTAATCATTTTCTTTGATTTAAATGCAGCAGCATTATCTGTTATAATCTTTTCCGGACAGCCAAATCTTGAGAGTATGTTTGTTTCTAAAAATCCTATGATCACAGAATCATTAGACTGTCTACATGGGATGGCTTCAATCCATTTAGTGAAATAGTCTGTAGCAGTTAAAATCCATCTATGTTGCCCTGAAGAAGGGGGATGAATTTCTCCAATAAAATCTAATCCCCATTGTTGAAAAGGTCTTTCTGTGGAAATTGGTTTTAAAGGCAGAGGTAAAAACTTTCTTTTACCCTCAAATATCTGACATTTATGACAAGTTGTTACAAATTTCTTAACATCAGAGAATAAAGTTGGCCAGTAAAAGCCAGCCCTTAAGATCTTGTCTGCAGTAGATTTCCAGTAGAGATGTCCTCCACAATCCCCTGCATGAAATTCATTAAGAATTTTATCAGCTTCATCTTTTAAAAGACAATTCAACAAAATTCCTTCATGATTTTTCCAAAATAAAGTGCTATCTAAAATACAATATTTCAAAGATGTCATTTTTAAAAATCTTCTTTTGGTTCTGGACAACCCTGGAGGAGCCTGCAGGTTTAATAAAACATGAATTATATCGGTGTACCAGGGTGAATCTAAGAAAGCTTGACTGATCTGAGGAGTCGCCATCTCCTGCTCGTTATCCAGTTCATTGAGGTCTAAGGCTTGGCAATTGGTTTCTGTCATAAGTTGTGCTAAACCTTGGCCCTTTATAAGTTTTTTTGGCTTGATCTCAATATCATATTCCAAAATGGTAGCTATCCACTTACCTCGTTTACCTTCTATGCCATCTTGAGTCAAAATATCTTTAACTACTGCATTAGGCACATAAGCTATCACATGAGAATATAATATGTAGACTCTGAAATCTTTGATTGCTTTTACCAATGCAAAAGCCCGTTTTTCCATAATATTGTATTTTAGAGATGCATCCCTCAGTGCTTTACTAAAAAATGCTATTGGCTTTTCACACCCTTGGTCATCTTTTTGAAGTAAAACAGCTGCAACAGTATGTTCAGAAGCAAATGAAAAAATGATAAAGTCCCTATCAAATTTAGGACTGGTCAGAACTGATGTCTTTGTCAAAGCCATTTTAATTTCCTCGAATGATTGTTTGGCTTCTACAGTCCAGTCAATGCTTGAATCTTTCCTCAACATGTTAGTTAGTAATCTAAGTAACTCTGCTAGACTAGAAATAAATCTTCTCAAGAAATTAATTTTTCCTATGAATGCTTGCAACTCTTTTATGTTTCTGGGGTGTGGTATTTGCAAAATTGCTTGAATTCTTTCTAGATCAATCCTAATGCCATCTTTAGAAATAATGTGCCCTAAGAGCTTTCCTTCTTCCAAACCAAACAATGACTTCTTAGGGTTCAAAGAAATTCCATATTTTCTGCACTTTATAAACACTTGCCTTAAGTGATCTAAATGTTCCTGATCTGTTTTAGAGAAAACAGTTAAATCATCTAAGTAAATAACCAGAAAATCATGTATCTCTTTAGCAAAATAAATATCCATTGCTCTTTGAAATGTAGCTCCTGCATTCTTGAGCCCAAATGGCATTTTGACATATTTAAACGTACCCCATGGTGTGGTAAATGTTGTTTTATCCTGATCATCAGGATGAACCAGAATCTGGTTGTACCCTGAAAATCCATCCAGTAGTGATATTCTCGAAGATCCTACAACCCTTTGCAGAATGTGGTCCATTTTCGGCAGAGGATAGTTGTCTTTTAAAGAAACTTTATTCAAATTTCTTAAGTCGACACACAGTCTAATTTCTCCTGTCTTTTTTCTTGTTGGTACCAGGTTAGAAACCCATTCTGAGAATCTGATAGGAGCTATAATCCCCGCTTCAAACATCCTTTTGATTTCCTTTTCAATTGAGGGTAATAAAACAGGATTTATTCTCCTAAGCTTTTGTTTAAAAGGTTTCTGGTCTGGTTTTAAAGGTATAGTGTGTTGAATGATGGATGTATCATAAGATTTGAGGTCTTCATAACTCCAGGAAAAAACATCCTGGAATTCTTTTAATAGTTCAACATATTTAACCTTTTGATCTTTTGGAAGGGATTTGGAAAACTTAACTATTTTGGGATGTTCTGGGGTTCCTAAGTTGCATTCTTCCATATCGGCCTTAACAGGTTCCATTTTAGGTCTGAATGGAATATCATTTGAGTCAAACAGATCTTCCAAAGGTGTTAATCGTTTGGGTAATTGATTATCTTTCAAATTAATGATTTCTGTTTCATCATCTATGATCTCATCAAATTCCATATGTTTCAAATTTTGCATGTCTTTTTCAGTGAATGTGGTAGGATGCAGCATATGAATTGCATTTTCTTTCGAAATTTCTATTTTTTGTTCTTTTCCTTGATCGGATTCATCAATAGTTATATCCTCATCTATATTACAGTTAGAAAACTCACTTTGAAGTGTCAAAAAATTATTGATTTGATTGTTATTCACAAATACTTGCCAATTTAAAAGATTGTCTGGTATTGCAGGCCTATGCCTAATTTCAGCTGAAAATTGATGATTAGGGTCGAAAGGTAACTTACATGTACTAGCAAACATTGCTAAACTGTGAGCATGCAAGTTTTGTTTCCTGGGAATCTTGGCAAGTTGGGCTTGTAAAAATGTGTTAAGAATCTCTACAACTGTCTCTCGGTATTGTTTCAGTCTCATGTCTTTTGTTGCACATTCTCCTTTAATCTTCTGGATGATTAGTTCGGAGTCACCTATGATTGATACCCTAATACCCCCTAACTTCTTGACATGTTTAAGCCCTAATAAAAGAGCTTCATACTCTGCCATGTTGTTAGTGCATTTGAAATTCAACCTATAAGCATGACCCTCTGCATGATTGTTCTCTACATTGTGTAACCAAATCCCAGCTCCTGCCCCTAGTCTGTTTACTGAGCCATCAAACTCTAAATGCCATAGAATTTCATGTTCGTAATCTTCATCAATTGTTTTAAAGTGTTTCTTGACAGGAGCTAGTTGTTTAGTTTCTTCAGGTATTTCTTGATCATCTGTTGTTTCTTTGTTTTCAGAGATTTCTTCAATTTTAACAATGGTTTTGTTTATGGTTTCCAATTCTGGAGCTTCTATTTCAGTAGGAAGATCTAACTCAGCATTGTATAAAATAAAAGAATCCATATCAGAATGTACAGAGTAAACAGGGAAGTTTTCAGGCTTCTCATGGCTACTCACTAAGTACTTCATCAATGTTTCTCTATATAATCTTTTAGGCTGACCAAATACTGAAATAGTTGCATAAGACATGTCTAGTTGAATAGATCCTCCAAGTTTAGCACCCCAAGATCTAGACAATAACATACCATATTTAGGTGGAATATCAGCAACTACTATGTCCATTAAAACAGATTTAGCAGGGTATTGGACCAAAGTGACACACAGATCTTTAATTAAACCTAAACATTTTACCTGACTGGAATCAAATGAAAACAAATCTTTGTACGGTCTGGTAATATCTAGATTCAATCTTTCCATTACTGCTTTTGGCATCAAATTGTGAGATGCTCCAGAATCTAGCATTGCATTATGGAGTATCTTATCATGAACATTTAGGCTTACATAAAATGGAGGAGTTCCTCCACTTTCTGGTTTGCCATTAACCTCAGGGCCAAAAAGAAGTTTGGGTTGATCATCAAGAATGTTTACCGAATCATCCAATCCAGTAATGTTAATGTTTAGGGACTTGGTAATCTGACTCCTATAGACATCATGTTTAGCCAATTCTGATAAAGGAACAACTATCTTGAGTTTTCCTATTTCAGCCTCTAGATTAAAAGGTTTTTCCGTTTGAGTTTTAGTGTTTTGCACAGTTGGGTTCTCTCTATTTTTTGGGTCTTCGATATTTTTCTCTTTTTCATGAATGAAGTTTTGTTTTGAAGATGTTTCTGGACTAACTTCTACTGTGTCTTCTACATTTCCCACAAGAGGAAAAGTAGTAGATTGTTGTTTATTGATTGGTTGGTTGTCAGAGACATCTTCAATTATTGGATTTGAAGAACTGGGAGTTATCCTAGACAAAATTTGTACTTGGGGGATGTTTTGTACAGGGGGAATGTTTTGTTTACCTTTGACATTTTGTTTTGTGGTTTTCTGTTTGCTATTCTCTGGTACATCAATCCTTCTACTTCTCAAGTTGTACTGTTTATGAACCTCGTAGATTGCTGTGTCATAGCCTTCCTTGAAATCAAAAGTCTCTCCTGAATGAGTTTGGAATGTTTCAAGGATATGATTCTCTTGATCATCCTGGGATAGGAAGACTTATGGTTCATCTTTGTCATCATCTACATTGTTTATTTCTACATCTTCTGTAGGTTCTTCAGAATTTGAACCTTCAACAAAGTTTTCTTGGAAGGGTGGCCTAATGTTCTGATCAGGGACATTCTTTCCAATATTTTGGTTCAGATTCCTCCTAAAATTTGGGTTTCTTGCAACATTCTGATTGTCATTAGAAGACTTTCTTTCAATGGTTTCCACTCTGTCTCCTAATCTTTCCATACCTTTAATGATTACATCTAGCTTCTTTTCGAAAGCTGAAGGTTCTTCATTCATAGGCATTCTTCTTTCTGCCCTAGCTCTGGCTCGTTTTTCTATCAGATTTGCTTCTACACTCACCACTATGCTTTGCATTTCCTCCAGTGTTTGAGGAGCTCTTTCCCTGAGGGAATAAGCTATATCGGAGTCAAAACCATCTGGAAATTTAACCAACACGTTGTTAGGTGGGGGTCTTAGGTTTTGAGGAACTGCATTATATGATTCATTGAATCTTATGATGTAATCTTGTACGGTTTCGTTTGGTCTTCTTCTTAATTTCTCAAATTCTGATAGGATCTGAAGCGGATCCTTCTTTTTCTCCCATCTGTTCAAGAATGCCCTATACAAAGCTTCTAAATTAGCAATACTGTTCGGGGTAAGAGCCCTAAACCAAGTTCTAACTTCTCCAGTAAGACTCTGTACGAAAATTCTCATACGGATATTATCAGTATCAATCTCATAAAACTCAAAGTAATCTGTCATTCTTTTGGTGTGTTGTTGAGCTGTGTAAGTACCTGATCCATCAAAAGGTGTGATCTTACTCTGGTAGTCCTGAGGTAAAGCTGGAGGGTTGGCTGGTAATTGTAAAGGGGCATATCGATTAGCCATTGGAAGATAAAGTGGGATGACAGGTGTAGATGGTCTAGCAGGAGGAGAAGATGGTCTAGCAGGAGGAGAAGATGGAGGTGCAACAGGTGTTTGAAAAGCTTGGGAAAAAACGACTGAACTCGCAGAAGCTTCAGTAATTACAGAGATATTTGAACTTTCTTCAAAGGTTGGCTCAGACTGAATAGAGTTATACAATTCTCTGTCAAGATGATGTGAAACAAATCTGTATTGCAAATCTTCAAAGAACAAAGGATCTGGAACTAGTCTAGATAATTCAGTCTCAGAAAAATTCACAAACAAAGATGTTTCAAATCGTGCATCAAAAGGAATGTCATCAATATAAATAATTTTCACAGGACAAGATGCAGATCTAGAAAGTGGTCTAGAACTTCCTGTACTCTCCTGACTTCCTCTTTCAGAACTTTCTTGACTTCCTTGTCTTCTAAGAATCCTGGGAATCAGATTTGGATTTTCAAATATTGGTGGTGGATTGGGGTCAGGGTTTGACCTAGTATGTCGAATCCTTTCTGAAGCCAGTTTTCTTAGACTATGTATTTTTGGATTTTTTGATTTTAATTGAAAAAATAAATACAACTTCTACAAATTCTTCAAGAAATAATGATGTATGGTTAAAATTTTCTCAAAGATCTGTTTAAACTAGAGAATCTGATTGAAAATTTTTGAAACTAAGGTCCAGTATGTAAGCTAAATCAGAGATAGACTGAAGCAGCTTTTATTTACTTTTGCATTTGCAGAGCAAAAGCAATTTCAAAGGCTTCCTGGCTGATCTTCAGACTCTGTCTATAGCTTATAAATGAACAATAAAATTGATTCAGATTCCCCAGTATGGTCGCCACTATTTTATCACTCAGGTTTTCCTAGAAGTTGTGTAAGAGGAAAGTATACCCGAGGTAACCACAAACCAACCTTTTAGATGCAGAATCTAGCCAATCTGCATCCAGAGAGGGCTCTCTCTTTATAATTTATCTTTGTTCTTAGAAGGTTTTAGGCTAGTTATAGATTCAAAGTTTGTTTTGGGAAAAATGGTGGAATCCACAAACTAAGGGCAAGGTTGAGAGCTTTCAGTCCATTGGGCTATGGAGTCAAAGGATGGCTTTACTGGATTTCTATTCTAAGCACAAGATGGTATTACAGGGCAAGATAGCTAGACAGAGAACAATCCCTAAAATTTAAAGTGGATGGGATGATCTTGAAGGGATGAAAGGCAGCTAAGAATCTTTCACCATGTTCAAAAGAAAGAAATGAGATGACTACAAACAAAGAGCAATGAAGGATTCTTTATTATAGTAATCAACAATGTTTAAATTAGCAAAGCAGGAGCATTTAAGAATTCATGCTTATAGCTAATTTAGAAGAAAACATTAAGAGCAATCACATTTGAAAACAGAGTACAATTAAGCAAATTCTGTTTCAATCCTTTATGTAAATTATTCAGAAATGGATATGATGGTATTATAAACTAATATAAAATTTCGGACAAAGGGTAGAAACACTTATTGAACTGTAGTCCAACACATGAATCCTGCAACAAGTCCAGTGCTTTCAAATCGTCATCCAGCAAGCCACAAGTAAATTTCTCCAAAATCTTTTATTCCGAAACTCTCAATGTTACAGCAGAGTAATAGAATCCACCCTCAACACTCTCTTTGAGGGTTTATTTATACACAAAATAATCTAAAACAATCTTACACTAACTTAGCCAATAATCTAGGCTGACTTAAAGCATATTTTACAAACAAACAAGAGACAAACGGTCTCGTTGATAGAATAATGTGCAACTGCCGATGTGATGTTCCTTTTTCCGTGGATGTGCTGGAGGTAAGTGCTGAAATAGTGCTCTGTGCTGTCCCTTGCGTATTTCTTTGGCTTGTTGGACACTCTTTATTCTCACGGATACTCTTTAACCTTTTCACCTGATACTCTTTCATCTGTCTTCCTGTTTTTACCATTTACTTGATAGTAAAGATAAATTCTCATCCTGAAAATAACTTTCATAGAATCTCCAACATTTCCTGCTACCATTGATCATCTGGTATCATAGTTCTTCTGAGCTTCCTTAAAGTTTCATCTGCTTCACTTTCTTCCTCAACAAGTTTTCCTTCAACCCATTCATCTTGATTTGCATACTGTTCTAGATCAGGAATCTTGTGGTGTATATAAGGAGATGATTTATTCTTTAATCTCTTTTCACAAATAAAACCAAAGGGGTCATAAGGAACCCAACGAAAAGATGTCTGGAACTTTTTTCTCTAATAGAAGTTCTGCTTCTCTCTCAGCCTCCCTAGAATTGCAGATGAAAGGACCTAATTGGCTTTTGATCCTTAACTGAGCTTTCTTCTTTACATTACAAAAATGGATCACATCTGAATTGTTCATTTGGCTCAGTTTTTATCCCAAGGCAAAAATCCCTATTGGTACATATACATTTGGGTAACTTGAATGGATGTAATTCACACCCATAAATCCTGATGACTGTATGGTTTTGGTATAAGTACCAATCCCCAACTTTATAACTCTTTGACAGTTGCAAGGTCTTTCTAATTTCAGTAGTGAGTCTGGGGGGAGAAATTCCTGTTAACAAAGTTGTTGCAGGATGTACAAACTGATCAATGAATTCTGAGTAGGAGTAGGGAGAATCAGAGGAAAAATGAATGATGGGGGACCAAAAAATTACTGACCTGGGATTTCCCTTGGTATCAAATTTCTGTACAGGGAAAGGGAACCTTTCTGACTGATAGAAGATCATGAGATGATAGATGACTGAGGAATACTTAAAAACTTTTTCAGTATCTAGCCTTAAGAATTGATCATGGATCTTGCTGGCTATGAAGGAAGCATAGTCATATTTTATCTCAGGAGGTTGCCCAGGAGTAAAAATGGATAGCAAAGCCAAGGTTATCTCATCCACATATTCACTCAAAAGTTAAATCCTAAGACAAAGATATTATATTTACAATGAGCCTTCCCAATGTATTGAAATAGTAAAAACCATAGGGGGAGACCTTTGGCCTAGATGTGTCAGTAACATGAAATGGGCACATGGATTTTAAGTTTTCAGGTTAATTGCCCGGTTTTCTCAATCAATCCTTCTATGGACAATGCAGGCAATTCTTGGACTGTCTAAAGTGTAACATGGCATTGATAGACTGGGGATGATGGGAAACAAAACACTTTGATCGTGAGCTAATAATGTTCTCCTCGTGGTGGGATCATAGTTTAATGACGTAGTGAATGATTTCTCTGGGAAAATAAGGATCAAGGAATGAGATACTCAAGAGATTGGATTCCCATAACCCTATAAGATCTTGCCTCTTTGAGTATTCGTCTCTGCAGCGACAATAGCTCAATAGGGGACTTTCATCGAAATGCAGGTCTTTGATTTGGAAATCTTCATCTATCAGAGGTAAATAGTCCAATTCACGGTGAGGAGCATTCAATGGAGTGATATTGAGAGCTGCCGGGGCCTCCATTTTGGTTCTTGTGGATTCAAAATGGAGGTTTTTGGTTTTCTTCACGGGCCGGGCGGAATTCTTGAAATGAAGGAAATTGGAACAATTTGCAGGTTCGAGGAGCAATTTCACAGGTTTAAAATCTCCAGGGAGGACTCAGTAATAATTTTTAACCACTTTTTCAGCGAAAAAAACAAAGGAAACTGAGTTTTACTTGCAGTCGGGGCGTAAAGGATAAATACCTGCTTTTAGACGGAAACTGGTTATTTAATAGGTAACAGGCAATGGCGGGACTGTTCTTCAACACGGGCACAGCGGAATCTTGGAGTAAATTGGTCAATTGTAGTGGAAATTTGAAAATCGCAGCGGGAGCTCTGTCGTTTTCAGAATAACGAAAAGAACAGGAAAAACACAAAAAATGGCTTTATTCGCAAGTTAAAAGTATTTTTTATTTTTTTCGAGGTGATGACGTCATCGACGTACGGGGTGACGTAAGCCGGCAGTAAGCGGTAAGCGGTAAGTGGTATTCCCGCACCGTTTTTGGTCGAGGATGGTTTTTATCGGAGGGGCAGCGATTCCACAGGTTTCCAGCCATGTGGATGGTCTGACTATTCAAAACCACCCATCCCCCGCTGGTTAAAAAACTTACACGGGATGGGCAGCGGGATCAAGGCTGGCCGCTGATCTGCGGGAGGCTGATCCAACGGCTGGGACGATGGGGAGATAGGCGGGGGTTTCATGTGGGCCCGTCGGACTTTTAAAAGAATTTAACGTGTATTTTAATCACTCCGGGGGATATTTAATCAAGCAGTGAATGGATGAAATGGGGGTCGTGGGGTTTTAATCATCAGGGAAATGCCAAGTGGACAAGCCACGTGGGCATAAAACTTCGGGTTTATTTTTATTTGGTATTAAACATATACACCATATGTTTAACGCTTTTTGGATACATAATTTGATTATATGGTAAACTAATCATATGCAATTAACTTACCATAGGGGCGGATTTATATTATAAAGATATATTTAACCAAAGGGTTTATAAGCGGGGTGTTTATTTTCAATGTGCGGGAATATAATACTTTGGTTAAACTATATAATATAAGGGTTTTTGGGATATTTATAAAAAGGGAGTTATATACTTAGGATAAGGTATTTTATTTAGGGATTTAATACAATAGAGTTAAATGTTAATATGGTAAAGGACAAGGAAAAATCAAAACATCTTTGTACATCCAAGAAAGTGATAACTTGTGAAGTAAATTGCAACATTTTATCTTCAACACTTAACTTAGAATAACAAGTTATTTTGAGGAATTTTTATGGATTTTTGCATCAGTTTCCTAAGTAAAATAGGATTTTACTTAGGAAAAAGTTAAAGATGGAAGATAACAATGATGAATTATTTCAAGTACTTAGGTCTTTTTGATCAGTAGGCCGAGGGTTCGGTCCCTCCAGAAGTCAAGGAAATGCCTTGAGCCCTTTTGATCTCCAAATACCTTAATACTTTGGGGGGAAATTAGTAAAACTCTTGAGGGGAAAGTGATGAGGGAGGTTAATGATTTTGATTTTGCTTGCTGTGATTTTCTCCAAAGGTATTTCCCGCTTTAGTACTTGTGATGAAAGGAATGATCAAAACATGTAGCAAAAGATCATTCATCGAGATAACACTTGCAGCACCATCTACCTACCCTATCTACTTAACACTACCATTTCCTCTTCTTTATTAGGTGCATTTAGACTTGCAAACCCTTTCTAATCTTTTCTTTTACATGATAACTCTTATCTATTTCTACCCTTATTACATCCAAGGGCTCGCATTAAACTGTTGAGCACCTTTTATTCATTCTACCTATCTACTTATCTGCCAAGATTAAACTGTTTGGTCAGATATTTATTCTCTAATCTATAACATGAAATTGAAATATGAGTAAGCCAAGTTTAAACAGTTTGACTTATTCATAAATTGTGGCAAAAGATTGACAAGCTGCACACAATTGATTTATTACAAAAATGAAATAGCAGTGGCATGTGGATTTGCACACTTTCCTTGGTCTATTTTTTATTTGGGGTTCATTTCTTTCACTTTTTTGACCATTTTATTCTTTTTACCCTTTGATCTTTCTTTTAGGGTATACCCTCTTTACATTTTTTAACATTTTTGATTTTATGGTTTTTTTAAGAATATGGAACACCTTTGCTCAAGTAAGAAGGTTTGAACATATTCCATAATTCAATCAAGACAATCATGAAAGATGAAACCTATTGGTATAGGAGGCTAACATGTGGCATAAAAAGACAAGCTGCACACAAATATTATTTTGCATGAAATGATATTTAGGAAAAACCAGGGCTAAGATACATAGTTTATTTTTCATCCCTATTTTCCTCTTTGGTTATGTTTTGAGCGTGTGGAACCAGTATCTTTTCCTCATCTAATTTCTTTGACAAGTCAAGCTTACACAATTTTGACTATCACTTCTTTTACTAACTTATCAGCAATTAATTTAAAACATGTTCAGTTATGATTAGGCTAGATAACTGAATAAGACATCTTTTGAGCACTAGTAGTGGCATTTAGACTCGCGCACTTTCAACATGACTATTTTTTGAACATGGGGTGTTTTTTCTATTTTCTAAAACTGCCCTCTTTTCAAATTTTCTACTATTTCTGTATTTTCTGTTTTATTTATTTATTTCTTCAAACAGTGATATGTACAATGAGTGAAAATTTTAAAACTAGAAATCTTGAAAATGGTGGAACTTGAGCATTTTGTCTTCAAAGGGATCTCCCGATGCTCTTGGTCCGGTCAGCTCTTGAAAAGAAAATTTTGGAAAATTTTCCCTTTCAAGCACAACATAAGGGTTCTTGCAAGAGTTTTTCAAAAATTCTGTGTCCACTTGCTTCTTTTCTCTATACCTTTGATTTTCGCTCCTGCCTTTGTTGTACATCTTCTTTAGGTAATACAGATACTCTTTGTCATTTTTAAAATAGATGATGACATCGTCAAGGTACATCATAATGAAGAAATTTAGAACTGGAAACATGGCCTTCAGGAACATGTCTTTGGTGTCTGGTGGTTTTTCAACTCTAGGTTGGAATTTGGAACTGCTCCCAGTGTATTTGAAAAAATATTTAAGCTGTTTGCTTTGAAGAGGAATTAACTGATGATATCCTGAAACATAACTTTGCAAAGACACATGATTAGAAAATCCTATCTTCTATATGGTATGATCTATTTTGGGAAGGATATAAGTGCTATCCTGGGGAGGTTTATCTGTGTTCCCAAAATCTACACATATCCTATGTCTATTTGTCTTGTCTTTGATTGTTAGTGATTGATCAAGATTTTTGTATTTCCTTTTGTCAAAGTTGTTTCTTGAAATGAGGGCAGTGTCATAGTGTTTTAGACTATTTTCCTGACATGTATTAGTATCTTGAACAATGTTGCATACTCTAGCAGTTCTCAATATCTGATGAAATGACAAAATTTTAGCTAGGTCAATTAACTCAGGTGTCTTGGGACTGTTGTCATCATGTTCCTCTTCATTGAATTCATTAGACATATTTCCTGGATTCATCAAAGTGGTTCCAAAAGTTAAAGCTTTACTTAGAGAGGTAAGGTTTTGGGATGATGAATCATTTAAGTATGGTAAGAACATAAGACTCTCCTATTCCTGATTTCCAAAAAGATTTGTACTATGTAAGCCTCCCAATGCTTATGTTTTGAAAAATGTTTCAGATTGTACTTTTGATGTTTGCCCTTGGCTTGAGCAACTTGCTTGAGGGTGTAGAATGTGTTCTGCTTTCTGATTTATCTCTATTTCTAGAAAATAAAACTCCCACTCTTCAAGACATAATTGTTCAGGGTCATGATAGTTTTGAGTATACAGCTCATCATAGAGAATATGGGGTGCCTGATGTGGTGTGCCTAGATTTGTTTCAATTTCTCCTACCTGTTTATCAATGTCTTCATCAGTGTGTAAAATGAAGGAATTTAGATCTGAATGTATGGAATACATAGGGATGTTATCTGGCCTTTCTTGGCTGCTGACTATATATTTCATGTGTGATTCCCGATACAGTGTTCTTGTTTGATTAAACACGGGAATGGTGGTGTAAGACATATATAGTTGAATATTTCCTTGAAGCTTGGCCCCCCAAGATCTTGATAAAAGCATTCCATACTTGGGAGGGATGTCTGCTACCACTATGTCCATGACCAGGTGTTTTGTAGGTACTTGGGCCA
Source organism: Pinus albicaulis (assembly GCA_034641835.2). NCBI lineage: Eukaryota > Viridiplantae > Streptophyta > Pinopsida > Pinales > Pinaceae > Pinus > Pinus albicaulis. Next base: position 334,802,490 of record CM076574.1, on the reverse strand, counting down.
AACTGATACAGAGATATTTTATCAAGCCTAGACATTTGAATTTGCTTGAATCAAATGAATATAAGTCTTTATAAGGTTTCATTATTTCTAGGCCTAATCTTTCCATTACTACGTTCGGCTTGAGACTGTGAGAGGCACCGAAATATAGCATGGCATTATGTAGGATTTGGTCATGTATATTCAGACTAATGTAAAAAGGAAGAGTGGTTCCCTCTTGATATTTTCCTTCTATTTTTGGTCCAAACAACACCTCAAGGGTATAATTAGCTAGGTGTAAAGTATCTGCATCATTTCCTATGTTTAGGACTTTTAGCACTTGATATTTGTATGAGCTTTGGGAAATAAGTTCAGTGAGAGGCATGGTGATCTTAATTTTGGAAATTTCCCCTTCAAAACTGAAGGGTGCTTGTAGTTTAGATAGATTTGCTTCAGTTTTTTCAGCCATGGCTTTCTCTATATTTTTAATTTTCTGACTTTGATTTGGGGTTTTGTTCAATACATTTTTTTCGGGAATCTTAGTAGAGGTACTAGGAAAATTTGGATCAAGGCTTGCCTGACTAGCTTTGTCTTTGTTTTGGTCAGTTTTATTAGCCATGATTTTTTTACTATCTGCTATTATTTTAAGGATGGTATCGGGGGTTTTAGTAACAGTAGTGTTTGAGCTACCTTTCTTAGATTTGTCCTGGTTTTTATTACTCCTAAGATCATATTGCCTGTGGACTTCCATTATAGCATTTTTTAATCCTACCTCAGGATCTTCGGGGTCCTCATAATTTTCTTCATTTTGATTTGAGGAGAAGAAAACTTGTTCTTCTTCTGTGAGGAAAACCTCACCCTCGCTATCAGAACCTATCAAGTTTAAGTTATTCTAATCAAGTGGTTCCATATCTCTTTATACCTCATCAACATAGTTTTCATTGAAGGTGGCTTGATCTATTGGTCATTTTCCCTTGGTTTGTTCTGAGGCGGGTCTCTTCTAAAATTTTGGTTCTGGTTTCTGTTTTGAGGGTTTGGATGGTTGTCCTTAAGAGGTGCTTTTTCATTTAGATTTATTCTTTCCCACATTTTCTCCATTGATCTAACCAGGTTGTCTATTCTAGGATCTATGGAGGAAATTGAAGGCATGACCTCATCACGGTATGTGACTTTCTTTTTTGATCTTATCCTAGCTCTTTTCTAGGCTAGGTTAGCTTCGGCACTAATAGCTACTTTTTTTGTTTCTTCTAAAGTTGCGGGGTCTCTTTCTCTTAGTTGGTATGTCATATATGGATCGAAACCTTCGGGAAATTTTGCTAATGCTGAGCCAAGTGGAGGTTTTATGTGAGGCGGGAGGGCGTTATAGACACTGTTGAATCTAGTGCAATAGTCCTGAACACTTTCCCCCATATTCCTTTTAATATTGTTATATTCAAAAAGGATTTGGATGGGGTTTTTCCTGATTTCTCACATGTTTATGAAAGTTTGGTAAATGCTGGGAGATCATGTACACTGTTAGGAGCTAAGATTTTAAACCATTTCTTGGGTTCTCCGCCTAGGCTTTGGTCAAACATTCTCATATTTATGGTTTCATCTTCTAGTTCCATGTAGTCAAAAGCATCATTGATTCTATCTACATGTTGTTGGGCAGTAGTAGCCTCAGTTCCAGTGAAGTGTGGTATTTGGGATTGGTAATAATTTTGTAAAGGTACCAAAGGTAATGGTAACACTAAAGGCGCATACCAAGCTGTCATGATGGGAGAAAATGGTAGATTTACAGTATGACGGTTTGTAGTATGGGATGAGGTGATTTTCACAGTGGTGGTCTGAACAGGTGTGGCCGAGGTACTTGGACTTGTGGACTGATTTTGAGCAGATTTGGGGTGATAAGAGCCAAAATGGTGGAGAATTTGAAAATCAGGAGGTGTAGTGGGTGAGGCTTCTCTGCTAGGACTCTGTTGCAAATCTAAGGGCTCAATATCATCAAGGTTGATTTTACTTTGCGACTTCTAAAAAGGGTTTTTGCTGAACTCAAGTCAAACTGGGAATATTGCAAGGATGTAAGGTGTTCAAGTACAGAGCTTGCTTTGTGGATGGTCCTATTGGTAGCTAAGTTACCAGTTTTAGAAGTTTGCCACAAAATATTTTCTGGGTCATCAACTATGATAGGGGGATTTGGGTCTAGGTGAGATCTGGTATTAATTCTTCGTGAAGCCAGATTTCAAAATCAAAGTTTAGAGAGGGTGATAGTTGTGATTGTTTTTGGATGGATGACCTCTCTAGGGGTTTTGCTAGTGTAAGTGAGGTGAAAACAAAATGAAGGCTAGTGGAGTCACCAGGTGGGTTTTCTTGAGATTTATGGTCCACCACCAATATTGACAAAGATGTTTTTTAGGAAAATTATTTTCTAGGAAACTTTTATGTGGAGACTTGCAAGAATGACTTAGAACTTAGCTTTAACAATTTGCTAGATTGTTGAGGAAGTTATAGTTCTATTTGCAAGTTTTTCTATTGATTTCCTATGTTTAGATGAAGATTTTTGAATCCCTAAGCTGTACCTAGTTTGTCACTGATTTTAGAGGCTGCATCATGAACTTTGAGTTTTTGGGAAAGGTAAGTCAACATGATAGTATGATTTATGAAATTTTTTGGTTTTTTATGGAGTATTAGGCCTACTGGTGGCTAGTGGAGTCGCCAGGTGGATGTTTTGTTATTTTTAGAGATATGTACTTATGGTCCACCGCCAATAACTGAGAAAAAGCCAATGGAGGGATGTTTTTTGGGGTTTTCTGAGTTTTTATATGCAGCCTAGTGGTTTGTAAGAGTTTCCTATAACTGTATCATTATTTTTCTAATATGGTGAAAGATCTAGTTTTTAATCTTCAGACATCACTTAAGTTTTCTAAGACTGACTGAGACTTTGAGAGTTCTTAAGGGATACCTAGGATGTTTTGACTCAATGTCCCACCGTGATCGCCATTATGTTAGTGAGCCGTGATTTTGCAAATTAGCAAGCCAAATGACAGGGTAACATCAAACCAACTTTGGAGCCCAAGGACCTAGCCTTCCTGGACTCAGAGAGGGCTCTCTCTATTTGTGCAAAGGATGTAAACTTGTTTGCTTTCTATGTATCTGATTTTAGGCTAGTTGTTAAGTATGTTTTGGTTTGTTTTAGGTTTTTTGAGGGAGAACTGATCAAAGGATAACTAGATCAAATTTTGTCAGATCAACTGGGCTATGGGGTCGATAAGGTTGAGACTACCTCAAAGGCTGGACAAGGTATATTGCAGGGACGATTTGGTCGAGGTAAAATGGATCTTTTAGGTGGAGTGAAATGGGATGGACACTAAGTTTGTGAAAGACAAAGATGTTTTAAGCACAAATATTTTTAGGGCTAACCATTAATCACTATAAATGAAACTCATGTGGTAGGGCTAACCATTAATCACTATAAATGAAACTCAAACTTATAGATGCATAAAATAAACATTCAGACGATACATAGAAGAATAAGACCCTCTAACTTTGGGAAAATCACCTTCAGAATTATTGGGAAAACAAATAAGTCAAAAAAACAACTCAATATATGAAGAGGGAACTCCTAAACATCATATTTTGAGCTATTGGGAACTTTAAACTAAGATTGCAGAGCATGGGCAAAGGGAAATATCGAAACAAGACCTCTTTGGTTTAACTAGGACAATCAAATATTCAGAGAAAGGTTTCAGTGATGGGGTTTCGGATAGCAATGAGTAAGCATTGAGCAAGGCATACCGTGAATCATACTATATAGCATACATAATAACCATTAATGAAATTGATAACAAGTTCTCAGGGTATCAAAGAGCAGTTAAAAATTCTTTGACATAACTAAGAAAGAAGAAAAACATAGAAGCTATAATGAATCAGGAAACTTGAGGTTCCTCCATGGGCATGTCTCAAATCTATTCTTTACTGACCTACAACAAGTAAGAAACATGAAAGCATGTATGATAAACTAAGGAAAACATACAGATAAGGAACACTATACCATTCACCAAGCCATGGAATCCTACAAACAGTCCTCTTCCACCATCCAAGACAAACAAGAAATCATCCACTTCATGAGACAAAGTATTTCTTCAAAGCTTTTAATATCATGTATTGCTCCATAACATCAAGTTATTCCTCTTGATACAATGAAATCTCTTGGAATATATAGGCTAAAGAGAAAGAAACTATATATGATTTTGTCCTTGAGGCTTTGCAAAGCCCAAGGCACAAAATATCTTCAAAAATATCTATAAAATGCTAAAAATGGAAATAAAATTTACTTTTCATGACTGATAATGGCTAAAAGAGGCTTAACGCACATTTGGATGAGCATCTTCAGAAATCTGCCTTTTTTGCCAAAATGCTACAGGAACGTAGCAGCAGAAAATTTCTTGTGTTGCGTAGGACTTTTGAGGGACTTCCTAATGTCTAAACGAGCCCGTCATGGCTCATTGGAAAGCCCTGGATGTCTACTTTCTGGAGCTACTTCAGGTTTCCAAAAATTATGTTGGTAAGTCTATCAAAAACTAAATTGAGTGAAAAAAACCAGAAAAGTAGCCCTTGCTGATATGTGAGGCAAAAAGTTAAAAAATCATTGTTTTTCGCCTCTTTGGGGGACCAAAACACCTCCTTTGGATCTAAAAACTTGTGAGTAGCTGCCCCCAAATTTATTCCATCCAAAAAAATGACTTTCATGAGTTGAGGACACTCCTAGCACCCATGACAACGCCTTTAAAAATGTGCAATTAGGGCCAAAAACCACAAAAAACAAAATCATGTCAAAATTTGCTCAATTTTGGCAAGCAAGCCCCTTATGGGTTCTTAGAAGCATGCAAGGAAGATGAGGCCAATATTTCAAGCCTAGAAATGCCTTTCTCCACTTTTTCTACTGGGCGCTTCTTTCGGGCAGCTTTGAGCCTTTCTTGAGCAAGTTTGAGCTTTCTTTGGGAAAATTGGTTCAACTTCTTGTAGTGCCCGGTCATCTTCTTTTGTAGACTCAAGTCTCAGTTTTATTTCTTTAATTTATCCTCTAAATGATTGTTGGCTCTTTCAAGCCATGATTCTTTATCATTTTCTATTTCTTGGGTGAGAAATTGAGTGAGAGGATAAGATCGAACAGGGGCTGCCTCTTCTTCCTTATTTTTCTCCAAAGCTTTCCTAAGACCCATAGTCCTAGGCCTATTTCTTATTGGCTTCTCTTCTTCTTCAGTATCATCAAATTATCCCATCAATTCTTCAAGCTTGAATTTTTCTTTGTAGGCTTCCCTTTGGTATTTGAAAGCTCGGGCCTCATAAATTTCCATTTGACCACTCATTTGTTTGTTTTGCATCTGTAGAACATGTACGAGGTCCTTTGACCTTTCTAGATCAGCTTCTAAGTCATGAATTTGGGCTTCTCTGTTTTGCAAAAGAGCCTCAATAATTCTAGCTTCATCATCCCCCGCATCATTGTCTATTTGTATGATGTCAAAATCCCTTTCCTTTTCATGACTACTCTCCTGTTGTTCCTCTTTTTCTTTACCCTTGCCTTGGGTAGATTTCTTAGTCATTTTCCTCTTTGGAAATTCGAAAATACTCTTCCTAGGAAATTTTCCTCTACTTCTTAGCACTCTTGTGACATTTCTAGTCACTGCTAGAGTGATCTTCTTCTTTGCAGCTCTAGTTTTTATAGGCTTTACCACTTTTGGAGGAACAGTCATGGCCCCTTGCCTAGGAGAGGCAGCTAGGACATGCTTTGGAGAATTCTCTTCATGCTCCATGTTTTCACTTCCTTCTTTATACTCATCATTACTTGCTTCATGGTCCTTGATTTGGTCTTGGCTGCCCTTAGGAATGTTTTGATCTTTTTGCTCCATGCCGCCCCCTTCAAAATGCTCACTGTTTGGTGTTTTCTTGCCATCATCATTTCTTGCTTGAGGTCTGTCATGTTTCTCATCCTTAGTGTCTCTTTGAGGACTGTTATGACCCTCATCATCACTATTTTGGCTTCCACTTTTTTTTTTTCTTGAGGACTGTCTTGTTAATCTATGTCACTGCTTTCTTCATGACTGATGTGTTCTTTTCCTTCACTATTTTGTCCCTCATCACCCTCATGCTTACTATTGTGTTGGCTGCCATCATGTTCCTCTTCATGACTGCTATCCTCACCATCATTTTGTTCATGCTTGCCATCATTTTTTTCATGCTTTCCATCATTTCCTTCTTCCTCAGTATAATGTTTAGATTCTTTACTTTGTCCCTCATCATCACTAGTTTTATTCTTGTCACTTTGCCCTTCTTCATCACTAGTTTGCTTCTTCTCTTCTTCACTCTCAATCATAGGGTATTTTTTCCTTTTAGGAGTAGATTTACGAGAAGAGGGAGAGACATGGTGAGTGGGTGGTGAGGGTGGCGCATGAGATGGGCCATGAGATGAAGAGGCCATAGAAAAATCGGGATGGCAGATGAAGGATTCCCAAGAACCTCCCTTTTTCTCAAGTTGATGGAGGATGATGATCTTGATAAGGGAACGATGAAACAAGCAAGCTTGTTGAGCGGAGGGATTTTTTGGACAGTAGAGGCCATCTTGTCAATGCTTCTGTAGAGGAAGAAAGGTAGGTTTTGCAACTGAGTTCTTGTGAAGTGCATAAGAAGCCTGATGTGATAAGCATAAATCTGGGAAAACCTCCTTTCACATGTGAAATTCTTCATGATGACTTTCATGAGGGGGGCATAGCTGCTCAATAAGTGAGAAAAAAGGAAAATATCTTGGTAAGCATCCTGATGGTCTAGTTTTAGAAAGGTTTTATAGTGATTCTGATCTAGGTATGCTTGTTTGAACCACTTTTCTCCTATATAGGGGATCTTGGTTGCTTTGGAGATAGCCCTAGGAGTGAGTTTGAAGTCCAGACCTACTATATGGACATGCTTTCCTTGCAGCCTCAGGGTGAACAGTTGTGTTAAGGGAGGGTAACTGGTGACCTCCTGGACCTTTTGGAAAAAATCAAGGCAGCCCACCTCATGGAAGTTAAAAAGAATTGAAGGGGATTCATTTACTTCTTGAGTTGTCAAAGGCTCAAACCTATTGTGATATCCACTCCTGCTATCCTTCTTTGGAGGCATTTTCACTTTTTGACACCCTTCACTGACTTGCCAAAACAAGACCTTGAACTGTATTGAAAAATAGACCCCTTCTTTGAGCACTGATTTTCTCTTTAGTTGGAAAACAAGTATTTGTTAAATGAAAACAAATTTACTTCTCCAGCACCGTGTCTTGAGCAAAGAGGTCTTTAATAATATCTATTTGTGGTTTTTGAAGACAAGTCACCTTTTTTTTTTTACACAAAAACTCTTTCCCCTCAATCATTTCTTTTTGAAATCACTATTTAAGAGGTGAGAAAGCCCCTTATAAACTGATCAAAACTATTTCCCCCAATCACTATCTTCCTTTGTCTCTAAGAAAAGAGTACACTCTTGAAAAAATACTGTGTTTATGCTTAACTACTCATAGCAAGAAACCCCTCTTAAACTGACAACAAACCTTTCTCCTTTAATCATTGTTGCTCTGTGATGATCTTAGAAAGAAAGTTCTTTTTGGATGAAGGTTAGTTTGTTTGTCAACAACAATATATTCTCTTGTTACTAAGTAAAAGTTCTTCAAAACAAACTCTTTTTTCTCTCTATAAGACTGTGTTTATCCTTAACTACTCTAAGCAAGAAACCCCTCTTAAACTAACAAACAGACCTTCCCTCTTTAATCATTGTTCCTTCTTCTCTTAATAAACATGATATGTTTGAAAGCAAGCTATGTTTTTCCCCTTAACTACTTCCAAACCCCTTTCAAACTGTCAACAAGCCTCTTGACAATAAAACTTCCTCCTTTATCATTGTTTCTTTGTATCTAAATAAACATGACCTTCTCAAGAATAACTGTGTTTTTCTTTAAGCCCTATGTTTGGCTTCTTGGTTTGACAAACAGGTCCTTTAAAAACTAACAGACTTCTAGCCTCTTTTTACTGATCTGCTTCTTTAGAATTTGTGATTTTCAAACATATCTTTAAATCAAAACTTCTGGCCAAAACATATAAATACCTCTTTGTGTGTCTTTAGCTGTAGTTGGAGATGAGTTCTTTGCTGAAAATTTGACCTTGGCACCTTGGAAATATTTGGAAAGTTGATACAAATTACTTTAGTATTGGCCTGGATAAGCAAAACCCACGTTTATAAGTGGCCCAGGCACTGGGCCATTCAGAGGTGGCCCAGGTGGGTCAAAAATTGGCCATTTTTTTTTAGGAGAAAAGAAGGATTGCCAAAGGTGCCGATCAACTTTTTGGAGTTTGCTAAGCTAGAATGAGTAAATTGGCACAAGTTAGGCAGGAAAAAGCAAAGGCATGAGTGAGAAAAAAACGCCAGGAGGATGAAGGCGCCGCATTCAGGAATGGTTGCTAGGCCGTTTAGGGATGGCCCAGGTGCCGAGCACAGGCGTGTCGTGCAACCACACAGGCACGCCACGCTGTGTGTAACATTAAACATGTGACACCTACAAGCACACCGCGCAACGTTACAAGCACGCCGCACGTTCAAATAATTCAAATGCTCTTAAAAAATCGTTCTTACCTCCGTGAATTGGTTTGCAAAATGACACAAAGATATGATATGCTCGAGCTTTATACTCATAAGGATTTATAAAATCTTCCCCTCCTTTATCTATTTTTGAAAAACAAGATGAATTCACCCTTTAGCTCGCCTTATCATTTGTTTTTTTTTAAAACAAAATGACTCTGTTGGTTTTGTATTTGAAAATAGTTTTCTTCTTTTGATTTTTGAAAGAAAAATTTGAAAAAGGGCTGATGTTTCAACTCTAAAGTCACTGCAAATTTATCCTCAAAACATATTTAACTTTGATGTTTGTTTTTAACCCCTTGTTTGTCACAAAGGAGGTTATCAAACTATGATTTGATTCTGTTTGTCTACAAGGGAGGTCACCATAAAAATCACTATGACAGCCTCTTAAAACCACTGTGAAAATTTACTGTTTATGAAATGATGAGGTTCTCTTCATAATACTCTTCTGGGCGCTCTTCTATGAGGAAAGATGGCTAAAAAATCAATAGTGTCTGTTACCATATTTACTTTGAAAAATCTTGGAAGAACCCTTTCACATTGTATATCTTAAGTCTATCCCCAACAGACTGCCTTTCTTAGACATAGTGCTGAAACTTAGAAAAATGATCTTCTACTCGTTCATGAAGGAGATCACCAAACACATGATTTGACCCTCCATTTTTTACCAAGGAGGTCACCCTTTTAAAACCACTAATGCAAATTCACTATTTTATGAAGTGATGAGGGTCTTTAAAACCATGTTTTTTCTCTGTATGTATGATGAAGGAGGCTTCTAAATCATAAAAATTTACCTTTATCAGACACCATAACATACTGCCTTTTCGAATGTGGTCTTTCAAACTTGAAACTAGAACTTATCCTCTGATCCAAAACACCCAAAAATGTGGACTGCTTGTATCCATTAGGACTTGGTCTCCTACATCTTTGTTTTACCCTTTGAAATAGCTGATCTATATGGACTGTTAATCATTTGGAAGGATGATCCTATGATTTTGTGAAGGAGGCCACTATTGAAGTCTCTTGAGCCAACTGTCCTCTTTCCCAAGTGACTTTGCTTATGGTAAGTGTCCTTGTCTCAAAAGCATTGTGAAGCCTTTTAAGAGTGAATAACATGATTGAGGAAATGATGAGGGTTACTGTTAGGCACTTTGTATTAACACTTTCTCTTGACTATGTATAGACCTTCTATTTGTCCTGAAGAAAATCCTTGCAAATGTGACCACTTATGCTCATGTAAAATCATGGTTGGGCCCTTATCTCATGATGAAAGAGGCCTTCAAACAATGAAAGTTCACCTATCTTAACAATGTGCCCACTGTATTTTAAATGAGGTGAAAAAATAACTCTTAGTGCTTTGCCATTTATTCATCACTGGGATGGAGTACTTTTGATAAGCCATAAAAAATGTTTTTTCAACATGAACCCTTTGTGTGACTATCTCTTTATATTAGTTTGCAGAAGTCATTTTTAAACCAAGCTTGGTATACCTTCTTGGCCATTTAGATGAGGCTACTCTTAGTCAAAAAATCCATCCTCGGATTATACTTTGAAGGAGGCTTTCATAAACAGAAAAGTAGAGGCCTTTTAACACCACATGTCACTCCTTGGTTTTTTATGTGAAAAGGCCATTCAACCTATGAACTTTCATTTGTTTTACCACTGTTTTCTCAACCTTTCTTATCAACAAAAACCTTTCAAACACAACATCAAACAATCCTGGTGATGCATCCTCTGTCATTTTTGGAGGAGGTGGCGCAAAACAACTCCTGAAGCTACTTAAAAACATTTTGACCCTCTTCGTTTATATGAAGGAGGTTCCATCACTGTGTTTCTAACCCTTTACTTATTATTTTAAGGAGGTCATGTTAAACACAAAATCTTCATCTATTTCAAAACTGCACCTTGCTCTGTATGTTTGGTTGAAGAATGCCAATAGGAAACAAAGTGGAATTTGACATTTATCATCGATAAAATCACTTGAAACTCATGTCCTCTTACTTTATGAGGCCTTGTCTGAGATGTATATATCCTTTTTTAAAATATCGCTATGAACACAAGACCAGAAGAAATGTGATTTGTATATGGAGAGTGTTTGCTGCTAGGTATCATTTAGTTATCTTTTCCCTTGATTGTGTTGTCAGAGGTATATTGAAATTGCCTTTGACTAATTTTCAAAACTCAGGTTCAAGGTGACATAAGAAGCAGTTGTCTTCTTATGCCCTACATGATGATGCCCTTTGGAAAGATTATGCAGCACTGCTTTTGGAGGAGATTATGGAGTAGTGTTGATAAACATCACTCAGTCTTTTGTGTTCATTTGACATGAGGAATGATATCTGCTCTTCAGGAAGCCTTTGGATTTAAAACCATATATATTAGTTTCTCTTTACTCACTGCACTTCATTTGCTTCATTGATGGCAAACCTTTTCAACATGAAAAACCTGTTTGAACTTGTCCCTTTGCTCTTATTTGCATACTGATCATCATTCAATTACACACCTGCAGAGATGTAAAAAAAGATGCTTTTGAACCTTGGAGAGCTCCTTTGTTGTTTCATGGGGATTTATGCTTGATCTAAGCATATTTCTTCAGACAGTGAAAAACCTTCTCTTCTTGAAGTTTGAATCTTTGTTGAACTTCTTCTGAAATGAGACAAAGCGACCTCTTAGTGGTGTGCAACCTATGGATAGACCAAGGCTTGTTTTTCAGAATAGGAAATAATTCATGGTTGACTATTACTAGACAAAGGCTTTTTTGGCCTAGAATATCTTAGCCAAGGAAAAAATCCCTAAACACCACTTTCTAACTTAGGGACAATTTTCACAAATTCTGAGTGTTTTCTTAGGCATGATCAGATTTTCATATGATAAGATGATCAAGGATAGAGTAGCAGGCACTTTTTCAACCTTTGGATAGTGAATGGTATGAGAAACAAGGGTAAATGATACCAGATAATAATAGCTATGACAACTATAGACATGGAGACTTTGATGAAGCGAGATAGGTCTTGAAAACTGGAGATTGTTCTCATCATAGACTGACAGGAATGGGTAGGAGGACAAAAATTGTTTTGGTGTGTTTTCTAGATGAAAAATTGATAAAATGAGATTAGCTTCTAGAAAAATTTAGCTAAGGAATCTAGTCATCAACAACATGTAAAAAATACTGATGACTAACACAATGGTTGGACGGGAACGGATTCTTGAAATTGAATTTCTGGGGCAGCGGGATCGAGCAAGGATGATGCTTGACCGATCATGGAATCAACTAGTGAAGGATTCGAAGAAATATTCTGATAACCAGCCGGAAGGTAGGGTGAAGAAACAGTGGAGTTTTCCAACACTCTCTTAGCTTCATCCATGTACAGACAAAGGTCAATGAGGTGATTCCCTTCACACAACTTACAGGGATTGGTAATATTTCCCTATTTTTTATGAGCCTTATCAGAGCTATTCAAAGATGTACCAATAATGTGACTTCCAGAAGCCAAAGACAATGACGGGTGGCCTTCGGACCATGCTTCAAGTACCTTGGGAATACCAGGGCAGTCTCGAAGAAAATGGTTACCTTTGCAGAGCATGCAAGGGAATTTAACTTTTTGTGGAATCGTGGATAGTTCTGCAAGGGAAAGCTTCTTAGGTGAAATAAATGTAGTATTAGCCTCTCGCTTATCTGACTTATTATTCTTTGTCTTCTTCTTCTTCTTCTTAGCCACATAGTTACTGGAGTCCAGACTTTCGCCAAGCGAAGTAGAAGAGGAGGATGAATAAATCGGAGAATAAGGGGAGAGGTCCACCTTAGAAGCAACATGATGTCTTTCAGGTGGAGGAGATGGTTGTACGGTGGATGGAACACTCGGGACCACCAAGGTCGAAAATAACCATACAGGCAATCCAACAGTTAAACTAGGTAGGGACAACGTTGCCATATAAGGAGCACCAACATTCCCAAAGGCAGGAAAATGACTAGGATTCCCTTCAGAAGGGATTCTTGGGTTAGTGAACTCTGGAGATGTTGCCATCAGAAACAACTTTCAAAAAAACACCCTAAGGAAATTAACTTTAACCAGGAATATTTTGTGGGTAGTTAATTTTTAAGACATTGAAACAAAATTCTGTCGTTTCATATTTTAAGAGTCGAGAAATAGGAAAAAGGTGAATCTATCACTTTCAGGTTGGAAACGAGCATGAAAGGACAAGTGATCGATGATCTCTTCAAATTTATAGAGTCAGTAAAGATCGAAAATGACTACTCAGGTAGTCTAGGTAGAAGGGTGTACCAGGTTCCCATGAACTTCCATATACACCTTGGTTATAAAATGAAAGAGAAATAAACCAAGGACTTGACGTACGTGCAGGTTGTCTGCCTGAATGCTGTGTTCGATGTATCACAGTTACAAGGCGGTAGACTCGGCTTCCCACGGATAAAAGGATTTCAACCTAGAGGGGTCTCCCTTTATATACTCGACGGTATCGGGAGCATAAGTCCGTACTAGCGTTGTCTAAAGCCAGATGACGAGCGACAGCTGCTAGGTTTAAAGAAGCTAGAACACGTCTCTAACCTAGACCACTAAATATTCTATTAGGTTTCAATGTTGTCTTAGGTTAATTGAATAAATTTTAAGTTGATCTTGTATTTATGTTTCAATTCCAAGGTCCTACCGAATGTTGAATCTCTCGAATCTCTAAATGCAAGCTACATGCCATAAAATACCATTTAATTCAATGAAAGGCTATCTACAAGAGAGTTAAGAGATTCCAAGTGATAGAAATAATATGAACATACATAAACATCCACCACTAAATTTGATGCAAGCTAATGAAACTGAAAAGCTCTCTCCTAGAATTATATAATGCTAGAAATGCGAAAGATTTTCCAATTTTCACTATGCTAATCAAGAATGAAAAAGATTTTTTTTTTGTATTTTTCAATATATCAGAGAAAGTGCACTAAATGATATGAAAAATAAATCAAAAAACCAATTTGAGAATGGTGAAGCGAGAGCTGAAACAAAACAATTTTCACTCAACTCAAAACAAGCACAACAAGACTCAAACCAATGACGAAATCCCTCAAATCAGAGAAAAGATCTCAAAAGAGACCCAAACAAGCCGTGTAATCTAGCCTTGGAGTGACAAGAGTAAAAAATGAATGAAAGAAAGGACAATCACTCAATTAATGCAATCACTCAAATGGATCCAAGAATCTGAATGCAAAGTGTTAGCCACCTATGAATTTTTTGTCAAGAAAACAGGTGGCTAAATATTTTTCTGAGTCTTCAAGGAATACATTTCCTCTGAAAAAATATCATTCTTGAAGCCTCTATGTGTCCTTTTCCTTTGAAAATATCTTCACTACTGTTTCCATCAAGAAATCCTCACTGTCTGTGAAAAAATTATGCTCAGAAAGCCTACATCTGCTCCATAGTATCCCTGCAAATTCCCCATTTTAACCCCTTTTTTCCCTATCTCAAATTTCCCCTTTGACCCAAAAAATCCCTTCCTAAGTCTTCTAAACCATAAAATTCCCCTTTTTAAACCTTTTGAATCCCTTCATTTGGTAAGAAAATCCCTTTATTCCCCTACCGGAACCCTTGTTTAACCTTGAAAAACGTTGTTTTTAAGCCAAAAACCCATTTCTTATCATATAACAGGATAAGCCCCTTTCGGCCCAGCCCCTAAACACTTCCCCTCCATGAAACCCAGCGCCAAGACCAGGCGCTAAGACCTTGAGTGCTTATCACATCGGAAGGTTGGTCGGGGCGTTTTTTTTTCTGTTGTTAATAGAAAAGTTCCAATGCAAGAAGTTTTTTGTCTATGGAATGCGGGTGCAATATCCACCGTTGATCCATATAAGATCTAACGGTCCGCACTTATATCACCGCGCCTTACCCTATCCCTCTGTTACACCTCCGATTACGATCTCCGCCGTTGATTTCAATTTAAATCCAACGGCCATTGCACTGCCAACCCAATCTCCAATCGCAAATTTTAAAATGTGCCACTTTTCGTCTCCCCGATTGGCCGATCCCCGATTGGATCCTGGCCGTTGAATCCACAAGAACCAATGGCCAGGATTTGATCTCACTCCACCCCCACATCCTCTATTGTCCACCCCCGATCCAATTTCAACCGTCGATATTCCGCCTATCCAATGGTTCACATGTAATCGCAAGTTCTAGCCATCAGATTTTTTGGCCCTGCCATCCTCCAGTGTGATTAGATCATAGCCGTCCATCCTATTTGATCCGACGGTCCAACTTTCTACCACTCATTCATTTAGCCCTTTTTCCTCCGCCAAATCTTTAAATCTCCACCATTGATCCCATGGGATCCAACGGTCAGGATTCCTCCCGACCATTAACCAGCCCCTCCGCCTTTGTTTCCCCTCTTCAGATCTTAGCCGTTCATTCCACTGATCGGACGACCCACATTAAAACCACCATTGGCCTGCCCCATATTACCGACCGCACAACTATCCATATCGTGCTCCACCCATCACCGTCAGATCTCATAGTCCCAGATCCAACGGCCAGCATACATATCGTGTTTTTTCTTTGTCTGAGTTTTAACAGTTTTAAATCACGCGATATGGGCGGTTTTATTTTGCCACATGTCGGGCGGCGGACCATATCATGTGATTTTGGATAAAATTCAAAACTGTTCTTTTGCAATTTGAATACAGTGGTTTCTCTTCTTAAAACCACTTCCCCACTTTTGTTCCCGAAAGCCCATCTAAAGATCCTGACCGTTGACCTTTACAGATTGACGGCCCTCATTCCATCGCGTTCTCCATTCGCATTTCTTTCACAGGGCTATCATAGAGTTACATCGTAGCATCTCAGCTGTTGATCTCCTCCTGAGATCTAACGGTCCATATTCAATCGCCCTCCGCCCATGCCGGTCCCACCATTCATGGCCCGATTTCATTGCATTTTCGTCATTCTCCTTTGTGTTTCGCCAAAGGGTTAACTTTTATGTTTTACATTAAAGTTATGTTTTCTCCACCTGACCTTCTTAAGCCACTCCATCAGTTAATGCCCGCCGTCGATCATCATTAGTCCATCTAATCTAACGGTCCACAACCCTTCCTCCATCAGACCTTCATCAGATCAGTTTTCACCGTCTCACTGCATTTTTCAGCTTTTTTCCGTTGCATTCACCTCATCTACCATTTATGCGCTGCCATTCTCACAATCCTCCATAGAAACCACCACCACTCCTGGATTTTCTTAACATGTTTGTGTGTTTTGCAGGGTTGTAGACGATGAAAACCGTTTTTTCTCACAGTCACTGTCATAGTGACACAGAGCGCAAAGAAGGCCATTTTCTGAGCTAGATATTGCAGAGAAAATTCCCAAGAAGGTTTTCGAACGAAAAATTTCATTAAAGAACCGGTGTTTAACTCTGTAAAACCTCCAGCGCCATTAAAATTACAAATTCATAAACAGAGACAGTCAATGAAATGGCAAAGAGTATCAGTGAAGAATTAAGAGATTTAAAGCATGCTATTGAATATTTTAAGCTTTAATTAAATTTTTAAAGGGAGAATGTACCATATTGAATACCTTGTGATTAACATAGAAGGCCTAATGAGGCCTAAAGCATAGAAAAAATCTTATCAATGTTTCACATCAGTAGAAGGTTCTTTCCCGAGAAAGGACAGAGTTCCCATAATGTTTTACTCTTCATCAGTGTTCCTGAGAAGATCTCCACTTTGACAGAAGTCCTAATGTTGCCAGAAGCATTTGTTATGCAGTATGGCAGACCTGAAAGTCATTTATCTACCTTTTCTTATACCAAATTACTACAGAGTACTACAGTCGAAAAGTATGTCAAAGAACATACCTATAAAGTTAATATCAGTCTGTCGAAGACCACTCTTTCACCCAAAGAATACTGAAAATCAGTGCATAGATATTAAGACAGAATGGGCCTCGAGTCACTCTTCTTCCTCTATTTTAAAGTTTCATTAAAAGTTTTGTCTACCTCCTCTGCCTCTCTTTAGCTATAAAACTCATGAAAAAACACATTGCAAAGGTTTTTGATCGGATATCTGTGAATTGTAAGCTGTTTCTCTTGAGATATAGTTCTGTGTATAAAGTTGTAAGATAGGCCGAGGAAGATGTTTTCAGACTGAATGCCAAGCTGTTGGACAATGTTGTATATTACTGGTGTTTCTCTTTAATATGACAAGAAATTTCTTTGGATCCTAATTTAAAGCAGCGGTGATGTGTTCTATCTTTGTCTCTGTTTTCCTTCTGTAATTCATTACATTTCATTTCCCTGGTAAGAATCAGAAATCTGGCCTATGATATACCCTCGCATGGTACCCTAATGCTTCCTGCTCTTCTTATCTTCGATGCTTTCTACTGATTGTGTTATCTGAGAACTAATTCAAGATCATTTAACCAGTGTAGTAGTTGTTATTCACTGCTAACTGATGTATGAATTTATGAATATTTTCTTAGATGTTCTTGTCTGGTTTTAATTGAAAGAATTGGGATAGTGGGAGTTTAGGATGCTATTTCTGTCTCACTAGGGTATTTTTCAATCAATTTAGCTTTTATAAGTTCCCTTAAGTTGAATTTCAAAGAATTGAAAGTTCAAAGCCTTTCTCTGATCTTAGGCTTCACCTTTGTGTTTAAATCTAAAGTGTTTCTTATTGTCTGAAGAGTTAGCCTTTTAGGGGTTGGATCATAGGTGTTTAAGGCATGCCCTATCCCTAGATCTTCTTCCTAAGTGGTCACCTCGGAGGTTTCCTTGTCATTCACCTTCTTTCCTCACCATTTCATACCACACTATCATCTTTAAAGATCCTGTGTTTTAGAGGACTAGCCCAATTGAAAGCCTTGGATACTGAATAGCAAGTAAACCCTTTTATGACTCCACTGCCAAATGGTCTTGAGTGTTCCCTGAATTATCTCCCATTTTCCTAAATCCTCTTTTCTCACCCTTTATCTTATATTGAACCCTTTATTCAAGTTTCCCAACAACCAAACAAAAAAACAAAACAAAACAAACCCCTGTGCCTATAACTAGCCTAATATCCTAAACTGAGCTTCAAAGATACATCTATCTTTTCCTTTATAGAGAGATCCCTCTCTGGACCCAGGAGGGCTAGAACCTGAGGTGCCAAAGTGGTTTTGATGTTGTCTTATCTTTTGGTAGAGCCAAACCTGCCAAAACATAGGAACCCCAACATAATGGCGACTCCACTGGGGAATTTCTGAAGTGTTTCCCATCTTATGCATCCTTAGAACCTCAAAAATCCAAAATATTTGGTTAGTTTGGTAGTTAAACACTATGGTGGATAGTAACCTTCTTGAAACATTCTAAACCTTCTAGCTGGCGACTCCATAGTTCCTTTACGATGAAAAGACTCCACCGGGAGACCAACCTTCAATACAAGATCAACCATATTAGAAGTAACAAGTAGGGTTCAGCTTTTTTTTCTGAAGACAAACATACCAGCTTCAAGAACCATTCATACTAGGGCTTATCCTAACCCAAACCCACCTGAAATAGTTGACAACCCTGAGAGCATCCTTAGGAAATCTCCTACACCTAGAAAGTCAACTATTATCAGACCCACCCATAGAGCGGATTCTGCACCAGAAGACTTTACAACTCTATCACGCACCCTTTTTGACTTAGACTCACAAAACAGTTTACCAAGAACTAAGTCATTTAGTGCTCTAGACTAATCAGACCTTGAGCTTCCTAGTTCACTATCTCACAGTGGTCAACACATTAGGGATAGAGAGACCCCTCCTTCTACACCTCCTGACATTCATTTCATTCAAAACTGTGGGCTCTATCACCCTAAATCAGCTCAACAGAGTGTTGTTGGTCCTAATACTCCTGTCATCCACATAACTGCTGCTCAAGCCAATCCTTTACCTCCTCAGAACATCATTATGGCAGCATGGTATGCCCCCTTGGTCTTACCATAGCCTCTAATGCCTTTACCCAATTATTATCAGTAAAAAATCCCACATTTCACTGCAAACGAGTCTACCACAACTCAACACCATGTAGATAGGATGGAAGATTCCTTTGACTATATGGAGATAGATGATGAGACAGTCAAGATGAGAATCTTTGCCCAGAGTTTAGGAGGAGATGTGAAGAAGTGGTTTAAAGGCATACCTCTTAATAGTATCCATGATCTTCCCTCTTTATATCAATCCTTCATAAAAAAATGGGAAGTCAATACCAACCCTCTCCAAATCTTAGCAGAATACAAGAATCTTAAGAGAAATTTAGGAGAGAGCATCCATAACTATTCTACAAGGTTTAACAGTGTTTACAACACTCTTCCTCCACACATGAAACCTCCCCAAGGAATGGATTTAGTGAAATATCCTGAAGGCTTTGATGCTGACATGGCCTACCATCTTAGGGAGAGAGATTACAACACATTGGAAGATATGCAAAAAGGAGCAGTGAGTGTAGAAGCTAACCTGATTGAAAAAAGAGACAGAATGAGGTCTGAGAAAAAGGTAACATATAGGCATGACACATCAGCTTCCACATCTAATCCCAAATATGACAGCCTAGCCAAAACCATGGAGAGACAAGGAAAAATGATGGAAAACTTGACTTTCCAAGTCAACAACCAGAACCAGAACTTTAGGAGAAACAACCCTCCTAACAGACAGAGAGACTCTGATTAGCAAGTCATACCCCCATTTCAAGAGAACTTCCTTGATGAAGATGAGGGGATAATAGAGGAGTTCGAGGGAACCACAATAAACATGGTGGAAATAGACAACTCAATCCACAACTGTTCCATAGAAGACAATCAGACCTCACACTCACATTGGGATGAGGAAAGGTTAGAATCTGAGGATTATAGGTTGGGATTTGAAACCGCCATCATGCAGGTCAGAGAACAGTATGAAATTAGAAGCAAGAAGAGCTTAGACACTTCCAAACCAAAAGCTTCTAAGATTACCATTAAGAAAAGGCCTGAGAAAACTCCTAAAGCAACTGCTGAAAACAACAAATCAGCAGTTGAAAGTTCAGGGAAGAACAAAGAGAATGACAGCCAAAGTACTTATAAACAAATTCAACAAACTAGCAACACTAGCACTGCAGCTAATACTCTTGATAAAACAGCTGCAAACACTGTACATAGTGAGAATAAACACACTGATTCTGCCACTAAAGTAGTGGCTAAAAAAATGGAGTTGAGTCTTACAAAGAGTCAATCCCCCTTCAATTTGGAGAGTGACATTGATAAAATTAAAATTTCTGTCCCACTCTCTGAGCTGGCCACTCAGGATGTATATAAAGGCCAAATTTTGAAAGCTTTAAATCTAGGAGAAAACAGAGACACTATCAATCTAAGTGATGATCAACTAGCCCTTCTGTTTGGTCCAAAGATAGAAGGAAAGTTTCAGGAAGGGGTAGTAAATCCTTTTTATATCAGCCTCAATATCCATGATAAGATCCTTCACAACACAGTGCATGAATCCGGGGCATCACACAACCTAATGCCTAAGGTAATTATGGAAAATTTAGGCCTAGAGATAACCCATCCCTATAAGGATTTATATTCATTTGACTCTAACAGAGTAGAATGCCTTGGCCTAATCAAAGATCTATGTGTGAACTTGACCTAGATTCCAGCCAAATTTATGGTTATGGATGTTGTGGTGGAAGATGTGCCACCTAAGTATGGCATGTTATTATCAAGGTCATGGGGAGCCAAGATGCAAGGCACAATGTAGATGGATGGGTCATATGCCACAATCCCTATCTTTAGCCAGCTTAGGAGACTATATAGAGAGGCACAAATGAAGTTCATGGTTACCAGCCCTGCAAAACCTGAAAATTCACCTCTATAATCTGTACACATGGATTTGGACTCCTTTATCCTTTGCAATGACGAATCCATAGATGAGCCAGAGCTAGAAGACAGAGATGCAAACAATAGAGTAGAGCCCACAGATTTTAACATAATGGCTACTCTAGATATAGGGGAAAACGAAGAAGAAAACGTTGGACAGTGCACTGAATCTGAAACTCAGAGTAAACAAAACCAAGACTAGAAACCATTGACTGGTCATCTCTCTGAACTCCATACACATCATGAAGAAAAAAACACTCCCCACCACGGTGCAGACCCCATATTACAACATAACAGTGAAACCAACGTCAGGAAGGAAAATGATGATAAACTTGAAAATAATCCCTTATGGAGAATGAATTTCGATGCGTCTTGCACTAGAAAGAATGCAGGAGCCAGAGTGTGGTTACATAACACTAAGAGTGAATATGCTGAGAGTCGTGCCTTCAAACTGGACTTTAAATGTACAAACAATATCGCTGATTATGAGGCTTTCATCCTAGGCTTGAATTTATTGAAAAAACTAGGAGCCCGAAAGATAGTTGTACACAGAGATTCTGAGTTAATCATAAAACAAGTGAATGGAGAGTATACAACAAAGCACCCTAGATTGAGAGCATACAGAAACTATGCTATGGATTTACTGAAAACCTTTGTATAATATGAGTTGGTGTTTGTTCCTAGGAGTCAGAACATAATTGTGAATGGATTAGCCTGTGTTTCTAGTTCATATCATAAATCACCTAGTGACAAACAAATCATCATTCAGACGAAATACAGACTTGCAGTGCCAGATAATGAGAAATATTGGTAGGTCTTTGAGGGTAACAAGAAGATAGAGGATTTTCTTGCTGGGTAGGAATGAGTTTGAATTCTCTGATTCAGACTCTAAATTTGAGGAAAGATGTCTGATTGAAGAGCACCCTGAGGAAGAAAGATCACCCCATAACGTAGAAATAAACATGTTAACTAAGGAACTTGGAAATCAAACCGAAGAGTATAAGAATACAGAAAAAGAGGAAATAAAGTTGTTGCAGTCAAAAGATAAGAATATACCCAGAGGACTGGCACCTTTAGAGGACCTTTTTGATTTTAACAACGTAGCGAAGAAATCCACTATGGAACACTCAGACTCCGATGTCGAGGAATGCAAAATAGGCACTAAGGATAAGCCTAAGATGATTAAACTAGCTAAGTCCTTGCCCGCAGACGTGAAAAAGAAATATATTGACTTATTTAAAGAGTTCGTCGATGTGTTTGCCTGGAGCTATGAGGACTTAAAAGCCTATGATACAAAGATTATCCAACATAAGATCCCTTTGAAAGAAAACCAAAAACCCTTCAAATAGAAACTTCGCAGAATTAACCCGAAACAACTGCCTCTAGTTGAAAAGGAAATCAAGAAGATGTACGAGGCATGAATTATAGTGCCCGTGAGGTTTTATGATTGGGTTTCCAACCTTGTAGCTGTGAGGAAAAAGATAGGTGAGCTTAGATCGTGCATTGATTTCAGAAACCTTAACAGAGCTTCACTTAAAGACAATTACCCCTTACCAAAGATGGAACATATCCTACAGAGGGTAGTTGGTTCAAAAAGGATCTCCCTGTTAGATGGTTTTTCAGGCTATAACCAAGTTTTAGTACTCCCAGAAGACCAACTCAAGACAACTTTCACCACTCCATGGGGCACTTTTATGTACATAAAAATGCCTTTTGGACTAATGAACGCTGGTGCATCCTTCCAACGAGTAATGGACATAGCATTTTCGGAGGAAATAGGGCACTTCATTGTCATCTATCTGGATGACATAACAATCTATTCCAAGATTGATGAGGAGCACCTAAAACATTTGAGAAGAGTTTTTGAAAAATGTAGAAGTTCGGCCTGTCTTTAAATCCCAAGAAGATTGTATTTAGGCTTCAAGAAGGTAAGCTTCTTGGCCATATTATATCAGAGAAGGGAGTTAAGATAGACCCGCAAAGAGTTGAGGGAATACTACAGATTACACACCTGAGAAACGTAAAAGAGTTGCAGTCCTTTATTGGGAAAATTAACTTCTTAAGGAGGTTTATTCACAACTTAGCTGAGCACCTCAGGGATATGAAAAACATGTTGAAAAAGGTGTAGGGGTTAAGTGGACTTTAGAGGCCAAAAAATCTTTTGAGTTAGTTAAAATTGCACTTGCCCGGGCACTGGTCTTAATCAACCCCGATTTTTCAAAATATTTCCTGATATTCTCCTTTGCCTCCGAGCATACAGTAGATGCAGTTCTGCTGCAGAAAAATCGAGAGGGAATGGAATAGCCCATTTCTTTCTTTAGCAAAGCTCTGAGGGATGCACCCTTGAAATATAGCATAATGGAAAAATAGGCCTATGCCTTAGTGAAGGCCTTGAAAGACTTTAGGGTGTATATTTTTCATTCTCACATCATTGCCTACGTGCCAAACATAGT
This sequence comes from Pinus albicaulis, assembly GCA_034641835.2. NCBI lineage: Eukaryota > Viridiplantae > Streptophyta > Pinopsida > Pinales > Pinaceae > Pinus > Pinus albicaulis. Next base: position 334,779,567 of record CM076574.1, on the reverse strand, counting down.
GGTAAAAGACATCTTGTCCCAAGATCCAGATGGAAAGAGGGGCAAATGGATTGCTGTAATATTAGAGTATGACCTGGAAATAAAACTCACGAAACTGATCAAAGGTCAGGGCTTGGCTCAACTAATGGCTGAATCTAACCTACAAGCCCTTGACATAAACATGGTAGATTCCCTGGATGAGCATGAAGGATTGCCTGATCCTACAGTTGAAGAACAATTTCACAATTCTCCTTGGTATTCTGATATCCTGTATGTGCTTACAAACCTCAATGCCCCTCCTGATTTATCAAATAATAAGGCTAGATTCCTAAAGTTAAAAGCCAGAAACTATTGCATATTGAATGAATGTTTATACTGGAAAAATGCAAATGGTTTGCTGTTGAAATGTCTGCCTGAAACTGAAGCAGAGAGGGTAAAACATGAGTTCCATGTAGGAGAGTGTGGAGGCCATTTAAACTGGAAAGCCACTACTAACAAAATACTCAGAGCTGGGTATTACTAGCCTACACTTTTCAATGACATCCACAAAATGATAATTGCCTGCCATAAGTGCCAGATATTCAAAGGCAAAAGGAAGCTCCTACCTTTACCATTACAACCTATAACTGTTGAAGCTCCCTTTCAATAGTGGGGCCTTGATTTCATAGGAGAAATACACCCTGCTTCTTCTGCACAACTTCTTCTGCACAACACAAATGGATTCTTACATCCACATAATATTTCACAAAATATATAGAGGCCATCCCTTCTAGGAATGCCATAGATTCTGTCATCATTAAGTTCCTAGAAGACCACATCCTCTCTAGATTTGGCTGCCCTAAGAAGATAATCACTGATAATGCTGCTGCTTTTGGATTCAAGAAGATGATTGATTTTTTTCACAGGTATCATATAGAACTTGGTCATTCAACTGCTTATTACCCACAAGGTAATTGGTTAGTTGAATCATCAAACAAAATCTTGGTGACCATCATCAAAAAGGTACTTGAGGAGAATAAGAAATCATGGAATAACAAGTTATTGCATGCTTTGTGGGCTAACAAGCTAACAACAAATAAATCCATTGGAATGTCACCATATCAGCTTGTTTATGGAACAGAGGTAGTGTTTCCTACCAGCCTAGGGGTACCAGTGATTAAACTAGTCCAATAGATTCAGTCAGAAGAGGACAACATGGTAAGGAGGATAAATAAAACCATACATCTCCAAAAAACAAGAGAAGAAGTCTATAACAGAGCTCTGAAAGTGCAGGAAAATATAAATAAGTTGTTTGACAAAATAAAAAAAGCTTGTGACTTCAAAATTGGAGATAAGGTTCTAAAGTGGGACTCTAGGAGAGAATACAAAGGAAAGCATAGAAAATTTGACAGTTTGTGGCAGGGTCCTTACATCATCCAATCCACCATTGGTCCAAATGGCTTTTTTCTGCAAGAGTTAGATGGTACAGATGTTTTTGGGGTTCCTGTAAATGGCAGGATGCTCAAGCATTACTACTGCTGATTTCCAGTTTACAGTTTTCATTCCCATTGTAAATACCATTGTTGTGTTCTGTTTTCAAAGAAAAAGAGAAAATGTTTCAAAAAGAGAGAAAGAGAGGTTCAGGCATGCTCAAAACTTGAACCTCTGGAGTGCAAAAGATTGTCTCTAACATGATCAAAACCTGAGCCAAAGGAAGTAAAGAAGCTGGTTCTAATATGCTCAAAATCTGAACCAGCAAAGAAGAAAGAAGAATCATCTCTAACAGGCCCAAAACCAGACTTGAAATGAAGAGGAGAAAGTGACTCTAACAAGCTCAAAACTTGAGTCATAAAGAAAAGAAGGATGCTTCAAAGTTTCAATATTTCAATCCTTCAAAATTTTGTTTTCAAGTTTCTGCAATTTCTGTTCATGTGTAGCTATCTTTATGCCATGGATCCATAGAAAACCAAACGGTCTAATCCTGTTTTGACTATTTTTAAATTTTTGTTGTAGAATGTAGAGAAAGAAATCTGCTAGACATTTTAATCCTAGCAGATATTAGATTAGGTAGAGAAGATATGAGGCCAACTGTTTAATCTGGTCTCAGGGAGGAATAAGGGTAGAATAAGATTAGTTTGTTTCTGCTCTCAGTAAAAAAAAAATGATGAAGAAGATCTGCAAATTCAAATGCACCTTGAAGAAAAACTGTTAGGACTGTACGATGGGTAGGTATATTGTTTGGGGAATGTTTTCTGTTGATTAATATCCATCATGTTTGTAGCAGTTGAATCAAAGAAGAAATATGGATCAGAGATAAGGCATCTGGCCTACTTCCCAAAGAATATTTCTGAAGTTCTTGACATCTTCAAGAAGATGCCATCGCCATGTGGAGCCACTGTTAGCCACCTATGAATTTTTTTTCAAGAAAACAGGTGGCTGAATATTTTTCTGAGCCTTCAAGAAATACATTTCCTCTGAAAACATGTCTTTCTTGAAGCCTCTATGTGTCCTTTTCCATTGAAAATATCTTCACTGTTTTTTCCATCAAGAAATCCTCACTGTCCGTGAAAAAATTATGCTCAGAAAGCCTACATCTGCTCCCTAGTATCCCTACAAATTCCCCATTTTAACCCCTTTTTTCCCTTTCTCAAATTTCCCCTTTGACCCCCAAAATCCCTTCCTAAGTATTCTAAACCATCAAATTCCCCTTTTTAAACCATGTGAATCCCTTCATTTGGTGAGAAAATCCCTTTATTCTCCTACCAGAACCCTTGTTTAGCCTTTAAAAACGTTGTTTTTAAGCCAAAAACCCATTTCTTATCATATAACAGGCTAAGCCCCTTTCGGACCAGCCCCTAACCACTTCCCCTCCATGAAACCTAGCACCAAGACCAGGCGCTAAGCCCTTGAGTGCTTATCGCATCGGAAGGTTGGTTGGGGCATTTTTTTTCCTTTGTTAATAGAAAAGTTCCGATGCGAGAAGTTTTTTGTCTATGGAACGCTGGTGCAATATCCACCGTTGATCTATATAAGATCTAATGGTCCGCATTTATATCATTGCGCCTTACCGTGTCCCTCCGTTACACCTCCGATTACGATATTGATCGTTGATTCCAATTTAAATCCAATGGCCATCACACCGCCACCCCAATCGCCAATCACAAATTTTAAAATGTGCCACTTTCCGTCTCCCCGATTGGCCGATCCCCGATTGGATCTTGGCCATTGAATACACAAGAACCAATGGCCAGGATTTGATCTCACTCCGCCCCCGCGTCCCTGATTGGCCACCCCCGATCCAATCACAATCGTCGATCTTCTGTCGATCCAACGGTTCACATGTAACCGCAAGTTCTAGCCATTAGAGTTTTTGGCCCTGCCATCCTCCGCTGTGATTAGATCGCAACCGTCCATCCTATTTGATCCGATTGTCCACCTTTCTCCCACTCATTCATTTATCCCTTCTGCCTCTGCCTCATATTTAAATCTCCACCGTTGATCCCCTGGGATCCAACGGTCAGGATTCCTCCCAACCATTAACCAGCCCCTCCGCCTTTGTTTCCCCTCTTCAGATCTTAGCCGTTCATTCCGCTGATCGGACGACCCACATTAAAACCACCATTGGCATGTCCCCAAATTACTGACCGCGCAACTGTCCATATCCCGCTCCACCCATCACCGTCAGATCTCACAGTCCCAGATCCAATGGCCAACATACATATCGCATTTTTTCTTCGTCTAAGTTTTAACAATTTTAAATCATGCGATATGGGCGATTTTATTTTTCCATGTGTCAGGCGGCAGACCGTATCGCGTGATTTTGGATAAAAATTAAAAAAATTTCTTTTGCAACGCGAATACAATGGTTTCTCTTCTTAAAACCACTTCCCCACTTGTGTTCCCAAAATCCCATATAAAGATCCCAACCGTTGATCTGTACAGTTCTATGGTCCTCATTCCATCGCGTTCTCCATTCACATTTCTTTCATTGGGCTATCATAGAGTTACATCGTAACATCTCAGCCGTTGATCTCCTCCTGAGATCTAACGGTCCATATTCGATCACCCTCCGCCCATGCCGGTCCCACCATTCATGGCCCGATTTCACTGCATTTTCATCATTCTCCTTTGTATTTCGCCAAAGGGTTAACTTTTATGTTTTAAATTAAAGTTATGTTTTCTCTGCCTGACCTTACTAAGCCAATCCATAAGTTAATCCCCGCCGTCGATCATCATTAGTCCATCTAATCTAACGGTCCACAACCCTTCCTCCATCAGACCTTCATCAGATCAGTTTTCACCGTCTCACTACATTTTTCAGTTTTTTTCCACTACATTCACCTCATCCACCATTTCTACGTTTCCATTCTCACGATCCTCCATAGCATCCACCACCACTCTTGCATGGATTTTCTTAACATGTTTGTGTGTTTTGTAGGGTTTTAGACGGTGAAAACCGTTTTTTCTCACAGTCACTGTCATAGTGACACAGAGCACAAAGAAGGCCATTTTTCGAGCCAAAGATTGCAGAGAAAATTCCTAGGAAGGCTTTTGAATGAAACATTTCATTGAAGAACTGGTGTTTAACTCTGTAAAACCTATAGCACCATTGAAATTACAAATTCATAGACAAAGACAGTCAATGAAGCGGCAAAGAGTATCAGTGAAGAATTAAGATATTTAAAGCATGTTATTGAAGATTTTAAGCTTTAATTAAATGTTTAAAGGGAGAATGTACCATATTGAAGACCTTGTGAATAACACAGAAGGCCTAATGAGGCCTAAAGCACAGAAAAAATATCTTATCAATGTTTCACATCAGTAGAAGGTTCTTTCCTGAGAAAGGAGAAAGTTCCCATAATGTTTTACTCTTCATCAATGTTCCTGAGAAGATCTCCACTCTGACAGAAAGTCCTAATGTTGCCAGAAGCATTTTTTATGCAGTATGGCAGACCTGAAAGTCATTTATCTACCTTTTCTTATACCATATTACTACAGATTACTGCAGCCAGAAACTACGTCAAAGAACATACCTATGAAGTTAATATTAGCCTGTCGAAGACCACTCTTTCACCCACAGAGTACTGAAAATCAATGCATAGATATTAAGACATAATGGGGCTCGACCCACTCTTCTTCCTCTATTTTAATGTTTCATTAAAAGTTATATCTACCTCCTCTGCCTCTCTTTAGCTATAAAACTCATGAAAAAACACATTGTAAAGGTTGTTGATTGGATATCTGTGAATTGTAAGCTGTTTCTCTTGAGATATAGTTCTATGTGTAAAGTTGTAAGATAGGCTGAGGAAGATGTTTTCAGACTGAATATCAAGTTGTTGGAAAATGTTGTATATGACTGGTGTTTCTCTTTAATACGAAAAGCAATTTATTTGGATCCTGATTTAAAGCAACGGTGATATGTTCTATATTTGTCTCTCTTTTCCTTCTGTAATTCATTACATTTCATTTCCCTGGTAAGAATCAGAAATCTGGCTTAGGATATACCCTCACATGGTACCCTAATGCTTCCTGCTCTTCTTATCTTCGATGTTTTCTACTGATTGTGTTATCTGAGAACTAATTCAAGATAATTTAACCAGTGTAGTAGCTGTTATTCACTACTAACTGATGTATGAATTTATGAATCTGTTCTTAGATGTTCTTGTCTGTTTTTAATGGAAAGAATTGGGATACTGGGAGTTTAGAATGTTGTTTCTGTCTCACTAAGGTAGTTTTCAATCAATTGAGCCTTTTTAAGTTCCCTTAAGTTGAGTTTAAAAGCATTGAAAGTTCAAAGCCTTTCTCTGATCTCAGGCTTCACCTTTGTGTTTAAATCTTAAGTGTTTCTTGTTGTCTAAAGAGTTAACCTTTTAGGGTTTGGATCATAGGTGTTTAAGGCATGCCCTATCCCTAAAAATTCTTCCTAAGTGGTCACCTAAGAGGTTTCCTTGTCATTCACCTTCTTTCCTCACCATTTCATACCACACTATCATCTTTAAAGATCATGTGTTTTAGAGGACTAGCCCAATTGAAATCCTTGGATACTTAATAGAAAGTAAACCCTTTTATGACTCCATTGCCCAATGGTCTTGAGTGTTCCCTGAATTATCTCCCCTTTGCCTAAATCCTATTTGGTCACCCTTTATCTTATATTGAACCCTTCTTTCAAGTTTCCCAACAACCAAACAAACAAACAAAACGAAACAAACCCCTGTGCCTATAACTAGCCTAATATCCTAAATTGAGCTTCAAAGATACATCTATCTTTGTCTTTATAGAGAGATCCCTCTCTGGACCCAGGAGGGCTAGACCCTAAGGTCCCAAAGTGGTTTTGATGTTGTATTATATTTTGGTAGAGCCAAACCTGCCAAAACATAGAAACCCCAACACAAAGAACCAGAAACGAAGTTGACTGGGAAACCAAGGACCCGAAACTCCCACCGGGGGCTCAGCAGGCTGAACCACCTAGAAAACATAGGATTGAAAATCAACATTGAACAAAAAGGGAAAAAAACCGAAGCATAAGGGCTAATATCAGTAAAAAACAAACCCAAAGCATTCAAATCAAGTTAATAAAACAACCAGAGACACCAATATGGACCAAAAACACCAAAATAGGGAAAACCCTAGCACCTACAGGAATTGGCACGACTCTCTGGTTGTAATCTGCACCAGACAGGGAATGGTGCGAGTGATAAACTAGCAACAAGTGACTACCAGGTTGGAACCTACGCCAATCAAGCCAACCTTGGAAAGATGGAAATTTTGGAAAAACAGAGGTCAGATTGATCCTCTGGGGCTAAACAGGGGTCTTAAACTGCGCAAAGATAATAAGAAAAGTAAGCTAATCAAGCAAAGACAAGGAAGAAAAACTAAAGGAAGAAAGAAAAACTCACACTGATCCCCAACGGAGTCACCAATTTGTTGGAGAGGTAAATCCCCTCTGTGGACAGAGGCAATCCCACTAGCCCAATAGTGGGTCTAGCAACAAATAAAACACGCTGCTATATCGATTCCTAGTTACAAAAGACAAAGCTACGATGGATATATTACCTCAATTCATATGCTGATATTGTCGAAGAAGAAGTGTTGCTTCTGTTCTAGCTTGACAGATCACAATCCTTTCGCTCACCGCGTCCGGAAACATGTACATATGCAGAGAAAAGGGATGACATACAACGTAATAATTCAAGCATGTAACTATCAATCAGTCAGAAAAGATTGAATCAAATTGCATTACAAAAATAAGCAATACAATGATGGAACCAATAACATAGTAGAGCATATATTAAAATATGAAAGAAAGATTACAACCAAGTTCCAATGTCACGTTCTTCCTTCGGCAGGGCTTCCAATGGAACATGTCTCACAAAGCTTGTTGGGAATTTATACAAGGCTCTCTCTCTTATGGGGTTCTCCTTGGCTCTGCTCTCATTAGTCACTCAACTATAGTTTTCTTCCCAAATGTTTAGCTAGCTTGCAAATAGAGAGGGCAGGATTTTATAGAGGAAGAAGGAGAGGTTAGGATCCCTATAATCGTGGTGGGAAGTCCTATCCTCTTCGAATGTTCCATCAACCATTTCCTACAGATAGATATCCGTGGTTTATCGAGTTTAAACACTTGAAATGAGTCATTCCTGAGGTGGTTAAAGGAAACTTCCGCCTCCAATTTGCTAAAAAAAATTCCATAACAGGTTGGCACAGGTACAACAGAGGGATAGAGCGCCAGGTGGCGCGACCTCTAGTGTATATTTTCCCCATTAGTGCGAGGGATGAAATGGCTGCTCACGCCAATGCCCAAACATATGTTTTTAGTGATTTCCTGAGGAAATTTTCTTCAGGAGAATTATTTCCCTTATGCAAGAGGATGCCATCAAGGTGTTTTCAAGACATTTTACTATTCACAGGTCACGAGAATAGTCCTCCAATGTACGGGATGAGGGATTGTAGGGATGGTGAAAAAATTTTGTGTAACAGTTACAAACTAAATATCACATGCTCGAAAGACACATGATAGAGTTCATCACCACTGTACATATTTAAAACCCTCCTACATCTATGGAACATAACCCTTATTTTTAGGAATGGATGACCCTTATCTTCAACGTTATTTTGACTGGTGAACGGTCTTCATAGCACTTCCTTCGAGTCATAAATATTTGGTAATAAGAATCATTGAGATGTTGGAGGTCTCAAGCTAGCCAAAAATACCTTTAAGATGCTAAAAAACCTTTAACAATTTCTCGCTACGAAAACAAGACAGTTTCGTAGCGAGTTTTGGTAGCGTGAGAAAAGTAGCCTTTCCATCCATCCTCTTAAATTCTTTGCTTTTCCATCATTTCAATAATGTCATGACACCTTATAACCATGAATCCCCCTCCTTGAATCAGGAAAAAACTAGCTTTAAAAGAAAAAAGGCTGCTACAAGTTTTTTCGTAGTGTAGTCTTGGCTTCAAGCATGAGGAACACTACGAAACTGTGTAAAAACTTAGAAATTTCCCTTTTCAAAATTGTCTTAAAAAACTGATCTCCTACTACAAAAATTTGATTTTTTTCATGTTATAAACCTAATAAGACATATTCCAACTCAACTGACTACTCATGTGGTGTTTCCTCCTCATTTATGATCAGTTGATTTATACTCTCTTCCACCACAGTCATTTTCAAACCTTTCTTTTCCAGCTCTTCATGAATGAGGTCCAATTGCTCTTGAAGATCTTTCACTTGGTCCTTCAATGTCCTATTCTTGGATTGCAATTGCAAGTTTACCTTTTTTATTTTATTTACCTCTCTTTTTAGTGGCAGAACAACTTTTATAAGTTTTCTGTATTTCCAAGGTCTTTGGTACTTGTGACTTAATACCCAGGTCTTCCTCATTTATTTAAATTGAATCCTTCTGCTCTTTATGCTTTTTGCTTCTTGTTAATACTTTTCTCTCCTTATATCTTTCAGCACTACTCCTTAAGGGTTTCAACTTCTAATTTTTGAGTGATTTTCTCTTTACCCTGCTTTTCTTTGATAACCAGTTCTTATTTTTCAAGTGAGGAGAGCTATATGATGCTTGGTGGTGGCTGAGTAGTTTCACTAACCTTTTGAGTCTCTTTGCTGCTTTGCATGACCTTTCTAACATGCTTGGTCATTGGATTTATAGGTTGAAACATGAAACCGACATCATCACCTGCAAACTCTAATTTTTTAGCTATTTTTCCTTTCTTTAGCTTCCTTCCTCCATCTTCAACATATTCAGCTTGCACGTCAATGGGAGTTTCTTAAATATCAATTGCATGCAAGATGTCATCTAAGTTACCCTTAACCACTGTTTGGGTCCTAGTAACTCTCTTGTTGCCATCTTTGCTAACTGTTGGCTTTTGTTTTGCAGGTGTAGCCTTGGGTGTGTCAGTCTTCTGCAAAAGCTTTGTCTCCATGCACACTGGTTCTAGTAGGGATGATCTATTCCCTTCTTCAATTTCCTCTGCTATTGTTGGTGATGAAGTACTTCTAGGTTTGGGAACTCTTTTAGGAGTGACAACATCAACTTCAAAACCACTCATGAACAGAAAGGATGTCCAATCTCTACCTAATCTCTTCAACTCCTCTAACACAAACAACTTAATCAAACCATGATGAAAGAGATAGGTTTCATTTCCCTTGGGATAAACGACAAAGTATACTCAATGAATGTATTAAGGATATCTAGCAATGAATTTCAATAAGGATGATTGGCCTAGTATTCCCCTTTGTATTTATTTATTACCATCTCATAGCCGCCATATATAGAAATCTTCTTGGCACCTAGCTTCTTGAGAATTTTCAGACCAGATATCAAAGCCTCATACTCAGCATCATTGTTTGAACATTCGAAAGCTAGCTTGTAAGAGGAAAATAGAACATTGGGAGGAATTTTTAGTGACTAATTTACAGGGTTTTGAATCCACACTCCAATGCCAACCCCTTCTTTGCCAAATCTCCATCAAAGTCCATGGTCTACAAACTACTTTCTTCATCAGGAAGTTGCAAATTAGAGGGTTGAACTTTACTTGTTTCTTGAGAGAGTCCTGTTATACCAAAATATTCTATTTATTTCATTGTTTCATCAGTTTTTTGAGGTAATGTGCTTGGTTCCAAACCACTTGGCACCTTTTCATAAATTTATGCATTTTCCAATTCTAAAATAGAATTTGAGAATTCAGAATTTTATGGCTTTTCTTCAATAAAAACTTCATAAGATGCTGAAAATTCATCATTAAACAAGATAAAGGACTCTAAATATGTATGGATAACATGTATAGGATGATTATTTGGCTTTTCTCAGCTACTGATCATGTACTTCATTTTAGTTTCCCAATATAGTTTCCTAAGTTTCCCATTGACGAGAATGGTAGCATATGAAAATTCAAGTTGTAAGGTACCTCTAAGATTTTCTCCCCATGATTGAGAGAAAAAAATTCCATATATAGGAGGGATATCAACCACACCAACATCCATGAGGAAATTATTAGCTGGGATTTTCTCTAATGACACCACTAGGTCCTTGATGAGGCCAAGACATTCCACCATCCCTGAATCAAATGAATAAAGATAATGATAAGGTATCGCGATATCCAGTCCTAATATGTCCATAATGGCCTTGGGAATGAGGTTGTGAGAGGCTCCAGAATCAATCATGGCGTTATGGAGAATAAAATCATTGATTTTGAGGCTTAGATAAAATGGACGGACCTCACTATCTTCTAGATTGCCATAAAAAATAGGACCAAAAATAAGCTCAGGATATTCATCAATCACATTAACCATTTCATACAATATTTGATCAACTCTAAGAAACTTAGCTACTTGAAATCTGTACTGATCATTCTTGACTATTTCAGTTAGAATAATTGAGACTTTAAATTTAGAAATTTCATTTTCAAGAATAAAAAGAGAAGAATGTTTTTCTACCTCTTTCAATGGTGTTTCTCTTCTTTCGGGTTGATCTTTGTGTGAAGTCTATTTCCTCTATCCTCCATTTTGGACCTCTTTATCCTTTCTCTAACTGCTGGAGGAAGCTTCATTGCCTTTAGCATGATTATGAAAAACGGGTCCTTTGTCTTTACTTTGATTTGGAGCAACAAATTTTTTATGATGAGCATAAACTTGAGTGTTTTGTTTTTTCTGATTGGATTTTATAGGAACATTCTTATTCCTCAAACCATACTATCTATGCACTTGAGAAAGAGCATTCTGATATCCCCTCTGATAATCTTCCGTCCACACTGATAACATGTCATTGTTTGACAAGACATATTTCTAAACATCCGGTGCACAAATTTCTAGAGAAAATGGATCTTCTTCAGTGAGGAAAATAGGTTTATGATTTTCCTCAAATAAATTATTCTTGCCAAAAATTTATTCTTCATCATATTTAGCAGGGACTTCAGTGTAAATATTATGAAATGGAGTGTGAATTTTCTGTTGAATTTTTCGATCCTGACCCCTCTATTCCCTTTACTTGATCATGTATTGAGGCTTCTGATTTTGACCCCTGAAATTAGGATTTCTAATGGAGGGTTAAACTTGTCAATCAACGATGGAAATTTTTTCCATAATATTATCCATGGTCTTGATCAAGGTATCTAATTTTCCCTCTGATGAAGTAGATGTTTCCTCTTTGATAGTTACTCTTTTCTCCGTCTTGATTTTAGACTTTTTGATGATTAGATTAGCTTTCACGCTCACAGTGTTTCTCTGCATATCTTCAAGAGTTGATGGGTTTCTTTCCCTCAACTGATATGCCATGTCAGGATTGAAACCATCGAGATAGTGAAGTAAGGAAAGGCCTGGAGGAGGCTTATTATTCTCAGGAATTGAATCATATATTTTATTGAATCTAGCTGTAAAGTATTGGAAAAACTCATTGGGATTCCTTTTCAAGGCATTATACTCAACTAAAATCTAGAATGTATTCTTCTTATATTCCCATTTTTCCATAAAAAAATCAATCAATTGTTGTGAGTTACCTATTGAACCAATTGTGAGAAAGTGAAACCATTTATTTACCTCTCCAGAGAAACTTTGTGCAAAGATGCACATCTTGGCATCGTCATTGTCGATCTCTTCAAGATCTATGAAATCAATCACTTTGGTAATGTGTTGAGGTGTTGTAACCTCTGATGTTCCATAAAAAAGGGTGAGTCTCTAACCATATTTCTAAGGTAGTGGAGTGAGCTGAAGAGGTAAGATCAACAGGGAAAATATGGCCTTGACTAATGAAGGAGGTGGTGGAGGTGATGATTAAGTGAAAACTGGTAGAGGTAATGATGGAATGAAAGGAAGGGTTGATGATGTAGAAGTATGAGAAGGTGTAATGATAGTTGAAGAAAAATCGTGTTGCTGATATTGGAAATAAGCTTTTTCTGAAGTGTCTTGAAACTTATCCACCAAACCCTTAAGTTTGTAGAAATTAGACCAGACTTTGATATCAAATTTGGAACAAAAAAAAATTAGAAAATGATGCAAAGGTCTAGAAATAAAAAGAATCAAAGGTGATCTCTAAAATAAAGGTTTCAGACTTAGTTCTAAAAAAAGAACTTTCATATTCTGAATTATAAAACAAATCTTCTAGAACAAATATCGTAGGCAAGGAATTTGACTTGACAAGTGGAGGAATAGCTCTTCCAACCTTCCGAGACTTGGTTTTATGATTTATAAAAATACTCTTAGGGTGGTTCACAATTAGAAAGGGATTTTGGTCTGGATTTGACCTAGTATGTCCTTTAGGAGCCGACTTAAGATAGGAATTTTGGACTTTGGCTCAAATTTAAGAATTCAACCTATTTCGAATGCTAAAGCTTGTCACCTACAAGTCTAAATTTCAGAGGATTAAAGAAATATTCCTAGGGAATGTTTAGAAATTTGTCCCTGGAAATGGTGCCAAAACAGTTATCACTCTCCCCAACTTCTCAAGGCTGAAAATAGGATTGAAGAAAGGTAACCACCAACCAGGCTTTAGGTCAGGTAGCTAGCCCTACCAGGACCAGAGAGGGCTCTCTCGTCGTCACTTTTGAATTCAAAGTAATGACTGAGTATCTAATGATATTATTCTAGGTATGTAAGAAGATTAAATAAGATTTGTTTGATGTTTTTAGTGCTAAATAGAAAAGTTAGTGAGAATACTATGTATGAGATTTTTTAGGTCTGAATTCCAAGGTTAATTTGCAGAGAATATGTGAGGCTAGATAGGTAGTTTTAAAGAATGTTTAAAAGGTCATTTGATTATAGGATGAAATGAAAGAGATTTTGAATGAGCACTGAGGTAAATTAATTCATTTAGAAGAAAATATACATAGCAATGTAAACCTTGTCTAAAACAGAGCATGAACAAGCATGATTTATGCTCATAAACTTACAAGATAAACATATAGGAATGAAGAAGATATATCATTTAGCATGAATAGATAAAAATAAATAATAACATATGCTCCAATGCATACCACAATTATCTCAACACTATTTTTACAAATATGTCTCTGATTTCATTCCAAATTATTGATTAAAAAATCTCCATTACAAAATGAGACTATCCACACCAAAAAAATACTAAAGAGAGTCTACTTATAGAAAATATGGACTATGAAACATCTTCAGGTTGAAATCCCATCCAAAATGGATCATCAATACACAAATGAGCCACTTCCTAGATTCTAGGGAGGTTAGAAACCATTCCCTAAATTTTAGCTATGAACTAGGAGTGTTTGTACCTTGCATTAAATTACATATTCCCTCATGATAGGAGGTAAAACCAAACTCGATAAATCTAATTCCAACTCATAGGATAGAAAAACCTCGAATTTGTAACATTTTCTAAGCTTGACAAGTGTCATGAGGAATCTAATGCTGATTTGTAATATTTCTAACATAAGGGTAACATACATTTGGAGAAGCGTTGTATAAATTTGTAGGCACATTTGAGGCACTTATAGGCGTCCAAATCCAATTTTGAAAGAAAAGAAAACTATCCCTGTGTGTCTAGTTTCCATAACATCTTGAATTTTTCAAAATGATCCATGGGAAGGCATCTAAAACACCATTCTCCCAATGTTACTCCAAAAGCATAACAAAGGCTCCAAAAAGGTGGCAAAAACATAAAACGTGAGTGGGTTTTGAGATTTTATCCAAAATTAAAGCTTGTCATGCCAAGGGGATTCCTGATTTTTAATTTAATCATCAAAATACATCCATCCATGTAAGGAAATCATCATTTGGATGCCCCCAAGATAAGCGTAACAAAATTTTGACCGTTATGCAATGAGGCATTTCCAGAATTGTGCAAAAATCACAAAACATACCAAAATTATTTAAAACTCTTCAAAATTGGTTCTGTAGAAGCTGTGAGTGATGGGCTAAAAATCCAAAGAAGCTTCAGCCAAAATTCCAAGCTATCCATATCTTTAAGCTTCATTTTTGCGTCTTTTAGCATTTTCTTCAATTGTTTTAGCCTTATTTGAGATATTTTTCTCATGGTGCGATAATGATTTTCCATGTGTCCTTGCAGCTTATTGTCCCTCTTAGCCCTCTTAAAGAGCTTCTCTAAATTCTCATTTACCCTTGAAAACAAAATCTCTCTATCTTCATTAATCTCCATGGTTATAAGCTCATCAAACATCAACTCTTCAGGTGGATGAGTTGACTGTCGTTTTAGCTCCAACGCCATTTTGAGGCCTCTTGTTTTTGGCCTTCTTAATTGTGTTTCAGCCTCCATGTCCTTCATTTGGTAAAACTAAATAACTTCCTTACCTTTACCTTTGACTTCCTCTAGGTCTAGCTTGGGATTTCTTTGTAATAGCTAATTCAGTTTCAAATGAAAAATTTCTTCCTGCAACAAAGTGATTTGAGAATTAGAAATGGAAAGCATCCTCTTCAATTATGTTATTTCCTCATATGTCTCTCTAATGATTTATTCATGTGATCTGGCCTCCACCTACTCTGCTACCTCAACCTCCAATGGTTTTGATTCACTATGTTGATGCAAAAGAGGCTGCTCCTTTATCTCACTATGTTCCACAATGGTGCCAAGTGTACAAATACTTTTGGCAGACTTAGGTGAAAAAATATTTCTCTTCCCCTTCTCATAGGTATGAGTAAACTCAACAACCCTAGGAGCATCTGAAAACTGAGTTGCATGCTAGAAGAGACAACCTTCATTAGTTGTGTCGATGATGTACTAGGCAAGATAAAAGGGCTAGTGGTAGGCATTGTTTCTAATCTTTCCAAGAAATTTTTCCAAGTCATGTTGATGGAGGAAAGGCGATGCAATAAAATGAGCTTGATCAGACCATGATGAAAAAGAGTAGTGTGATGATATTATTTTATGCTCTGAACCTTCTCAGTCATCTTAATCAAACTCCTGTACAAGTAATATGGTAAATCAATTGTTTTGACATATGTGAAATGCATCAACAACTTGATATGATACCTATACAACTTGGAAAATATTCCTTCACATGTGAAGTACTTCATTATAAACATCATCAAAGGAGCATACTTGTTTCTGAGGTGTCTAAAAGGGAAGACGTAATTTGGTTCTTCTCTAGCATGAGGCTTAAGAAAATGTTTGTAATTTTCAATATCTAATTCCATTCCCTTGAACCATTGCTCACCATGACAAGGAATACCTGTTGCTAAAGAAATTAGGTCTGCTGATAGGTTTACCTCCACACCTGCAATAGTGACCTTTCCCATGTTGAAGCTTATGGAAAATAATCTGGTCAATTGAGGATAATACCCCTCTTCCATCAGGTTTTCACAAAATCTTGAACACTCAGCCCTCTCAAAACATCTTCTGGCCAAGGGCAAGGCATTGAGTTCATGCATTGTGAAGGGTTCTAACTTGAGGTGGCACCCTCCTTTGAAGCTCTTCTTCTCACTTTGCATCCTGTTTGTCATTGGAACGATGAAAACCATAGTATTTTGATGGGATGGGTAGATGTAGTGAAATCATTTATGAGGGGTTCACAAGGTAACGATGACAAGCTTCAAGCTGGTTTTAAGATTTTCGGAGCCCAAAACCCAAATATTCCTCTCCTCCAGAAGCGTAACACTTGTGTACATAAGTGCAACAAGGTGTCTCAAAGTGTAACAAAGGGTTGATAGAAGAATAACAAGGGCTATGCAACACCTGCACAGCATGCTAGAAGCGTAACATTGGCTGCGCAACACACTCCCAAATGATGACACGCTTTCCAGAAGCGTAACAAAAGCTACATGAGCATAAAAAAGACCCTAAAAAATGTAACAAATGAGTTTTGAAGTGGTTTTATGCCTTGGATTTGAAATTTTGACCACCTTAGGAGTGCAAGTGAGGTAATCGAGGAGCTCTTACATACAACAAGAGATAATAATGAGTTAAACTGATTTTTTTTTTCATTTTATAAGCTTGAAATGACCTTTTTGCCTTGTAATGAGACAATAAGACAAATTTGAACCTTTTCGAATTTTTGACATTTAAAACATTTTAAAACAAGACAATTTGTCTTTATTTTACTCCCTAAGTATGCTAGCTCCCTTTTTAAAGGTTTATGAGTGATGTGAAGGGTCAATGCCTTGTTTAGGTGACAAATTGAACATTTTCAAAGGCAGATGATGAGCCCTAGACAATGACCTAGATGAGGTGGAATGACATAACCCTAAACCTTTAAATGCTAATGAAGGATATGAACTTGAAAGTGATGTTGGGGATGAATGAGATGAGGAAGAAACACATTTTTCCTAGACCTTTTCAATGACCAAAATTATTTTATGAAAAATTATTTGAAAAAAATAAAAATTTTGACCTATGACATTTAGGAAAACAACTGAAAGATTTATTTTTGATCACTGACATACTGACACTAAGATCAATAATATTGAAAGGTCCAAAAAATGGAGGTTCCTACTTAACATATGATCCCATATGCAAGGAGCTCTTCTTGGGCTTGATGTGCAAGTACACCTGTTCCCCAACCTGAAATTCCTTAAACAACATGTTCCGATATGGATAACTCTTATGCTTATCCTATGCCACTTTCAGATTTTTATTTGTTAGTTGCATTTCCCATTCCATCTCTGCCAACATGTTCGGCCCAATCAATACCCTATTAACTGGATCACTCCAACTAATGGGAGTATTGAAACTCTGCCCATACAATGCCTCAAACGAAATCATGCTCAAATATGCCTGATACCCATTATTGTAAGTGAAATCTACTAGTGGAAGAAAATCTTCCCACTTTTACTGTTGATGCATCACATAAATCCTCAACATGTCCTCCAATATCATGTTGACCCTATTTGTATGTCCATCTGTATGTGGATGATAAGTTGTACTGAAGACCAAATTTGTGCCCAAACCTGCAAACAACTCCTTCCAAAGCTTGGAAGTGAACTTTGCTTCTTTGTTTGAAACAATATTCTTTGGAAAACCATGCAATCTGACCACATCCCTGATAAAGACCTGTGCTACATCATTTTTCAAGTATATAGACTTCACTGGAATGAAGTGCACTACCTTCGTCAACCTATCCACCACAACCATGATGGAATCATGCTATCTATATGTCCTCGGTAAACCTGTGATAAAATCCATGGAAATGACCTCCGATTTCCACTCTGGAATTAGAATCGGTTGTAATAGTCCACTTGGATGCTTACAATATGCCTTAACCTGTTGAAAATCCAAGCACTTAGCCACAAAATCTGCTATGTCTCTCTTCAAATTCAGATAATAGTAACACTTCTTTATTGTAGCCAATGTATTTTGATAGCCTAGGTGATCTATCTATTGTTTCGCATGAAAATCCCTCAATATCACCTACTTGAGCTCACTACTCTCTGTCACATATATCCCATCTCTAAACCTAACCAAGCCATCTGTTGTGAGATGATAATCCACATCTTGTGCTCTGGCACCTATACCTCTACCTGTACTTGTACGTGAAATATGCTATAATTTTTTCCTAAGCTCCATATACCTAACATCCTGTTGACCTGCTTGCAAAACCATGTCATGTAGATCTATTCCATAGGAAATCATAAATACTATATGATTCACCTCTATTTTCCTATTAAGAGCATCTGCAAAAAAATTATATTTACCTTTAATATACCTAATCTAAAATTCAAACACATTGATCATGTCCAACCATCTGTTGATCAGTGGTCATCATTGATGTCAACCTAAGCAGCACTAGGGGCTACCCCGATATTGCATGGGAATTTTGACTTGAAAAATTAATCTATCCCAAATTAAGGATATTTTGGATGGTTTCTACTTGTCACGATGTTTCTGTTTATATATGGCACGCCACACAATTCTTTACGGTTTGAAATATATTTGTGTTTGAAGTTAATAACCCCAGTTGGCAGGCTAAAACCCCATGGGGATATAACATGACACTAATCATTGGTTGTGGTCATTGAATATTCAATAATTAATAATTTTTTAAACTCCTAAAATCCCTCCAACATTCACTTGTTGAAGACCCTTTCAACCTAAGCATTTATATAAATTGTGACCCTCATATCCTCCTAATGCAAGGATTTCGCTACTTAAAACAGGTCATCGTGGAATTATAGCTATAACTCCTTTTTTGCAAAGTTTCAGATGTTGAAAAAAGTCCCATTTTAGATGAAATCCTAATGAAGCACGTGACCTAATTTCAAAAAAAAATTCGCTATAATTTCGAAGATATGATCTCAGGAAATTAGGGCTTTTGTAAGCTCCTAAATTTCATGTCAAACAAGTGACCTTGGGAAAATTGTAAAAACTTTCTCTCTGAGCATTGGATTAAAATTTCATAAAAATTGACAAAAAGAGGACGGACTGTAGTTTGTTGGATGTTTTTTCAGGACCAATGGTTGAAACAGTGACACGCGACACTTCATACAACTTCGCTCTACTGAACCAGTCTATAATGAGGTCATCGTAGGAGATTGGGAATAACTATTTCTTGAAGAATCCAATATTCATTAGACCTATTGGGTTGGAAATAGGACTCATAGGGCTACCACAAGAAGAAATTTCACACCTTGTAGATCTGAAATTACATAGATACAACAGATTAAATATCGAGCTTCTAGAAGGCATGAAAAAATATGCATTCAAGGATCACTGTAGTAAGGACAACACATCAATAGTCAAGGGTAAGTGTGATACAACAAGGTATGTATGATTAGTGTTTGAATTTTAATTTGAATATCATCTCTAACATTTGTTTTTGCAGGATAGTTTAAGTATTGTGTATGCATGTTTGATTGGGTTTTGTTCATAAATGTTGAACATATTTACATTTGAATTTTAAATATTTCTCTTACATATGGTTTGCAAGACAGTGTAAGTATTTTGTTTGTATATTGGTTTGGGTATTGATCATTAATGAATGTGTAGGAAGGAGGAAACAATAGGACAACTCAGACACATACTAGAAGGAAAATGCAACACCAAAGTACCATTACTTGAAGCAAGCACAACAATACCTTAACAAATGCTAGTGTTCAAATAAGCAATGTCAAGTCAAGTATAAGTTTGTGTCAAAAGTTAGTATTGTAAAAATCATCATTGTAAAATTTTAAAAGAGTCATTATTATAAAAGAGTAAATCTACCTAGAGTTAGAGAGGCATTGTTGGGAGGTATAAGTGTCATTGTTGGATAATGTCAGGGTTGGGTTGCAGGTCATAGTGTGATTGGGTTATTGGTCTAGTTCAAGAAAACCATTGTGAATCATATTGTATTGTGGATCATTGTCCCTGGTATGGGATTCCACACTCTTGTATTATTTATGTTCATTATAGGGTGGAAGGAAGGTGCTAGTTTGGTGCATGAAGTCACCTACAGGTTGGGGGCTGTGAACACTTCAGCGTGGTTGGTCAGTCTAGGATGTTAGGGAATCCATTCAGTTAACTACTGGAGAAACCAAGGAATTTGGGTGTCATTCTAGTGGGAGCTGGAGAATAATTATTTTATAGAATTCTAGGAATTTGTACCTTTCATTTCAGTTGGGCATGAAGAATAAACAATTTTTTAGAAAAGCGTTCGGTGGTTTTTTGACCCAGAGGGGGTTTTCCACCTAAAATTAATGTGCCTATTTTGTTTTTTGGTTTGGGGGGTCCTAACTCAGGTTTGGATTTGAGGTTTGCCAACAAAACCCTACACTACTAGCCCTTTCAGAAATGTCCTGCTTGCGTAGGCCAAGGTCTCACTCGAAGTAGTATGGGAGGGTGCTGGAACCAGGTTTCTGCACCCTGAGAGAAAGAGAGTTAATTGAGGCAGCCCTGTTAAGATATATCAAATCTGCGCAGAAGAAGTCTTATCACATAACCCTTAATAGTATAATTGGAGAATGCGAAGCTCATAAACCCACAGATAACACGTAAACATGAGTAAAGAAACAATTAATAATCAGATCTAAGTGATGCCTTCGCATCCATGTGTGCATCAATATTCATCAACAGACAGAATCACCGTAATACCATAAACACAACCATTTCTCATAACACAGAGATACTTCCAAATAGATTTATCATTAATTAGCGTTCAAAATACACTTACAGACCTGATTCCCAACCCACGCACACAGCTAGCGGGGTTCGCACACAGCAGGACTGAGGATCTCTGTGCACACAGCCAGCAGGATTCCTTACCCAAATACAACCCAAAAACAGATCTGAACATTTTGCAACCAGCATAAATCACAATTAGCTTACTTTTAAACTCGATCTATCCATCTACTTTTAGCATCTTAGCCTGCGCTATCCTCTATTCCACAAACTGTGTTTTGCAGACCCTTTGTCTACCCTTTTGACCCCTTACAATTCTTTGCGGGTTTGACCCACCCTAAACCCCTTCACTAGACAAAATATTAAAAAAATATTACAAAATTGGACAAAATTGGGGCTAGGAAACCCTGTTTCAACAGTCCCACAACACAATCTTATGACTCGTCCCGAGTCACAACGCCGGTGGGGTCTTCATCCTTTCTTTGAGCTATTCTAGTGTGGCAATGAGTGGAGGAAAAACAAGAAGGCTCTGCGTGGCTACATTCTGCACGATGTCCACTAGTTTCTGCGAGGTTAGTCCTTCTGTGGTAGCAGTGACACTATCTAGAGCCTAGTTCAATTGCTGCATCGCCCCATCTAAGTCCTGTGAAAGCTTGAGGGTGTCATCTAACCAAGGTTTTATATGGTCACTGATTACCTACTTCGTGCGCCAGAGTGCAACAATTTCACTGTGAAGGACGTGGCTAGTTCTAAGACGGGCTAAGTGCTGGGTTGGAGGAAGGGTGGACATCGTAGATTCTAGCTGCTCAAATTATTATTCCTTCTAAGTCCATTCCTAATAGATTTCTTGGAGGAGAGGGTTGTGCTGCACCTGGGACCATAATTTTATAGCCTTCTCAAGAAGATTGATGCCCTAGCTGATCTGCATTATGATAGTGGTTGTAGCTTCCTTAACCAATGCAGTGCGCTGGGTACATACTTCCGAAGTAGTCTTAGGCTAGAGATTGGCCTGTATAGATGTGAGCTAAAGTTCGAACTTAGCCTTGAAAACCTGCATCTCAGTCCAGGATGCCTTCACGCTAGCAACCAATCCTTTGACCTTGGCTTGGGTTTCAACAGAGGTGGGAATGACTTCTGGCATGTCCTCACACAGTCTGTTGATAAGTTGTTCTAAGGAAGCTTGCTACGTGATGGTGGTGACGTGTGCGGCCTAGATTTGAGAAACTTTGATAGCTTGGGTCATAATGGTCTCCTAGATCGTGCTGAGGTGCTGATGTGTGCAGAGTTCTCAGAGCTAGATTTTGCTGGTCAGGGCGGTCAATAGCTCATGCAGCTACGCACCAGCCAGTCGACCAACATCAAGGCCGACGAATGAGCAGGCCTGGACTTGGGTGCATAAGTCAGTGGGTTTGAAGATAAAAGAAATATCGGATAGAGGGTAGATTCGGCTATTTGCGATGGTTTCCAGGGCTGTAATGGGGACCAGCGGGCCCATAAGAGTCTACCTCGCTTGATCCACGCTCGCTTGATTCTACCTCGCTTGATCTACGCTCGCTTGAAGGGTGTATGCTTTGAGCTGGAGGGCCTATAGCTCAGCTTGTAGGATTGCTACAATGGCGTTATGATGCTCTTCCCAATTAATCCATCAATCAGTAGACATGGTGGTGATAGCATAATAAATATAGTCAAGGTAATCCTCTGTAAGGGTAACCTCCATGGTGGTGCCGGTCTTACTAGCCCTATGCTCATTTCTAGGCCCTTGACACAATCCACGGGGCTGCTTGAGACCCTGCATGGCTGATGTAACTATGTCCTCATCATTGTTTATGTTCTGATCCGACGGGGAGTTTGGTTCAGGTTGCGTGGTAGTGCTTCTGGGAGTCGCTTGTTGAGTGCAGGTTGGAATCATCGACTCCATTGTTGGGCCAAGAAGAACTGTTAGTTTTGACACTGTGTTGTGGCCAGAAGTGCCTGTTGTATCTAGGTCTGGTGGCAGGGCTGCAACCTTCCACTCTGATAGCCAAGTGGTAATTATCTGTTTAATTTCAGCCTCTATAGTCATATATGGGAGATTATACCAAGTGTGATATTTACAAGCCTGAATTTTCACATTGTGCATGGTTACTTGAAATGTAGCAATATGATTATACTTTCCATAGAGTGTGGGAGACAGACGCAGTTGGGAATCAATGGCTGCAAAGATAGCCTGATCATAGACTACCCATAAGGACTTATTTTCCTCAACCCACTTGGGGTCCTTTGATTCCCACAGGTTGGAAAACCGCACCCCCTCGCACATGCCAGGCTCAAGAGGGGGGGAAAATCGCTTATTCTGGGGTATCCTAGGAAATTAAGACAATGAGAAGGATTAGCCACGAGTAGTATAAAGCTTTTCCCTTCTCTTGAGCCTCACACATGTTCTCGAGAAATTCTTCAACCAGGTATTGGGACCAATTATAGTAGACACCCTTTTCACATTGGATGGCGATTTGAATTACATTAGCAGGGGCAGTCATGGCCTAACATTTCCACATCAATTTGTAGGCAAGGAGTAAAGTGCCCATGAGCGTTCCTGGGTCATTGATGGTATCAATCAAGAAGCCTCGCCTATTGCGTGTGACATTGTACTTGTCTCAAAAAAAATTTAGAAGTATGGTGCTTGAATTTCTTTCCCATTCCGTCCCTAGGGTTGGGCCCATTTGTAG
Organism: Pinus albicaulis; assembly: GCA_034641835.2. NCBI lineage: Eukaryota > Viridiplantae > Streptophyta > Pinopsida > Pinales > Pinaceae > Pinus > Pinus albicaulis. The sequence goes on along the minus strand of CM076574.1, from coordinate 334,756,395 downwards.
GGAGGCCAATAATGCGGTGAATGAGGGAAGCATTGATCGGTATGCGGCCTTAGAGCCACAAGCATCCATCATGGACAAGTGCCAGCAGTTGGTTAATGACAAGGTTGGTTATGTTGTAGCGACCAAAATGGGGGAGGCACAGAAAGTTCAAGATGCCTACACTGGCTAATCCCTTGACCCAAACCATTGGCTCGACTTTGAGCACACCATGTTCAAAAACCTGTTCCAGGTATAGTTGTGGATCTAATGAAGGGAAAGCATCTAGGTTCCCTAGGTCATGGTCGTCAAACTTTATTTGGGGGAGTTGTCCAAACATATATCCCCATTGGGGCACTTATTCTGGGACCAGAGGCATCTGAAGATAGGAGAAGATGAAATCAACGTTGGGCATATGGGTTGTTTTTCATGGTCGAACATAAGGGGGTAACCAGGTCAGTGGAGTTGCCTGCAGGCCTTCTGCTGTGAGCGCCATCGGGTTTGGTGGTGCGGTATGTGATTGCTTCTTAGGCACCTTTTGGGGGGAATTCTAAATTCGAGGGGAAGTACGAGGCTTCCCACCAGCCCATTTAGTTTGTTTTACCTTTCCCTTTCCTTTCCGGGGTGTTGAATTCGATCCAATTTCTTCCACTTCAGGGGTGACCTCTCGGACCTCATTAGATCCTATTTCCTTGGACGTTGTTTAAGGAGGAGGCACATATGGGTTGGTAGCGGTCATCCTTTCTTGGAAGATGAACTCACATTGCTATCGTTGGAAAATGGAGCTTGCTCAGTCATGCAAATGGTAGGTAGACAGAAACAATGGTATATACCCGAGTGGCTAGGGTGTGACAATCTTGAGAAGTATTTGAATCCCATAAAACAAACAGTCCTGATCTTATAGCTACCACGAGGGAGAAATGGTTGTCGAATCCTTAATTTCCTTTCATCATTATGGAAATGGTAAAAATTCATCTTAAATCACCACATTAATTTCCATTTACCTGCTTCATTAATTAGGAAGCATGATTTTCCATGCTCTCGTTCCATCCCAACAACTAGTTTTTTCCACTGCGTGTAGCACCTGCGCCTATCTCGCACCCACCCATATTTCTAGTCCTACACATCACACCTGCACATCCATTCCTGTACACCATCCCTGCGCATCCATTCCTGCGCACCCTCCCTGTGCGCAGTGTCCACGGTATAGGTAATCTGGCCATATAGTCATTTGGTAGGAACCGGGTTGGCCCTGTATGGTTTTAGGTGGCTGCCATTAACGTAACCTGGTAGGGGTCTCCTCAAAGCGTAGTCAATCTAACCGCACCGCCATTGGTAATTTATATTACAACATAAGGACCCAACCAATGTTGTCATAATTTTCCTCGGTGGCACACAAATTGGCTGTCATATAATAATACTAGCTCATCTTCCTTAAATGAATTTTGTCGTATATGTCGATCATGGAAGGATTTTTCCCAGGCCTTCTAAAATTGTTGGTGAAATTTAGCAATGAAGTGATCCTCTTCCAAGGAAACTAGCTGCAATAAGCACTCCTCCATGATTTTTGGTTCTGCCATGTTTGTAAAATTCGCGATGCGTGGAGTAGGGGTGATGTACTCCATGGGCATAATGGCCTCCTTCCCATAAACCATCCAAAAATAATTTTTCCCGTTAATTTCTTGCACGTGGTCCGATAGGGCCAGAGTACTAAAGGGATGCACACTTCCTAGTCGCTTTGATCAACATTACAAACCTTGGTAAGTGCCTATTCCAAAATTTTATTAAAAGCTTCCACCGTGCCATTTTCCTGAGGGTGATATAGGGTACTCTTCACGTGGTGGATCCAGAATTCTTCAATCAAAACTTGAATAGTTTCATTAATAAAATGTGTATCTCTATCACTCATCAAGATATTTGGGTAGCTAAACCTAGTTAAAATGTGCTCAAAAATAAAATGCGTGGGGGTATCTGCAGTTCAATCCTTCACACCTTGTGCTTTTGCCCATCTAGTTACATAACCAGTTGTGGTGAGGATGTATCAGGCACCCGTCTTCTTACCTGGCAAGTTGATGGGTCCGAAAAATTCTATAGCTCATTTATAAAATGCATGCAGGGCCATCTGTGGTTGCAAGGGCATCTTATCTCGGTGCGAAGGTCTTCCTACCCGTTGGCATGCGTCGTAGGATTTACAATATGTGTGGGAATCGCTATGCAGTGTGGGCCACCACAACCTAGCTCTTAATACCTTCTATTCAGTTTCTTTTCCTCCATAGTGGCCTCCCACCACTCCTCCATGGGATTCTGCTATAATGGCTTTTATTTCATGCTCCAGTACATATCTTCGTAGCACCTCATCAGCTCCCAGCTTGTATAATTGGCGCGCAATGATGGTAAAATCATCTGCGTGGGTTACCAATTATTTTTTTTGGTGTACTGAGTAGTCCGCAGGTGCCATCCCTATAGTTAAGAAATGAATAATATCTGCAAAGTGCTTGTCAACCACCTTAATAGTAAAAAATTGTGCATCAGGTAACCCTTATTCTAGGTTAGTTGGCTCTTCACCGGTCTCGATTCAGGACAAGTGGTCTGGTCCAGCATTCAGTCTTCCAGGTTTCACAATTATTTCAAAATCGTATTCCTGGAAGAGCAGTAACCATCGACAAATATCTCACCCCAACACAAGCTTATTGACTAGTTACTTTAAAGTTGAATGATCCATGAACATCTTGAAGTGCCCTCCTAGTAGATAGTGTCAGTATTTATGCAGGGCATACACCATTACTAGTCCTTCACATTTAGTAGTAGAGTAGTTATGCTCTGCACTAGAAAGTTTCCAGCTAGAAAACACAACCTGGTGGTCAATGTCCCCTTCCCTGGGTTACGCGAGGATAGCTCCTAGGACGATCCCTAAAGCATCCACATGAACATGAAATACTTTGTTGTGTAACCAAATCCAAAAAAAGAAGAAAAGAGATATAAACGCATTAGAAATGAGCCACTTCGAGGGGGCAACCTCCAATACATTACATAAATGAACAATTCTTGGATGATCCAATTTACAAAACCTCCTTTCTATATATAGGAGTCCATGGGGCCATAATGTAATCCTAATGGGCCACAATGTAATCCTAGCCGACCTAACAATAATAATTTAAGGGCACAATAATAACAAAATGGGGGTTACAAGGGTACAATAATAACAATAAGGGGGTTACACTAACAACAATAAGGGACTATACTAGTAATATAGGGCCCTAACATGCCCCTCTCCTTCAAAAAAGTGTTGTCCTCAACGCTTGAGTAGCTCTGGGTGCTTCTGTATAAAATTCTCATCCTCCCATGTAGAATCTTCGGTGGGTAAGTTCTTCCACTTGATGAGATACTCTGAAATTGATCGATTCCGTAGTTGTCGAGTTCTTGTTTCCATGACCGCTTCAGGTTCCAATATGATTTTTCCTTCCTCATCAAGTTCTAGTAATATTGTTTGAACTGGAAGATTTTCACCAATAACCTTCTTTAAGCATGAAACATGGAAAATTGGATGTACTCGCGAAGAAGCAGGAAGCTCCAATTTGTATGCCATAGTACCAATATTTTGCAACACCTTGTAAGGACCATAGTACTTTGGCGATAATTTATTATCCTTCTTTGCTTGCTTTAGGGACATTTGTTTGTATGGTTGCAGCCATAAAAATACCCAATCTCCTACATCAAAACTTCTCTCGCTGTGATGTTGATCTACCTGTTGTTTCATTCGATTTTGTGCCAAATTCAGGTTATCCTTTAAGAGTTGGAGAACTTCTTGCTGATGCTCGATGTGATCCTCCACTTCTTGAACCTTCGAATTTTCCCTTAAAGATGATGTGATGGATGGTGGATAATATCCATAAAGTGCCATAAATGGGGTCATTTTTGCTGCAGTATGGAAGGAAGTGTTATACTACCATTCAGCAAGAGGTAACCACTTGACCCATTGTGTTTGTTTATCAGATACAAAAAAACGAAGATATCCTTCCAAAAATTTATTTACTATCTCAGTTTGACCATAAGGTTGAGGATGATAAGATGAGCTATGAGCTAATTGAGTACCCAAACAAGAAAATAACTCTGTCCAAAAATTTCTAGTAAAAATGGGATCTCTGTCGCTCACAATAACCCTTGGGCTTCCATGTAGCTTTTGAATTCTATCCATAAATGTAGTAGCAACTGTACTTGATTTGAATGGATGAGATAATGCACAAAAGTGTGAATACCTGGTAAGTCTATCAACTACCACCATGATGACAGTCTTTCCTTCGGACTTAGGTAAACCTATGATAAAATCCATTGAAATCTCCTCCCAACGTTGACTTGGAATGGATAAAGGTTGTAGAAGTCTTGGGGTCTTAATTGTTTCCACTTTATTCTGCTGGCAAACCAAACATTCTGCCAAAAAATTTTGAATATCAAATTTAAGGCCATCCCAAAAAAATTCTTTCTTCACCTTGTGGTAATTTTTTAAAAATCCCAAGTGTCCTCCTAAAGGAGAAGTGTGCAATTGTAGAAGAATCTTTTGTTTTAGTTAGGAATTCTTACAAAGATATAAGCGATATTTGTACCATAAGGAATCATTTTTCCAACTAAATGTATCAGATGTACTAGGATCTTGCTGCAACTTTTGAATGAGTGTCCATACATCTTTGTCCTTCTTCCATTCATCTCTTGCTTCGGTCATCCAATCTGGTTGGATAATAGAAATGGCACAAAGCAATGCTTCCACCTCTTCATTCTTTCTTGAGAGTGCATCTGCAACAACATTAAGCTTTCCTTTTTGTAGATTATTTCAAAGTCATAACCCAACATCTTTGTGACCCATTTTTGCTGCTCTTCTGATGATAGTCTTTGTTCCAAAAAGTGTTTAAGACTATCATGATCAGTTTTTACCTTGAAGTGTCTTCCCATTAGGAAAGTTCGCCATTTCTTTAGTGCATGTAGTATTGCTAACATTTCCTTCTCATAAATAGGTTTCTGTAAATACTTTCCTTTGATTGGACGGCTTTCAAAAGCAATGGGTCTTCCTTCCTGCATTAAAACTGCACCAATTCCATTTCCTGAGGCATCACATTCCACAATAAAGGTTTTTGTGAAGTCTGGTGGAGCTAAGACCGGTGCTAGGCACATTGCCTCTTTAAGACGTTCAAAGGCCTTAGTTGCTTCAGGAGTCCATGAAAATGCATCTTTCTTCAATAATGTTGTTAGAAGTGCTGCTATTCTCCCATAATTCTTAACAAACTTGCGATAATACCCTGTTAACCCGAGAAATCCTCGCAACTTCTTTATGGTTGTGGGGACTTTCCATTCCTTAATGGCTTTAATTTTGTTAGGGTCTACTTTAACACCCTCGTGAGATACAATATGACCCGGATATTCCACCTCTTGTACTCCAAAGAAACATTTGGATTTTTTTGCATATAATTGTTTCTCCTGCAATAGTTTGAGCACCCTGTCAACATGTTCAACATGATCCTTCCATGCCCTGCTGTAGATTAGTATATCATCAAAAAATACTAGCACAAATTTTCTAAGGAAGGGTTTGAAAATGGAATTCATCAACCCTTGAATGTAGAAGGTGCATTGGTAAGGCCAAAAGGCATGACCAAAAATTCATAATGACCCTCATGAGTTCGAAATGCTGTTTTTGGAATATCTTCAGTCTTCATTCTAATTTGATGATATCCTGAACGAAGATCCGACTTGGTAAAATAAATTGCTCCATGTAATTCATCCAATAATTCATCAATCACAGGAATGGGAAATTTGTCTTTAATGGTGAGCTTATTGAGCTCCCTATAATCAGGACACATTCGCCATGATCCATCCTTCTTGTGTACCAATACTACAGGAGCAGAGAAAGAACTTTGACTAGGTTGAATTATACCCGCCTCTAACATTTCTGCAATCATACGTTCAATTCGCTCTTTTGGAAGTAAGGATATCTATAAGGCCTGATGTTTAGAGGAACACTTCCTGGAATCAAATGAATAGCATGATCATGATCACGAATAGGTGGGAGTCCTTTGGGAGTTTCAAACACCTTGGAATGATTGTCCAAGACTTGTTGGAGATCTGCAGAAATAGATGATTTTGATGTTGGAACTTCTAGTCAGCATAATTGTGCAATTACGCCTCGCTGTTCTTTCTTTAGAAGCTTTGTCATGACATTAGAGCTTATTATCCTTCCTGGCTTCCCCACAATACCCCGTAACTCCACTTCCTTTCCTTCTGAAAAAATTTCAAGAAAATTTCTTGAAAATTAAAAGCTACCGTCCCCAAAGATTGTAACCATTGTACTCCTAGTACAACATTAGCACCTCCCATAGGAATGGCAAGCATTGGACTAGTAAATACATATTCCCCCATGGTTAGCTTGATATTATGGCATTTTCCATAGAAATTTATAGTTCCTTCATTTGCAACCATCACTTGACATTCTGGTGCTGGGTATAGGAAACAATTTAATTCCTTGGCTACCTTATAATGAATAAAATTATGGGTGCTACCCAAATCAATCAACACTATTACCCTTTTCTTCTTGATATGTCCCTCTATTTTGAGAGTTTGAGGAGTGGTAATTCCTACCAGTGCGTTACATGATATGGTCGGATTCATTATTTCCTCTTCTAGGGCTGGTTTCTAGTGTATATCCTCTTCTTGTTCATTTTCTTCTTCTTCTTCACACTCTATGTAAAATAATTTCTTCTCAGCACACTTGTGACCTTTAGTGTATTTTCTATCAAAACTATAGCAAAGCCCTTTTGCTCCTTTTTCTTCCAATTGTTGTGGTGTCAACATTGTAGGTTGTGGAAATCTAGGTGTAGCAACACTTCCTTCTTTATAGAATTGAGTGGTAGGCTTCCTTGTCGCCATAATTTTACATTCAACTTTTCTTGCCAACCTGAATGCCTTCTCCAATGAATCAGGTTCCAAAATGCAAACTTCATGTTGGATGTTATCCTTTAAAGTGCCTATGAAGAGATCAATCATGTGTTCCTCTAGAATATCAGTTACCCTTATATTCAATTTTTGGAAGTCCTCAATGTGCTACCCCACTAAACCCTTTTGTTTGAGATTTATCAATTGGCTAATGAAGGTGTTGCTCTTTGTATCCTCATAATGTGCTATCATTTCCTCCGTAAAAATTGACCAAGTGACAATTTTTTTACGGGAGCAAAGCCATCGATACCATACAAATGTATTTTGTTCTAAATGTAAAGTTGAAATGCGTACATTTTGTGTGTTTTGCACATTATGGAGATCAAAATATTGCTCCATCTGTAGTATCCATGTTACAGGATCCTTTCCATCAAACTTCCTCATATCCATTTTTGGAATATGGTGGTTCTTCCCGCCAACATTAGAGTTTATGAAATCACGATTAACATTTATTTTGTTCTCATCATGAGGTTATTCTACTATATTTTCGCCATTAGGAATCATTTCTTGTTTTAAGCTTGTCATCAAGCCTTCCATGTATGCTTTTAGATCATTCTTCATGTTTTCCATGTTGTCTTTCATGTCATCCATCTTAGCTTCCATGCCCACTTCCATGCCATCCATCTTAGCTTCCACGCCATCCATCTTAGCTTCCATGCCTTTCTTCAAACCGTCCATCGATCTTCACTTCCATGCCTTTCTTCAAAACTTCCATTTCATTTTTTGTTGCTCTTTGTGAGAGTGAAATCTATTGCACTTGCTCTTGTAATTTTGATAGATCATGTTGCAATTCTTCATCTTCATGAATCATAGTAGAGCCTTTTGAAGGCTTAATGGGTGTTGAATTATTTTTAGGGGCCATTTTAGAATCCAATATTGATATCTATTCAAAAATATGCCCTTGGAATCAATTCAACTTGATTCTTCAAACAAGACTTATGCAATTCGGAAAAAAATACACACCTTTTACTTGCTTTTAGGAGCTCGATATTGAAATTGAATTATCTCTGTAATTGAAAATCTTCGATATCTGAAATTCAGCCCTGAATTAGCCCTCTGAAGCTTATTTCAAATGACACAGGTCTGACCTGATTTGGATTCTCCAAGACAAAGTTGTGTCCAATCTCCCACAATGACCTAATTCTGGACTGGTTCAGTAGAGCGAACTTGTACGACTTTCCACATGTCAATGTTTTGTCCTTTTTCTCTGAAATTGATAGCCACAAAACTACAGTCTGTGTACTTGCAACCAAATTTTACGGTACTCCAATCCAATCCCCAGAGAGAGAGTTATTGAACTTTTCCCATGATCACCTCTTTGAGATGAAATTTAGGAGCCTGAAAAAGCACTACCTTCCATAGATCATATTTCCAAAAATATTACGAACCAAGCTCTGAAATTTGTTGATGCATTTCCTCAGGATTTTAGCTTCGCACCATATGAATTTCAGATTCTGAAATTTCGTAGAAAAAAATATATAGTGCAAATTCCACGATGACCTGTTTAGGAGCCTGAAAAAATACCTAACTTCCACAGATGATAGCTCCAAAAATATTGTGAACCAGGCTCTGAAATTTTTAGGCCATCTTCCTCAGGATTTCGGCTTCGTACCCTAAAAATTTCAGCTTCTGAAACTTTGTAGAAAGAAATTTATAGTGAAAATTCCACGATGACCTGTTTGGAGCAGCGAAACCCTAGAATCCAAAGCTCTGAGACCAAATGTTGTGTAACCATCTCCAAAAAGAGAAGAAAAGAGATATAAACGCCTTAGAAATGAGCCACTTCGAGGGGGAAACCTCCAATACATTACATAAATGAAAAATTCTTGGATGATCCAATTTACAAAACCTCCTTTCTAGATATAGGAGTCCATGGGGCCATAATGTAATCCTAGTGGGCCACAATGTAATCCTAGCCGACCTAACAATAGTAATTTAAGGGCACAATAATAATAAAATTGGGGTTACAAGGGTACAATAATAACAATAAGGGGGTTACACTAACAACAATAAGGGACTATACTAGTAATATAGGGACCTAACAGACTTTCGACCAGTCAGGAAATATGAGGATAGGCACAGTGATCATCTTTTCCTTGAGCATATCAAATCTCTTCTGATGCTTTACATCCCATAAAAAAGACACGTTGTTCTGGAGCAGATTCTCCATTGGTGTTTCGATCAGCGTGTACCCTTGGATAAAATTCCTATAGTAGCCAGTGTGCCCGAGGATGGAGCACATCTATTTTTCAGTTTTGGAGATTTCTAAATTGATGATAAATGCAACCTTGGCCAGGTCAACCATCAATCCTTGCCAATATACCACGTGTCCCAAAAAAATCCTCAAAGGTACAAAAAATATGCACTTCTTAATGTTTAAGGAAATCTAGTGCTTTCTGCAGGCATCGAACATCATCTGGAGGTTCGAAACATGCTTCTTTACCAATTAAAACATTTTCCAATCATCAAAGTATACTTCCAAAAACTTATGAATGAATTCTTTGAACACTACTACCACCACACGTGAAAATATGGCAGGGGAATTCTTTAGCCCAAAGGGCATGATGATGTACTAAGAGGATCCCCATTTCGTTGCGAGATTAGTTTTGTCGCGATCTTCAAGTGCTATTCTGATATGATGGTAGCCTGAAAACCCATCAGTGAACGAGTATGATTCCTGACCTCCCACACTGTCAAGAATTTCATCAGAGAACAATGTAGGGAAGGGATCATGTATGCAAGAATCATTCAACTTGCACAGGTCTACGAAAATAATTATTTCCCCTTTAGTCCTCTTTTCTTGGACCACCATAGGGCTTACCCAATCTTACCGTTCTACCGGTTCGATGATACCTGCGACTATCATTTTATCGATTTCTTCTCTAACTTTCTGCTTATATTTGGTGTTCAATCGGTAGGGTCGTTGATTGATAGGATGTGCATCTATTCTTAAGGTGATTCGCATGATGCCCAGATCTCCTATAATGCCTTTGAGCTCTGAAAAATTTGTGGGAAATATATCCTCATATTCGATGAACAGTTCCACGATCTTTCCAACAGTATCATCATCCTAGTAATCCCCAATTCTATCCATCTTGGGTTTTTATTCTATTCCAATATTGACTTCCCTTAATTTGAGAGGTTTAGTTACATCTACAGCTTGCAATGGGGGTCCATCAACTACGCATTCTCCCTCTAATACCAGGATAATGGTATTTCACGGGTCCTCATCACACTCCTCCATGGATAGATTCCGACAATTGGCAATATCCTACATCTACACATCCCAATCTGGTTCCCCATACTCCATGTGAGGGAGTGATTCATAAAATACTAGAGCATTTATGTCCTACGGGTTGTTCCACCTATCAACCAGAATGTCCCCAAAAAATATTTTCTCATGGTGTCCCAATGGCGAGTGCACTGATGTAACTCTGTGTCCAAATCCCACATGGTGGGGATTGGTCGCAAGGCATGGATAAATATGTGAACCCATTCCTCCCAAGTCCTTTCTCTCCATACTTCCATCCATACAGACAAGTAATTGCGTCGGTCTCCATGGCCAGGGAAAATCTCCATGGGTATGTTGACTAGAGGTTTGAATCGTAGGATGATCATTTTGCGACATTCCTCCCAATCCTGAAAGGTCCCCTTATGATTTTTCCACCATCGCGTAGGGGTGGAATGCATAGCTAAGTTAAGCGCCCACATTCTCCATTATCTGGGGACTTCTACTTCAAATTCTCTAAGAAAATCCCTAACACTACCAGAATCATCAAAATAGGGCATCTCTCTTACCTTTGAGGAGATACACCAAAAGCTCCTTATGATCTTAAGGCATCGTAGCACAGATACGTCATGCAACTGGTTCTACGAATTTTCTATCTCACCGATTGAGTCAGAGAGACATTTGTTGTCCTTCTCCCAACAGATCACACCATCATCCATAGGGTTAATCCAATCCTCATCCCGAGCAGTCAGCTTGTAAATATGATCAACATCATCCTCCTCACGCACGAGTTCTATATACTTCTCACCCTTCACCGGATCTAGAGGGACTATTACTCGCATACCCTTGTTCTAAAAAACCATGCTCTACCATTTCAAGTTGATAATAACTCCCATTTCTATAGCCCAATCAAGTCCTAGGAGCATAGGGTAAGGGTACACATCCTCTACAATTTGAATTACCTCAAAATCCGCATACACCTTAACTCTTGCGATATCTACCATAATCTTTGATAACCTTCCTACCAGTATGATCTTCTGTTGATTAGCCATGCATAGCTATATATTATACCATTCTAGCTTGGGTTCTCCCATCATCTTCCAAGTCTATTTGGGTAGGACATTTGCACCAGATCCTAAATTGAGGATGACATGATCCATTTCATAATCACCAATATGTGCAGTTAGCCGCATTTCTCGACCAGTGCATTTCTTATGCTTTAAAAGTTTGTGGACATCTTCAACTTCCGTTGGAGGGTCAACCTTTTCTGCGCAACTTTCTATCAATGCTTGAAGGTTTTCTACTACCTTCTGGTTGTGTAGTAACTTCATACATGCCTGCAGTAATGGCTTAAATTCTTCGTCTGCTTTTAGATCCGTTGGGGCCTTTGAGGTAGACACCTCATTTTTAGAAAATTATTTTCTAGCTTCAAGGAAGGTTTCTTTCTCCTTCCGTAGGTCCAAGTTTTCATTTTTGTCAATAGATTTTCTGATAAGTGGTTTGGCTGTAGCTTTTTCCTCATCTCCTCCAGTGGCCATGCCATTGTGCGTAATTATGTTAATATTGGGTCCCTCATTGTGCAGTTCCTCCTTAACCCTTTGTACATTCGGCATCAACGTTTGCTATTTTTCCTACATCTTTGCTATCAGCACAAGATATTATTCGATCACATGATCCAACTGCCTGCAATATCTACAACATTTTCATGCAGGGTTCAGACAGTTCCTTGTGAAGTGTCCCACCTCCCCCCAATTATAGTAGATAAATTGTTCTTCTCCCCGACCTGCGCTTCCACCTCTTCCCCACCCGCCCGCGGCCTCTTGTAGGGGAGCCTCCTCGTCCAGAGGGAGATAATGGTGATGAAGGGTTAGCCTGCACCCTATACAGGTTTCCTCTATATATCATTAAATCATATGTCCGACAGTTGTGCTCATCATGTCCTACAGATGATCAGAATCTGCACCACTGTTGCTTCAATTCTAGGACATAGGCACCAAGTAGGGGGCAGTGGTTTATATCATGCAATCTGACTACTCAACAGTCAGTGCACCATAACGTGGGGGTGCTTGGTCCTGTAACCTCTTTGGGGCGTAATGGGTTATGTCCCACAGCCTGCATGTAGTCTAACAACATATGGAATTGATCCTTGATGTGGCCCGACACCTTACATTGTATGCACCAAATGTCTGTGCTAGCTTCTTTTCCTTGCTCTTTTCATAAATTCTAGATTTCTAGGTGCATTTACTCTAAGTGGACCTGGATCTTCTACACACCAAACTAGGCATCGTCCCTTAGCACAACTTCTAACTTCATGGAAATTTCCAGGGCTTTTTCTTGTGTATCAATCGTCTGCTGACCCATAGGCTCGCACAGGTGTGGTAATAGCATGTCAATGAACCATTCCTTGTGATATCTATCCTCATACTTAAATCCATCCCTGATAACTTTCTTCAGCCGTTGATCAGCCTGCCATACAGACTCTGTAGGTCCTTGTTTAAAATATTTCAAATCAATCACAAGTTGAGCGTAGGACTTAGGCATCTAAAACTGTTGTTTTAAGGCATCCTTAATTCCATGTATTGATGGATCCACATGCTGGCCAACGTACCCCATGAAACAATCCAAGGCCTTTCCTTCAAAGGCTAGGGATAGCTGCACTCTCTTTACAGCATAGCTAGCAACATTTTGTGCATTCCATATTGATTCTACCATGAACCAAAATCAGTCCATGTCCTCATTCCCCACACCTTTAAATGTGGGCAGTTTCATGTGCGTGGCCATTTTTTCTTCTGGTGGTAGTGATGGGATAAGAGAATTCTTTCCCTTACGCGGATGTGACGGTGGGGTAACCAAAGGACTAGTTTCTGCATGTGTAGGCAACTCTCTTAAGGGACTATATACTGACATGTCTCCTTCTTGATTGACTTTGTAGTATTTACCACTTCGTGTTGTATTTTCACTCTGATCAGAGGTCATTCACCTGTTGTGATTGCAAAGAATACCCTTTTCGCATAATAGCATCTTAATTAGCAGTGACAATGTTTGCAAGAGTTTACCTCGGAGTCCTTTGAAGAACCTCTTCTCAGCTTTAGAATAAGATATTAATTGATCAACTGAAAATTCCATTACAAATCCTCCTAAAACACTATCCACCCAGTGATCGACAGTCCAGGTGATCTTGTTATCTTCCATCTCCAACTGTAGGATTAATTTAGGAGTCCACTGTGTAACCTGATCATCCTTCCAATAGGTTTAGAACTCTTCTAACATTGCTAGCCCCTCCTATAGTTCATGTGCAAAATTTATGAAGAATATTTCATATACCTCTGTAAAGATATAATTTTTCTTCCACTCTTCAACAGTCAGCCTTGTACTTCAATTCTCTTTTAGGTAAAATTCCTAAATTTTCTTTTTGAACCAGTATTTAAGCTCAGGTTCCATTGGCCGCTAATGGTATCATGGAATTACCCGATATTTATCTCAAAATGCTCCGAGTCCTGGAAACGGAACCATTTTTTGGTTTGAGGGGTCCTGGCCCAGGTTCAAATTTAAGTTTTTCCAACAAACCCCTATACTACTAGCCCTTTCGGCAATGACCTGCTTGCGTAGGCCAAGGTCTCACTCGAAGTAGTATGGGAGGGTGTTGGAACTACGTTTTCACACCTTGAGAAAAATAGAGTTAATTGAGGCAACCCTATTAAGATCTATCATATTTGTGTAGAAGAAGTCTTATCACAGAACCCTTAACAGTATTGCAAAATGCGAAGCTCTTAAACCCATAGATAACACATAAACATAAGTAAAGTAACTATTAATAATCATATCTAAGTGATGCCTTCGCATCCACGTGCGCATAAATATTCATCAATAGACAGAATCACCGCAATACCATAAACACAGCTAGTTTTCATAACATAGAGATACTTCCAAACAAAATTCTCATTCATTAGCGTTCAAAATCCACTTACAGACCCGATTTCCAACCCGCGCACACAGCCAGCGAGGTCCACAAACAACAGGACTAAGGATCTCGGCATACATAGCCAGCAGGAGTACTTACTCAAATTCAACCCAAAAATGGATCTCAACAGTTTGAGACGATCATCAATCACAATTAGCTTACTTCTAGACTCGATCTATCCATCTACTTATAGCATCTTAGCCTGTGCTATCCTATGGTCCACAAATTTTGGTTTGCGGACCCTTGGTCTACTCTTTTGACCCCTTACAATTCATTGGGGGTTTGAACCACCCTAAACCCCCTTCGCTAGACCAAATATTACAAAAATGGACAAAATTGGGGCTAGGAAACCCCGTTCCAACAATTTTCTATCATTTACTATTGTTTCTAGATAAACATAAACAATAATTGAATATTAACTAATGCTCTGAAAAATATTTAAAATTACTAATTGATAAGAAATACTAATTCACTCCCCCCCTTCCTAGTATTTCCAACAATTGGTTACATATCTTGGTTCCTTCAATTGTAGTTTAACAACTGGAAGGAGATCATGGAATATACTAATAATAGAGTTCCTCTGTTCAATGGAAATAGCTACACACTTTGGAGTAAAATAATGTAGGTTCATTTTCCGGTGCAAGGATATGAAGTATGGGAAATCGTTGAAAAAGGTTTTACAACGACCCGGGATGAACAAGGTAAGAAAAATATGGTATATGATGCAAAGGCTAAAGATATAATTATCATTGGGCTTATCGAATATGTCTAACTTAAGGTACTGATTTGAGCTAAAAAATTATAGGGCAAGGTTGAGAATATATATGCAGGTGACTCAAACGTGAAAGAAACAAAGCTTCAAATTTATAGGGAAAAATTTGAGCAGCTCAAAATGAAGGAAGATGAAAATATTGATGCACACTTACAACGAGTTGATGAAATAACAAAAGCATTAGACGGTTTGGGAGAACCTATCGACATGAAAGTTTTTGTCTGAAATATCCTTCGAACCTTGTCGGAAAGATTCAACACAAAGGTATTTTTCTTGGAATATAGTTCGAATCTAGCCAATATTAGCAAAGATGAATTGCATGGAGTGCTTATAGCATATGAAATGAGGATTGAAGAAGACGGCGACACATCTCACCTAGAAACAACTTTCTTCGCATCCAAGAAAACTAGTAAGGACAAGCATACTCCAAAAGCGAAAACTTGTAGTTGTAAGGAAGAAGAAAAGGAAGACGATGAAGAAGAATTTTCAGATAAATAATTGGCGTACTTCACGCAAAAAATGAGAACAGGTACAGGTAAATTCAAAGGTAAAATTCCATTGATATGTTTCGATTATGGTGAGGTTGGGAATTTTGCAGCCAATTGTGCTCACAAAAATGAGGCTGTTACGAAAGGAAAGAAAGGTCCAAGGAATTTCAACAAGCAAGGCAATAAGAAATGGTTTAAGAAGAGTTTCTTCTCCAAATAAGATATCTCCTCATCTGATGATGATAGTGACAACGAATAATAAATCAATAGAAGATTATTTTTTATGGCCAAGCATAATAAGCAAGAAGAATTTGATGAAGAATAAGAGATGAATGAGCTTTAATTTCAAAATGAAGTGATCAGGGTTATCAAAGAGCTCAAGGTCAAGAAGAAGCATGTCAACACTCTTGAAGACGAATTAAATATAGAATGGGAACAAGTCCTAAATATTAAAATCAAGGTTGAAGAATACAAATGAGTTGAAGAATCGCTCATGGAAGAATTAAAGGAAAGCAACAAGGAAAGAGAAGCATTGGATGTTGAAATAGTTTCTCTAAAAAATCAAGTAAGAAATGGAAAAACTCTTCCAAACTACACCAAAAACTCCAAAGCATTGGAAGAAATCATCAACAATCAATGATCAAACAGTGACAAGACTGGTGTTGGTGACAGAAAAATATGAAAAGGATCCAAGTCCTTCTATGACAACAAAAGAATATGGATATGAAAAATATAACAAGCATGTAGGCCTCCCAGGAAACTCAAGAGATCAGGACTTTCAAGAAAGAACCATGGAAGGAAATTCCTCGAAGAATATTACATCCTAGGTATCAACCTATCTTCTATGGTCATTGCTATTCATGTGGAAGGTTTGGACATAGAGCTATAGAATGTCACACGTATGTTTGGAATAAATATAGTTTCAGGAGATATTTTAGAAAGGGATATTATAGAACTCAACAAAATATTAACAGATTTTATCATTTGAGAGATGATGTCGAATGTTACAAATGTAACAATTTTGGACACCTGGCTAAATATTGCAGACTTGAAATTTCTTCAAAGGAATTCTCGCAAAATCAGAATGAACTAATATGGAAAAAAAAAATATAAAATATGTTATCTCTCTCAGGGCTCAAATAAACATAAAATTTTGGTATGTTGATAGTGGTTTCTCAACTCATATGACTGAGATAGGAATAAGTTCATATCCTTGAAGGAAAAGAAGGATGGAACATTGTCTTTTGGAATGACGGGAATTCAAATGTCATAGGAGTACGTACAATCACACTTGGAAGAAAGAATGCAGTAGCGAAATATGTGTTGTTGGATGAAAATATGAATCACAATATGCTCAGTGTTGGAAAAATGTGTGATCAAGGACACACGATGCTATTTAACTCTAAGAAATTTGAAATCAGGAAAGGCAATTTCGGTAAAATTGTTGCTACAACAAGCAAAGCTCAAAATGACATATATATTTTGGATGATACACCTAAAGGGTGATTTTTGGCGAAAGAAGACAAAATTTGGTTATGGCACAAATGAATGGGACATATAAATTTTGACAATTTGGTCAGGATCAGCAAGAAGGAACGAGTAAGAGAAATGCTTAAAATTTCAAAACCTACCAATACGGTATGTGGATCTTGTCGGCACGGAAAGTGGAAAAAATTTGAGTTCAAGACAAAAGGACACTTTGCATCATGTCCATTGGAATTAGTACATACTGATCTATGTGGTCCTATGAGAACAAAAGGTTTAGATGGAGAATTATATTTTATGCTAATGATAAATTATTACACCAGAATGATAGTTGTCAGCTTCTTCTAGAAAAATAATAAGGCATTCTAGTGTTTTTGAATCTAAAAGGAATTGGTTGAAAATGAAACTAATTTGAAGATAAAATGTTTGAGATCAGATAATGGTGGAGAATTCACTTCCAATGTATTTCACCAGTACTGTGATGAAAATCGAATAAAAAGGAAATTCTCAACAGCCAGAACACCATAGTAAAATGGAGTTACTGAAAGAAAAAACATAACCATACAGGAAATGGCCAGAATAATGTTAAATGACTCAAAATTAGGTGATAAATTCTGGGTTCAAGAAATCGATACAGTTGTATTCATTATAATTAGAGGTTTTCTAAGGAACAATTGTAACATGACTCCATACGAATTATGGAAAGGAAGACCGACTAACATCAAATACATCAAAATATTTGGAAGAAAATGCTACATCAAAAGAGAAGATAAAAATTTGGGTAAGTTCGATTCTCGTGTTGATGAAGGTATTTTTGTTGGTTATTCACGCAAAATGAAGGCTTATAGATGCTACAATCTGAGGTGAAAAAAATAGTGGAAAGCATAAATTTTACTTTTGATGCAGATTGTGTTACAAAGGATGACAATGAGATTGTCCCTTCAAGAAAATCTGAGGGATATGAGGGAGAATTTGTGAAGGATGAAGAAGAATCTCCAGAACAAGACCAATCAAATAAGGAAACAATAATCAAACAAGAGGAAATAAGAAATGATCAGCAGGATGTACAAGAAAATTATACAAAATCTTTAAAATAATGGCGTCAAAAGAATCATCCATCAAATCAAATCATCGACAACATAAATGAAGGAATTGGTACTATAAGAAGTTAACAACTTCGTTCATCACAAGAAGCCCACCTTGCATTTTTAGAAACTTTTGAGCCTAGCAATTTTGAGGAAGCTAGTCAAGACGAACACTGGGTAGCAGCTATGAATGAAGAACCATATCAAATTGAGAAAAAAATACTTGCAAATTGGTTCCATGACCAAAGGATAAAAATCTTATTCGAACTAAATGGGTCTTCAGAAAAAAAATGAATGAGGATGGATAGGTTACTAGGAATAAGGCAAGACTAGTCTATAAAGGATATGTACAAGTTGAAGGAATTGATTTTGAAGAAACATTTGCTCCCATTTCCAGAATGGAAGCTATCGAAATTTTTCTCGCTTATTCATGCTTGATAAAAATCAAGGTCTACCAAATGGATGTTAAGTCAACATTTCTAAATGGTGAATGGGAAGAAGAATTTTACATTGAACAACTCGAAGGTTTTCTTCTCTCTTAAAAGGAAGACTATGTTTGCAGATTAAAGAAGGCACTATATGGTCTCAAGAAAGATCCTAGAGCTTGGTATGATAGTCTTGATGGATCTATACATCAACAAATATTCAAGAAAGAAGGTGTTGACAATAATATCTATGTGAAATTGGATCAAGATGAACTAAAAATTATAGAGGTATATGTAGATGATATAATTTTTGGAAGAAATGATGACATATTAAGTAAAAAAATTGCCACAAAGATGAAAAGTGAGTTTCAAATGTCTCTACTTGGCAAGATGACACACTTTTTAGGGCTTCATATATCTTAGCAGGATAAAGGAATATTTATATATCAAACCATGTACATCAAGGAAATGCTCAAGAAGTTCAAGATGGAATATTTCAAGCCTATCCTTACCCCAATGGTGATAGGTTGCAAGTTAGGTTTAGATGATTCGTCAAAGGATGTGCACCAGAGGTTGTAAAGATCTATGATTGGCAGTCTTCTATTTGAGACAATTTCTCGGCTATAAGTAATGCAAGAATTTGGACAAGTAGCAAGATTCCAAGCAACACTAAAAGAATCTCATATTATTTTAATCAAAATAATTCTCTAATATCTTAAGGGCACAATATAATATGGTTTATGGTATCCCAAAGGAAATAATCCAGTTAACCAAACTTATACAGATGCAGATTGGGCAGGAAGTGTTGATGATCGAAAGAGTACTCGTGGAATAGAATTATGTATAGGTGGTTGCCTTGTTTCATGGTTAAGTAAAAATTAGTATTCAATCTTGTTATCCACAACAAAAGAAGAATATATCATGGCAACAACTTGTTGTACTCAAGTTCTCTGGATGAAGCAAAATTTGCAAGATCTTCAAGTCAAGTTTGATGAGCCTATTCCCATCTTTTGTGATAGCACTAGTGCCATAAGTATCTCCAAGAATCCTATGATGCATTCCAAAAAAAAGAAAATTTATATAAAATATCATTTCTTTAGAGAGAAGTTCACCGAAAAGAATATCAAGCTTGAATATGTTGGCACAAAGGAACAAATTTCTGACATCTTTACCAAAAAATTACCTAGTGAAGCACTTGAGTATCTTCGCATAAAGCTTGGAATTCTCGCAAGTTCTCATTAGACTGTTTCTCTTATCTAACTAGGTACAAAAAAGGGGGAGTTGAGGTGTGTATAGGTCCGCAGGTTGATGTTTTTTAGGGTGAGTTACCCTTTGCCATTGATGACAAAGGGGGAGATAATGTTGTAGGAAGAGGTGTCATGATTGGACGAGGATGTAAAAATAATACAAAAGCATGTATACCATGGATTCAATCTGATTTAAAAATTTACTAAAGTTAAATACTGAATCGCTTCTACAAATCAATTGTGTAATTAAAAACACAATTGCCAATCACATGAAGCAAAGAAGAATCAATCAAGCTAGAACACAAATAATTTCTCGGGGGAATCTTGCTACTAAAAACCCCACTATATTATATTGCATATTGAACATGGAAACATGAAAAAATTACATACAAATATTCTCACAAGAGCCCTCATGTACTCAGCTAATTGTCTCACACTTTCATACATAAAATTGACCAATACTTAGCCAATTTTCTGCCTCCAAACAACCTTCCTTGCTTGCACAACCATGATGAATGAAATCACTAAAGAACATGAATTTTGGCCTTCCTTGACCGTGTAAGTATCATGGGCACTCCAATGGGTGTTTGGTTGCATGGGTGAAACCCAATAATCCTACAACTGATAGTCAACTTCCCTTTCACCTAGATCTCAACTGGGTCTCCACTCGATCTGACATGCATGCAACTAATAATAGTAAATCCTCAGTTGCATGTGAGATAAATGATTGTGAATTAATTAATATTTTATTCACTTGATCTCTCACTAGTGTATCTAACATTTACAAATAACACAACCGAGTTTAACTCACTTAACTGAGTTTAACTCATTTCAACCTACATTAACTAATGCACCACTACACTTCAAACTCTATTATAACTAGAATTACTCTGCATGCCTCACCAACGACCTTTAACTTGAAATTCATGAGCTAAATGAGCTTATCACACTCAGTTAACTATTAAAAGTTATTTTGATACTATATTACATTTTATTTTCCATCTTAATTAAGGGATAACTAAAATATACATGCACCAAATTTAGCCCTGTGGACCCCACCCTAGTGTAGGTGCTTAATGCACTAGGCATGGGTGCTAAAATTTTCTTGTTCAATTTCAACACTCCATCTCAACAAGAAAGAGATTATCCTTCACCCCGATCTTGCCTTTATGGTATTCAAATTTTCTCCTGGTGAGCGCCTTCGTCAGAATATCTACATCTTGATATTCTGTGGGATTGTATTGAAGCAACATTATTATTCTCTACACACAATCTCTGAGATGATGGTACCAGATATCTATGTTCTTGGACCTATCATGAAACATAGGATTAATCGAGAGTTTAATTCAAATCTGTTTATCACAATGTATCACTGTCGGATCCATTTGAGAACCAAACAAACCAACCAAGATCTTTCTCATCAAGATAACCTCACATGTATCTTGAGTTTATTCCATTTATTTTTCTTCTGTTGAACTGAGTGCCACAGATAATCGTTTCCAGTTGTACCAGGAAACTATTTTCAATCCTATGCTAAAGATCCCTCCTGATGTGCTCTTTCTGTCTGATGGAATGCTCGCCCAATCTGCATCTGTGAAGCCTCGAAGCTTCACTCCCTCTATCTGTTTGTACCATAGACCATATCCTCATGTGCTGCTTAGGTATCTCAAGAAATGCTTCCTCGCCTTCCAAAAGATCTTGGTAGGCTTAACCATAGCTTGACTCAACTGGTTAATTGCATAGAAAATGTATGGTCTGGTGTTCACTAGATACATCAGTGAACCAACTAACTGCCTATAGACAATAGCATCCATTACCTCTCTAGAAGTAGCATCTTCTTTCCTCCAATTTCCTGGAAGAGGAGTATCCATGGGTTTGCAGCTCTCCATGTGAAAATTACCCAGTATCTCCTTGGTGTACTTGCCTTGAGCACAAAAATTTCACCATCCCACACCCATATTTCCAATCCAAGGAAATAATGAAGGAGTCCCATGTCCATTTTGAACTCCCTTGCAAGATCCACCTTTCATGAGTGTATCAGCTACTCATCACCAGTCAAAATTAGATCATAAACATAAAGAACAATAATCAATAGCTTACCCTCAGACAAAATATGGTACAGGTATGCATCTGCTTCACTTTTGGTGAAACCCAGTTCGGTGAAATAACTGTCTATCCGAGTGTACCAAGCACGAGGTGCTTGCTTCAACCCATATAGTGCTCTCTTGAGTCGGAACACATGTGAATCATTATTGAAGATCTCAAAACCTTCAAACTACTCTATGTACACTTCTTCCTCAATGATCCCATTGAGAAACACAATTTTCACATCCATCTGATGAATGTGCCAGCCCATCTGCGTTGAGAGTGTAAGTATGGATCTAATAGAAGTGTACCTTGCAACACGTGAAAAATTATCATCATAATTGATCCCCTTGGTTTGTGAGAATCCCTGGGTTACAAATATAGCCTTGTATTTCTCCACTCTCCCATCAACAGCTTTCTTTACCTTGTAGATCCATCTAGATCCAAAAACTGATTTGTCGACCAGTCTTGGGACAATCTCCCATACACTGCTCTTGAAAATTGAGTCATACTCCTCCACCATTGCATCAACCCAGGTTGGTTTCTGCACTGCTTCCTGAAAGGAAGATGGCTCAGTCACAATACATTTGCTCATAAGAGCCATGTATCTAGTAAACCTATCAGGAGACTGTCTCTATCTGGGCTGTGAAGTAGGGGCTCCTACATTCTCTGCAGCATCAAGTCTCAATATATTAGCTTTCGTGGTGCACTTTCTACCATTTCTGATGGATGGATTTGCATGACTGTTTTCCTCACTCCATGATCCTCCGCATGTGGTTGATCCACATCTTGAGGATCATCCTTGGGAGCCAACGGTTCCTCCTCTGCATGCAAGTCCAACTACCTCTCAAGGGACAACCCCATGGATTTATCCACATCAAATTTTATATCCCATCGCACAACGGTCATTCTGCTATTTGGAAAATATGCACAATAATTTTGGGGAATTTCAGTGTACCCCACAAAAATCCTGATCTCAATTGTCAGTTCCAGCTTCTTTCTGGCGTCTTTGGTCACATGCACATAAACATATGAGCCAAAAATCTTAAACTATGAAAAATTAGGTTTCTTACCAGTGAAAACATCTTCAGGTGTACTCATGCCAAGTATCCTATGAGGATAACGGTTTTGCACAAATACCGCAGTGTTGCATGCTTCTGTCCACCGATGCATCAGTAGGCCTTGATCATGCAACATCGCTCTTGCTACACCCACAATCATTTTGTTATTTATTTTCACGACCCCATTTCGATGTGTTTTATGAGGCACTATTACTTCTCTTCGAATTCCTTCTTTTCTGCAGAACTTCTTGAATTCATTAGAGATGTATTCTCCACCATTATCACTCCTAAAAGCCTTCACTTGCCTTCCCTACTCTTTCTCCACCAGTGATTTAAAATCAAGAAACTTAGAGAATTTCTATTCTTTATTCTGCATGAATAAGATCCATCACTTACGAGAAAAGTCATCAAAAAATATCACATAGTACATATGTTTTTCTGTCAAAGGAAGAGAGAATGGTCCACACATGTCTTTGTGAAATCTCTCAAGGATTCCCGAAGCTCAGTTCTCCTTCTCATGAAAGGTGACCTTTACATATTTTCCCATAGTACATCCCTTGTATGTGTGTGAGTGCTCAAGTGTACACCTGGGAAGAACAATAGAAATCTATTGCATGACTTCCAAGGCTCTATGGTGAAGATGGCCCAATGTCCTATTGCATAATTCGCCCTCATCGCGGCTCACCACTTTGTCTGCCTTGCCCATTATTGCTGCACAACCATATACCTCTAGCTTGTAAATATTCTTAGCTCGAATCCCTATCCTCTTGGCTTGTTTGGTTGTTTTATGTCACAGGAAAGCTTTTCCTTCACTAAAAACAACATCATAGCCTCTATCCTCCAACATTGCGACTGAGACTAAATTTTTCTTCAAACTCGATACATGTATTACATATTTTAATTGAAATATTTTACCTGAATACCTCTAGAAGGTAATGGTACCAATCCCAGTAGCACTGTACCGCCCGTCATCCCCCATTTCACTATGCATCTGGAGATCCTTCTCCTCCAAGCTATTGAAAATTTCCTTGTCTCCCGTCATGTGAAAGGAAGCACCACTATCCAAATACCACACAGATCCCAATGCACTGGAAACCATGCATGAGATAAATGATAATTCAAGATCAAATTGCGAGGCCAAAGACTCATCAACTACAAATCCTCCAGCCTTCTTGTTCTTATTATTTTGTGGACAGTTAGTAGCATAATGCCCATGCTTGTGAGAGTGAAAACACTTCACCTTGGACATGTCCTGATTCTTTCCATTTTTGGACTCAGATTTGGAATGGAATTTCTTCCCCTTCCCCTTCTTTGCCTTGGAAGCCAAAGCACAACCTTCTTCATCTTAATTATTAGATGAAGATCCATCTCTGGTGTTTCGTCTGAACTCCTCTTGCACAAAATCTGACCACAGTCATTCCCAATCTGGTAGCTTTTCCCTTCCATTGATAGAGTCTTGATAACTGTACCAACTCGTGGGAAGTCCTACGAGATTCAAGCTCACCAAATCATCATCAGTGATAGTTATACCAACACTCGCTATTTCATCCCAAAATTGGACAAACATTGTTAGATATTTTGGTATGGAGTCGCCCTTCTCCATCTTGATCTTCCTGATTTTATCTTTGAGCACAAATTTTCTATGGTCACTACTACTCTAGAATAGATCTGTAAAATATTTTGACATTACATATGGTGTGGCTTTCCCATGGAGGCTTGAGACAATGTGGTCTCGTAATCCCTCCAATAGGATCCTCCTCGCCTTTGCCACTTTCTTTCACCATGCATCAAGATTTGCAGCATTTGTCATAGTGGGTTTAGGAACATCATTGTAAATGAATTCCTTCAAGCCATTATCTTTGATTACTGCCTCCATCCTATCCTTCCAAGAAATATGGTTTGAGCTTCCCTCGAGTGCATACTCCAACCTCAAGCCATTGAAAGCCATTTCGATCCTCAATCAGCTGTAACACCAAGAAATTATTTTTGCAAATTTGAATTCTTTCCTGTCACAAAATCAACTCCTCCTTCACAATTGTGATTTCTTGTGCTCTGATACCATATAGAAATTATACAACAAGCATGTATATCATGGATTCAATCCAATCTAACAATGTACTAAAGTTAAATATTGAATCGCTTCTACAAATCAATTGTGGAATTAAAAACACAATCTCCAATCACATGAAGCAAAGAAGAATCAATCAAGCCACAACACAAATAATTTCCTAGGGAAATCTTGCTGCTCAAAACCCCACTATATTCTATTGTATATTCATCATGGGATTGTGAAACAATTAAATTCAACTCTTCTCACAAGAGTCCTCCTGTACTCAGTTCATTGTCTCACACTTTCATACATAAAACTAACCAATACTTAGCCAATTTACTGCCTCCAGACAACTTTCCTTGCTTGTGCAATCCATGATGAATGCAATCCCTAAAGAATAGGAATTTTGGCCTTCCTTGACTGCGCAAGTGTTATGGGCACTCCAATGGGTGTTTGGTTGCATGGGTGCAACCCAATAATCCTACAATTGATAGTCAAATTCCCTTTCACCTAGATATCAACTGGGTCTCCACTAGATCTGACATGCATATAGGTAATAATAGTAAATCCTCAGTTCTAGGTGATATCACTAATTGTCAATTAATCAATATTTAATTCACTTGATCTCTTACTGTTGTATCTAACATTTACAACTAGCACAACTAAGTTTAACTCACTTAACTGAGTTAAATTGACTACAACCTGCATTAAGTAATGCGGCACTTCACTTCGAAGTATGTTACAACTCTAATTACTCTACATGCCTCACCAACTACCTCTAACTCGAAATTCATGAGCTAACTGATGTTATCACACTCAATTAACTATTACAAGTTATTTTGAGACTAGATTACATTTTATTGTCCATATTAATTAAGGGATAACCAAAATAGACGTGCACCAAATTTGGCCCTGTGGGCCCCACCCTAGTGTAGGTGCTTAATGCACTAGGTGTGGGTGCTGAAATTTTCTTGTTGAATTTCAACAGGGGATTACTTGTGTTGTCATCAATGCCAAAGGGGGAGATTTTTTATAAACATAAAGAGTAAATGAATAGTAACTAATGCTCTGAAAATATTTAAAAGTGATAATTGATAAAAAAATATTGATTCACCCCGCCCCCCTCTTAGTATTTCCAACACCATCTAGCTTGTTTGGCATTCAGATTCAGTTCGTCAACAAATACTTCAATCCACTATTATCACTCATCAATACAAATATCCTTCCGAGAAGATAATCCCTCCACATATTCAATGCATGTATGACTGCTACTAGCTCAAGATCATGCGTCAGATAGTTTTTCTCATGCTCATTGAGTTTTTGTGACACATAGAATACCACTTTTCCATCTTGCATAAGGACTCCACCAAGTCCTCTCTTGCAAGCTTATGTACATACTACATATGTTTTGTCTGAATCTACGATATTTAACAATAGATAATATGTCATAAACAACTTAAGCTTCTCAAAATTGGCCTCACACTCATATGTCCATTAAAAATTCTTACCTTTCCCTGAATTGATGTAATATGTGAGAATTTCTCGATGAACCTCCCATAATAACCTTCCAATGCCATGAAGGATCTCACCTCATATACATTTCTAGGAGTTTACCACTCCATGATACCTCTTACCTTTTCTGGATCCACTGTTATACCCTCCTTGGAGAAAAAATGTCCCAACTAATGTACCTTAGTCTAAATAAACCGCACTTGTTGAGATTAGCATATAATTTATGCTCTCTCAATAATCTCAACATTGTTTCCAAGTGCTCGACATACTCTTCCTCATTTTTAGAATATACCAATATGTCATCAATGAACACAATAAGAAACTTATCCAAATAAGGACGCAATATAATATTCATCAAAAACACAAATGTAGTTGGAGGATTAGTAAAAATAAAAGGAACTACAACAAACTCATAATGTGCATACCTGGTCCAGAAGGATGTCTTGTGAATGCCATCTTCTTTAATGCATACCTGATGATATTCCGATCTTAGATCAATCTTCGAGAAAAATGTTTCTCCCTTCAACTGATCAAATAAGCGATAAATCCTTGGCAATGAAATTAAATATAATCACAAAATAATGATGCCAAAGAAAACACTTGAACATGGACTTGTATGGAACCCTTCTAGCTATGACATGCATTTGTTCAAACATGTCACAAATATGTAATCTATAGGTTTAAATAGAAAATTATTGCATAAGGGTCTCATACTTATCTGACACATTGTTGCCACATCACGTTAACTACATTACTATATAATTGGGCACATATACATTGTTCATTCATTTACAAATCAAAATATGATGAGAACCATACATCATCACCATCATAAAACACATTCATAACCATCATATAAAAAATAGAAATGACAAGCACATAATGACCATATAAGAAACATAATAAAAAGCATATTTACCCATCAATACACGAGGAAAAAATCTTTTATTTGCATTAGAAAAATGCAAACAAGTCTAGGACTTCCACATTCCACCCACCCATAGACATGGCTAAGCCAAATATATGTTCAGCCAATCACCCCTGTCAGCATTGATTTTTGTCCAAGCCCACCCATTCCACCTTATTTTACTCTAATTTCACCTCATCTTCGTCATTATCATTGACCTCGCTTCTTATTTCAACCATTTTTTCCAAGGGTACCAAAATTAGCATTGTTCACAAGCACTAAACCCCAATTTCCTCTCACACTAAGCTAGTGTTTGCTATGGATACAGAGAAATTTGAGCAAAGGATGCATAAGGTAGGTCATATCAGTAAGTATGAGGCCATTCCAACTCATAAGATCATGTCTCCATCATTTTTTAAGAAATCATTCCAAGGGTCAAGTCATTTTCCACTCATAGGGCTAGTTTTACTTCAAACTATGTCTTTGACCAAACATAGATGAATTTAGCAAAATCAAGAGAGGTTTTTGTCCATCATAAGTCAAGGAAGAAAATACTCCTTCATTTTTTACATAGGTGTCATGGTTTTAGATAAATTTCAAAAATACAGGTGCCATTGGAGAGTTGTTGCACTTCTGAAGTGACCTTGGGAAAATCACGTTTTCTCCTTGTTGGAGTGTCCAAAATTATTTTCTTGATAAGTCAAATGAAAACTAGACTAGAAGAGATTTACAATGAGCTATCATGAGATCAATTTGGAGTTAAGGAAGGCTTCCAAAAGTTTCCTGAAACATCACTCTGCATTTCTACACCCTCATTCTGCACTTTTTGACCAGTATTGGGAGAATCAATTTTTACAAGTAAAATAAACTCCAATCAGAAAAAAAGGTAGATTTGGAAAGTAGATAATATTTCCAACGAGCTATCCTGGGCTCGATTTGAACACCGGGAAGGCCTCCAAATGTAGTTTTCCAAAAGGTGTTTGACTGGCGCTGCACATTCTGCACTGGCATTGCACGTTTTCGTAAAACACAACAAAAATATCAAACGGGCAGCACCTAGGGTGTTGCGATATTCTTTGGAGCATACAATGAGAAAATGGTCACCACCTTTGAGTTTAGAATGATGAGGACATGAACCTTGTGCATTTTCTAAGCATTTGGAGACAAACAAGTTAGTGAAAAAGGAAAAAAAGCATCAAAAACCATGTTTCTCCCTCATTTTTGTCCTTGGCACTGCACATTTACAAGTATTTAGAAAATGAGTTTTTGACAGGGAAAATGAGCTTCATTTTTTAAAATAAAGGCATATTTTGAAATTATACAGGATAATCTTTCCAATGAGCTATCATGGGCCCAATTTGGACACTAGGAAGGCACCCAAAAGTAGTCTTGAAGAGAGAGGGCATGTTTGACACAGAGAGGGTACGTTTGCAAGGAGATGGCACATTTACTCGTCTTGGGAAAAATGAGGTTTTGACAGAGAAAATGAGCTTAATTTTTCAAAATGAAGGAATTTCTAGAATTTATACTTGAAGGGATTTCCAAAAAGCTATCTTGGAGCCCATTTGGACATTTTCAACCCAGTCAAAAACAATCTGCAATTTGGTGGTAAAATGACGCTGTGCATAGGACAAATTTTCTGCGTTTGTTGATATTTTCCAATTTTTTCAATTTTTTCTAGTTTGACCATGGTCAATGGAATATTTACCAATTTAAATCATGAATTTAAAATTAAATATGATGTGGTTGACTTACCTAGGGTAAATACATTAGGTTAAAACTCATGATGAGGTGTAATGAATTAGATTGCAAAACGTTAGGGTTGAGTCACTTTGACCACCTTACACTCTAGGTTTCAGTTCAGACTTTTTTGGATCAACTCCTCCTCTCATGGATTCGACCCCTGAGGTTGGGATATTTTGTTTGAGGTCTATATATTCTACTTTTTGACTCATTTTCAAAGGTTGGAATCAGTTTTAGTTTTTCTAGTTGATCAAGGAAGCTTTGTACTCAGTTTGGCCAAGCTAATAAAGAGGAGTTACAACTCCATTTTGGGATACTTGTGGTATTGAATGTCTATCATTGTTTCTTCTTAAGTATCGTATGTTTTAAATTATTGTGTTCATGTTCACTTTCATTTCTATGTTATGATATTTTACAAGTTAGATAATAAGAATACATGTTTGCACATGCTCTGTTTTGGGTAACTGATCATATTTTCTTCATCTTCATCTATCTAAGAAAAATAAATATCTTATGATTTTCTTAGCCCTTTTACAGTTTCAACACCATTCCATAACAATTATCTTAAAGTGATAAGCATTGTACCTACCTTGGCCCATTGATCCCTGCAACCCTAACTCATTTTCCCTAACCTAACTTTCCTTGACCTAATTCCTTCATCCAGTGATTTCCCCAACCAAATCAATTAAAAACAACCCCTTGCACTCTTTACCTATCCTAAAAACCCTAATTTCTCCAAACCCCTAGCTGTGACCCTTTTGGAGAGATCCCTTGATGGCTTGATAGGGCTAGCTATCAAGTCAAAAGCTTAGTTTGTGGTTACCTTTGTTGGGATTCCTTCTTTAGCCTTGGGAATATAACAGAGTGATAACAAAGCCCATGCCATATTCCAAGCATGAATGTGGGATCTCATAAAACACATCAATCAAAACCAAAACAGGGCTTCCAGAGGCCAAACCACCTCAACCCTCAACCAGTGATTTCACCTCACGGTTGGACATCACAGCCATAACCAGATTGATCTCCACCCAAGATGTCCAAGGCTCCAGAGGATTTGTTCCAACCAGGGCTTCCAATACTAATAACTCAACCCACATATGTCATTGAGCCTCCAAAGTGTTTGTTCAACCAAGGCTTCCTGAACTAGTAACTCAACCCACCAAGGGCTTCTAGAGAATTTTTCCAACCAGGGCTTCCACAACATTTGTCCAACCAAGGCTTATAGGAACTAACAACTCAACCTATAACCAAAATCACATGAGAAAAAACTAGAAAACAAGCAATGAAATGAACCAAAAACACCATGGCTATCTAGGAAATGGAAAGGTTAGGAAAATCCACTATCAATTCAAGAAATCCTTTATGCCAATGATAGATCATGACCAAGAAACCACATGCATATTCCATGCATGTCAAAACTAGTGATGAAAACATACATGCAACTCAGCACCTGCAAACATAATCCACTATAGCTATTGATCTCAATGTCCTCTTGTGATTTCCTACTATTCCTTTGCCTTCTTGCTCAAAGTATCCAACTATTCCACAATCTCTAAGAGTGCCCCAAGAAAATATAAGTATCCAAGAATATGAGAGAGAGAGAGAGCATAATGAGAGCTCCAAAACTGCAATAACAAAAATCCATGAATTGATCCTCAGAATCCTTTTTAATAATGAGGCCTCTATTTTCTTCATTTTCCATTATTTTCATTCATTTTCCTCCTCACATGCAACCTATGACCTTTCAGCTCCCTTATCTCCTATTTTCCATTATTTTCATAAATAATTTCCAATAAATTCCACTTTTCCTTTCCAAAGCCTTATCCATTGCCTTTGCCAATTTATGTAGACATAATAAACCATATGAACACCCACACTAGGATTTTTTTCCCAACGTTCATCTTGGAATACGTGTCCCATGACCTTGGTTATTATTTTTCCTTTATTAACTTTTATTACATGGAATTTTGACCAGGGTTGTTATAGAACCCTCTCCCTTCGGGGAACACCATCCTCGGTGTTCAATAACACCTGAAACCAACAAGACTATTGTAAGCAAAACATGCTTCCCAGGGAGCTTTATAACTTAGCTCGTTGCAGTATTTCCAATGATCAACTTGTTGAGAAGCAAACCAACATGACAACACGAAAAATATAACATCATAAGGAAATAACACCCATACCACTTATTGGAGCTTTATAACATATATCATGTCGATATTTTCATCCATATACATATGTACATATACCCAAGCATCATACCAACATACATCAGAACATATACCAAAACACATGCCAAAACATTTGTTCAATGAGCATTCAAATTGTCTGGAATTAAAATTTGGTTGGTCAAATAGATATTGCAATCCATTGTGATCACTCATCAATAAAAATCATATGCCCAGAAGATTGTGCCTCCACATATTTAATGCATGAATGATCACTTCCAGCTCCAGATCATGTGCTGGATAGTTCTGCTCATGCTCATATAGTTTCTGTGACTCATAACATACCACTTGTCCTTCTTATATAAGGACTCCACCAAGCCCTCTCTTGCAAGCGTTTGTAGATACCACAAACTCTTTGTCTAGATCTGCGATCTTTAACACTGGAGAATGTGTCAACAATCTCTTTAACTGCTCACAATTCACTACACATTCCTTTTTCCATTCAAACTTATTACCTTTCCTTTGCAATGATGTAATAGGATAAAACATATGTGAGAATTTCATGATGAAAATCCTATTATAACCTGCCAATCCCATGAAGGATATCAGCTCATCTAAATTTCTAGGAGATTCCCACTCTATGCTAGCTTTTTCCTTTTCTGGATCCACTTTTATTCCCTCCTTGTTGATCTTAGCATACAACTGATACTCTCTCAACAATCTCAACACGGTTGCCAAATGCTCAACATGCCCTTTCTCATTTTTATAATATACCAATATGTCATCAATGAACATAATAAAAAACTTGTCCAAATAAGGATACAACACACTATTCATCAAACACATAAATGTAGATGGAGAATTAGTCAAACCGAAATGAACTAAAACAAACCCATAATGCTAAAACCTGGTTCGGAAGTTTTTCTTATGAATTCCATATTATTTCACGCGTACTTAATGATATCCCAATCTCATATCAATCTTCAAGAACACTACTGATCCTTTCAAATTATCGAACAAGTCATCAATCCTCGACAACATATACTTGTTCTTGATGGTCGCTTTGTTCAAATTCCTGTAATAAATGCATAGTCTAAGGGTATCATATTTCTTCTTCACAAACAATCCCTGTGTGCCCCATGGTGATAAACTTGGCATAATGCATCCATTTTCCAGCATTTCCTTCAACTAAAACTTGAACTCTACAAACTTTGGTGTGCTCATCATGTAAGGTGCCTTAAATGATGACAGTGCCCCTAGTACCAACTCAATATAAAAGTATACTTCCCTGTAAGGTGGAAAATCTAAAATATATGGGGGAAATACATCCTAAAACTACTATAGAAATGGGTACCTACTAAAAACATCTACATTCTCAACTTATTTACCTTTGTCACTAGAAATGTGCATTACAAATAACACACATCATTTCCTGTGACCGTGCTTAGCCTACATATAGGTCACCATTCTAACTGATGTTTATTTATTGTTACCCCATAAGACTCTTTCTTCCCTATTTTCATCAAAGAACTCAATATCCTTGTCATAACATCTACCTTGGTCATGTGAAGATATAGTCAGTCTATAACAAAAATCATGCTATACGAAGCCAATGAAAATACATTCAAATGCATTGATGTGGAAATACCATTCAACTCAAGTGCACAAGATCTTAACCAATGGTGAACACGCTTCTTGGTACTTGTATCCAACTACACTAACCAAGACTCTACATGCACTTGTTTATTCAAATTGACGAGCCTCACTATTGCAACAAGAATGTTGCAACTATCGAGGCTACCAACTTTAATTATCAACCCACAGTTCGTACAAACTTAACAGGTATCGAACCTATATGTGCATCATAAAATGTGTCCTTATTTTTTTCATTTGATGTAATGTAGGGAACGTCATTAAATCAAAACCTAAACCAATTGCAGAAATGGAAGTGTTTCTTTGAAAAGAAATTAATCCTAGGAAAGAACAACAATTTGTAATTGAAATCCTAAGAACATGAATTCAATAAAAATACCTAATATAATTTGCGAAAATGAATGTCCTAATTGGTGTTTATTCTTCCTAAATCATGTATTTAGGTCCTATGGGTCAGTATTCAAGCCTAAGAGACAAAAGCCAACTTTTGGGAGAAATCCTGGTTGAGTTTAGACATGCTACAAGAGTGCTATAAACAACTTTGTTTTTGCTACAAGCAACTCTGTTTGGAAATAAATCATCGAATGAATAAGTAAATAAAATGAAAATGGGATGGGATGAATTTTTTTATTAATTATTATTTCTTAGGTCTCCATTCCAAGTGGAATCACTCCAAAATACCCCTATTCACATGTGCTAACAAATAACAGAAAATTACTACCCTAAAATATGGAAATTCAAGAACTAGTGAGCTAGTCAATCTACCAAATTCCTAATCTAATAAAGTGAAAATGAAATGGGGTAGTTTTTTTTATCAAATTTAAAATTATTATGACCTAATACAAGTGGAATAAATTCAAATGGATCTCATTAACCCCTTCTAAAAAATAGCAGAAATTTACTACTATTTCGTTACAAGGCATTTCCAGAAATCTTATATTCGTGAACTAGTAACCAAATCCAAGTAGCTTAATGATTAATATTACCTTCCAAATTTGTTATAAGGATGAATATTTCTTTTGAACCTGTAAAATAATTGCAAAATAATTCACTTAAATCATCTAACTAAATCCTACAACAAGAAAATGAAAGAATACTAGATGCAGAAATGTGCAAAATAGAAATAAGAGATGCATGTGAATAAGATATGAAAAGAACATAAATAAATTGCGAAAGATGGATTTGAGGCTCCTGGGATGTCCAAGCCCAAGGAGAAGTCAGAGTCCTATAGAAGAGACCAAGTCGTAAAAGCTAAAAATGACACCAATATTCATTATTGAATCAATCTAAGTACATCCCTGCAAGAAACGAAAGTAGAGCTGCTAGAAAATAAATTTTCTCCACAATAAGACTAAAAATACATGCCCCTAGAGGCCAATTCAAATTGTTACTTACACAAAATGATGAGGAAGAATTCTCCTCGAAAGAAGGAAGCTTTCCCGTCCAAAATCCCTCAAATAGTGGATTTGGTTCCCAACACTAGGAGTTTGCAGTAAATGACAGGGAACACATTTATAGATTTTCTCAATCATCAGAGTTACAGAATCTCTCCAGAAATTCTCAATTGTTTCATGATATTTTTTTCATTTATTCTCCAATATTGATCCTCTAGTAGTAGAGATAAAGTCCCTAAATTATATCCTTCTCCAAATCTTCATAATCTGCCTAATATTCTCACAATATCCTTAAAAAATAAATAATATTAGGCACAAATATGAAATTATCTCTAAACCTTCCTAAGAACATATTAAACCATAAAAAAAACATTATTAAGTGTATAAAGAGAGATTTAATATTTCTTTTATGTGCCTAAGAAAGGTTAGATGGTACTTAATTTATGTCTAATTTAGAGGCCCATCATACCCCCCTACTGAAAATGTTGCTCACCCTCTGAGCAACCTATTCATCCTCCCTATGTCTGTTGGTGGTCCTTTGAAGCCATCTTCATCAACTTATCCTCATATTTTGACCTTGTTGTGCCATATACAAAATTTCTACAAGAAAATTTTCAACTTCC
The DNA here is from genome assembly GCA_034641835.2 of Pinus albicaulis. Lineage (NCBI taxonomy): Eukaryota > Viridiplantae > Streptophyta > Pinopsida > Pinales > Pinaceae > Pinus > Pinus albicaulis. Next base: position 334,721,556 of record CM076574.1, on the reverse strand, counting down.
TATAGCAATCTTCTCTCTGCTTCTTGGGGCTCCATATTGCTTAGAGATGAAGGGAAATGGTTTATGGAGGTTAGGGATGGAGTGATGGAGAGGTAAGGGGAAAGGTCCCATGCCAAGGTATATGTGATCTAGCTACTAGTGGCACAACATAGGTTTTAGGGAGTGAATCCTTGTGACTGGAATGAAGTGAGGGTTAGGAGTGGTAGGTATAGGAAAAAAATAAATTATCATGCTCTTTTTGAAGTTTATAAACATTTGAGAGAGATAATTTCCTTTTAAATAAGTTTCATGCAACATTTACAAGGTTTCCTGTAGTGCTATAGGAATCTTGTAGCTGCCAGGACTTTCCTGTAGCAATTATAGTCAGGAGTAAAAATGGATTTTTCTCCCTAATTGAAAGGTGAAATGAGTGAACGGGTGCATGCTATAGTTTTCCATGGAGTATGTAGGCAGAGGAGAGATAGAAGAGAGGAGGAAAACCACGTTTGATCAACAAAATTTGTCCTAGTTAACTTCTTGTAGAAAATCTTTTTTTCCTGTGGAAACTTCCCGTAGAAAATTTTGTGCTTGTAGCAGCCTTATTTCACCTATAGAAACTCTATTTTGCATGCCAAGAGGTGGTGGGTACACCTTTTATTTTTTATTTTTTCAAAATTTTCTTCTTTTTTTTTCTCTTTTGCTTTTCAATTTTTTTTCTTTTTGCATTGCATGCAAAATAAACTTAGAGATATTTTTCTATTAAATGAGTTCGCCCTTAGTTACCCCGTGGCACTCCTTGTCTTCCATCACAAGTAACTTATTACCACCCACTTTCTCAAGTACTCTTTACTTGTGTCATGTTCCTCTCCCACATGTGTGTGTGTCTTGGTGGAAAATTGAAGTTAATTGGTAGATAAGGCCAAGGCTACTCTGCTACTGATTTTGGCTATAAAAAAACTTTCCTTTTCACATTCTTAATGTTTTCTTAAGCTAGAATAGGTTCGAAGAAAGGTTTAGATGATTTCATACCTTAGCCTTACCCTTTATGTTATTTTCCATGTGATATTGAGGCTGTTTATATGACTATTGAAGCTCCCTTTGGTGGTTCTGAAGTTGCTACTCATGATCCTGAAGCTACATGTGATAATCTGCTTTAGGTCCTATTATTGATAGCCTTGAATATGGAGGCCTTCTAGGGTTTTTGTTGTTGTTTTTGTTTCTACTTTACATCCCTGTATAAAATTCTACTGCTGAGATGTTCATGATGTGAGTGTTGTATTTGATGAAATTTTTTTTGTACAAGTCTTCATAGCATGATGATTTTTTTGACTGATACAGGTTTTGTGTGTGCAGTCTTCTCCCAATGTTCAATCTTCTGCTGGTGGAGTGGATGCACTGATTCCTAAGGAGGGTGTGCTCTTCACAATTTCAGAAATGGCTTCATCACGCTTAAGGTGGATAGATATTCTACTCTGTGGGTGAAAAAATAATTGATGCTGAGCTTTGATGTGACTATACAGGCTGCTTAGGACAACCCCCTTGTATGCACAAATCTTGAGAAAAAATAAAAATGATTGTAGGTGATGGAGGTCGATTTATCACAAAATATGCACCATGATGTGATGAAATTGCTTGAGCATGTCACCATCATATATATTCATCTCCCCATAAAACATATCAGAAAATGGATGCACTATTTTTGAGATATTATAAAAATAATTTTATGCTAAAAAACAAGAGTTTCCTATAACAAAAACAGGGTTTCCTGTAGCATTTTAAGACAACAAGGAAAATGAATGAAAAAAAAGTTTGAAATGATGGGTGGATGTTGGAAATGGATGAGGGTGATGGATTATCATAGACTATGTCATTTTGGAGCATTTGAGAAAAGCAGGAGGAAGTCCAAGTTTGACTTCCTTTAACTAGGGTTTTGACCAACTTTTCTTTGCTACTTGCAAAGGTTGGAGAGCACATTCATTCATTAGAGAGAGATACACGGAGAAAATACATTTGTTTCTTTTCATTTTTTTCACTTTTTTTCTTTTTTTTTTTTCTTTAGGCCTACTAGAGGCCTCAATGAGGTTTTCAACTAGTAGGTCTGCCTAGGCACCTCAAAGAAGGTTTTCACCTAGGATATTTTATTTTTCTTCTTATTTACCTTTTTTTTCCAACCCATTGACTGCGTCATGGAGGTTTTCAATCAGTGAGCCAATATTAGACGCATAAAAATAGGTTTTCACCTTGAGATTTTATTCTTTTTTCCTTTTTTCTCTTTTTCCATATTTTTATATTTTTTTCCATCCTACTCTACTTGAAAAAAAAAAATATATTTCAAGTATAGGAATACTTCCAATGGAGCCATTTGCACATCAATATGATAGATAAAATCATGTGTACACTTGAAATACACGCTTTGACATGTACCTAAATATGAGATATGAATTTCTTTGATTGAGATTGTATCAAGTACTATTGAAGAAGAGTGGGTTGCCGCAACTTAATTATTATATGGAACCATATTTCAATATAGCCTTGGTTCCCTTAGTTTTCTTGCTCAACAGGATCATTATTCATGTCTTATTCTACCATGAAACTCAAATCTTCCTATTTTTGCTGATTATCCTCTTGAACACTTTGAGGATATGATGGTAAACATGAGTTAACTTTATCAATATTTGATTCTAATGTCTTCTCTTCATCAGGTTCAACCCCTAATTCTTTGATCTCCTCACTTGAATCTTCTTCTTCTAGACGTTATCCTTTAATTAAATCAAGAATTTTTTTTTTTGCAATACCTTTCTTGAACTAAGATGAATAAAATTTAGATCAAGAGGATATGTTTGGTAGTAATATTGTACCTTAGCATTGCAAGTGTCCTGAGATACTTCATTCTTTGGGTTTGAAAATGATGGTACATGTAGTTTAGTAGGTGTGGATCTATGAGATGGTTGTGGTTGAGGTTGTGGTTGTGGTGGAGGTGGATGGTAGGGATAGCATGGAGTTGGGTATGGAGGATATTGAGGAAAATATTGAGGATATTGTGGATTTTTCCCATAAGGTCCTTGCCAACCTTGTTGCCAAGATTGGTTCTGGGGTTGAGATGGCCAAGGTTTCCAAGGATGGATTTTGTTACAATTAGTTTGAGATGGGTGTGAATAATATTGAAATTGTGAGGTAGGTCCTTGCATCATATCAAGTTTACTAGGATGTCGTGGTATTATTGGAGATACATAACATAGTTTTTATGGTGATTGACATGCTCCATTGTCTTCTTGGTAAACTTCCTTAATCCTTGGAAATGATGAACAATATTTAGTAGCATATGATTCTGCATGGATAACACAAATATCAACATATTATTTTTTCTCATTTTGCATTCTTCACATTTTTACTTGTTCACTTAGATTGCTAAGAATTTATGTTTTAAATTTATCAAGAAAATTTCCAAGTTCATCTTGACTTACCAATGTTGATGCTGATTTAATTATTCTTTCCCTTCCTCTTCATATGCGCTTGCATGTTCCACAAATTTCTTCAAGTGATAATTGGTATACATATCCTTTACTCATGAGATCAAGGAGATCAATCCATTCATCCATAATTTTTCTAAGTAAGAAATTTTTTAGTGTGTCAAATCATAAATGATTTAATTTTTCCCTCTTAACATTAGACATGAACCTCTCTATTAGGTCTTCAAGGATCTCATCTTGTTTTTGATTCATTCTAAATATTTATTCTTTAAGATCTGTTGGAAATACTAAGAGGGGGGTGAATCAATATTTCCTTTCAATTGTTAATTTTACCAGTTAGATCACTTATATTTAGAACACAAAATGAGCAATGATGGAATCGATAATTTTATTAATTTCTTCTTTATAGTAAGTAAAGTAAAATAATGATATAGGGCTCCAACCCTAGATGAAGACTCCAATCTTCCAGGCTCCAACCTGTATTGTGCCAAGCACCGACTTGGTCTTTCCAAGGCTCCAACCTTGTCAATTTGAGGCACCAACCTCTAGGGCTCTAACCCTATCTTGGTACAGGCTTCGACTTGGTTTCTTGAGGACTCCAATACCCTAGGGCTCCAACCCTATCTTCCAAGGCACCGACCTTGTCTCTATGAGGCTCCAACCTCTTGGGCTCCAACTCTCAACTTCACTTCATCAAAATATGTTTGATTATTCTTAAAGGCTCCCAAAATATTCTACAATGAGCCCTGTCACACTTAGTCTCCATGCCAGATAAGAAATGACAACCTTTTCTTTGCATGAAGGTGTCTCCATTGCTCTTCATTGTACCCAAAAAATTTATCCAAGCTTATTTCATCATGGGGGTCTTCAATAATGCATCATGATATTTACAAATGCATCCAAGTGAGCTCTCTAAGGTCTTCAATAGGTCTCAGAAAATCTTCAATAAGCTACTTTAAAAATCTTCAAGAATGCATCCAAAAAAGGGTTGTTCAAAAGGTGTTTCTAAAATGTTGATATAGAGTCACTTAAGGACTTCTATACTTCAAGATATTTACTTAAGATATGCTTCAAGATTTCCTCAAAAAAGGATTTGTGTCTTCACAATATTTAGCAGATCCAAACTGTTGTCCACACACTGATTTAAGCTTCATAGGTAACAGTTCTATCCATAGATTGCTGCCACAAGGGTCCGAGCTTTAATCTGAGTTTGTCCACATAATTTATATTCTCCACAGGTTAGCTATTAATTTGAGTTGACTATCTAAAGAGCCGAAATTGCAGGCTCTTATAAATCTTTCTCAAGGTTTAAACCTTCCACAAGAGAGCTACTCAAGCACGAAGTGAAACTGCCCACAGTTCTTTAAAAAATTCGAGAGCAGAATTATCATAGGTGAAAAGTATATACAGAAAATCGAGGTCTGTATTTTTGTCCAAGGTAATGGTGACCCAACAACTCCAAGGTATGGATGGTATAGGAATAATTCTCCCAGAATTTTCCACAGTTTGACAATCCAAATTCTATGTATGACTGTGTACTACTTCAGGGTATGTTAAGACAGTTTTTTATCCCTTTAATTCTGATCTGATGTCCACACTTCGCAAAAAAAATTTGAGTTTCTTGTCCAGTTTTGAGTGACAACCTAGCACAAAATTTACCCAAACTGTCCTCCTCAGCCTTAGCTCACCGTCTGTAATTCTTCTCTTAAATCTTGACCGAAAATCATGGTTAAAATGAGAAGTACATATTTCTATTTATACTTGTTTGAAATTCGACGAAGAGACACATCCCTTGGACGACATGTCAAGACTACACAAGTCGGCTTAGGTTGGCTCAATATCAGAGTTAATTTCCTTAACTTAAAAAATCAATATCTCCCAAAATATTAAGAGTTTCGAGGCAAGTAAGGGCTTGTTAGAATGAGGGAAAAATATTCTTTCAGATGGTCTAGTTCCCATCTTGAAAGGTTGTCTCTAAGGTGGTGAAAAAAATTTTTAGTTGACTTCCCATGAATTATTTAGTGCAGAAAATGATTAGGACAATATGGTTTCTTTTTTTGGCTTATTGTTTCCTTCTCCATTATTTGGCTTCATCATCATCATAGGAACATGTAGGACATCTGCATCATCGTGATAGTGTCCATAAATGAGTGTATCATCCATGTCATCACATAATGGTGCAGTGATATGTTATAGTGTAGCATTATTAAGATAACTCCAAAATATTCTTCCAACCCTTAAATGATCTCCAACCATGATCATCATGAAGTATCAAAGTGTATGGCATCATCATGACATCAAGGGTTATGGTCTAGATCATCGAGTGCATAAAACTTTATATCAAGGACTTCTTCAGGCTTCTGTCATTACTGATTTGAATTATTTATCATTTGACATCTTTATTGATGGCATGAAATCATCATCTTGAACCAGGAATCTCAAGAATATTGACATCTCCGTTAATGCCATATTGACATCAATGACAACCTTGATTAACAAGATCATGGTATTTATATTTTTATAGAAATATATTTTTCATATCATTCCATGACCTTATTTAATTAGTAACTAAACTCATGAACCATTTAAGAGCTATATCCTTCAATGTTGCATGAAACAATCTCAAATTTTGAGTGTCTGATAAGTGGTCATAAGATATACAATTTTTTTCAAATTCGAAGAGAAAGTTTTTTGGATCCTCTAACCTCATACAATGGAAGTTGGGAAGGAAAGTTGGAGGGATGTGCTTCCTATGCACACTGACATCAATATCTTGAATGGGAAATCCAAGAGGATCTTCTTGATTGTCATCATCTCCATCCATTTCTTCTACCTTCTCTGTTGTCTCTTCTTCTACCTGAAAAAATGGATGGTGAGGTGGTTCTTACTGCAGCACATAATCAAATGGGGGGTGGGGTGGGGTTGGTGTTGGAGAAGTATTTTTAAGTTTTTTGAATAAGAATTCTAATGCAATGCAATTCTCTGTTTTAAAATGAGATATTCCTTATGCAAAGTTCTTATTTTTTGAAGAAAGAAAAGAAATGAATCAACTAGGGAGTAAAATAATGCAGACTTTGACACCTTTACTAAAAATGGTGCCAAAAATTAATGAGCCTCAATATTTCAACAAGAATTTTGCAACTACCGAGGCTACCAACTTTAGTTATCAACCCGGGTTTCGTACAAACTTAAGAGGTATCAACACTATATGTGCATCAAACAGTGTGTCCTTATTTTGTTTATTTGATGTAATGGAGGGAATGTCATGAAATAAAAGCCTAAAATAATTGCAAAAATGGAAGTTTTTCTTTGAAAAGAAATTAATCCTAGGAAAGAACAACAATTTGTAATTGAAATCCTAAGAGTGTGAATTCAAATAAAATTACCTAATCTAATTTGTGAAAATGAATGTCCTAAGTGTTGTTTGTTATTTCTCAATCATGTATTTAGGTCCTAGGGGTAATTATTCAAGCCTAAGAGACAAAAACCAACCTTTGGGAGAAAATATGGTCAAGTTTACACATGCTACAAGAGTGCTATAGGCAACTTTGTTTTTGCTACAAGCAACTTTGTTTTGGAAATAACTCACTGAATGACTAAGTAAATCAAATTAAAATGGGATGGGAATTTTTTTAATTAATTATGATGTATTAGGTCTCCATTCCAATTGCAATCACTCCAAAATACCCCTGTTCACATGTGCTAAAAAATAACAGAAAATTACTACTCTAAAATATGGAAATTCAAGAACTAGTGAGATAGTTAATCTATCAAATGCCCAAGCTAATCATGTGAAAATGAAACATGATGAATTTTGTTATAAAATTTAACATTATTATGCCCTAATCCAAGTGGAATCAAGTCAAATGGATCTCATTACCCCCTTCTAAAAATAACATAGTTTTACTACTATTCCACTACAAGGTGTTTCCAGAAATCTTATATTCATGAACTAGTAACCAAATCAAAGTAGCTTAATGATTAATATAACCTTAAAAAGCTATAATAAGGATGAATAATGATTTTGAACCTGTAAAAAACCTACAAAAGAACTCACTTAAATCATGTAACTCAATCCTAAAGCAATAAAAAGAAACAATACTAAATACAGAAATATGAAAAACTAAAATAAGAGATGCATGTGAATAATATGTGAAAAGAACATAAATAAATTGTACAAGAGGGATATGAGGCTGTGGGGATGGCCAAGCCCAAGGAGGACTCAGAGTCATATGGACGAAACCAAGCCTTAGAAGCTAAAAATCACACCAATCTTCATTATTGAATCAATCGAAGTACATCCATGCAGGAAAAGAAAGTGGACATGCTAGAAAACAAGTTTTCTCCACAATAAGACTAAACAATACATGCCCTTAGAGGCCTATTCAAATTGGTACTTATAAAAAATGATGAGGAAGCATTCTCTTCGAAAGGAGGAAGATTTCCCCTCCAAAATCCCTCAAATAGTGGATCTAGTTCACAACTCTAGGAGTTTGCAGTAAATGATAGGGAACACATTTCTAGATTTGTTCCACTCTTATTCCACTCACTGGTAATAATTATTTTTATTAATTATTTTTTATTATATTCATAAAAATTAATTAATTAATATTTATTATCAATAAATGGAAGCTAATTACAATATAAAAAAATCAAATCAAACTTATTTATATAATAAAAAGTTTTAGAATTAAAAATTTATTAGGATTTAATTAATAAATGATTTGAAATTAAAAATAAAATTTTTATTAGGGTTTAATTAATTAAAAATTTATTAACATTCATTTATTAACATATAGTTAAATAGTTATATTATTATTTTGAATTAAATAAGTGTATCACATTATTGTTATTTAATATATTCCCTTAGATTAATTATTTAGTTACACTATTTTAGGTAATAATTTAACAATTTTAGTTACTCTAGGTTTAATTATAATAATTTAGACATTAATTTAAAAAAAAAATATTATATAATAAATTAGAATTTCAAAATAGGGTTATTATTTTAGAATAAAAAATAATTCAAATAATATTGACAATCTAAAGTAAATATTTTAAATATTTAAAAAAAAAATTGAAATTAATTTTTTTTTTTTACAATAATAAAATAAAATTTATTTTAAATAAATTAACATAATTTGTTGTCGGCTCCTCTCATCATCATTAGCCCTTACTATTTATACCTTGACCCCTTGTGACCTTCTTTCATTCTTCATTCATTTCTCGTCCTGAAGATGGATCCCTTTGGGATTCGAAACGTCGACCATTGTTTTATGATACTATGGATAATCTAGATTCTGCAAATAACAACAACCATAGAAGTTTGAGAACCATAATTTCTAGATTTCTCAATCATCGGAGATCCAAAATATCTCCAGAATTTCACAATTATTTCACAATTTTTTTTCATTTATTCTCCAATATTGATCCTCCAATAGTAGGGAGAAAGTCCCTAAATTATCTCCTCCAAATCTTCATAGTATGCCCAATATTCTCACAATATCCTTCAAAAATAAATAATGTTAGGCACAAATAGGAAATTATCTCTAAACCTTCCTAAGAACATAGTAAAGCATAAAAAACATTATTAAGTGTAGAAGTAGAGATTTAATATATCTTTCATGTGCCTAAGAAAGGTTATATGGGCCTTAATTTATGTCTAAATTAGAGGCCCATCACAAACGACACTTATCCACCAGATCAATACTAACATAACTATAATATACGCTTAGTGATCTGCCTACATGTTATCTAGTGCTACATAGGTCCTAGGAATACTCTGTCCAACAAATCCCATTGTTTGTTCCTCCTGTGCACTATATATCTACGGTCTACCACCTTGATGTTGTGGACAATCTCTCCTATGATGATATTTTCCACAAGTCCAACACTCTAAAGGCTTCCATCCTTCATTCTAATTTTGCTCCTGAGATTGAAGTATGTATCCTCTCTTAGATGTATTGGACTTATTACATGGTGTAACATTCTCTTTGTTACCTATATCCTGAGGTCTTACTCGCTTCTTGTCCCATTTTCCTTTATTCTTATCATTACCTTTACAGTCCCACTTTGTCTCATATTTGCGCTTTGATTGTTCATAATAATGCTTTAGCTTCAGTATGGCCTCCTCTTATGATCTAGTCTCATCAAACTCAATCCTATCTTTAAATGTTATTGGAAACCCACTAATGAATCTATGAGTACCACATCTACCCAAGTAACTAGCCAACTAGGGTAAATATGCGATGAGAGGTCACTATAATGGGATTAAATCTCCTAGGTGACCTTAAGGAAGTGGAATCGATAGAAGCACATCAACATAATTTCCACATAAGTAATAAAACTCCTCGGATCCATCCCAACAACAAAGGTAACCAACCCCTAGGTCCCAAAGAGTTTTTATACCATTAAACCCCTGAACGCTCCCTTGATATGGACACAAGTGCGTCTGGGAGGCTCTCGACGCTCCCACAACATGGGCATGCATGCATCTAGAGACTTTTTCCCTAAGACCTGTTCCAACATCCCCGGGATGTGAACCAATTTTTTAGGCCTAGAACCCAGGTCACTTCTCAAAACACCATGACACTTTCATAAATTAAATATAACAACGGAATAAAAATTCAAAATAAAACACTTGAACAAGGACTTTATTGGATGAATAGTAGCCATGCCAGCATTTCTTCGAACATGTCACAAATATGTGATCTATAGGTTTAAATAACATGTCTGAGCATATGGGTCTAATACTTATCTGAGAATCGCTAAGAATAATTGTTTCCTCATCACATTAATTGCATTACCATCTAATTTGGTATAGATACAATTTTTCATTCATTTACAAATCAAAACATGATGAGATCCATACATCATCACCATCATAAAACAAATTCATAACCAACATATAAAAAAAGAAATGATGAGCACATAAAAACCATATAAGCCACATAATAACAAGCATATTTACCCATCAATACAAGAGGAAAATATTTCTTATTTCCATAATAAAAATGCAACCAAGTCTAGGACTTCCACGTTCCACCTGACCATAGACATGACTGAGCCAAATATCTCTTCAACTTGTCACCCCCATGCCATATTCCAAGCATGAATGTGGGATCTGATAAAACTCTTGAATCAAAACCAGAATAGAGCTTCCAAAGGCCAAACGACCTCAACACTCGACCAATTATTTCACATCACGGGCAGACATCACAACCATCACCATTTTGGTATCCACTGAAGTTGTCTAGGGCTCCAGAGCGTTTGTTCCAACCAGGGTTTCCAGGACTATTAACTCAACCCACAATTTCTATTAGGCTTCCATATTTTTTTCCCAACAAAGGTTTACAGGACTAGTAACTTAACCCACCAAGGGCTTCCAGAGTGTTTGGCCAACCAGGGCTTCTAGGACTAGTAACTCAACCCAAGCTATTATATGACTTCCAAAGAGTTTGTCCAACCAAGGCATCTAAGAAGTAATAACTCAACCCACAACCAATAGCACATGAGAACCAACCAGAAAAAAAATAAATGAAATGAATCCACAACACCATGGCTATTTAGGAAATGGAAAAACTAGGAAAATCCACTATCAATATAGGAAATCCTCCATTTCAGTGACATATCATGACCAAGAAACCACATGCATATACCATGCATGCCAAAACTAGTGAGGAAAACATACATGCACCTCGGTACCACACTACAAATCAATATCAATTATTGTTCTGCACTACCCACAATTATTCAAGCATTACCAATCACTGTTCAAATGAGATTGATATTAATCAATATCTGAGCAATATTAATCACAACCCTAGCAATGAAAATTACTATTTAAATGATATTAATTTCAATCTAAGTAATGGAAATATCAACCAAGAAAGGATAATTTCAATTCTCGGGGTGCACAATAAAAGCTAAAAATAATTTAAAACTAACTTATTAATCCTTCCAAGTTCATGCATTCAATTTTGAAAAAATTCAAAAGAAACCAAATAACATAATTTTAAATCGATGTTCTTACACTGCCTATGTTGACACACTCAGATTTAAAGGACTTTAAATATCAAAGCTTATATTCTAACTCAAAAAATTCCAAATAAACTCAGAAAATCTATCCTATGCAAGAAGACTTTTATAAAAAAGAGTGGCAACATATACTCTCAACACAATTTCACTATATGTAATTTTGAAGCTATGTTATAACGCTGAATATATATGATCTACATTAACAAATAATGTTTTTCCTTTTTTGTTTTTGGATATTCCTTTTAAACCACAATGCTACAAGAATGATGTGTTATTTACAATCGCACATGATTTAAAATTATAAAGGCCAAATCTAATTTGAATCAACAGATTAATCTCAGAACATCATTATCACTTGCCTTCAAATCCATTTGAAATTGGAGAGCATCGTTTTAAGTATTTTCATTAAAAATGTGATTATGGTATCATCCATGCACACCAAATATTAATTAATACTATCCTTTTGTTTGCAAAGTTTTCAAGTCAATACATTCTTCCCAAAATCAGAGTAAAATAGAGTAGTGTTTTAAGTACGGAATGAAACACAAAAAATCCAAGATATATTCGACAAGCAACGTTGAATTGAAATGCAAATCTATGAATTTCAATAAAACACACTTCCTAAATCCTATATCAATCACAGGACTTGCTTCCTATTTTAATCATGCTATCTTTCACACACTCAATTTGTAACCAGCATCTGTGTTGTTATTTTCTTGAGCAATTCTCCCATAGTCATAATGCTGCAAAACTTGGTAACATATGGAAAATAAACACATCATAATACATTTGTTCCTATTATTGTGACACGATGATTAACATTGATTCGTTACTTGTTTCATAGCATGCAATTATACTAAGATCGTTTCTTAGTGAAGACTCTCACTTAATCATTTAACAACTAGGAAACCAGACCTACAAAATTTTATTCAAGCTTACGGAAGTGAAATAAAAGTCTTAAGTAAGAATGAAATGATTATTCTGAGATATAACTCACAACCTTTCAAATGAATATTATATTTATAAATTCAAATTGAAATAATATATATGATATAATTCAGCTAAACTACTTGTTTCCAGTGGTGGTGGGCCCTTACCACTCCTCGAGAAATCCTAGATTAACCCTATCTACTTCAAAAAATCACAAAAAACCATAATACTTACATATAATTAAATGCTAAAGTAAATTATGTATTAAAATATAAAATTAGAATGGAAAATACAACATCATCCAATGTCTTCTGAGGGAAAATATTACTTAAAAAAAAATTGTTGGATAGTCATTTCATTCTCTCCCCTGTAGATAAAAAGACCATCGTGCTTTATACAGTTCAGCCGATGAAAGTAAGGCACAACCAATTAACTAGAAAAAGTAAATACAATATCAAGGATAAAGTAAGTCGTATGAAATCTTCCGGAATGGTCTTCAAATGGATCTCAGTTGGGCTCCTCTTGATCATGGCATGGACGGAGGAACCATTTCCCTATTTAGCATAAAGAAATTCATCAAAGTCATTTTCCTCCACGTGGATCCAAAACCATTCAAAACCGAAATCGTTCAGTGATTATGTACTTAAATTTGCACTGACATATTCCCCTGACCATAAATTATTCTCAATGAAAAAATTTTCCAAACGGTTTTTGGGTTACCTAAACGAGGGTTCTGTGAAAAAAACCCGCGTGTTGTAATTTCAATATTTTTCACCATTTGATCAAAAAATTCATATTTTCACCTAGAACAATGTATTATGTACTCAACCTCCAGTAACTGACTTGTGGAGATTTCTAGAAATAGAACCCTACGAAAATTGAACTTAGTGAAGCCATCATTAGAAAATCATGAATAAATCATATATAATCATAGAAAATCTAAGAAAACTAATGATAATCAACCACGAGGCATAAGTCATGAATTGGCGACAAGTGATGGAATTATGGTGTGAAATGAGTGTAAAAGTATCAGAATTTATGTTAAGAATAATGGTTTTGTATGATGGAAAAAATGGGCATATTCGAGGCCCAACATCCCCCCATGCCTAAGTGTTTTCATGTCCTCATGCAAACAAATCTATTGCTCATTAACAAATTGTTAACATTGTTGTGTAGATGTTGGTTCTTGTAGGACAACATTGCTTGGATATTTGAAGGTGTTGGTTCTTGTGGAGCAACACTTCTTGAATACCTTGACGTGTTGGTTCTTGTGGTGCAACACTCTTCATACTCATTTTCAGAGAAATACAAATTGAGGACAAGAAAGGGATGAGTGAGGGATATATGATGGATGAAAAGAGGTGGTGATGGAGATGGTGAATGGGTGCTTGCATACTTTGTCTTCGTAAGACCAATGTATATATGTGGCTTCCTTTATCATTTCATAGTAGTAATGACTTCATCCCTTGAATATAATTCTTGTTATCATGGATGGAGAAGACACCATAGAGATTTCTTTGATTAATGCACCATAAAGCTTCACTTTTACATGGTCTCGTTATCAAATTATATTCATAATGAATGGTAGAAAATAGAAGGATAATGGTTTGTGAAGGATGAAATGCGTGGAATGGGAAATGGTGAATCATTAAGATTATTTAATCTTATAATGAATTAGAGCATTATAAGCCAAATTTACCTCAATTTTTACCTTTTTCATTGATGTGCCTGGTGCTGCAAGATGAACTAGATGAGCGGATGTGACTGCTGATGTGACTTGTTGACGAATAGCTAGAGTTGCAATGCAGACTGATTTGGATTTGCTAAAGGAAGCTGAAGAGATGAAGGATGAAATAAAGAGCTTAAGGATGAAATAAAGGTATCCATTTCCCCCATTTCTGAGGAGTTATATATCCTCAAACAATGGAGGAAATGTGTTGCTACTACAAATGACAATTGAAATGCTGATACAAAAATCTAGATTTCCACAAATCTGTGTCGAGATCTAAAATAGTCTTCAACCGCTACAGACCCATGTGTAATATTTCGTATGTGAATAAATGGCATTGATGTCGAACATAAGCAAGAATCATTGGATTTCCGACCATTGATGATGTCGTTAACCAATGTGAGATATCCCACCCTTGATTTCAATGGGAATTAAGGCACCAGGTACATTCTACTAGCCATGAATAGATTTGTTAGAGTTGAATGGACTGAAAAATCCATCCACCAAGAAACATTGATGTATTTCTTAGTAGATGACAAGGATTCCCGTTATTAAGGCATGCAAGCTCCCAGGTACCTTATCTAACCCTAACCTTGGTTCCAGATAATGTGTGGATGTCAATGGGACAAGGCCTGTTGGCTAGTGGGCCTTAAGGAATCCCACATCAACCAAATTCAGTACAAACATAATGACTTAAAATATACATGATTTGAATAACTCATACAAATTTACAAGCTTTATTGGGAACCTTTCCTGCCAGTCACCTAGTTTTCAAGAAAATTTTCTGTCGAGTTGCGCTAGAAAAGTTGCTTTTCACAAAAGGACTTATTTTTCTCTTTACTATTTCATTTATTTATTTAAAATACCAATTTCCTACTATACTGGAGAAAATATTTCCTCCTTCAAGTGAAATAGAACTTCCAATCAAGCCATGTGCGGATCAAGTACAAAGATACAATCATGCCCAGATTTAACATATAAACCTTAGAATATACATGAGCATGAAAAATCAGCAGCTTTGAAAGATGTGATACAAAGAGTAGTTGAATATGAGAGTTGTACTTTGACTGGATTGTGATTTGGATCCAATGCTCGATGTAATCTTGGTGGTATTAGATCATTTTTTCTTTTGGATCACTCTAAAATTCCTCATCGGCCGTGCCAGGAAAACTTGGATATTGGTCTCTAGAATGAATACAAGGCTTGCTGCTATACATACGGAAATTTCTTTGATCTCAGGTCCAACTCGCTGCTCCCCTTCATATTTGGAAAATGATTCATCGATCTCCTTGCTAGATAGGTAGGAGTAATCAAGGGAGACTTCCAAATATTTTTCTGGTTGTGGAGAGTGTTGTACCTGTTTCTTGTAGGCAGTTATTGGCTGCAAAAACTACACTGAGAAACCAACTCAACCAGTATTTAGGTTCAAGATGACCCTCAAACCAGAGGGGGCTCCCTCAATAATTATGAGGCCTTGTTTAAAGGTGTTCACTGTCACTGGACAACATCCTATGAAGCACATTGGTCATATTCAAGATTTGATTTGGGTGGTTGCTAATGATTGCACAATTCCTGTTTATAAATAAATCCCTCCCTTGAAGAGTCCTTTCTTAAAGTGTTAGCTTTCATCCTGACAGAAGAAATTATATTTTTAAAGAATTCAAAGAAGAATGTAAGGAGGTTCCTGATAATTAAGGAGTCAAATAGAATACTTAATAAATCAGGAAAAAATGGATGCATGTAGAAAGGTTCTACAACCAAACAAAGCACATTAAGGAGAAGATAGAAGTGGCTAACAATAATCAGTTCAAAGAGGATCTAACTTAAAGAAAAATTCCGATATACTAATCTCTTTAAAAAATTATAAATTTTCAGGGGATTTTAGAGAGATTGAAACTAAATCTATTCCTACCCAGCTCTTCTATGCAACTCTGAACATGTGCAGAAATAGAATATGAAAATACTGGAAAAACATAAAAGAAACACAAATTATGTCAAAGCTAGAGCTTGAAATACTTCAATTAGGATTTTTGGAGAAATTTTTTACAAAGCTAAAAGGTCTTGGCATCAAAAGCCCCCTTTTCTTATTATAGTCCATCAAACATATAGAAATACAAACTACTAAAATGTTACAAACTTTCAAGAATAAAATCCTGAATAGTATACGAAAAATAAAACAATATCCTAATAGTCTACAAGAAATTTGGAACTATTTTCATATTCTCTATCTTAGAATCTGGAATTGGTTCCTTATCAATTTATTATATTCCATAAAATATGGGAATTATGAAAATTTTCATAAATATCTGTTCGTTGCCCATGTTTATGTGTAGTATGAGAACTCTTAGATTCATTGAACATCCACTTTCTTTGCTTACAACTTTCTATCCCATTGTTTCATTGAATCTGTTGTATGCTTTCACATAATAAAGCTTTGAAGTTGTCAAAGACACCTCCTCTCCTTCAGTTTTCATTATGACTAACAAAAGTCAAACTATTGTCAAAATAATTAATTCTTCGAGCCCTATTATCTTCTCAACTGATGAGCCATCAAATTTTGTAATACAACTATCCGATCATGAGGCTTAATTATGCATGCTTCTTTTCCATGGTCCAACACTATATTCAATATAGAATCATTTGTAGCACTGGTAAACTCATTCATGTGTTTAGGATCTACTAACATAGGAAAATTTCCTCTGACAGCGAGGCACTGCATTGCCCAAAATGCTCCAATAAAAGTCCATTTTAACCAATTGGTTGTCAACCATGGAATGAAAACAACTAAACTAGTATAGTGGGCCTCTATTTTTCTATCAACCTTGCAACACTAAAAAAAAATAGATATAGCACAAAGCCTCCCAAAAACTAGGCGACTTAGGTGGACCACAATGAGGCACTAGAATTGGCAAGGACTACATGAAAAGATCACAATCAAAACTCTGGTGTAAACAAACTAGTTACAACAACTGAATTACAATGTCTTTGAGGAAAATAGAAACCTCATGAACCAAGAGGCTCATTTAATGAAAGTGAATAAATTTGATTAGTTTAGCTTGCAACAGCTACAGCCTAAACCAAGCGGAGAACATTCATTTCTTCTTGAATTTTGGCTTTTAGCTTTTCTTTTCCTTCAGCCTTTTTTCTAGGCTCTTCCAACATACCACTCCCTATCACCATTTATTTTTTTCCGTTTTAAATTCTCAACAACATTAGCATCATCATATACATTTTCAAAATTAACAAACCAAAATCCATTGGATTTCCCATCTACATCTCACATAACATCTGCACTAGTGACAGGGCCATAGCTACTAAAAAACATTTCGAAATCATCATATGTGGTTGTTTCTGACATATTTTTTTATAAACATGGCTGAATTTCGATGTACCAGTAGCTCTATCTCTTTCTTGACATCGAATCAATAGACTATCACAGACATGCTTATCATTCATCAACATACCATTCAACTTTCAATGGCACATTTTGCAGAGTCTCCTTGTTCAAACTGAACAAAACCATATCTTTTGACTGACCATTATCATCTGTGGATACTTTGCAAGAAAGAATTGGACCAGAAGTAGAGAACATATCATGAAACACTCTGTTATCTATTTAATTTATGAAGAGTCTTGGTAAAATAATTTGTAGACCCACTTTTACGAATGCTAGGATCACGGTGGGAAAACATTATTCTGATTGGCTTTTCAATTACAGGACTCAAATTTAGAACATCTAGAGACCAAATATATTCATATGCTTTTCTATCAAAGAAAGTAACCTTGCTTTAGTGCAAATAACTTTGATATTTGTTCCAGAGAACTCATCTTTCATCTCTCCATCAAGCCTCCTGTTATCACTCCGTCAGATTCCAAAAGCTGAAGAAGGAATCCCAACAAAGGTAACCACAGACCAAACTTTTAACTCGATAGCTAGCCCTACCAAGTTGGAGAGGTCTCTCTATGCAAGTTCAAAGCCAAGAGGCCTGGATGAATTAGGGTTTTTAGGCTAGGTATGAGTGCAAAGATTTTTTTTGATTTGATTGGGTTGGATTTCACTGGATGAAGATATTAGGTCAAGGGAGCTAGGTCTAGGAAAATGAGATAGGGTTGTAGATATTAAATGGGTAAAGGTAGGCATAAGGATTATCACTTTAATATTATTGTGATGAGATGGTTTTGAGATTGATGAGAAGCTAGGAAGAGCATGGGAGATGTATTTTTCCTAAACAGAGGAAAATGGACAAGCTATGATATCTTTCCCTAAACAGAGCATGAGCAAGCATGTGTTCTGCCTATCAACTTGAAAAAAATCATACAATAGAGACTTAATGAACATGAATAAAACACATTATAACATATGAAAATAAAGGAAAAACAATAATAAACATCATACCACATGTATCCCAAAAAATAACTACAACTCTTCTTTATTAACTAGCAAAAACTGAGAACAATAGTTCCTTGATCAATAAGATAATATCAAAAATGATTTCAACCCTTACTTAGTGTGAAGAAAGGGACTAAATATACATCAAAAAAACATTCACTCATCCTCAGGGGTCAAATCGATGAGGTGAGGAAGAGATCCACAAAATTCTGAGCTGAAAGTTGAATTGTAGGATGGTCCAAGTGACTCATTCCTAATTACATTCAAACATATTCATTTGACTTAAGGATAACTTTTACCTAATTAATTTACCCCTACGTAGCTTATCGAAAACATATTTACAATTACCATGCTTAATGACATAGGTAAAAAGATCAATTTCTGAGATAAAGTAAAAAAATACAGTGAAAAACAAAAAATATCAGCAAATGGTCATACGCACCATTTTTCTGTCATATTTTCTCTCTCTGTTCAAGGTTGATTTTGACTGACTTATAGGTGTCCAAATTAGGCCCAAGATGCCTTGTTGGAAATCCCTTCAAGCATTATTTCTGAATATGCCTCCAGTTTTCAAAATTAAGTTGATTTGACCCCTCAAAATTTCATTCTCCCAAGACTTCTCTATGCGCAATGCCTAGGCCAAAATAGGGGAAGAAATGTGATTTTTAACTATTTTTTTCCCTTTTTCACCTGTCAAATCTGCAAATAAAGGCTAGAAAAGTGTTTTTCTAGAATTAATTTTTCCTTAGGAAGCCATTGATGGTCTCCTTTTCCTCAAAAAGTGCCCCAAACATTTGCGCAATGCCTAGGGTGTTGCGCATATGACCTAATTTCTGATATGTGCTTGTTCAGAAAAACTTAGAAAAACATAGATTTTGCAAAAATGTTTCAAAATGCTTCAAAATTGGTAGAATGGCTGATGATGGTGTGGCTAGGCTTGGAGTGAATCCTCTGCAAGTATGTCCAATTTTTTCTTCTCTTCAATGGTCAAAGCATCAATCTTTGCATTGGCTCTTTTGAGCTTGGCCATTGCAATTTTCTCCTTTTGGGCATGATGCTTGACCTTCCTCCTCAATAGGTCATTGTCTTTGTTAGCCTTCGCCAAAAAATTCTCCAAATTCTAATTGGATCTATCAAGCCATGGCTGCCTATTTTCACTGATCACTATGGTAAGTTGCTCATTTAGGGTTAGTTGATTAGCAAGTTGAGCCTCTTTTTGTCTTTCCAGAGCTAGAGCTCTTTTCAACCCTATAGTTCTAGGTCTACCTCTTGGTCCTTGTTCCTTTTTTTCATAAAAAAACCCACACTTTTCAAGTGTCTCATCTAGAATAACTTTGGCCTTTTCTACATCCCTTTGAGCAGTGATGTACTTGACCCCACCAATTACCTATTTAGTCTTCAATTTCTCAGTCTCCTGCTCAAGGAATTTTATGACAAACTTGGCCCTTTCAAGATTAGCCTAGAGCTCTCTAATATTGATATACTTTCCTTTGATGGCTGCACTAGTGATTTTATCATCTTCATCCTCATCTAGTTAAACAAGCTCAAATTCCTTTCATGTTTCATGGAGGTGTTCTTTATTTCTATCCTCTGGCTCAATTTCTACCCCAATTACCTTTTTTTTTCCTTTTTCCACCTACTTTGTTGATGTAGAAGGCATGGCCCCTTCCACTATGTGTGGAGAAAAACCATTTTTTTGGCCTCTCGGGTAGGTTTTTGGCAATGGTTCAACCTCAACCACATTATCCCACTTAGGCTCACTGACCTCAATCTTGCTAGGTGATCCAATGTCATGATAATATGGATATGAAGGAGGTGAAGGGGATTGATATGATGATGATGAATGTGCTATGGATTGAGATGGAGGGATGGAAGTAGATGGCTGAGATGGTGAAGGAAAATTTTGTGCATGCTGAGTAGATGGATCTCTAAATATATCATTGGCTATGAAGGTACTCCATGCAATTTTTAGTTCATTGAGATGATAGAGGACTATGATTTTAATGAGGGAATGATGGAAAATAATTCTCATTTGATGTTCATACTCCCTTTTCTGGACAATAAATTCCATCTTATCTATGCTCCAAAAAAGGTAGTAAGGTATGTTAATCATCCTTACCCTAGTGAAATACATTAAGAGTCGGATGTGATAGGTATAAAGTCTTGAAAATATGCCTTCGCATGAAAATTATTTCATGATTATCTTCATCATTGGTGCATATTTTTCCTGGAGGTGAGAAAACAGAAAGAACCTCTTTTTCTCATTCTTGTATCTTGGTTTTAGGAAAGGCTCAAAGTACTGTTTCTCCATATCACTCTTTTTGAACCACTTCTCCCAAAAATTTTGGATGCCGAAGGTAGCTGAAATGATAGCAGTTTATATAGTAAAGGTGACACCATATAAGTAACTTGGTTGTCATGGAGTCTAGATATGAAAAGTATGGTCAACATGGCATGGTGTTGGACCCTTTGAATTAGCTCACAAAACTCATAACAACCAACATGTTTGAAGCATGTCATGGCCATTGGAGAAGCCAAGAGTTCCCTAGTGTTGGCAAGTTCAAGTTTGAGTGTTATTCCACCTTTATGTGGGATTCTCACCTATGTTTCCTCTCCCTCACTATATGATCTATTTTCTTCCTCTTCTGCCATGGTGTTTTTATCAAAAACCTGAGGAAGTGTGATGGTATGGAATATGGTTTTAGGAATGAGGAATGAGAAAGGGAAAATAAAGGAGATGGTGCTAGGGATGTATGAAATGGGGGAGGGGATAAGGAGTGGTAGTATGATGGGATTTAGGATGGGAATTTTGGGAATGGGAGCCTAGGTAAATGTAGCACCTAGGGCTTAGGGTTTTGGGAAAAAGGGTTAGGGAAAGGGAATTTTGTAAAACAAGGGTTTATGAATGGGTTTTTGCAATTTTAGGAAGGGTATGAAAGTGTATGGAGATGAAATTTGGAGAATTTCAAGAGTGCAATGGGAATACTAGGGTTTTAAGATGATTTCAAACACCAAATTCTAACATAAATTTCATAGCACCCAACACATAAACTTGATGAAGATGATAATTTATGCCATTAGCTCTTACTCATTTGTTGGAGGTCGATGAAGATTTGGAAGTGATTTTTTGAAACTTGAATGCATTTCATGGATTTTCTATTCATATGCACATCGCCTTAAGGCTGTGCACCCTATCTTAAGACTGTGTGCCCTCGCAGAAGGCCGTGAAAAACGCTTGAAGGATTTGTGCCCTCTCCGAAGGATATGTGCCCTCTACTTTGATTTTTTTTATTTCACCCAGAAAATCAAAATTTCGCTCTCTTGGAGTGTTTTCTTGGTGCTTGTAGGAGACAAATGAGTTTTAAATGATGTCAAGAAAAATTTAATACTTGAGTGAACTTGAATTTAGATTAAAACCCACTTTTCTAATGTTTCATTTCACATTTTTTAAAACATCATTGATTACCCTTTTTCTTTGATTTTTGTTCTGTTTAGGATGATGTTGCTAGAGTTTGGCACTTTTCACTTTGAATTTTCTTATCTTCTGTTTCACATATGAAGTTTGAGTTGGTAGCTTGGGACAAAACTTATTACATATAATGAGCATAAAATTACATAAAAATAAAAAATAAATTACATCTCTGTTTTGAATAAAATTACACTTTGGTATGCAAATCATACTCTGAAACCATAATTACAACCTTTCAAAATCATATTTACATGCTGATAAGTACTCTGCAGATGATTGAGAAAGTATTATTTGAGTCACTCTCACACCTTTGCTAACCTTATTGAGATGAAATTTTGTGTTTATGAACCTTGAAAAATGAACCCTAGTTGACCTAATGGGACCTTGAATGACCTGACTCCATGGCTAACTTTGACTGACATAATGACATAGTGAAATGAGCTTTTAAGATTTTTTTATGCTCAACGAGACATGAAGGTGGGTTAGAAAATGTTAAATTTTGAGGGAGAGTGAGGTTTTATGACTAGGGCTACCATCAATGAATTATTTTTTTGCATGACTTAGTGGAATGATAAAAAAATTCTAAGTCAGACCCCTAAAATGAATATGAGAAGAGTGATTTTGATCACTAATGGCAGAATGAAAATTAAGACACTAAAATTGGCCTTATTGGGGATGAAAACTCCTTGGAGGTGTCAAGAACACCGTAGACCAAGTGCTTAATCATTGGCACAATACGGTAAAAAAACTCAAACTGAAATGCATGACTAACTATCGAAAACTCAATGACACAAACTAACTTTTGAAACTGACTGAGATTGACTGAACAATGACTCAAAAATTAACTTATTTTTCTGAAAATTGAACTTGAAAATGGAAGAAATTCAATGAAGCTCCATGGCCTTCACTTTGGGCTTTGAACTCTAGTGCTTTTTTGCTTTACACTTGCAGGAATTTAAAATTGATATATACAATGAAGATGAGAACATTTTCGCAATTTCAGATAAAAAAAGATAGTGCCTCAGGAGCATACCATTAACTGGCCCTCCTAAGAAATATTTCCCATCAATTTCTTCCAGGAGAAATGCATTTTTCCACGAGAAGCTACGATCTTAAAAGGATCTTTCCATAAAGTATAAAACTTCCCGTGCTTACCCTTGCCTTCATTCATGGCATCCCAACAGAGTACTACATCGCCAATATTGAAATAATATTTCTTGGTTTTTCTATCATATATTTTCTTGATCTTATCATGGAGCTTGAAAGTGTTTTGAAACACTTCTTCTCTTGTCTGCTACAGGTGAATCATTTGGTTTATCCAATGATGTATGTCATTCTCTTCGATTCCTACTTCTTGTAAAAGTTTCATGACTGGGATAGCTAATGAATAAGGAAAAGACATGTCCACACCATAAAATACCTGAAATGGGGACATTCCAATGTATTTCTGGCTTCTTACTCAATCTGCCCACAATGCATTAATTAGCTTCTTCTGCCAATTCTTCTTATTCGCCTCCAACATATTTTTGATTATGTTGATCATAGACTTATTGGAGGATTCTACCAATATATTACCCTGTGTATAGTATGTTGTGGAATGACACAACTTAATGTTATACCTTTCATAGAAATCTATCATCTTCTTCAATTTGAAGGTTGCGGCATTATCTGTAATGATATTTCTAGGAAAACCAAACCGGGACAAGATATTAGTTTCTAAAAACTGAATTATAACAGAATCTATAGCTTACCTAGTTGGGATTGCTTCGATCCACTTTGTAAAGTATTGTGTGGCGGTAAGTATCCGTATGTGTTGAGTGGATGAGGGTGGATGTCCCTCACCAATGAAATCTAACCCCCATTGCTAGAAAGGATCTTCAACTAAAATGGGATGTAATGGTAAAGGAAGAAGCATACGTTTACCTTGGAAAAGTTGGCATTCATGCAACTTATGACCATCTTGTACAAATCTGCAAACAATGTTGGCCAATAGTAACCCACTCTCAGTACTTTGTTGGCCATGGTCTTCCAGTATAAGTGACCTCCACAATATCTTTTTTGGAAATCCTTCATCACTTCTTTGGACTCATCTTCAACCAAGCAATTGAGTAACACACCTCTAGGATCTTTCCAGTAGATTTCACTATCTAGTATGCAATATTTTGAAGCCTTAAAATTCAAAGACCTGCCTTTACTCTTTGTCATGCCTGGAGGAGGGTTAAAATGCTTCAAAACATAAATGATATCAGCGTATCATGGAGATGATGAAAATAAATCCGATACCTGAATAAGACTTACACCTTCTTCCTCATCGGACAGTGCTGATATAAGATTGATGTCTAGTGCATGGAGATTTTACTCAGCCATGAGCTTAGCTAAGCCCTGACCTTTGATCAGATTGGTCGGCTTGATCTCAAGGTAATACTCTAAAAGTGTTGCTATCCATCTACCTCTCCTTCCTTCTGGATATGTCTACATGAGTACTTCTTTCACATATGAATTTGGAACATATGCCAAAATATGTGAGTGAAAAATATAAACATGGAGATCCTTGAGTGCTTTAACCAAATACAAGGCTTGTTTCTCGATGATGTTGTATCAGAGGGTTGCATCCATTATTGTGCGACTGAAGAAATATATTGGCAGCTTTGTCCCATATTTTTTCTGCATTAGTACCGCTACTAAAGTATGGCCAGAAGCGAAAGAAAATATAATGAAATCTAGTGAATAATCAGGACTTGTCAAAACTAGAGTAGTGGTTAAAGAAAATTTCACCAAGCTAAATGACTTACGAGCATATTCATACCATTTTAAATAATTATCCTTCTTTAGCATGTTAGTTAACTCTCTAAGATGCTCTACTAAGTTGGGAATGAATATACGTAAGAAATTCATCCTACCATTGTACGCTTGAATTCCCTTCTTGTTGTGAGGGAATTCAATTTGCTGTATCGCTTCAACTCTATAAGGATCTATCCAGATCACATCCATTGATATGATGTGACCAAGAAGCTTTCCTTCTTCTATAGAAAATAGGCACTTCTTTGGGTTAAGAGATATTCCAAATTTTCTACATTGCTGGAACACAACTCTCAAATGGTGTAAATGCTCATCATCTAATTTTGAATAAACAATCAAATCATCTAAATAAACAACAAGGAAGACATAGTTCGCGTTACCGAATGCTATGTCCATGGCACGTTGGAAAGTGGCCCCAGCATTATTCAAACCAAATGACATCTTAGCATATTTAAACATACCCCATGGTGTAGTGAACGATGTATTTTCTTGATCATCCTCATTCACAAGGATCTGATTGTACCCTGAGTAACCATCTAGAAATGACACCCTACTGGTTCCTACAACCCACTAAATTATATTGTCCATTTTAGGCAGCGGGTAATTTTACTTCAACGACACTTTGTTTAGATTTTTGAAATCTATGCATAGTTGGATTTCACCGGTCTTCTTATGAACTAGAACCAAATTGGATGTCCAATCAGAAAATCTGATTGGAACGATAATACCTACCTTATAGAGATTATTTACTTCCTTCTCAATGGACGACAAAAAATTTGGGTTTATTCTCCTATGCTTCTGCCTAGAAAGCTTTTGATCTACCTTTATGGGGATGGTGTGTTCAATGATATCTTTATCATACACCTTTAGATCTGAGTAATCCCAAGAAAACACGTCAGACTTAGTAAACAAATCAACATATTTAGTATTTACCTTGGGAGATAAATACTTTAAAATATTGATGAAATTTGGCTAATCCGTCGTTCCGATATTAACATCTCCTATTCCTTTTTTTGTGGGAACCAAAGTAGGTTTTCTTTCCATGTCATATTGATTAAATAATTCTTCCAAATGTATGAGACCTTTTGGAATATTATTTTCCTTGAGATGAAGTATGTCAATCTAATCTTCCTCGATGAATTGGTCATCTTTTTCATACACTTCATCCATAGAACAATTCTCAAACTCACCTTCACTTTGAAGGAAATTGTTCACCTCCTTATCATTCCATAATACTTGCCAAAATCGAAAGTTATTAGGAATGGTGGGCCTATGATTCACATTAATCTCAAATTTTTTATTTGAAAACATTGTAGATCTAAAATTACTTGCAGCAGTGGCTAATGAATTAGCCATAATATTTTGGATCCTTAGCAAAAATTTAAATGTATATTCTAGAAAAATTCTCAAAATATCAAGTGTTGCATTCCTATATTGCATCATCCTTGGGTGATTAGCTTGATACTCAAATTTGAATTGTTTAATTACCATCTCTGAATCATCATAGACTGCAATTATTCTAGCTCCCAATTTTTTCAAAAATTTTAGACCTGTAATGAGTCCCTCATATTTTGCCTCATTGTTCATGCAATCGAATGTTAATTTGTAGGAACACAATATAACATTATTAGGGAATTTAATTTTCTGTTGAAATGGGCTATAGATCCATAAACCGATGCAGGCCCCATCTTTTCCAGTGACACCATCAAAGTCCATTCTCCAAATACCATTTTCTTCCTCAAGGTGTTGAAACTCTTAACTCTGATTTGACACAATTTTCTAATCTGATTCTTTATGTTGTTTTAAACTTTCATCTTCCTTCTCTGATGGTTGTTCGGATATAGTAGGAAGATTCTCTTTCTCTTTTTCTAACACTATTCTAATCCAATCTGAAACCTCAGGAACATCCTCTATTTCTACTAATTGACAATCTACATCATTTAATCCATAATCATTGTACAAAATGAAGGAATCTAAGTCCGTATGCACATCGTTTATAGGATGATTATTGGGCCTTTCCTTGTTTTTGATCATGTATTTCATTTTAGTCTCACGGTTTAATTTTCTCATTTGACTGAAGACAAGAATTGTGGCGTAGGAAAATTCCAAATGCAGTGTACCTCTCAATTTAGCCCCCCAGTATGTTGATAACGACATACCAAAATGTGGCGGAATGTCAGCAACCAACACTTCCATTAGGAAATTTCTGGACGAGATCTTCTCCAAGGAGATGACTAGATCTTTCATTAGACCCAAACAATGGACACGATCAAAATCGAAATAATATAAATCATGATATGGGTGGGTTATGTCAAGACCAAGCTTCTCCATGATAGCTTTAGGCATGAGGTTGTGAGAGGCCCCAGAGTCTAATATAGTGTTATGAAGGATGAATTGGTGGATATTGAGACTCAAGTAACATGGAGGGACCTCACTATCTTCATACTGACCATAAATTGCAGGATCAAATATAAGCTCGGGCTGATCATCTTCTATATTGACCATGTTAGATAAAGGGTAAAATCTCAAGGTTTTAACTACATGGGATTTATACTTGTCAACTTTGACCAATTCAGTAAGAGGAATAGACACATTTAACTTTGAAATTTCTGACTCCAAATTGAAAGGTATAGTTCTGTCTACCTCTTTTATAATGATATCCCTTTTCTCAACATGATCTCTCGGTGCGGCTTCTTTCCTATGAATATCTCTTTCTTTGGCAGGTGCACTTGTAGAAGGTTGATTGATTTTGTTCTGGTTTGGAGCCGCAATCTCTTTACCCTTATTTTGATTAACTTTAGAAGCTTGATTATGTGGTACTTCTTTCTTCTGAACTGTTGTCTTCAGAGGTGGATTGATTGGAACATCATGACTCCTTAAGGAGTACTGCCTTTGCTGGGAACTCAATGCATTCAAGTATCCTCTCTGATAATCATCATATTCTACTTCTAACTCAAGATAATTTGCTAATATGAAGTCTTTATCACTAGGTAAGCTTGTGTTTTCCACATATTCTTCATATTTTTCCACATATTCTTCATATTCGCTCAGAAATATGGGTCGGCCGTCAACTATAAAAAGAAAATTTTCCTCTAATGTTGGTTCTTCCTCTTCATCACTCTGAGCATAATTCTATTGTAGTGGTGTTCGAATTTTTTTTTTTTGTGTTTTGAGAGCTCTTTTATCTCTGTTATTTATCCAGAACTAAGGTTGTTGCTGCTACCCTCAAAATTTCGGATTTCTGATTTGTGGATCCATTTTTCTATCTGAAATAGACATTTTATCGATGTAATATTCCCAAATGGGAAAATCATGAATATAGTGCAAAATGTTGCAACCATAGTGTAAATAATCATTTGAAAGCAAGAAGCCAATATGGAGACCTTTCATATGTTATAATAGCAGCAAAATATACTGAAGAAATGGGCCATAAGATGCATAACAAGAAAGTACAAGCCTCCAATGGACAAAATCCTCAAGATGAGGTGCTGCAACTATATATAAAAGATGGAAGACCCTTATAGTGTTATTTTATTACCTCTTCTACAAAAAATTATTATACATCAGATCTAGGGATGATAATTTCCTCAAAAGATAGATCTATTGCAGATCTGAGCACTATACAAGCTCCTTTGAAGAATCCCTTAAGGGTTTTCAGCAAAAGACCAAATACAAGATGTAGATCTAAGCCCAAAGACTGCAGATTTACTACAAAATACAGATCTGGAAAATGTGGCTGATCTGATATGATCAATAGAATAGCCTCCTTCAATATATCCTCTAAGTGAAAGGCAGATCTCCTTCACTAGAAAATCAGCTCTCCAAATGGTGTGCCAAACCACCCTACAACTCCTTTGATAGAAATAACACAAATATGGAATTAAACTACATTGGAGGGATGAATAACTAGTTGGCCTAATGCCAAGATTTGAAAATGAGCACAAAGCCCTTCAATATTGTCCTCCCAATGGAAAGGAAGCCTCCTCCACTGAAAATGAGCAATGAAATGGCCTGGATCTAGAGTTCTAGTCTCCACTTGCTGCAACCTACAAAATAAACAAACCCTCAACAAGATCTACACTTTGAATGAAAGATGAAGCTTGGCCTTAAGCCTGAGAGTGGAAAATGTAGTACAAAACTCTTCCAAGAGGCCGCTCAAGGAAAGAGGTGGGATTCTCGATTAGGAACACCCTGTGCTAAACAACACTCTATCTCAGCTAAACAACAAGAGAAAGATATATGTCTAAATAGGCCATATATTCAAAAATATCATATACATCAACATAATGAATATGGCTTCCATCCTCTTCCTTAAATAAGATATGAGCCTCCAAACCCTAAGCCCCATCCAACAAAAGCACTACATTCACAGAAAGAATCTCCATCTAAAACTGCGGTGTCCCTCATTTATGGTCACTACTCCATGACAATGCTATTGATTTGGTCAAGGTTGACACATTCAAAGTGATCCAGCCCCTTTTCACACCAAGGGTGCTTAATTAAGCTACCAAGATTTATCTCTTTCATATTTGGCATTGATTTATTCATTATTAAGGAGATTTATGGACTCCCCTTGTCCTCTTATTCTTTAAACAAAGAAGTAAAAAAAAATTGAGTATTCCAACTAGCTCATGGTTAATTGGGAATATTACAGTCCTCCCTTCCCAAATGTTGCTTGTCCTCAAGAAAATCACAAGGTGAGTATTGCAACTCTTCTCCTCCTCCGTTGGTGACACCAACATGTGATAAGCTTCTCTCATAATCTAAGTGTTCACCAATCCATCCTTCCATGAATTTCTCCTCCAAAGTTCTCATGAGATGCAAATAATCCATCCCATAAGGAGATAATAGTTCAAATGAAACAAGCTTGGTTTGCCCAATGTTCTCCTTGAAACATGTAGCATACTGAACATGGAGAATCTCTATCCCATAGGGCACATACATACCTCCCATCCTCCCTCCAATCATTCCCATAAAAAGTATAAGTACATCATCAATGTATGGGATCAAAATTAAATAAATACAAAAAGAAATTTGTGTAAAAGGAGGTGGGTCATAGTCCCACATGTGGAACCAGCGTAGTAAATCTCCTAACTGCATCAGATAATGATAGGTAAGTGTTTTCCCCACCACTTACTTTCTTCCCAAGTCATCTCACCATGGCTGAAAGTGTGAGATATGTTTGGTGCTTTTGGAATGCACCCACAATGATACAAAATATTCCTTTGATCTCCAAGGGAGTGGCCATGTTCAGAAATTTTTGTGGCCCAAAGTTTGCCATGAAGTTTATATGGAATATGTCTCCTCCTTAGAGCTATGGCCTGCATAAACATGGTAAAGGAATGCATATATTCATCAAATAAAACATTAGATACAAAAGCATATTCTTCACCCAAATTTCTCCTCATACTAATGGAGTGGTGCATAGATCTATCTCCTCTCATTCCAAAAGAGGAAAGAGGTGGCTGAATTAAATCCTTCATAGAGTTATGTTGCTCTTCCAACCCCACATGGTTCATGCATCTTTGAAAATGTTGATATAGTTCCTCTTCAAAGCCCTTCCAAGTGTAGCTTTCCATGATAGTTTTGTAGGCCTTCATGGAATAAGTATGGTTGAAAAAGAATTCTTCATAAGCTCTTTGTAGTAACTTCTCCTTGATCTTGGAGGCTCTAGATCAGAAGATCCTACCATGATAATAGATGACTCCTTCTTGGACTAATAACCCTCTTCATGTAGCTGGTCATCAAGTATCATGCATGTGAAAAGATCCTTGGAATAATCCACCAATAGTTGGTATTTCCAATATGGATCAATCTTCCATAGTGATAGCACTGATGATCTGTCATAAATAATGTCTGTCATATGGCTGCTCTCCTCCTTGACATATCCCATGCGAAATATACTTCTTGGGATGTTGTAATCCCTCCTTTGCTACTCTTATTGCATATGCACATGCTCAAGTGAAGGTTGAATCCTTTGAGAGTTAGTTTCCCATGGGAAGCTATCATCTATCCAAAAATTCCTGGTTTTAGTCAAAGCATGCATGTGTGGCCACCATCTTCTATCTTGTGTAGAAGATTTATCTTCAAGTGAGAACATCTTCTCAGTCTCCATAGCCAAAGAATGGACACCTTGCCCCATGATGGTGTCATCTTCCAATTCTATGGAATTTCTTCTCAGCATAGTATGGGATGATAGAGTGGGTAATGGTGATAGTGGAAGAATATCTCCCTCCTCCTTGAGCCTACCCAAGACTCCCAACACTGTATTTTGGTCTTCTAATTCTCCCATCCTTCATGGATCTATGAATGGAGCATCAAGATGTGAGACATATTTCACCAAATCTATATCAGGTGGTCTCTCAGGTGGTTTACCACAAGATAATGATATCTCATGGATCATTCTCATGTGTATAATAAATGGGATCATCATATCCCTGCTTCCACTGTGAAAATTCAACTTTGTTTATTGTGTGGAAGTTTCATTACAGTTGGGTACCACTCTTAATGATGCAAGAGTGCATCTAATTGGAGCAATTGCTCCATCCTCACATCCAGGTGGTGGTGGATCATCTCTTGCTATTCTAGTTTTGTGACCCCTCCCTTGTTCTTCTTCTTCTTCCTCCTCATCATCTGAGAATACTTCTATGTAATGTGCTTTTCTAGCTGCACATCTATGTCTGGGTGCCCAATATTCTTAGCATGTGAAGAAAAGCTTCCTCCTCTTGAATTCTTTCCGGACATCATCATCAAAAGGTTTTCTATATTTACTCTCCTTTGAAGGAGGAGTCTTATCTTATTTTCCCTTTGATGGAAAAGAGGGCTTATGTTGAAAGGTTTCCTTTGATTTTGGCATGGAATCTTGAAGGTATCTAGCCCTTTCGATGGCATCTTGTAGGGTAGTGGGCTTGGTATACTTAACCAACCCATGAAGAGGTTCATCAAACCCATCAATGCACATATACACCCTTCTTGCTGCAGATAAATCAGGAACCATAGTAGAAAGTCTTAAAATTTTAGAGTTGTAAGTTTTTGCATTACCTAATTATTTTAGCTTTGCAAGCCCCATGAATGGTGCTTCAGGATCTCTTATATCAAACCATTCCACCAGCCTTCTAGTGAACTCTGAATATGCAGTTACATTGGCATGACCCAATGTAGACAAGCCGTGGAACCACCAGTCATGTGCTTCACCCTCAAGGTGTAGTGTCGCAATCTTAATGGCCTCCATTTCTGGAACCTTGTTCAACTGAAACTAGATGTCAAGTTTCTCTACCCATGATTTTGTAGTGCACTTGGATGACCCATCAAATTTGGGTAAGAAAAATCTTCCCATAGTGTGGTGCCGATCATGATTCTGAATGAATCCACCACTTCTATTGTGATACCTTGGTCTTCTATTGTCCTTTATTTGAAAAAATTCTTGAAAAATCAAGTGATCCTTGGATTTATGAGTTTTAGATTTATACTCCATAAAATAGTCTTCAAGGGATTCTTTCTCTTTAAACCCTTCATTTCCCACAGCCAATAATGTAGGCATAGTAGAGCATTAGGAAACTTGTGGTTTCTGTAGTGATTGATCATTCCAGTGATGAGACATGCCAGAGCCTTCACCATGATGAAATCATTTAGGGGATTCCTTGAATCTATTCATTCTCATCTCCTTGATCTCTCTAGCAATGTATTGCATGGCTCTAAGAAGGATCTTAGGGAACTCCTTCTCTTCATATTCACCTCCAGATAAAGGGGTTTTACCCTTTTCTTCTTTGTCATTTGTATAATCAAATTTCATATGTCTTCTTATTTGATACCTCATCTCTCTATCAGTAAGAGGCTCTCCTTATTTGGATGACATATTGGCTTTTCAGGATGCACAGGTTGTGCCAAGATTATGCTCTGATACCACTGTAATATTCCCAAATGGGAAAAGTAGGAATATAGTGAAAAATGCTGGAACAATAGTGTAAATCATTATTTGAAAGCAAGAGGCCAATATGGAGACCTTTCATATGTTATAATAGCAGCAAAATATACATAAGAAATGGGCCATAAGATACATAACAAGAAAGTACAAGCCTCCAATGGACACAATACTCAAGATGAGCTGATGCAACTATATATAAAAGCTAGAAGACCCTTACAACGTTATTTTATTAGCTCTGCTACATAAAATTATTATACATAAGATCTAGGGCTGATAAGTGCCTCAAAATATAGATCTATTGCAAATCTGAGCACTATACAAGCTGCTTTGAAGAACCCCTTAAGGGTTTTCAGCAAAATACCAAATACAAGATGTAGATCTAAGCCCAAAGACTGAAGATCTACTGAAAAATACAGATCTGGAAAGTGTGGCTAATTTTATATGCTCAATAGAATAGCCTCCTCCAATATATCCTCTAAGTGAAAGGTAGATCCCCTTCACTAGAAAATAAGCTCTCCAAATGGTGTGCCAAACCACCCTGTAAGTCCTCCTATAAAAATAACGCAAATCTAGAAGTAAACTGCACTGTAGGGATGAATAAAAAGTTGGAATGATGCCAATACTTGAAAATAAGCACAAAGCCCTTTAATACCATCCTCCCAATTGAAAGGAAGCCTCCTCCATTGAAAATGAGCAATGAAATGGCCTAGATCTAGAGATCTAGTCTCCACCTGTTGCAACCTGCAAAACAAAAAAACCATCAACAAGATATGCACTGTAAATGAAATATGAAGCTTGGCCTTAAGCCTGATAGTGGAAAATGTAGTAAAAAAATCTTCCAAGAGGCCTCTTAAGGAAAGAGGTGGGATTCCCGATCAGGAACACCCTATGCTAAACAACACTCTATCTCAGCTAAACAACAAGAGAAATATATATGTCTAAAAAAACCATATATTCAGAAATATCATATACATCAACATAGTGAATATGGATTCCATCCTCTTCCTTAAATAAGATATGTGCTTGAAAACCCTAAGCCTCATCCAACAAAAGCACTACATTCACACAAAGCATCTCCATCTAAAACTGCATTGTCCCTCATTGATAACCACTCCTCCATGACAACGTTTTTGTTTTGGTCAAGGTTGACCCAGTCAAAGTGATCCAACCCCTTTTCACACCAAGGGTGCTTAATGAAGCTGCCAAGATTTATATCTTTCATATTTGGCATTGATTTATTCATTATTAAGGAGAATTATGGACTCCCTTTGTCCTCTTATTATTTAAACAAAGCAGTAAAACAAAATTGAATATTGCAACTAGCTGATGGCTAATTGGGAATATTGCAATCAACCATCCTTTCCATGGTCCTAAGCAAAGCATCAAATATAGTGTCGGATGAGGTGGAATGTTCCTCTTTAATGGTCACTTTACGTTATGTTTTGAGTTTTTACTTCTTAATCAAGAGGATGGTCTCAACACTCACTGAATTTCAGATCATTTCTTCTAGAGTAGTGGGATTTATCTCTCTCAATGAGTAGGCCATATATGGGTCAAAAGCATCAGGATAACGTAGGAGGGCCAAAATAGGACGTTGTTTCATTTCATTTTGGATGGAGTTATATATTTTGAGGTATCGGGCATTATACTCATGAACAGATTCATTAGGATTGTGCCTCAGGGAGTGATACTCAGCAAGGATTTGTAAGGGGTTTTTATTCTCATCCCACCTGGCTAATAAAGCATCAGTTAATTCAATAGGAGTCCTGACAGAATTAACTGATAGGGCACAAAACCAAGTTTTGACTTCACCAGAAAAAATTTGTGCGATAATTCGCATCTTTGCATCATCTGCATCTAACTCCTAAAGATATATGAAGGTTTTTATTTTAGGCATGTGATAACGGGTAGTGATTTTAGAGTTTTCATCGAAAAGGGGAATTATTTGGCCATATCTTTGTGGAAGATCAGCAAGCTAACCAGGGATAACTAAAGGTCCAAATCTAGCAATAATTCCTACTGAATGTGGTGGAGGGGGAGGAATGAAGGGTGGATTGGTATGAGGAGGTCCTTGAAGAGGAAGTTGAGATGATGATGGAATGGATGATGAAGCAGTAGTTGTTTGGGAAAATTCGGGGATGTGAAGGGTTTCTTGGTGGTATTGAATGAGGAATTTTTCAGCAGTATAACTTAAGGTGTTGAATAATTTTTAGAGCTTGTGATATTGTCTCCAAATTTTGACATCAGTCTCGTTTGTAGCCTCAAAAAATGATGGGTTTAACTCTAATATCCAAGGTTCAGGAACTAATGTATTCAATTCAGTCTCAGATTTGGTTCTAAATAGTGACAACTCAAATTTGATATCAAAAACTAAATATTGAATGGCTACCAAATCATAAGGTAATGAGTAGGGTCTTACCAAATATTTAAGAGGAGAATCCAAAGAACTTGAAGTTTGCTGAAATCTTTGTTTCCTTAGGATTCTTTCAGGATATTTGATGAAAGAAACTAGATCTAGATCAGGGTTAGACCTGGTATACTTTCTTCGAGAAGCCAGATCTATTATGAGCCACTACAATTATGAAATCAGCCTTATGAAACTTGATCCTATCATCCAAAGGACCAGGTTCCGATAAATATTTATCATACACCCAGGGAAAATTTGTCTGTTCATTCCCCGAGAATGTCGCCATAATGTTATCACTCTGCCATATTCCTAAAGCTGAATAAGGAATCCCAACAAAGGTAACTGTAGACCAAAATTTCAACTCGGTAGCTAGCCCTACCAAGTCAAAGAGGGCTCTCTCCACAAGGTCACAACAAAGAGGATTGGATGAATTAGGGTTTTTAGGCTAGGTATGATTGCAAAGGTTGTTTTTATTTGATTGGGTTGCGTTTCACTGGATGAAGATATTAGGTCAAGGGAGCTAGGTCAAGGAAAATGAGATAGGGTTATAGAGATTCAATGGGAAAAGGTAGGAATAAGGCTTAGCATTTTAAGACGGTTGTGATGAGATGGTTTTGAGACTAATGAGAAGCTAGGAAGAGCATGGGAGATGTATTCTTCCTAAACAAAGTAAAATGGACAAATTATGATATCTTTCCCTAAATAGAGCATGAGAAAGCATGTGTTATGCCTATCAACTTGAAATAAATCATACAATAGATATGTAATGAACATGAAAACAACACATTCTAACATATGAAACGAAAGGAAAAACAATGATAAACATCATACCACTAATGAGCTCCATCATTAGACATATTTAGAGGGGTTAATAGTCACCTTTTTTCCTTCTTAGATCTATTTTTCTTGCATTTTTATTATTATTTGTGTTTATGATGCTAGAATAGGTGGTGATTAAGGCTAACATACTCTGAGTGCCTAATATAAGGTTGAGTGCAGAAAATCATGATTTATTAAGCATTTTTATAAAGATTTTATCACAAAGACTTGGAGGAGACAACAAGGAGAAATTATAGGAGGATTTTCCACCCTCAAAGGAAGTCTAAGGATCCCAAAGATTCTCTCCAGAAATTCAAATTCCACAAGCAGCCGAAGGATCCACAAGGATTTTCTCCATCAATTCAAATTCCAGAGGCTGCCGAGAAACTCAAAGAGGAGAGAACTCAATCTTGGTTTACTAGGATTCTAGTGGACTCAATCACCATTTTCTAGGGATTTTTTGGTAGCTTCCTTGTAGAATAAATAGAGTAGAGCTAGAGCTAGGAAGAGTTAGTATATCCTAGTCTCACTTCCATTCATAGTTATTGTTGTGAACTATTGAAGCTTTTTGTTTTATTCAGGGATCGAAACTTCAGAGATGTATGTATTCATTCGTTTATGAAATGAGAAGGTTGATTTCATTTGATTGATTTAAGTTCAGAGGGCTAGGCTCATGGGTTAGGGCCCAATATATGTGCCTCAACTTCTCTACAGTTATTATCTTTTTTTTTCTATCATTTAGCTAGTTTTTCTTCTGTCATTTAAGTTAGATCTACTTCTGATAAGTTTCACTTCTATTTAGTTTTTGTGCTATTGTAGTTTTAATTGCTTATGCATAGTGAAATAGAGGAAAAAATCCAAAAATGTGGTCAAGTCTCCCCCCTTTCATCTCTGTCAATAGAGTTCGAGTAGGGAAGACCTTCCCATAGGCCAAAATTTCTTTTTGTTCGAGTTGGGGGAAGAATTTGTATTTACCAAGTCGAAGCACTTCCTTCACTGTTTCACCACACATTTTTGTTTGTTTCTCATGCATGAATCCGCAGGTGTGCTTCACTTCTCAGCACTGCTCTTACACTTCTATTTTCCTCCTTTACTTCTCACCTTAGCGCTGCACTTACCTTCTTTCGAACACCCTTAATATCTTCAACCTTACTTCTTTGTTTTTCTCTGTTCACGGCCGCCTTACCCTTTTTATGAAAAACACATGAAAAACCATACTGAATCACCAAAAGCCCAACCTTCACCTTTTCTCCTTGAGAATACCACCACCATACCTCACACTTCGTAATCGCAACATTTAACATTTTCCTTAACACTTATCACCCATTCCTTGAGATTGTGATATTTTGAAATCACACTTCGCACCGGTTACCTTCTACCGTTAAAACTCACCACTCTTTCTTTGTGATTGCAAAATCACAAATCTCAACTCTTAGTCTTTTCCACCGCCACGTCATCCCCATTGCACATCGCATCTCACAGAACTTGTCACATTGCAAATCAATGCCCGCAACCTTTACCGCAGGGCAAATTGCACTTCGCACATTTTATTTTATTCTCATTAATCCTTACCGCTATCCTTGTAAACTTGGGATATTTTGATTTGCGGCCCGCCATGTCACTCTTCGCACTTCTCACTTCGCACATTTGATCGTATTCCCATTAATCCTTACCGCTATTATTGCAAACTTGCGATATTGTGATTCGCGACCTGCCACATCACTCTTTTCATTGCACACCATTTAGTTCATTCCGTTAATTCCTTAATACTATCCATTTAAACTTGCAAAGTTGCGATTGAGACATTGAAAATCGTAACTTTTGCTATTCATCGCATTCCGACATCACAATTCTGATTTCTCCTCGCTCCAAAGCCATTTATTGCATTATAATAAGGTTTCCTAAGGGTTTAAGCCCCTCTATCCACTCCAAAACCATTTCTCACACTATCATAATGTTTTATAAGGGTTTAACCCCCTGTTTATACTTCCAAACCTCATTTCATGTGTTAAACACCCCATTAGCCCTCTTAGGCCTTTTTATTCCATCTAAGATGTAAATTAATTCGTTTTAATTAAAATTAAGGCATGGATAGGAGTATGGTAGATATATCATATGATAGATAGAGTGAATTTATCCATTTGGCCAACTTAAGTTTGGTTTAGAATTAATTTCCTTTCTGCTATCAGTTTTCTTGGAATTCATTTCCAGTAATTTAGTTCAGTTTCCTTTCTGTCATTTCCTTCCAGCAATTTTCTTTCCAATTTTTCTCATAATTTAAGAAATAGAAACCTTTCATTAAGAAGAAGAAGATGACATGAACATAATGCATCTTTTGTGTATATATAGCATCATCACCTCAAATTTTTTTGAACCCCATGTTGATAAAGTAAAGTAGGGCAGCCCCTAGGAGTTGCAGCATTCTTGGTGCAATACCAAGGCACACCACTTTTTGGCGTTGTTTCTAGGGAGGTGTCTAGTAGATATTTTGATATTGTTTTAGCATTATTTTATGCTTTCCTTTCTTTTCATGTCACTTCAAAAATATTGAAAAATTACAAAAAATATATAATTTTCATACCTCGTAGGACTAGGAATACTCAAAGACAAACCTTACCTAAAACCCCCACATCACCTCCTAGCCACCCTTCACTCTTCTTCAGTGGCAGTGAGATTGAACCCCCTATAGGAGAAACTTTTGAATATTTTGAGGATCCTATTGGGGAAGAATAAGAAGAAATTGTTTCAACTGAGGGACCTGCTTCACCTATCTTAACCATGGCTGGAACCCAAAGAGAATTTCCCATAAGAGAGGCGGATGGAGACACTAAGATGAAAAACATTAACTCCTTATCTCTTCCACACTTCCATGAACTTACCTCTGTGGACCTTGACACATTCCTGTTTGAATTTTCTGTTGTCTGTAGTACTTATGACTACACCTCTAACGATCAGAAGTTGAAGCTATTCCCATCCACCCTTAAGGATGCAGCCTTGCACTGGTTCATGGGTCTTCCTGGTGATAACATCACTGCCCGAGCACAGATGGAAGAGACCTTCAGAAACAAGTACAAATGCTACTGTAGGTCCAAGGAAACTAAGGATGAGATATTTATGATGAATCTAGAGCCTGATGAATCCCTAGAGGATTATGAAGAGAGGTTTCGATTAAGCTATAAGAGAGCCAATTGTACTCTTGATCCTGACTTGCTTAAACTTGTAATTATTCAATGGATTAATGAAGAGATTATAGAAACCTTGAGTATATTATCAGGAGGAGATATCTACCAAAAACCCTATGAAACAATAAAAAATATCTTCTGAAACCATTATAGGGAATTTAGGAAGAAGGGCAGAGCTAGCCAAAGTACATCCAATATCCCTTCCTCTTCTACCTTCATAAAAAATGAGATTGGAAACATCCTAGAGGACTTCAAGAGTGACATGTTTCACATATTTTCTTTGCAAATGAACACAATGTGGGTCAAAAGGAAGCAAGAGGGAGCAGAGAGAGCCCTGGCCATATTTTTTCCTAGATGTACCAAGAAACACCCAAGAAATGAATTTCCACTGAATGCCATAGATGTTTTCTTAGTCTGTGAAAAGAATCATGCTACAAACAAGTTTCCCTCCTTACCTGGACTTAAAGGTGTATATCAAGGCGGGGAAACAATGCTAGAGCAACTTTGTTTCATCAACCAAAGAAGGCCTCAGGACCCTCAACCATATCAACAAGGTATGCAAGGTGCACATCACTCTTACTATTACAACAATCAGAGTGCACCCATGCAACCTTGGTACACCCCCACTCCTCCATCTTGGTCTACACCTCCTACTTGGCCTTCCAACCCTTGATATCATCCTCAACTAGTAAACCAACCATTTCAGCAGTATGTTCCACAACAACCTCAGTGAAACAATCCATCCCAAGGGTGGAGGCGTAAAAAAATCAACTACATGCTCTAATGCTTCCACCCCAACCTCACCCTCAGCTTTCTCATGCTGCTCCATGTAGGCTACCTATACTTGCATAGCCCAATCCGAACCCGAACAACAGATAGGAACAACAGGCTCCCAGAGGAGAAACATCACATCCATCTTATGTTGTGCAGATATAGAAGGTTAATATTAGGTTGGGAAGAGTATTACCAGACAACCATCCCCCATCTCCACCTGTAAAGGTTGAGGAGGAAAAGGAAGAAGATAACAATAAGATCCAACAACCTCCTTTTCCCGAGCACTTGATCCACCCTATTCAACACACCTCAAAGGAGATTGAACTCCTGGGAGAATTGGAAAATTTGTGTGTAAAGATACCACTTCTCCAGGCCATTAAGGATGTCCCTATCTACAATAGGCCCATCAAATAAAATTTATTTAAGAAACCTGGAAGGAGGAAGAGAGATACCCCCACCATCAATGTGGTAGGACAACTATCTGACCTAATGCTGGGGAAGGTGATATTTCCAAAATACCTGGAACTTGGTAGTCCAGTTGTTAATGTACATAATATAGATGGTGTCATAGGCCCCAACACTCTGATTGATTTAGGGGCTACCATCAATATCATCACCAAGGAAATGATGTTGAAACTTAATATCCACGGGACTTTGAGGAAAACCACAACAGTTCTGCAACTTGCAGATCGGTCCATAGTAACTTTGGAAGGAATTTTTGAGGATGTTATGATTACCATTGAATCTTGGGAGTATCCTATAGATTTCATGCTCCTATAGCCAAAAAACCAAGTTTAATGTTTATCCTCTCATCTTAGGGAGACCTTGGTTAGCCACTGTAGACGCGCATATTAGTTGTCAGGCTAGAAACATGACTATAAAAAATGGGCCTTTGTCTAAAAAGCTAGTGTTATATCCTCCAGCCTAGCCTTCCATTGATCATGATATCCCTATATGGTTGGAGGATGAAGAACATGAGTCATATAAAGCTGCCCCTTTGTGTACCATAGATGATATCCTTAGAGGGGGGTAGCTTGATGAAGATGAACTCATCGACCATGCCATTCAAAACCAATCCTCCACTAACACTCCTCTCGAAACCCTAGTCAAAGAGTCTGAAAGACAACCTTGGATGTAAGTGAAATTAGTTGAGACAACCTATGAAACCACCAAGACTGTTGAGTTTGTCCCATCCAGATCTCTGAAAATCAACCCAAACCTCTCAAATGAAGAAAAGAAGTAGCTATGCTAGCTTTTGAAAGAAAATCTTGAAGCATTTGCTTGGGATTACAAGGACATGAAAGGGGTACATCCTTCTGTATGCAGAAATCACATTTACATCAAAGAAGGATGTAAGCCTGTGAGACAACCCCAAAGAAGGATGAACCCAGTTCTAAAATACATATTCAAAGAAGAGTTGTAGAAACCATTGGATGCGGGGTTCATATATCCTATATCCGACAGTGAGTGGGTATCTCCTCTTGTCTTAGTACCAAAGAAAAATGGGAAGTGGCAAATTTGTGTTGATTATAAAGAACTTAACAAAGCCACCAAGAAATACCATTTCCCTTTGCCCTTTATAGACCAAGTCCTAGATGGCCTTGCAAGGAAGAAGTTATTTTCCTTATTAGATGGGTTCAGTGGGCATAATGAGATTCAAATCAACCCTGATGACTAGGATAAGACTACTTTCACCTACCCTTGGGGTACCTTTTCTTATAGATTCCTACCCTTTGGGTTATGCAATGCCCCAACCACCTTCCAGAGAGCTGTCATGAGCATATTTTCTGAGTTAGTCCATGACTTTGTCAAAATTTACATGGATGATTTCACACCATCTGGGGATGAATTCTAGGAATATCTCTCCAATTTGGGTAAATTACTAAGAAGGTGCATTGATATGCATCTCTCCTTGAGCCCAGAAAAGTGTGAATTACTAAAGAAAGAAGGGGTTGTATTATGACATTCCATATCCCAAGCAGGAATATAGGTAGACCCGAACAAAATTACTATCATCAAAAGGGTACCTGCTCCTCAAAAGCATAAATATGTCAGGAATTTATTAGGTTTAGTTGGTTACTATAGAAGGTTCATCAAATATTTCAGCATGATGGCTTCACCAT
Organism: Pinus albicaulis; assembly: GCA_034641835.2. NCBI lineage: Eukaryota > Viridiplantae > Streptophyta > Pinopsida > Pinales > Pinaceae > Pinus > Pinus albicaulis. The sequence continues at coordinate 334,679,524 of CM076574.1, read as the reverse complement.
TATTTGGGTTATTGGAAAAATATTCTAAGTTTACTTGGTCTGGTCCTTATTAAGAGGCTTTTGAGCTCATTAAGAAGCAGTTGACTACTGCCCCGATCCTTCGAGGTCCAAATTGGACTCTACCTTTCCACATCCACATTGATGCATTTGAAAAATATCTAGGGGAAACATTAGGACAATTAGAGGACAAAATCCCTTATGCCATTTATTTCATCAGCAAGAATTTGTCCAAAGCCGAGATGAATTATATTGTTACTGAGAAGGAGATGTTGGCCATTGTCCATGCATTGAAAAAATTTAGGCATTATGTCACTGGATATCGGACCTTTGTTCACACTGACCATGCTTCCATCAAGTATTTAATGAAAAAATCAAATATTAATGCTAGAATAATTAGATTGTTGTTACTTTTGCAGCAATTTGATTTGACTATTGTTGATCAACCTGGAAAGGAAAATGTTGTTGCAGATTTTTTGTCCGAGTTAGTTCTCCCTGCATGTGAAGAAGGAATTGCGGATGACAAGCTGCCAAATGAACACCATTTTGCCATATTGACACTCTCACCATGGTTTTCTGATATAGCCAACTATTTGGTTGCTAGTTTTTAAGACTCCCTCCTAATATTTATTTCAGGGAGAGGAGTAGAATCATCAGAAAAAGTGCCCCATTCAAATTGATTGGGGGGAATCTCTGCAAGCTATGTCCTGATCAAATCCTAAGAATGTGTGTGTGGGAGAAATAATTCTTTGATATCCTCTCTGAAGTTCATGGCAACCAATGTGGAGGCCACTTTGCTACAAACATAATTTCTTACAAAGTTTTTCAGGTGGGTTACTATTGGCCTACCCTTCACTAGGATTCCAAAAGATACACCAGAAGGTGTGACCAGTGCCAAAGGATGGGGAAACCCACACAAAGGGATGAAATGCCTTTACACCCTCGAGTGGCTGTCAAGCCATTTTACAAGTGGGACATGGAATTTGTTGGACCCATCGATCCCCATCCAAACAAAAGAAGTATATCATAGTCTACACTGGTTACCTGACAAAATGGGATGAAGCAAAAACAGTGAAGGTAGAAACTGAAGAAAAATTAGTAGAATTTCTGAGGGAGAATGTGTTTTACAAATTTGGATATCCCAGAGAAATAGTCACTTATCAGGGATCATAGTTCACCTCTCACCTCATTGAGAATATTTTTAGGAAGAAAAATATTAAGCATATAACCTCTACTGCCTATCACCCTTAGGCAAAAGGCCAAGTATAAGTAACTAATAGAGCTTTAGAGATCATCCTCACCAAGTTTGTGAGCAGCAACAGAAAATATTGGGCAAATAGATTGGTAGAAGCTACTTGGGCCTACACCACCACTTGGAAGACAACAACAAGATTCACTCCTTACGAACTAGTTTATGGTAAGAAAGCTCTACTTTCTATTGATTTTGAATTCAATACTTTAAGAATTGCAGCTGAATTAAATCTAGATCTAACAAATGCCAAAAAAGAGATGTTGTTGCAACTAAATGGATTGGATGCGTTCAGAATGCAAGCACTTCTTCACAGAGAGGTATTTCAGCTGCAAAGGAAGGTATGACATGACAAGAACATCAAAGAAAAGACCTTCCAAGAGGAATATTGGGCACTATTGTATGATTCAAGGTTTAAATACTTCAAAGGAAAGCTAATGACAATATTTTTGGGGCATTACAGAGTGGAGAAATTATTTGATAATGGTGCAGTTCAAATCATGACCATAGATGAGGAAGGGATCCACTTGCTTGTCAATGGTCACAGACTTAAAATTTACAAGAAGCCTTTGTTAAGGGTATAATTCATCAATTCAATAAGCAGAGAGGTGTATGTGATGGGAAACTTCATAGTTTACCACACCTCCTAAAAGAAAAAAAAGAAGAAGAAAGAATAAGCTTGTGGATTGAAAACTTCGATGAATGTAGCTCGCTTGCTCAAAAAAAAAGGAGAAAAAAAAATAATAAAGATCCATGGGTGAAAACCTCTCTGAGGTGCCCAAGGAAAGTTTGTGGGTTGAAAACCTCCATGGAGGCAGCCCACTTTATTTCGAAAAAAAAAGAAAAAAAGAGAAAAAGAACAAAACCAATAAAACACATCTGCATCACTATGTTTTTATGTGTTTGTTGTTTTGCAGGTTGTTAATGGTTTCTGGAAAACACAGGGAATCATTCATATTATTTTCCCTTATTATATCTTTCCTTCCATCCCATCATTCACTCCATTCACCTTTATAACTTCCTCCATCACCTCCATTCACCACACTCCTCAATTCCTGAGAACAATGTAGCTAGAGAAGCAATACACAAACAAAATGCTACAAACATCAGGAAGTTACTTCAAAAACAATGTTGTTCATGGAGTGCCAAGAAGAAAAACAAGGGTAGCTACATAACATACTACAGGAGAACGAGAATGCCACCCATGGCATATCAAGCACCCCATGCGACATCCACAACAGAGAGAAACAATAGACAAATATTAGCAGCTCATTTAGTAAGCTTCTCTTTTAGCAAGTTGCTCACTCAGCGAACATGAATATGGTGAAGAATGCAACATATAAAAAGACTTGTCTCAAACCTCCAGCTCCTACAAATTCCTTGGAAACAATAGGTAAACTCAGGCATAAGCTCTCACCCATTTCTACACATTCATAATAGCCAGAAATAATTAATTTGCAGACTTAGAGTTTGAGGGCCAGAAAGGTGGCCAGTTAACTCAACCACCACCGTGAGGTATGGCTAGAATAAAACTGGGAGTACACGCCACCTGGGCATGCAAAAGAAAAATTTTAAATCAGTGTATTAGAGGAGAATGAGGGGAGGAAAACCGACAGTCCATCCTGAATTAAGAGGGAGGAGGAACCAATTTTCTATGAAAAAAATGGTGCTGAGAGGAGTTATATTGGCACTCCAAATTTAGCTGCATCATCTAATAAAAGGAGATGTTGTATCATCCAAACTAGTGAATTGAAAATTTTCAAAGAGAGAGGAATGACGGAAGCACGCAGCGCTTGAAGAAGAAGAAGAAGAGAGAGAGAGACAAAGGGCCAAAGAAAAATAGAAGAGATGGCCATAGAAGTCATAGAGATAGCAGAAAGTGGGTGAGACATAGACTCACAACCTAATGTCACATCCCCTCACTACAAAAAGATAACTACCACCATAGCTCTTCTGAGTGAAAAATGAAAATTTTAGACCTCTGGGTATTCTGGAGCTGACAAGAATTAGATAAAGCCAAAAAATTCTCCCATAAGCCCGATCATCATTGAAGAATCACCAAGAGCGTAGGAAAGAATCAAAGAATTATTTTTGAAGGAGCAGCTGTAGAAGGCACAGGAAGAGAATGTAGCACTAAAGGATCAATTGCAGAAAAAAGAGGAGAAAGTAGCCACCATGGTAGACTTATGCATTTAAACCCTTTAGCACAGATTCCCCTCTGACTCAGATGCTGTGTACCTCAAAGAAAAATGGCTTCTATTTCAAATCAACACTATAGCCTCCCATGGATCACTCCCTTTCCAAGATTGTAGAAAATTCATGAAGTTATACAAGCAAGCCAACATAGTTGATCCGGAAAATATGGAAGATTTTTATATGCATAAATTTGTGCTGACAAATCTGGAGATTTGGGACCCAAATCCTATAATGGGGGATATGCATTTAATGGCTCTAGCATCTTGGATGGTGAATGAGGAAAATAGAGCCAAAGAGATATGGAAGGTCATGGGAAGAAGAAATAGAGAACCATTACATCTCAGACCAGAAGTTTTCAGCCCAAGAGGAGTCATCCTTAACCATTGAGAGATTGAAAAGGACCCTGTTGTAATATTCCAAAAATTTAGCCTTCATCTAAATGGAATATTATAGTTTTTTTTATCACTAGGTAGGTGAATAACTGGGTAGGGAGTCCCATAAAACCCTTTATAAGGAATAATAACACTCCTAATGTGAAAGGAGGAAGAATAAGAAGATGGATTAAGCACTTTTGGGTGTGAATTGGAGGAGATACAAGTTGAAGAGGTCAACTTTGACCAAGTCAACAATGTTGTCATGGAGGAGTGGCATTCATGATTAGACAATGCAGTTTTAGTGGAGGACAACTTGCATGAGCTTAGCGGAAATTATGGATGGCACCCAATGTGAGGAGGCTCACATACTATATATGGAGGGGATGGTAGCCATTGTTATTCATGTTTTAGATTATCATTTGATATTGGTCTGTTTAGACTTTGCATTCCTTTGTTGTTTAGCAGGGTTGCTGTGTTGTTTAGCACAACGGTGTTCCTGATCGGGAATACCTACCTCATCCTCACGGAAGGATAGGTTCATTGGGCTACATTTCCTCATTCCGGAATTTTTTCCAAGCTACCTCCTTCAGCTATAGTGCAGTTTATGTTTAGATTTGGGTTGTGTTGCAGGGTGCAACAAAGGAGGATCACATAGAGCCATTTATGGGCTTATTTTTTAGTGGAGAGGTAGCCTATCCATTTTAGGATCAACAGGGAGGGCTCCTGGGCATATTTCTACATCTTTGGCATTATACCAAACATATACCATCCCTCACAATGCAGTTTCAGTCTAGATCTGCATTATTTTTAGAGGCAATTGTTGGGAGGGTTCTTTGAGCTCATTAGGAGGGTATATTTATGAGTAGAGGGATCAACCTTCTATTTAGAAATACCATTGGAGGAGGAAATCACAATTTCAGATATTTCATAGCCTCATTCCATTTCAGATCCAGTTGCAATGGCATATTAACCCCATGGTTATTTGTCACAATGTATATTTCTTGGTATTTCTAGCAATCTTTTCCGGGTTGGCTAGAAATCATGTACTAGAGCCCACATCTGCTTTTCTGGGCATTAATTTTGTTTCTATCAGCCATATTTCATTTACTTATGTTTACAGTATCAGCTACACTAATATAGATAGCGTTGTCACTGCTCTCTGGCATTCTATACAGTTGCAACAACTCATGTGCTGATTGTTCTGATCATTGGAAGCTTGCTCTTATTTCTTGAGTGGCTTGAACCTCAAGATATTTTTGTACATTTTTGCTAATATCTTAATAAAATTATGGATTCATATTGATGCCTCTTATTTCATGTTTATATTTACTATGTTTTACATTGTTATGTCTTGTAATGCTGCTATTTCCAATTTGGAATATTACAGTGGTATTAGAGCATAATCTTGGCTCAGCCTGTGCATTCAAGAAATTATGCCAATAGGAGGAGAAGCTTCTCACAGAAATGAGAAGTTGTACAGAAGAAACAAATACATGAATCCATTATTTGGAGAAATGAAGGAAAATCGGATCTCCCAGCTTCTTTTTCGAACTATGAAAGATATCAAGGAAGATCTCAAGGAGATAAAAGGGGAGAAGTGTGGAAAAAATCCAAGAGGGTTTGAAAGTGAAGCAAGCCCTATATATTCACATGATGGGTGTGTAAATTCAACCACACATGCAGATCCATAGCACAGTTTATTTCCCACATTCACTGTAAGAAGGATGGAGGAAAAAGGTGCACCAAGGGAGGATACCTTGAGTGATTATCTTCAGGAGTATGAGTCTCAATCATGGAGATTCAAAAAGCACTTGGACTTCCAAGGGTTTTGCCAAATCAAAGAAGATAGAAGATCTATAAACCATAATAGAAGCAATATAGGTATAATATTTCTATCTAACTTTGATGGATCAGCAAATTGCACAACCAAAGCTTGGGTGAAGGAGCTAGATTCCTATTTTCAACTTTGCCAAGTTTCAAAAAAGGAGGTCATTAGAGTAGCAGTGCTGCACCTCAAAGGTATGGCCCAGGATTGGTGGTTTTGTAGTGCTGATTCATTTTATCATGAAAATTTAAACACTTATGCAGGGTTCACTCAGAAAATAGTGAGAATATTTGATATTAAACATTGTGAAACATCTTTTTTTGAACCCAAAAACTCAAAAATTTTGCATGAGTTGGAGAGATCTATTTTTCCAACTCCACTCCATATTTCTGTTGAAGGGGATAAAAACATGCATGATGCCTTGCCAAGGGCAAGATCCCCACTTCTTGAAGAGCACTCTTCTATAGATGAAGATATGGAGGTTCCTCCTTCAAGGGAAGACCAAGATCAAGGGTCTCTCATTGATGATGAGGCATTCTCAAATATTGATGAAGAGGATGAGAAAAGAAGAGCTAACAGCATTGTACCATCAAGAGGAGATCCATCACCACATGGAGATGGGAAGGGATCCTTTGCTTCCATTAGAGGAGCCCTTGTGTCTTTGCAAGGAGTTCCAAATGATCCAACATGTGGGAACCAAAACAAAATTCCAGATCAGCATGCATCAGTTATTGTGGGTTGTGAATCTTGGCAGATGGAAGGAGAAGAAAAGAAGGATCAGCATCAAGGGATGATGAGCACTCACCCTTATCTATTTTAGAAGGTTTCTACATAAAAGGAGGAGACTGTATTGTGCAGTGAAATGAGGGACAAGTTAGCCCACTCATATATACAGTCCACTTCAGATTTTGATGTCTCACTACATGGGGGCATTCCACCTGGGAGGCCACCAGATCTAGAATTGGTGAGAGAAATCTTACCATTTAGTTCACCACTCTTAGATCCCAGAGAGGTGGATACTTTGGAGGGGTCTAGTACAGCGCATAGAGTCTGGGATAGACTCAAGGAGGAGGGAGACATTCTCCCATTTTCAACATTACCCACTCTCACTACATATTCTGTGCTGACAGAATTTGCTGCAGTGATGGAGGGTGGCACCACCATGGTGCAAGGGAACTGCTCCATGGATTTGGAGAAATAGAGGTTACTTCCATTGAGGAAGGAATCCTCCATATATTGGAGTATATGGAGGCCATTCATGCTTACATTGGCCAAGATCACGAGGTTCTTTTTGGATGTTAGCTTCTCATGGGAGGCCAACTTCCAAAGGTCACCATTTCTATTTGAGCATGAGCAACTACATGATGGGCATGGAAAAATTTTGGAGGATGAATTTGGCATGAGGGATGTCAAAGGAATAGACAACAACATGTGGGGAGCTTCACATTTTAGATCTTCATCGTTGTCTCTTAGGAGGATTGATCCATATTGGAGGTCTCTAATTTTGGTAGAGTGCTCCAAGGATCTTGGTGTTGCATGATTCTTGATGACCCGGAGGGAGATGAGAGATACATGGTGGATGATGAGGTCATATATTATTATGGTAGAGTCTTCTTGACTAGATATTCTGAGCTCAAGGAGAAGCTGCTACATGCAGCACATGTGGACTTTCTTTCTATGCACTTTGATGCATATTACTCTTTGATGGAGGAGTTCACTTGGGAGGACATCCAAAAAAATTTATATCAGCATATGGAGAGATACATAGCCCAGATGATGTTGGAGAGGTTCTCACAACCACTTCCCTACTCATTGAGAATGAGGGAGAGCTTTCAGTTGAGCCATTTCAGCTCAATGGCCAAAGTACATAGTAGAGAAGGTACATTTTTGCATTATTATTTGTAGTTCTTTACTTTATATGAGCAACATGTTTTACCAAGGAGGGTTATCCATTATTGTATATTATATTATGATGTAATTGAGGAAAATTGTAGCATTGAGGTTGGCTATTCTACTGGTGGTTTGTGGGGGAATCCACATGATTCTTGGTGTGCACCATTGGCACCGCATTTTACTTTCATGATCCTATCTTGTAGGATGATTGTGGCAACAAACAAGTGGCTGAAAGGGCACTTGTTATTATTTTTTTTGAGGCAAGTAGGGGATGCACTACATTGTTTCCATATGTGGAACTATAATCCACCTCCCAGTTGTCATGTGGCAACTTGTTTTCATTTTTTTTTTCTTCCATATATTGATGATGTTCTTATGTGCATGGGAAGCTTTGTTGGGAGAGTGGCACAAAAGTTGAAGGTGCCCATTGTGAGTATGATTCTCCCTACTTTACATGTTGCATGGTTCAGGAGAAACAATGGGCAAACCATGATTTCCACACTACATCTCTTTTCTTCATGTGGGAGGATCCATTTGGAGAAATTGAGCTCTTGGAGGAGGCACTTTATGGCTGATTTGTTCAGTGGGGTAGCTTGGGCCATTCTTGGAGGCCATGAAATTTCAGCCCTAGATAAAAAAAAAACCCATACTTACCATAAATGGAGAGATAAACAACTTGGATGGAAAAATCTAATCTCTACATGCAGACCCAATACATTGCATCAACTAGGGGTTGAGGATTTATTTGATGAGCTACCTAGGATAGCTCATTTCATTTGGATGATAGCATGGGTATGGGAGTCTCTAATTTGGAATGAGGTTCCCCATTTTTTTCATCACTCCTACCTTGATGAGGCCATTGGACAGCAAGAAGGTTTCCACTTACACCTTCCACCTTTTCATGATGTGAACCATTGGGTTTTGCATACTTGGGAGGAACCATTGGAGGGAAGATTTATTGCAGATTATCTTGAGCAGTGGTGGGGAATATCGATGAGGAGGCCAGAAGAGGAGGAGGGGAGGAATTTTTTCTCTCCCTATACGGTTGCTTGAGGACAAGAAACATTTTGGAGGGGAGGACTATAATATTCCAAAACTTTAGCCTTCATCTAAATGGAATATTATAGTCTGTTTTATCACTAGGTAGGTGAATAAGTGGGTAGGGAGGCCCGTAAAACCATTTACAAGGAATAATAACACTCCTAATGTGAAAGGAGGAAGAATAAGCAGTTGGATTAAGAACCTTTGGGTGTGAATTGGAGGAGATACATGTTGAAGAGGTCAACTTTGACCAAGTCAACAACACTGTCATGGAGGAGTGGCATTCATGATGAGACAACGCAGTTTTAGTGGAGGACAACTTGCATTAGCTTAGTGGCAAGTATGGATGGGACCCAATGTGAGAAGGCTCAAATAATATATATGGAGGGGATGGAAGCCATTGTTATTCATGTTTTAGATTATCATTTGATATTGGTCTGTTTAGACTTTGCATTCCTTTGTTGTTTAGCAGGGTTGTTGTGCTGTTTAGCACAAGGGTGTTCCTGATCGGAAATCCCTACCTCATTCTTAGGGAAGGAGAGGTTCATTGGGCTTAATTTAATCATTCCAAAATTTTGGCCAAGCTACCTCCTTCAGCTACAGTGCAGTTTCTGTTTAGAGCTGGGTTGTATTGCAGGGTGTAGCAAAGGAGGATCACATAGAGCCATTTCTGGGCTTGTTTTTCAGTGGCGAGGTAGCCTATTCATTGGAGGATCAGAAAGGATGGATTATGGGAATATTTATACACATTTGGCATCAATTCAACCATCTAACATCCCTCACAACATAGTTTCAATCCAGATCTGCGTTATTTCTAGAGGCAGTTGCTGGGAGGGTTCTTTGAGCTCATCAGGAGGGTCTATTTCTGATTAGAGGGATCAAATTTCTATTTAGAAATACCATTTGAGGAGGAAATCACCATTTTAGATCTGTCATAGCCTCATTCCATTTTAGATCTAGTTGCAGTGGCATATTAACCCCAGGGTTATTTGTCACAATATATATTTCTTGGTATTTCTAGCAATCTTTTCCGGGTTGGCTAGAAATCATGTACTAGATCCCACATCTTCTTTTCTGGAAATTTATTTTGTTTATATCATCCATATTTCATTTATGTATATTTACAACAACATCTACATTGATATAGATAGTGTTGTCACTGCTCTCCGACATTCTATATAGTTGTAGCAACTCATGTGCTGATTGTTCTGATCATTGGAGGCTTGCTCTTATTGCGTGAGTGGCTTGACCCTCAAGATATTTTTGTATATTGTTGCTGATATATTAATAAAATAATGGCTGCATATTGATCCCTCTTACGTCATGTTCATATTTACTATGTTTTACATTATTATGTCTTGTATTGCTTCTATTTCCAATTTGGAATATTACACCTACATGGTTGAAAGCTACCTTCACACTCAAAACCAGGTGATAGGCCACTTTGATGATGTTTTTAAGGAGATAGAAGAGGAGTGAATTATGTCCAGCCAGAAGATATGGAACAACCTCCCACATAGCATCAAGAACAGGGAGTATCATACTTTAGAAAGGTTGAGGGGTTCATTGGAAAAGGCACCCTTATAGAAGAGGTCCATGTAGGCCAAAAAGATATGATGGTTGGGACTAAAGCTCAGCCCACCTTTGTTGTTGGGGCTGACTGAGGAAGAGGAAAAATATGCACAAGATAGAGAGTGGGAGAATAAAGAAAAGAATGATGGATTTTACCCCCTTGAGGAAACTCCCACACATCTTCCTCAGAAAATCAAGGGGTTGTCAAAGTTTTGAAGGAAATGGAGGAGGAGGATCAGTTGCTCAGAGGATGAGCAACCATTCTGTAGGGGGGTGATGATAACCTCCATCATTATAAATATTTGGAGGGGTTAATAGTCACATTTTTTCCTTATTAGATCTCTTTTTCTTGCTTTTTTATTATTATTTGGGTTTATGATGCTAGTATAGGTGGTGATTAACGCTAACATACTCTAAGTTCCTAATATAAGGTTGAGTGCAGAAAATCACGATTTATTAAGAATTTTTATAAATATTTTATCGCAAAGACTTGGAGGAGACAACAAGGACAAGTTATAGGCGGATTTTCCACCCTCAAAGGCACCCAAAGGATCCCAAATATTCTCTCCAACAATTCAAATTCCACAAGGAGCCCAAGGATCCCCATGGATTCTCTCCAGAAATTCGAATTCCAGAGGCAGCAGAGAAACTCAAAGAGGAGAGCACTCAATATTGGTTTACTAGGAGTCCAATCGACTCAATCACCATTTTATAGGGAGATTTTGGTAACTGTCCTGTAGAATAAATATAGCAGAGCTAGAGCTAGGAAGATTTAATCTATCCTAGTCTCGCTTCCATTTAGAATTATTGTTGTGAACTATTGAATCTTTTTGTTTTATTCAGGGATAAAAAATTTCAAAGATGTATGCAATCATTCTTTTATGAAATGAGAAGATTGATTTAATTTGATTGATTTAAGTTTAGAGGGCTAGGCTCATGGGTTAGGGCCCAATCCATGTTCCTCAGCTTCTCTGCAGTTATTATCTTTTCCTTTTTGTCACTTAGCTAGTTTTTCTTCTGTCATTTAAGTTAGATCTGCTTCTGATAAGTTTCATTTCTATTTAGGTTTTGTGTTGCTATAGTTTTAATTTCTTATGCATAGTGAAATAGAGGAAAAACTCCAAAACTGTGGTCAAGTCTCCCCCCTCTCATCTCTGTCAATAGAGTTCAAGTAGGGAAGACCTTCCCATAGGCCAAAATTCCTTTTTGTTCAAATTTGGGGAATAATTTGTATTTACAAAGTCCAAGCCTTTCCTTCACTGTTTAACCTAGCATTTCTGCTTGTTTACCGTGCATGAATCTGCATGTGTGCTTCATTTTGGGGCACTGCTCTTACACTTCTATTCCCCTCCTTTAGTTCTCACCTTAGCATTGAACTTACCTTCTTTCGAACACCCTTAAGCTCTTTAGCCTTACTTCTCTGTTTTTATCCATTCATGACCACCTTACCCTTTTTACGAAAAAACACGTGAAAAACCATACAAAGCCATCGAAAGCCCAACCTCTGCCTTTGATCCTCGAGACTCCCGCCACTGTATGTCACACTTTGAAATCAAAACATTTAACATTTTCCTTAACACTTATTTCCCATTCCTTGCGATTGCGATATTACGAAATCACAAATCGCACTTCGCACTGGTTACATTCTACCGTTAGCACTCACTGCTCATTCTTTATGATTGCGAAATCACATATCACAACTCTTATATTTTTCCACCACCACATCATCCCCATCGCACATTGCATCCCGCGGAACTTACCCATCGCAAATCGCATCTCGAATAACTTATCACATCACAAATTTTCACCCAAAACATTTACCGCAGCACAAATCGCACTTTGCACATTTTAGTTTATTCCCGTTAATCCTTGCCGCTATCCTTGTAAACTTTTTGTTGGAACAGGGTCTCCTGTAAGCTACGAAACTGGTCCGTTTTGTATATTTTTTATTATATTTAGTCTAATGCAGGGTTTTGGGGTGGGTCAAAGCCCATAAAGCATTGTAAATGGGTCAAGGGTAGACCAAGAGTCCAAAAACCACAGTTTGTGGACCATTGGATGCGTAAGCTAAAATAGTATAAGTAGTGTTGGGGTTCCCATGTTTTGGCCAGGTTGACAAAGACCAAAAGATGAGACAACATAGAACCACTTTGGGACCTTAGGATCTAGCCCTCCTAGGTCCAGAGAGGGATCTCTCTATAAAGTCAAAGGATATGTCTTTGAGGCTTTTGGTATAATATTTTAGGCTAGTTATAGGCTCGAGGTTGTTGGTTTGATTGATTTATATGTGGTTGGAGGGAATCAGGAAAAGAAGGACCAATATAAGACAAGGATGAGCAAGAAATAAGCTCAGGAAGAGATAGCTAACTCGGAGAACATCAAAGCCATTGGGCTATGGAGTCAAGAAAGGATTTATTTATGTTCAATGTGCAAGCTTTCAGTTGGGCTAGTCGTCTAGAGCATTTGGATCTTAAAGGATGATTGGTGGAGTGGGACATTAAGGATAGAAAATGAGAGGAAGAGGACCAACCAACTCTGTCTATAGATCAGACCAGAGGTCATTTAACTCCAGGCCGGCTTAGACAGAATTAGAGGTAATTACTAGGGAACTTAGAAAGAATAGCTGGTCGTGCAAATATCCTAGTGGACAGGGCTAACACTAATCCCCAGTGTTCCCAAACCTTCCAGCTAAATCCTACCAAGAACCTCTAAACATAGACTTCATCAATTCATACATCAGAGAGCAGGAAATATCATCCACTACACTGGTTAAATCAATTGAAATCAACATTTAGATACACATATAAGCAGAAAACACAAAGGTTGGGAGAGCAGCAACATAAGGTACCTATCAAGGGTAAATCTTATGCCAAACTTCTGATGCGAGCCTGAAGAAACATAATGAAATGAGAGCAAGTCAATCACAAATACGGAAAATGGAAAACATCACCAGCTGCTTTAGATCAGGATCCAAAGAAACATGCTTGCCATATTAAAAACAACACCAATCAGGTACATCATAGCCCATAGCTTGAACATTCAATCTGAATACATCAAATTTTAGCCTATCTTACAATATACACATAGAACTTGTCTCAAGAGGAAAATTCTTGTGTTCCACTGATTTCTCATCAACAACCATTACAATGTTTCCTCCTGTGCTTTATAGCAAAGGATAAACCTAAGATCGACTGAGAAGGTAGGTGAAAATTAAATGTATCTTTAAACACGACCATGAATGCAGGGCCAAAACCCATTCTGCTTGGCATGCTGTATATTTAAGCTCTGTCACATTCCTTGTAAGAGAATGATATGCCCGAGATTTGATCTTGACATTTTGGCTTGCTGTACTCCAGGTGTCGTGAACCAAAAGTAAAATAAATTGTATGAAGGTCTGTCTCATAAATGTCTGACTGTCTTTGAGCTATAGTTTGGTGGAAAAACTCTTCAGGGACATTTTGCATAATAAAAACAGTATGGATGCCTTGTACCTGACGAAGAAAAACATTTTGCTGACGGAAACCCTGATATTACCTTTTATCTGCGCTCAGGATCCTTTGGTTGATCCTCAAGGTCCGTAATCTGCTGATTTGCCTCTGAAAACATTGACTTAGGGCTCGAGATCTTCATGGTTGTGCTTTAATCTTCCTTTTTCTCTGTGCTAAACATTCTGCCGCTCCATCTATTCCGACAGGGTAGTTCAGGGTTTTAATGGTGCTGAAAGGTTTTCAGTGCTCGAAATCTACCTTTGTCCTTGATGCAAATCCTCCTGGCCACTTTCTTTGACCATTTTATGCCAGTACCAACTCTTGGATTTAATACAGTTTGCACAGCTTTGCCACATAGGGTCATGGCGGTCTTTTACCCTTGGAAACTCTGCAAAACAACGAACTGCGAGGAAGATCATGGACAGGGATGATGAAGGCGACGAGGACAAGATGTGGTCGTGGACAAAAGCCATGCAGACGGAATGGAGGGAAAAATTGCAGGGGAAATGGTGGAACATAGCTCTGGTGTGGTTGGCGAACGTTGCAGAACGAAGAATGCATGAAAAACATTAAAAAAACGCAAGAGTAGGACGTTATATGCGACGAAATGGTTGACAGGTACGGAGCATGCACGTGGGGTGACGTGGCATACGGAAAGCCGAGTGGACGGATGAGTTGGAGGTCCCTGGGAAACGGAATGGTCAACCATGGATAGATGGATCTGGACTGTTGATCGCTGATAGATTAATAGCGGGGAATGACGGAAGATGGGACCGCGGGTACGACGGAACCGGACTAAACGACGTGCAGCTTCGGAAGACGACAGCCGTTGGATGGAGGGGCCAGGATCCAACGGCGATCGTGGATTCCATTGCCAGGCTTTCGTCCGTGGAATAACGCGCGAAAAAGTGGTTTTCAGAAACAATACCGGAGGACGCGTGGCGAAGGATGAATGGGATCGTTGGGTTTCGGAGAAAACCGCGAGTTGCAGATGGGCGGTGCGGGAATTGCCGACGGATTTGGGTGGATGACATGTACAGGAGGGGTCCACCATTTCAGGCGCGCTCCGCACCGTTGGATCAGATTTCCAATGGATGGTCGAGATCCTTTGGTCAATCAAAATGTATTAAAACCTGAAAGTGTGCATTAACAAAGGTTTTTAAACGAAATTTCACACGGAGAAAGGTTGGAGGGGGTACGCGCCTGGAGGGTTTAGCTCTGGGTTCCGGCGCCAGGTCTTATGGGAAGAAAAGGAGCGCGGGGCTTATGGCCAAAGGGGCTTAGGCTTTATTATATGATTTTTCACATTTTAAAGCATTTTTAGGCCCAAGGGGAGGAACGATAGGGAAATGAAGGGTAGGGAAGGCCAAAACCAGGGCAAAAACAAGATTTAGAGAGGGTTTAGAGGGATAATGGGGGAATTAATGGGGAGTTTGAAAAAGGGAGAAGGGGAAGGTGATTTTTTGCAAAGGTATAAAGGGCAATAATGGGCCTTTTTTGAGAAATGGATTAGCAGAGGAATTACATTTTAGGCATAGTACAGAGAGGCTCCAAGGAGGATGAATTTTCAGGGGAAAGGCATTCCTTGGAGGCTCCAGAACAATTCTAGCCCCCAGCTTGCTTGTCAAGAATTTCATTGGGGGGCTAACAGTGGCTCCACATGGGGATGGATGCTCCTTGGAGGAGTCAGGAAACCAGATAGGATCTTTGTAGTAGGCCAGATGCCTGTTATCATAAGCCATCTTCCTTCTTTGATTTTCAGCTGCCACAAACATGATATAAACATCAGCAAAAATATTTTCCAACCAATCTATCTACCCAAACTACAACTCTACAATTTTCCCTTGGGTGCACTTAAACTAGCAGACCCTTTACATTTATTTTGTAAAACAGAAAACAAATCTATTCTAATTCTACCCTTATTGCTCCATGAGGCTAGATTAGACTGTTGACCTCATCCATTTCTCTACCTAATCTACTACCTGTTGGGATTAAACTGTCCAATAGGTTCCTTTGCCTACATTCTAAGACAAGAAATTTAAACACAGTCAAGCCAGGATTAGACTGTCTGACTTGCTAGGCTGAAACTTATAGAAAAAAAAACTGTGAAGGCCTGAAATCTTGCAATTGTGAAATATCCTTCTTTCTTCCTTGCGACTCAGGTTTTACACATATTTGAGTCATCTTTTTCTTTGATTTCAGCTCTGGTTTTGGGCATATTAGAGCTGATTCTTCTTTTCCCTACTGGTCTAGATTTTGAGCTTGTTAGGACCAACTATTCTGTTCCCTTTTTGGCTCAGATTTTGAGTTTATTAGAGCCAATATTTTTACTTCAGAGGTTCATGTTTTGAGCATGCCTGAACCTCCTTTTTCATTCTGTTTTGGAGCATTTTTTTCTCTTTTTTGCTGAAAATGAAAATTTGCAACGGTATATAAAATGGAGATGAGACTGGAAATGGAAAATTAGCAGAAATAGTGTTTGAGCATCCTGCCATTGACAGGACCCCCAAAAAGCTCTGTACCATCAAGTTCCTATAAGAAAAACACGTTAGGACCTACAGTGGCTTGTATGATATATGGACCTTGCCACAAACTGTCAAATTTGCCATGTTTGCCTTTGTTCTCTCTTCTTGAGTCCCATCTCAGAACTTTGTCTCCAACCTTGAAATCTGAAGCTTTGGTTCTTTTATCAAACTGCCTTTTGATGTTTTCTTGAATTCTGACAGCTCTACCATAAACCTGCTCTCTTGTTTGCTGAAGATGGATTGTTTCGTTGATTCTCCTTATCATACTGTTTTCTACTGATTGGATCTCCTGCACAAGCTTGATCACTGGAACTCCAAGACTAGTAGGAAAAATTGCTTTAGTCCCATAAACCAGCTGGAAAGGTGACATGCCAATAGATCTCTTTGTAGTGAGCATGTCCGCCCGCAAGGAATGTATCAACTTTTTATGCCATGATCTTTTGTTTTCTTCCAGCAGCTTCTTAATGATTGTAACCAGGCTTTTATTTGATGATTCAGCTAGACCATTACCCTGGGGGTAATAGGCAGTTGAATGTCCAAGTGCTATTCCGTACCTGTGACAGAAATCAATCATTTTTCTAGATCTGAAAGCAGCAGCATTGTCAGTGATTATTTTCTTTGGAAAACCAAACTGAGATAGGATGAAGTCTTCTAGGAACCTAATGATGACAGATTCAGTGGAATTCCTAGTGGGTATGGCTTCTATCCATTTAGTGAAGTAATCAGTGGCTGTTAGGATCCATTTATGTTGTCCAGAGGAGGCAGGATGAATTTCTCCTATGAAGTCTAGGCCCCATTGCATGAAAGGACCTTCTATGGTGATCGGTTGCAGAGGGAGGGGAAGGAGTTTTCTTTTGCCCTCAAAGATCTGACATTTATGGCAGGCAAGAATCATTTTATGGACATCGCTAAAGAGTGTAGGCCAATAGTAACCAGCCCTGAGTATCTTATTTGCAGTGGTTTTCCAACTCAGGTGGCCTCCACACTCCCCAGCATGGAATTCTTGATTGATTTTTTCAGCTTTAGTTTCAGACAGACATTTCAGCAAAAGGCCATTTGGATTTTTCCAATATAGACTCTCATTCATAATGCAGTAATTTCTAGCTCTGAGTTTTACGAATCTGGCCTTTGTTTTGGGTAATTCTGGAGATGCATTGAGGTTAGTGAGCACATAAAGGATGTCAGTATACCAAGGAGAGTTCTGAAACTGCTCCTCAACAGTAGGGTGGGGCAATCCTTCTTGCTCATCTAAGGCATTCATCATGTTAATGTCCAAGGCCTGCAGATTGGATTCAGCCATTAATTGAGCCAGGCCTTGACCTTTAATCAGCTTGGTGGGTTTTATTTCAAGGTCATATTCTAAGATGGTAGCAATCCATTTGCCCCTTTTCCCATCTGGGTCTTGGGACAAGATATCTTTGACCACAGTATTTGGCACATAGGCAATGGTGTGAGAATGCAGAATGTACACCCTAAAGTATTTTAAGGCCTTAATCAGAGCATAGGCCTGCTTCTCCATGATGTTGTACTTTAAGGGTGCATCTCTCAAGGCTTTACTGAAGAAGGCTATTGGCTGTTCATTACCTTCTGATTTTTTCTGCAGCAAGACTGCAACTATTGTGTGTTGGGAAGCGAATGAAAAGATCAGAAAATATTTTGAGAAGTCAAGGCTGATAAGGACAGGGGCCTGAGTGAGTGCAAGTTTTACTGTCTCAAAATATTTTTTGGCTTCAACAGTCCACTTAATTCCGGCATCTTTCTTTAGCATTTCAGTCATTTTCCTAAGATGCTTAGCAAGATTGGGGATAAATCTTCTAAGGAAATTGATCTTCCCAATGAAGGACTGTAGCTCCTTGATGTTTCTTGGGTGTGAAATTTGAAGCATCCCCTCAACTCTCTGGGGGTCTATCCTGATCCCTTTCTCAGATATGATGTGGCCCAGAAGTTTACCTTCTTGCAGCCCAAAAACAGTTTTCTTGGGGTTTAGGGACAGACCGTACCTTCTACATTTTTCAAAAAAATTTCTCAGATGTTTCAAATGTTCTTCTTCAGTTTTAGAAAAGACAGTCAAGTCATCTAGGTAGATAACTATAAAGTGTCCTATCTCCTCTGAGAAAGCTATGTCCATCGCTCTCTGGAGGTAGCACCAGCATTCATAAGTCCAAAGGGCATTTTCACATACATGAAGGTGCCCCATGGAGTGGTAAAAGCTGTTTTGAGTTGATCTTCTGGGAGTTCCAGAACTTGGTTGTATCCTGAAAAACCATCAAGCAGGGAGATCCTTTTAGAACCTACTACCTTCTGTAGGATATGTTCCATTCTGGGCAAAGGGTAGTTGTCTTTTAGAGAGGCTCTATTCAGGTTTCTGAAGTCTATGCATAGTCTGATCTCCCCTGTCTTCTTCCTTACAGCCACTAAGTTTGAAACCCAATCAGAAAACCTTATAGGGACTATTATGCCTGCTTCATACATCTTTTTAATTTCTTTCTCAACTGCAGGTAATTGTTTTGGATTGATTCTTTGAAGTTTTTGTCTGAAAGGCTTCTGGTTTTCCTTGAGTGGTATCTTGTGTTGTATGATGTTGGTGTCATAGGCCTTTAAGTCTTCATAACTCCATGCAAACACGTCAATGAATTCCTTAAACAAGTCAATGTATTTTTCCTTCATGTTTGTAGGTATGGACTTAGCTAGTTTTATCATTCTGGGCTTATCTTCAGTGCCTATGTTGCATTCTTCTATATCTGACTCTCCATGTTCAATTGTGGGCTTTTTTGCTACTTCATCAAAGTCAAAAAGGTCTTCTAAGGGTGCCAGGCCTTTGGGTATGTTCTTGTCTTTGGCCTACAGCACTTCGACCTCTTCATTCTCTGTGTTTTTACTATCTTCGCTAATATTTCCAGTTTTATCAGAAAAAAGATTTATTTCTATGCTACAGGGTGTTTTTGGTTCATCTAGGGGATCCTTGCTTGGGCAGTTATCATCAGAGATTGAGTCTGAATCAGAAAATTCAAACTCATTTTTGCTCACCAGGAAATCCTCGATCTGCTTGTCTCCTTCAAAGACCTGCCAATATTTCTCATTGTCTGGCACTGCAGGTCTGAATTTGGTCTGAATGATAATTTGTTGGTCAGCTGGAGCTTTAGGATATGAGCTAGCTAGACATGCTAGTCCATTTGCAATTGCATTTTGGCCCCTGGGAACAAACACTAATTCATATTCAACAAATGTTTTTAGCAAATCTAGAGTGTCATTCCTGTCTGCTCTTAGTCTGGGGTGTTTTGTTGAATACTCACCATTCACCTATTTGATCACTAACTCTGAGTCTCCTTTCACAGCTATCCTACGGGCTCCTAACCTCTTCAAAAAATTCAGACCTAGGATGAGAGCCTCATATTCTGTGATATTGTTTGTGCATTTGAAATGCAAATTGACAGCGTGGCTCTCTGCATGATCATCTCTTGTGTTACGCAGCCACACTCCTACTCCAGCACTCTGCCTAGTACATGACCCATCAAAGTTCATTTCCCATAGGGGTTCTTTGTTTGATTCGTTTTCATCCCCTCCCCTACGGCTGGATTCGTCATTATATTGAGTTGTAAGGTCTGTACTAGGATAGGGGTTACTTTGTTCATGGAGATCAGGGAGGTGGCTAGTTTGCTGTTTCTGTCTTGTTTCTGTTTCATTCAGAGTTATACTTTCAGTGGTTTGCCCATGGTCTCCCTCTTCGTATTCTTCTAGGGTAGCCATTATGTTGAAGTCCATGGGCTGTATGTTACTGTTCTCTGAGACTGATTCTTCTGAGAATTGTTCATTGTAAAGGATAAAAGAATCCAAGTCTGTGTGCACAGAATACAATGGTGAATTTTCAGGTTTCTCAGGGCTGCTGACTAGGAATTTCATTTGGGATTCTCTATACAGTCTTCTAATTTGGCCAAATATAGGGATAGTGGCATATGAGCCATCCATCTGCATTGTTCCTTGCAGTTTGGTTCCCCATGATCTTGACAACAGCATGCCATACTTTGGTGGTACATCTGCCACCACAACATCCATGACCATACATTTGGCAGGTATCTGGGTTAAACTCACACATAATTCTTTGATGAGGCCTAGGCATTTTACTCTACTAGAGTAAAAAGAGTATAAGTATTTTTACGGTCTGGTAATTTCTAAGCCTAGCCTCTCCATCACTACCTTAGGCATTAAGTTGTGTGATGCTCCAGAATCATGCATTGCATTGTGCAAGATCTTTTCATGAATGTTAAGACTGATATAAAAAGGTGGAACTACCCCTTCCTGAAACTTTCCCTCAATTTTTGGACCAAATAGGAGGGCAGGTTGATCATCATTCAGATTTACAGAATCATTCATTTCTCCCAGATTTAATGCCTTCAAAATTTGGCCTTTATATACATCCTGAGTGGCCAGCTCCGATAATGGTACAGAGATTTTGATTTTCGCAATCTCACTCTCTAAATTGAAAGTGGACTGTGTCTTGGAAACACTAGGCTCTGTTTTATTTACCACTATTTTGGTGGCTGAATCAGCTTGCTGATTTCCATTATGTACATGTGTGTGAACAGTTTTATCAGGATTACTAACCAAAGTGCTAGCACTGCTGGCTGGTTGGCTTTGTTTTTCATTGTCTTGGTTGTCCTTCTCCTTATGTTTACCAGAACTTTCAATTGTTGTCTTGTTGTTTATAGAGGTTGCTTTAGAAGTTTTGTCAGGTCTCTTCTTGATGGTTACTTCAGGAATCTTTGTTTTGGAAGTATCTTGGCTTTTCTTGCTCCTAAGTTCATATTGTTCCCTAACCTGTAGCATGGCATTTTCAAATCCTAGTTTGTAATCATCAGTTTCTAACCATTCCCCACTCCAATATGAAGGTGAGGGCTGATATTCTTCTAAATCACAGTTAAGGATTGAGTCCTCTGCTTAGAACATGTTTATTGTATTCCCTTCATAATATTCTATGATTCCCTCATCTTCATCTAAAAAGTTTTCTTGAAATGGGGGAATAATTTGTTGACCTGACTCTCTTTGTTTGTTGGGGGCAGCATTATTTCTTCTCACATTTTGGTTCTGGTTTCTTTTTTGGTTGTTGCTTTGGACAACCATACTTTTAATCATTTGCTGTAATTCTTCCACATTATTGGACAGTCTGTAATATTTGGGGTCAGATGTGGAAGCTATGTTGTCATCCCTATAGGTTACCCTTTTTTCAGCTTTTAATCTTGCCCTCTTTTCCATTAAGTTTGCTTCTATGGTTATGGCTCCTTTCTGCATGTCTTCCAGGGTTGTATACTCTTTATCTCTAAGCTCATAGGCCATGTCAGCATCAAATCCATCAGGATATTTTTCTAGGGCCATGCCTTGTGGAGGTTTCATGTGTGGAGGGAGAGCATTATAAATGATGTTGAATCTAGTGGTGTAATCATGAACGCTTTCCCCCACATTCCTCTTAAGGGACATGTATTCAGCAAGGAGCTGGCGAGGGTTTGCTCTAACCTCCCATTTGTTTATGAAGGTCTGGTATAACACAGGGAGATCTTGAATACTGCCAGGAGGCAGATTTTTAAACCATTTTTTCACCTCACCCCCTAAGCTTTGGGCAAAGATTCTCATTTTTATTGTTTCATCATCAATTTCCATATAATCAAAAGAGTCTTCCATTTTATCTACATGTTGCTGTGCTGTTATGGACTCTTTGGCTGTGAAGTGTGGGATTTTTGACTGATAATCATTTGGTAAGGGTAGCAAAGGTTGAGGTAAAAGCAAAGGTGCATACCAGGCTTCCATAATGATATTCTGGTGAGGCAAAGGGTTAATTTGCCCAGCTGGTATTTGAATGATAGGGATATTAAGACCAGCAGCAGTCTGCTGAATAGATCTAGGGTGGGAGAGCCCCAAGTTTTGAAGGAGGTGAAAATAAGGTGGTGTGGAAGGAGGGGTTTCACTGCCCCTAGAGTTTTTACCTCTGTTAAATGGTGTATTGGAAACCTCAAGGTCCTGCTAGTCTAGATGATTGGATGACCTAGTTCTTGGTAAACTGTTGGGTATGTCTAGGTCAGGACGGAAATTTGCTAGAGCTGCTAGGTCTTCTGGTGCAGAATTAGCTCTATGAATGTTGTTGGAAATAGTTTGTCTTGTATGTATAAGAGTTCCTCTAAGGATATTCTCTGGATCATCAACTATTTCCGGTGGGTCAGGGTTGGGATAAGCTATTGTATGAATGGTTCTGAAAGCCAGAATGCTGTTTATAAGCCAAGCAGCTTAACCCTACTTGTTACTTCTACTGTGATTAATGTTGTCTCAGGAACTGGCCTCCAAGTGGAGTCTAATTGTGAAACCAAGATAATTAGCAGGCCTACTGATCACCAGTGGAGTCTTTATTATGTTTAGGAATGATGGAGTCGCCAGGTGGAGGGTTTAGGATGTTTCTAAAGGGTACACTGTCCACCACAGTGCTCGGGCATTATCACCTTTCAGGAATCTCCTCTAAAGAAACAAGCTCCAACCAGAGTTTGACTGGGAGGGCATTTACCAGATATGTCACCTCTGAAAAGAGGATGAGATCTGGAGGCTACCTGGCCCTTTCCAGGCTCTGTATAAGAGTATGGTGGATATTCAATAATGGAGGCTGATTCAAGAAAGGGGTGACTTACTGTCAACCTAACCAGAGCTCTAAGTTTCTGAGTCTTTTACGAATGTTTAAGGTGAAGTGCACTCAGAATTCCCCAGCGGAGTCGCCATTATGTTGGGGTTCCCATGTTTTGGCCAGGTTGACAAAGACCAAAAGATGAGACAACATAGAACCACTTTGGGACCTTAGGATCTAGCCCTCCTAGGTCCAGAGAGGGATCTCTCTATAAAGTCAAAGGATATGTATTTGAGGCTTTCGGTATAAGATTTTAGGCTAGTTATAGGCTCAAGGTTGTTGGTTTGATTGATTTATATGTGGTTGGAGGGAATCAGGAAAAGAAGGACCAATATAAGACAAGGATGAGCAAGAAAGAAGCTTAGGCAGAGATAGCTAACTCGGAGAACATCAAAGCCATTGGGCTATGGAGTCAAGAAAGGATTTATTTGTGTTCAATGTGCAAGCTTTCAGTTGGGCTAGTCGTCTAGAGCATTTGGATCTTAAAGGATGATTGGTGGAGTGGGACATTAAGGATATAAAATGAGAGGAAGAGGACCAACCAACTCTGTCTATAGATCAAACCAGAGGTCATTTAACTCCAGGCCGGCTTGGACAGAATTAGAGGTAATTACTAGGGAACTTAGAAAGACTAGCTGGTCGTGCAAAGATCCTAGTGGACAGGGCTAACACTAATCCCCAGTGTTCCCAAACCTTCCAGCTAAATCCTACCAAGAACATCTAAACATAGACTTCATCAATTCATACATCAGAGAGCATGCAATATCATCCACTACACTAGTTAAATCAATTGAAATCAACATTCAGATACACATATAAGCAGAAAACACAAAGGCTGGGAGAGAAGTAACATAAGGTACCTATCAAGGGTAAATCTTATGCCAAACTTCTGATGCGAGCCTGAAGAAACGTAATGAAATGAGAGTAAGTCAATCACAAATACAGAAAATGGAAAACATCACCAGCTGCTTTAGATCAGGATCCAAAGAAACATGCTTGTTATATTAAAAACAACACCAATAAGGTACATCATAGCCCATAGCTTGAACATTCAGTCTGAATACATCAAATCTCAGCCTATCTTACAATATACACAGAGAACTTGTCTCAAGAGGAAAATACTTGCGTTCCACTGATTTCTCATCAACAACCATTACAATGTTTCCTCCTATGCTTTATAGCAAAGGATAAACCTAAGATCGACTGAGAAGGTAGGTGAAAATTAAATGTATCTTTAAACACGACCATGAATGCGGGGCCGAAACCCATTCTGCTTGGCATGCTGTATATTTAATCTCTGTCACATTCCTTGTAAGAGAATGATATGCTCGAGATTTGATCTTGACATTTTGGCTTGCTGTACTCCAGGTGTCATGAACCAAAAGTAAAATAAAATGTATGAAGGTCTGTCTCATAAATGTCTGACTGTCTTTGAGCTGTAGTTTGGTGGAAAAAATCTTCAGGGACATTTTGCATAATAAAAACAGTATGGATTCCTTGTACCTGACGAAGAAAAACATTTTGCTGACGGAAACCCTGATATTACCTTTTATCTGCGCTCAGTATCATTTGGTTGATCCTCGGGGTCCATAATCTACTAATTTGCCTCTGAAAACATTGACTTAGGGCTCGAGATCTTCATGGTTGTGCTTTAATCTTCCTTTTTCTCTGCACTGAAAATTATTCCGCTCCATCTATTCCGACAGGGTAGTTTAGGGTTTTAATGGTGCTGAAAGGTTTTCAGTGCTTGAAATCTACCTTTGTCCTTGATGCAAATCCTCCTGGCCGCTTTCTTTGACCATTTTATGCCAGTACCAACTCTTGGATTTAATACAGTCTGCACAGCTTTGCCATGTAGGGTCATGGCGGTCTTTTACCCTTGGAAACTCTGCAAAACAACGAACTGCGAGGAAGATCATGGACAGGGATGATGAAGGCGACGAGGACAAGATGTAGTCATGGAAAAAAGCCATGCAGACGGAATGGAGGGAAAAATTGCAGGGGAAATGGTGGAACATAGCTCTGCTGTGGTTGGCGGATGTTGCAGAACGAAGAATGCATGAAAAACATTAAAAAAATGCAAGAGTAGGATGTTATATGTGACGAAATGGTTGACAGGTATGGAGCATGCACGTGGGGTGATGTGGCATATGGACAACCGAGTGGACAGATGAGTTGGAGGTCCCTAGGCAACGGAATGGTCAACCATGGACGGACGAATCTGGACCGTTGATCGCTGATAGATTGACGGCGGGGAATGATGGAAGATGGGACTGCAGGTACGACGGAACCGGACTAAATGACGTGCAGCTTCAGAAGACGACAGCCGTTGGATGGAGGGGCCAGGATCCAACAACGATCGTGGATTCCGCTGCCAGGCTTTCGTCTGTGGAATAACGCGCGAAAAAGTGGTTTTCAGAAACAATACCGGAGGATGCGTGGCGAAGGATGAATGGGATCACTGGGTTTTGGAGAAAAACGCCAGTTGCAGATGGGCGGTGCGGGAATTACCAGCAGATTTGGGCGGATGACATGTGCAGTAGGGGTCCACCATTTCGGGCGCGCTCCACGCCATTGGATCAGATTTCCAATGGATGGTCGAGATCCTTTGGTTAATCAAAACGTATTAAAACCTGAAAGTGCGCGTTAACAAAGGTTTTTAAACGAAATTTCGCGCGGAGAAAGGTTGGAGGGGGTAAGCGCCTAGAGGTTTTAGCTCTGGGTTCCGGCGCTAAGTCTTATGCGAAGAAAAGGAGCGCGAGGCTTATGGCCAAAGGGGCTTAGGCTTTATTATATGATTTTGCACATTTTAAAGCATTTTTAGGCCCAAGGGGAGGAACGATAGGGAAATGAAGGGTAGGGAAGGCCAAAACCGGGGCAAAAACAGGATTTAGAGAGGGTTTAGAGGGATAATGGGGGAATTAATGGGGAGTTTGACAAAGGGAGAAGGGGAAGGTGATTTTTTGCAAAGGTATAAAGGGCAATAATGGGCCTTTTTTGAGAAATGGATTAGCAGAGGAATTACATTTTAGGCATAGTACAGAGAGGCTCCAAGGAGGTTGAATTTTCAGGGGAAAGGCATTCCTTGGAGGCTCCAGAACAATTCTAGCCCCCAGCTTGCTTGTCAAGAATTTCATTGGGGGGCTAACAAGTAGTTGAACCTTTTTGAGTTGTAGGGGAGACTAAGAATGAAAAGAGATTGATGCTAAGTGCAAAATGATAGATCTAGTTAGGGTTGTTGGGTAAGGACTCTTGCTATTGTGTGCGTGGAGGGCCTCTGTCCTGTTGTGTGCAGACCCTACTGCTGTGTGCGTAGGTTGGGCATTAGGGGAATTTTGAGGTCTAAAATGGGCCTCCTAAGGAAAATTTACAGTCAAAATTCACTTTATGAGAACAAATAAAATTTTAGGGGATGACATCATCCCTAATGGTTGAGGTGGCATTGCTTGAGTTAAATGTACTTACTTGTCATATTCTCAATGGTGGATAAAAACTCATGGTTAACCATGGTAGTGCTCAAAGTACTTTTAAAGTCAAAGTAAAGTACTCATAATAAATGTCCTTTCACACTTTCTCAATAAAAATATATTATTGTCATTTCATATTTCTTGAAAGAAACAATGCATGTCCCTATACATTTACTATATTATATTATCTTTATATAGTATATTAGTTACATGTTATTATACAATTTAAATAATATAAATTTTAATTATTAGGATATAATATAATTAAGAATTTATATATTTATATTTATATTTTATTTTAAGTTATTTAAGTACAAAGGACAAATGCATTAGTTGTTCAATGATAAAGATTTTTTCTTGAAAAATCTCATTCTAATTTATAGTCACATCAATACAATTTTTTTATTAATTTTATTTTGGTACAAATTTTGAATTGAATTTAACTATGGTTACATGGATTGTGGTTCAAAAAGTGAATTGAAAATTCATAAATATTATTTTATTGGTTTTGATATTATTTTATTATTTCCTTAGGAGGCCCATTTTCGACCTCAAAGTTCCCCTAATGGTTTTGGGGTATTGTAAGTAGATCTAAAGGTTTAATGAATGCAGAAGTATTGTTGAATATCTAAATCCATTGGAATTACTGTGATATGAACCTGTGATGTTTGGTTACTTATATGCTGTTGTATTATTGATTCAAGCTGTGAACATACATGTGTTACCTGTTTATGCTACGATCTGGATTTGTTCTATTTTACTTCATGCAAGAATATCTGGAATAGTTGCGTATTGTTATGTGATTTCATGATATGTTGAGTAATTTGAATATCATTGTTGTTGCGCACGTGGATGCGAAGGATATTAGTAGATCTGGGTTCTGCACCATACAATCTGGTAGCTATAGAGTTGAGCGCAGCTCGACTTGACTTGCTTACCTTCTCCTAGGGTGTGGAAACCTGGTTCTAGTACCCTCCCATACTGCTTCAGGTGAGACTTTTGCCTGCGCAAGCAGGTCACTACTGAAAGGGCCAGTAGTATAGGGGTTTTTTGGTAGACCTCGAACCTTCGAACCTGTGTCAGGACCCCTCGAGCCAAAAAATGGTTCTGTTTCCAGGAAAGAGCCTTAGCCACTCCTCCACGTAGGGATTTAGAGCACAATTATCCTATCTATTTCTTCATCTCCTAACCCAATCATGAATTCCTCAAGTTCGGGCTCTGTAGGTGTAATATCCCCAAATGGGAATATTCAACAAGGCCTGCTGAAATAACGCACTTCTGGGAAATTTGTGCACTAAAATGAGTTTTCAGCTCCTGGATCCCTTATATTAGTGGATCTTGTGTCTATATCCAAGAGGAGAGCAAAAAAAAATCAAACTAGGTGTGGTAAACAAATCTCCCACCACCTAGTCTAGCTGAAAAACACCCAAAGAGAAGGGCTGCAGCTATGTGCAACAAACTTCTTCAGAAATAACACAGTCTTGAGAGCATGAGTAGGAGGAAAATAATAAGGATCAAATTTTAAATAAAAACAACAAATCAGATCCATAATTATTCCCTTACATTATACAACATAATTTAGAAGACAAAATAGAAGAAACTCCTCAGAAAAGAGGGCTGCAACACATGTATTGACTGCAAAATGGCTTAACAACGTTTTTATAAGAGCTATAGTAGCTTTATGTTACACTTCAGATCTAGAGAAGATCCGTGTACAAAATATTAGATCCATTTCATATTTTTACACTAGAAAGGCTCTATTACAAGATCCCCTTGGGGTTTTGATCAAATCATGCAATATAGAGAGTAGATCTGAGTTTAAAGTAGAATATTTGCAATATTATTCAAAAAAATTCTGAAGATGTTTTACATTAGAAACATATCATATCTATAAATAACATGGATCAGCAAGCTAATCCATGGATCACCAAAGTGAAAGGCAAAACCTAGCACCAGAGATTTCTTCTCAAAAAGTGGGTCAAAACACCCTGCAATTCCTTCTTTGAAAATAATGCAGTCCTGGAAGGGAAACTGCGTTGTAGCTTGAAACACTAAGTTGGCCTGATGCCAAGATATGAAATATTATCTCCAAAGGTTCAAAACTCTCTTGCCCATGGGATAGAAGATTTTCCCAGTGAAAAAAGGGCCTGAAATGGCCTAGATCTGAGAAGATCTAACCTCCACTTGCTACAACTTGCAAGGACAACCCAATCCTAAACAGGATCAGCATTGTAGTTCGAAGAAAAACTTGGGAAAATGCCTGATATTGGATGAAATAAGCAAGACTCCTCCAAGGAATCCTCAATGGAAGACGTGGGATTTCTGCATAGGAACTCCCAATTGCTAAGCATAACTATTCTCAGCTAAACAACAGGGAATGGTATTTGTCTAAATAGACAATATACTCAGAAATATGCATAATCAACAACCCTCTCTTGCTTCTCTCCTCTTCCTTTTATAATATGGAAGCCTTGTCAAACCCTAAACCATTTCAATGAATTAGCTCATTTCACATGAGGAGCCTCCATCTAAAATTGCGCTGTCCATCCATTAGGTACATTGAATCTAGACTGCGCTGTAGATTTGGTCAAGGTTGACCCAATCTCATAGCTCAAACCCATTCACACCTGCAAGTGTTTTGTTTACATGGCCCAAATTTATCCTTGTTCATATGGGCATTCATTTATTCATTTACTTTCAGGAGTTTTACATGTCCTCCTTTATTCATGTATTCATGCAACATAAAATGAAACAAATATGTATATTCCTCTTAGCTTAGGCTAAGTAGGAATAGTACAGTCCTCCTCTCCAAAATGTTGTTTGTCCTCAAGCAACTGATAGGGTGAGTGTTGCAGTACTTCTCCTCTTCCATTGGTGACACCATCAAGGATGAAGCCCTCCTCATAAGCCAAGTGTTCACCAAGTCAACCCATCATGAGTTGTTCCTCCAAATTCATCATAAGATGTACATAGTCCATCCCACAAGGAGTGAAAAATTCAATAGAAATAAACATGGCTGGAGAAATTCTCTCTCTAAAACATGTAGCACTAGGTACATAGAGAAGTTCCATTCCATGTGGTACATACAAACTACCCATCCTCCCTCCATACAGTCCAATAAATAGCAAAACTATGTCATCCAAGTATGGAAGCAAAATTAAATATATAAAAACAAAAATTTGAGCTTGAGGAGGTGGGTCAAAATCCCACATGTGATGCCAACGTGGTGCATCTCCTACCTGCATTAGATCAAGGTGTGGTAAGTGGCCTTCCCACCACACATTTGCTGCATAAGCCATCTTAACATAGTTGAAGGTGTCATATATGTTTGGTGCCTTTGGGAAACACCCATCATGAAAAGGAATCTCCCTTTGCACAACAAGGGAGTGGCAAAATTCATAAATTTTATTGGCCCACCAATTTCCATGAGATCTACATGATATATCACTCCCTTTAGGAGTCATAGCCTGCAAAAGCATGGTAAAATAATGTGATAAATCAGAAAATGAAACTTTCTTTACATGATCAGATTCTTTACCATCATAGTTCCTCATACACATGGAGTGGTGCATGGGCATTTCTCCTCTCCCAAAAGAAGGAAGAGATGGCTGAAATGACTCTTGCATAGAGTCCCTTGGTTGCCCCAGCTCCACATAGCTCATGCACCCATGAAAGTGCTGATTTAGTTCCCCTCTCAAGCCTTCCCAATCAAAGCTCCTCATGATCAGGGTGTAGATCTTCATTGACTGCATATGGCTGAAAAAGAACTCTTTGTGTGCCCCTTGTAGTATCTTCTGCTTGAGCTTGGAGGATCTAGACAAGAAGACCCTAACATGATGATATATGACTCCCCCTTGGACTAAGTAGCCCTCTTCTTGTTGCATGTCATCTAGTATCACACATGTGTGTAGATCTTTGGAATACTCTATAAGCAGTTGAGATTTCCAGTACATATCCACACTGTTCAACAATGACAACGCTGATGATACATCCACAGGAGTGTTTGTCATGTTGCTGATCTCTTCTTTGACATCTATTATGCCAAATATGTGTGTTGGAAGGCTAATCCTCCCATTCTTCTCCTCCCACAATGCAGATCTAGAAATGAGAGGGGGTGGTAGTGATGAAGGAAGAAGATCCCCCTTACTCTTGAGTTGTCCCAAGCCTCCCAGCGTTGTAGCTTGGTCTTCCATTTCTCCAATCCCTCCTAAATCTAAGTTTGGAGCAGCACTTTGTGAGGCCTTCCCCACAATATCTGAATCTAGTGGCCTCCCAGGTGGTTTTCCACTAGATAAGAATGTCCCATGCAGAATTCTCATGAACATAAGAGAAGAGACTATGAGGTCCTTGCTTCCACTACGCAAATCCATCTCTGTTGTTTGTGTGGAAGTGCTAGGTGAGGGGTAAGTATGCATGCCTTGGATCATTTGAGTTTCACCACTCTTCATGTCCACCCATTCCATTTGCATAAACTTCCAATCAGTGGTGACTTTACCCAATGTAATCAACCATTGAACACCCAAAATGATATTGGTGTCTGGTATGTCAACTACAAAAAAGTGATCCACTAAGGTGTAGGATTCCATAGTGACTGAAAGTGATGGGACATAGTGCATGCATTGCATTGTCCTATCTCCTGGGACCAAAATAGAGAATCCCTCAAAATTATCAGTGGGTATTTCCCTCCTCTGCACAAGATGAGCATCAATAAAGTTGTGGGTTGCCCCACTGTCAATCAGTACAGAAACCCTCTGATTAATGATTGAACCTTGAAGTCTTAAGGTCAAGTGCTTAGGTACTCCTCTCAAAGATGCAAGAGTTCCTCCTATTGTAGAAAATACTCCATTTCCATCTCCAAATGGCATTGGATCACCTTCAACAATGTCAGCGCTGTGACCTCCTCTTGGTTCATCATCTTCTCCTTCCTCCTCAAAATTTGAGAAGACATCTATGTAGTGTGCTTTCCCAGCAACACATCTATGTCTAGGTGCCCATGAATCTTGGCAAGTGAAACATAGCCTCTTCTTCCTTATCTCCCTCCAGACTTCAATATTAAGAGGCTTCTTGAATGAGCTCTCCTTTGAAGGAGCATCTTTCTGTTCCTTCCCTTTAGAAAGGTAAGGGGCCTTGTTATGAAAAGTTACCTTTGCTTTTGGCAAGGCATCTTGGAGGTCTTTAGCCCTCTCAATTGCATCATGCAAAGTGATGGGCTTGGTAGATTTAACCAACCCATGTAGAGGTTCATCCAAGCCATCGATGAACATGTACACCCTCCTTGCTGTAGACAGATCAGGAACCATAACAGACAATCTCAGAAACTCAAAGATATAAGATCTTGCATTACTTGATTGCTTAAACTTTGCAAGGCTCATGAAAGGTGCTTATGGATCCTTTCTGCCAAACCCCTCCACAATTCTTCTAGTGAATTCAAAATAGGCAGTCACATTGGCATGGCCCAATTTATACAACCCATGGAATCACCAATTGTGTGCTTCACCTTCAAAGTGCAGCGCTGCAATATTTATGGCTTCCATATCAGGAACTTTGTTCAACTGAAAGTAGATATATAGCTTTTCTACCCATGCTTTGGCAGAACTGGTGGATGACCCATCAAAATTGGGTAAAAATAATCTGCCCATAGAGTGATTTCGATCATGATTATGAATGAATCCACCATCTCTATATTGATGCCTTGGTCTTCTTTTGTCCTTGAGGTGACAAAAATCTTAAAAAATCAAGTGGTCCTTAAATCTCTGATTCCAAGACTCATATTATTCAAATTAGTCTTCAAGGGATGCTTGCTCTTGAGGCCCTTCATTCTCCACAGCCAAGAAGGTAGGCATAGTAGAGCGTTGTGGAGCTTGTGGCTGGTTCACTAGTTGATCATTCCAGTGGTGAGACATGCCAGAGATTTCTTTAGGATGAAATCTCCTAGGATATTCCTTCATCTTGTCCATTCTCATCTCTTTGATCTCCCTAGCAAGATCTTGCATGGCTACCAAAAGAGTTCTTGCAAACACTTCTCCTTCTTTATCACTTCCAGTTTCAGGGCTTTACCCTTGTCCTGATCATTATTAGTGTAATAAAATTTATTCTATCCTCTATGTAGATATATCTTCTCTCTATCAGTAAGAGGCTCATCTTCTCCTGAATCCATCTTGGTTTCAGCTCTTCAATGAAAAGCACAGGTTGTGCCAAGAAAAAAGCTCTGATACCACTGTAATATCCCCAAATGGGAATATTCAGCAAGGTCTACTGAAATAACGCACTTTTGGGAAATATGTGCACTGGAATGAGTTTGTAGCTCCTATATCCCTTATATTAGTGGAACAAATAAAACTAGGTATGGTAAACAGATCTCCCACCACCTAGTCTAGCTGAAAAACACCCAAAGAGAAGGGTTGCAGCTATGTGCAACAAACTACTTCAGAAATAATACAGTCTTCAGAGCGAGAGAAGGAGGCCAATAGTAAGGATCAAATTTTAAATAAACAGTAGAAAATCATATCCATAATGATTCCCTTACACTATACAATAGAATGTAGAAGAAAAAATAGAAGAAACTCCTTAGAAAAGAGGGCTGCAACACATGTATTGACTGCAAAATGGCTTAACAAAATTTTTATAAGAGATGCGGTAGTTGTATGTTACACTTCAGATCTAGAGAATATCTGTGTACAAAATATCAGATCCATTTCAGATTTGTACACTATAAAGGCTCTTTTACAAGATCCCCTTGGGGTTTTGATCAAATCATGTAATACAAAGAGTAGATATGAGTTTAAAGTAGCAGATCTGCAATATTATTCAAAAATTTCTGAAGATGTTTTACATTAGAAATAGATTAGATCTATATAGAACATGGATCAACAAGCTAATCCATGGATCACCAAAGTGAAAGGCAAAGCCCAGCACCAGAGATATCTTCTCAGAAAGTGGGTCAAAACACCATGCAATTCGTTCTTTGAAAATAACACAGTCCTAGAAGGGAAACTACGCTGTAGCTTGAAACACTAAGTTGGCCTGATGCCAATATATGTAATATCAGCTCCAAAGGTTCATAACTCTCTTGCCCATGGGATAGAAGACTTTCCCAGTGAAAAGAGGGCCTGAAATGGCCTAGATATGAGCATATCTAACCTCCACTTGCTGCAGCTTGCAAGGAAAACACAATCCTAAACAGGATCAGCGCTTTCATTGGAAGATGAGCTTGGCCAAATGCCTGATAGTGGATGAAATCATAAAGACTCCTCCAAGGAATCCTCAATGGAAGAGGTGGGATTCCTGCATAGGAACTCCCAAGTGCTGAGCAGCACTATTCTCAGCTAAAAAACAAAGAATGGTATTTGTCTAAATAGACAATATACTCATAAATATGCATAATATACAACCCTCTCTTGTTGCTCTCCTCTTCGTTTAATAAGATGGAAGCCTTGTCAAACCCTATACCACTTCAATGAATTAACTTCTTTCACATGAGGAGCCTCCATCTAAAATTGTGTTGTCCATCCATGAGGTACATTGAATCTAGACTGCATTGTAGATTTGGTCAAGGTTGACCCAGTCTCATATCTCAAACCCATTCACACCTACAATTGTTTTGTTTACATGGCCCAGATTTATCCTTGTTCATATGGGCATTGATTTATTCATTTATTTTCAAGAGTTTTAAATGTCCTCCTTTATTCATGTATTCATGCAATAGTAAATGAAACAAAAATGTATATTCCTCTTAGCTTAGGCTAAGTAGGAATATTACAGTAGGTACTGAAGCTTCCGCGGGACTAGGAGCTGTTATTATAGCGAGAAAAGGGATTTTTGATTCTGGGGCCTATCGCCAATGGGAGTGGGTTTCTTTGCCATGAACAAGATGCTATAGGCCCAGAGAACCGTGCAGAATAGAGAAAATACATACGGGTTATGGAAGTGATACAAAAAATTTTCCTGAGCTAGCCTTCCTACTTTATACTGCCTATGGTCATCTAACGGTATGGTAAATTTCACTTGGAACTTACCATCAAGTAAACGGTAAAAAATCTCAAGGAATTGCCCATTAATTGCCAGCTTCCCGCTCCTCTCAACGGAAACCTTTCATTTTTACCAAATTTTACTGTTCCAACTATCACTTTTCACTCCTTATATGCACTCAACGTACCTGCTATGCTTGGAATAAAATCTCGCGCCTCTTGCACATCCTCCCCCAACACAGGCTTGTTTCTAAGGTACTTCACAACAAAAGACATGTTTTCCTGATAGTTATCATCCCAACCGAACCGGACCCCCTGCGTACATAAGTCTCTTAGAGGCGATGTAAGTAGCACATTTTCCCAAACAAACTTTCTATAATACCCTCCATGGCCGAGGAGTGAACGTAGTTGTTTCCTTGTTGTGAGAGTCACCACATATATGATAACTCTGCCTTCTGTATCCGCATCCCCATTCTTAGCCAACGTAGGGTGCGTCCCATTTTTACCCATTCGCACCCTGAGTGGCCTGATAGCTATGTGCATCCCTTCCAATTCTGAGTCAGAAGTAGCTCGTGGATCATCCTTACCCTCTGTTGGGGCTAGGCTATGGTAGTTCACCATGCTTGGTACCCGCGTTTCGCATGTGGGCATTTCTGGTGCGATAAATAGGTGTGATTCACTCCATACCCCAGTGTCAATGTCCCGTAGGACTGCATCAAGTGCCTCTGTCCCACCTAATAACCAAAATGTTCCAAGGAAAGCTTCCTTAAATGTCCCCCAGTGGTGGGTGCACTGATGTAGCTCTGCATCTAAGTACCATGTCAAAGGAAGTGGCCCTAGGGCATAAATCAGTAGGTGAACCCACTCTTTAGTCATCCTATCACACCATTGTTCTTCCCATGCGAACAGATATTCATGTGGATATTATGATCCAAGGAATGTCTTGACCTGCACACCGGTTGGGGCTTCAAATCATAGGATCATCATATACTGACATTCCTCCCAATCCTGGAATGCCTCCTCATGCGTCTCCCACCAGCGCATAGGTGTTCCATGCATGGCTAGCTTAAGGGCCCCTAGCCTTCATCCTTTGGGAACCTATGCTTCAAATACTTGCAAAATCATTTAATGCTACCATAACCATCAAAGTAGGGTAGGTCTCTTACCTCTAAAGAAATTCAGCAGAATTCCCTTGTGACTCGAAGACATCACAGCGCTGAGACATTGTGCAACTGGTTTCTCCAATTCTCCATCTCCCCATCAGATTTGGAGAAGCATTCACTTTCCTTTTCCCAGCAGAGTACTCCACCTGCCGTGATGTTGATCTAATATTTGTCCCGCGCCGTCAACTTGTAAATGTGATCCACCTCCTCTTCATCATGCACGAGCTCTGTGTATCGTTTGCCTTCCGCAGGATCTAATGGTACTATCACCCTTGTACCATTATTCTCAAACACCATGCTTCTCTTTTTAAGGTTGATGATACCACCCATATCTATGGCCCAGTCCAACCCTAAGAGCGCAAGGTAGGGGTCCGCATCCTCTACAATTTCAATTACCTCAAAGTCAGATCTAGCCTTTACTCCTGCGATATCCACCATAATTTTAGACAACCTTCCTCGTGGGATCATTTTCTGTTGATTTTCCATGCGCAGCTGAATGGTGGACCATTCCAACTTAGGTTGTCCCATTCATTTCCAAGTCTATTTAGGTAACACGTTCGCATCTAATCCTATTTCTAAAAGAACATGATCCATTTTGTAGTCACCAATCTGTGTAGTCAACTGCATTTCTCTCCCAATGCATTTCTTATACATGTATAGCTTGTGCACATCCTTGACCTCTGGGGGTAGATTGAGTCACACTACATAGCTATCTGTTAATGCTTGAAGATTCTCCACAACCTTTGGGTTGCACACCAGCTTCATACATGCCTGCAAAAAGGGTTTGACCTCCTCATCTGCCTTGAGGTTCACACGTGCCTGAGCAGTAGCTACCTCCGCCTCAACAAAATCCTTGCGAGCTGTGAAAAATGTTTCTTTTCCCTATTTTAGGTTCAAAAATTCTTGTTTGATAACTTCTTGTCAGATCAGAGGTTCCATCGCAGCCTCATCCTTGGGTCTCTGGTGGCCATCCCACTACGTGTCACAACATTCACACTTGGATCTTTGTCTTGCAGCTCAGCCTTAACTCTCTGCACATTCTGTGTAGGTTTCAGCTTCTTTTCTTACAGTGGAAGGCAGAGTTATCATATATGTGGGGACTCTCACAATAAGGAAACAAATTCATTCACTCCTCGGCCATGCAGGGTATTACAGAAATTTTGTTTGGGAATATGCGCTACTTACAGCGCCTGTAAGAGACTTGTTTACAAAGGGGGTCCAGTTCGGTTGGGATGACACTTATTGGTATTGGAGAGGTAAATCCCCTCTGTGGACAGAGGTGATCCCTACTAGCCCATATCAGGTCTAGCAACAATTAGACACGCAGTGAAGTAGGTCTCTAGCTACAAAAATGACAAAATATAACAAGTTACCTACCTTAGGTCCTACGCGATGGTCGTCGAAGAAAGGATGACGCTTCCCGTCCTCCACTTCGGCAGATCATGATCATTCCGCTTAGTGCGTCTGAACACCTGCACACATGTGAAGAAACATGAAGATACACATCATAGAATATAAATATTGTAACTATACATCAGTCAGAGAAGATGTAACTCATTGCATCAAAGATAAAGATACACGAATGAAACCATAATCAAAGTCGCTTATCATTAATAAAAAAAAGGAACGATACAACCTTAAGCTCTGATGCTGGATCTTCCTTCGGTAGGTCGACAGTGGAGCACATCTCAATGAAGCTCGTCGGAAATGGGACAAAGCTCTCTCTCTTTGGCTTGGCTCCCAAAGGCTGTCTCGTGATAGTCTCCTTGCTACAGATTTAGCACTTAGTGCTATGACCATTAAGGTTAGCTTGCAAAGGGAAAATGGCGAGCTTATATAGATGGTGGAAAGAGAGTTGGGATCCCTACAATGGTGGGATTTACCCTATCCTCAAGGAAGCTTCCATGATAGGTGGAAAACCACTTCCCTTACATGGAGATCCGGAGCCAAACCTCCCAACTCATTTTAGAGACTCGTTTAGGAGTTTGTTGAAATCAAATTTCCACCATTTTTTTTTTTTTAAACAATCCTTATTAATCTTTGCGCGATAAATACACTGGAATAGAGCGCTAGTTGGCACGCCCTCTTTGGTGGATTTCCCCCATTGGCGCAAGGGTTGAACTGGC
Source organism: Pinus albicaulis (assembly GCA_034641835.2). Classification (NCBI taxonomy): domain Eukaryota; kingdom Viridiplantae; phylum Streptophyta; class Pinopsida; order Pinales; family Pinaceae; genus Pinus; species Pinus albicaulis. Next base: position 334,641,983 of record CM076574.1, on the reverse strand, counting down.
TAGTCGCGCCAAGGCAAAAAGGTCTATTTTTAGGGTTTTTCACAGGAAACTGTCTTCAGAAGAATGATTGTCCTTGTCAAGGGGGATGCCATGAAAGTGGTTTCAGGTCATGCCACTACTCACAGGTCATGGAAAAGGCCCTCTAATGTGGGGGACGGGGGATTGCAGGGACGGTGAAAAATTATTGTGTAACAGATGCCCCCTAAAGCATGAGGCTAGAGAGAGAGAGAGGGGTGAAATTCTTTATGAGAACGTGCCCAACTGAAAACACTGTCGTAGGAAAACCTGCGTAGACAAGTACAAATGATATCTCAAATACACGATATGTGGTATGTGCACAGCCATCGATCATATATTATACAATAATCAGGATCCAAGGTATGGGTGTAGCCATCCAGTAAGGCTCAGTAAAGAGACTCAGGTATGGTCGCATCCATCCAATAAATGAGTCATGTAACCAATTATGATAATTCACAAAATACGCAGCCTGGATTCCATCAGACAAAACATAGGGTCTTGCGTTCCATCTCGACCCATACAGAGTACAAGTCCTAGCATGTGAATATGTGAGCTAAGGTCGAACATGCAAGAACATTGTTTGATTACCAGCCAATGATGAAAACCGTTAACAGACACGAGTGGAACCACCAATAATGACGATGGCCCTCAAGGTAATATAGGTACAATCCATGGAATGCAAACAGTGATCTGGTGTTGAACATCCGTAGAATCATTCGATCAAAGGCCAATGATGAAAACCTTGTGTCAAATGAGAAGAACTTGCCATTGAGGCATGCAGACTTCAAGGTACCTGAAGGGAGTCTCTATATCAGCTTCCTGGATAATGAGCTAAAGTCGATAGGAAGTGACCTTGATCGAAGGTGGGCAATAGTGTTTCCCACATCATCTATGAGAGAAATAGGAACATAATGTTTGTGAGTCAGGATCAGGTGAGAATCAAAGGAGGGTTGAAAACTACAGAGGTCAACTTCTCTTGAACATACCGGCGGCGACAATGGATTTGGCATTATTCGACATCAAAAGATCTGAGGTCACGAAGATGAGGAAAAGAGCAGATGAGAAGTCAAAAGGGATTTCCCAAACCCATGGAGGCAAGCAGATAACGATCTGAGATGTCCCCAACCCGACACGAACGCAGACAAGTGCCATGTTCAAGAGCGACATACTGCCGCCACGACGATGATATTGGTTTCAATTTTCCCACCATTTCTGGCGAGTACCCCAATTATTTTTGAGAACAAGCTTGAAGGGAATAGCATATGCTTGTGATATAAGTTTGTCCTTCGAAAAAATCCAACCTAGTACATTTAACGAGCCCTAGGAAGGAGAAACTCGAGTATCGTCATTACGATGGAATCTGATGTCATCAGGTTTTAACGAGCCTGAAAAAGGAAGAACTTGACATATTTTCATGTTTAGAGAGTTTGAAAAGACAGCAGAAAAGTAAACTCCAACAGTCCCTTTTCGTAAATAGTTCCTCAAATCCAATAAGGTAGAAAACTGTGTCTGAGAAAACCTCCTAGTCGCGATAGGCTAGGGTATTACTTTTTCGTAAATAATCTATCCCATCCCGAAAAATGGGTAAACGTATACTGGGTAGATGTTGTTTCACAGCCAATTTAACAAGCTCAAAATGACAAGCGACTCTGCAATCTTCTCAGTTTTAGAGAGTCAGAAAAGAGCTGAAAGATGACTCCTCCCGAAGGAAAAAGTGGTATAAAGGGAAGCAACTGGTTCCGGTGATGGTGGAACTGCTCAGAACAAGTAAAGGTTAAGAGGCTGGCTAACAAGACCACTCATCGCAGCGGTTCCTCAAGAACGGGTAAAACAACCAAGTGAAGGCATATGATCGGCCAAGCAGATAGTGACAGTGGAATGAGAAAACCAAGGCTCATCTGGAAAAACAGGCTGATAAAATGGAAATCACGAGAGGTAAAATGGGAATGGTTTCATTTTTACACAAGTTGAAATCAGGAAACTCTTCTTGAAGTTGGTTTCATTTTTATGCAAGCTTGAAACAAAGATAAACTATGCTTGAAACTAGTTTCATTTTTACACAAGCTTGAAATGGAAACAAACTATGCTTGAAATTGGTTTCATTTTTACACAAGCTTGAAACAAAGATAAACTATGCTTGAAACCAGTTTCATTTTTACACAAGCTTGAAACCGAAACAAATTATGCTTGAAATAGTAAGCATGCCCCCAGCATGGTGACTCAATTCGAGGTACATGCCCCCCAAGCTTCAATCCATATGAAAGATAGATGGAGTGAAGGTTTGAATTATGAGATCAAGAGGAAGACTCGACTGGGATTTTACGAGATCTTATCAAAGACTCGAATTGAACAGGAAAGTGTTTCATTATTTTAACGAGGTTGACACATTAAAAGAACTATCCTCAGATGACCTTGTTTCATTTTTTAAGAATCTTGACACAGAAAAAATGAACTCTGCCCCGACGACCTTGTTTCATTTTTTAAGGAGCCTAACATAAGAAAACGAACTGTGCTCCGAAGAGCTTGTTTCATTTTTTAAGGAGCTTGACACAAGAAAAATAACTATGCTCTGAAGGAAACTCATCATGATGAACAAGAAGTCATGGCTTCCAAGAGTTCTACACTGAATGGGAGAACAACATCTCAGAAATCAGGACCCAATGCCCCAAGCACACGATGTACAACGACACTATCACTGAGTATAGGCACAAGGTAGGTAGCCACATAATTGACCTGCGGTGGGGTAGATACAATGGGTGGATAAAAACCAGGAAGGGATGATGGTGGGCTAGTTGCCACATCAGGACCAAAGAACGAAAGCTGATCAATGGTCATGATCCGTCCTTCATGTGGAAAACAGACCACACGGAAAAGGGACGAGACAAGCGCTCCCATGGCATAGGTGTAATCACACCCCAAAAGCACATTGAAATCCAAGGGGCCTGGAACAGCCATCATGTCCATATGGACAGTTTTACCTCCCAATGCAATAGGTAACCTTGGAAGGATCCCTAACGGTTGACTAGTTCTTCTGTTAAATGCCAACAGATTCTGCGTAACAGGCGCAAGTGGCGGTGAACTGAAATCTTGCCAAGTAGTTGAGGATAAAATACTAACATACATGCCTTCATCTATAATGGTGCTGGGTACGACCAGACCAAAGGTCTGTACCGTTATCTCAAAAGGCACATAAGACGGAAGGCAGTATCCTGAAAATCGATTCCAATCAAAGGAAGCGACCAAACTACTTGGAGGGGCTACCATCAAGCCGAGATGGTCTTCCCCTGGTGTTACGATTGAAGAAGGAGCATCCTCCATGACCTCCATCTTGAAGACAGGAGGAGTATCCTCCGAGACCTCCATCACAGGAGGTAGACAAGCAACTTCTTGAGATATAGGGACAGGAGGATCTTTCTCCAAGTCTGAGGAATCTGAAGAAACAAGAAGAACCTGAGGGATGTGAGGTCCACTCTCAACAGAAAAGACCTGGTGCACTGCAAATGGGGCCAGTTCAACTGATTCTACGACCAATGGTTGGTCGGGGATGGATTCTTGAATTCGAATTTCTGAGGGAGCGGGATTGATCAAGGATGACTCTTGACCAATCGTAGGATCAGTTGGTGGAGGAATCAAAGAAATCTGTTTGTAACCAGCTGGAAGGCACGGCGCAAAAATAGCCGAGTTGTCCAAAACTCGCTTGGATTCATCCATATACGGAAAAAGGTGAATGGCATGGTTCCCCCCACACAACTTACAGGGATTGGAAAGCTTACCCTTCTTCTTAAGAGTTTTACCGGAACTAGCTGAAGACGTGCCCCCAACCTGACTCCCGGAAGCGAAAGGCAATGGTGGAAAACCGTTGGAACATACTTCGAGCACCTTGGGAATGTCAGGGCAGTCTCGAAGAAGATGGTTTCCCTGACACAACATGCAAGGAAAATTAACTTTTCGCAGAGGGTTGGAGGGTCTATCAATGGATGGTTCCTTAGGCGCAATAGCCACAGAGCTAGCCTCTCCTTTATCTGACTTCTTCTTCTTCTTAGCCACCTGGTTACTAGAATCTAGACTTTCACCAAGTGAAGTAGAGGAGGAGGATGAAGAAATAGGTGAAGAAGGGGAGAGGTCCACCTTGGAATCAACATGATGTTGTTCAGGTGGAGGAATTGATTGACCAGTAGCCAGGACATTCAGGACCATAGAGGTTGAAAACAACCAAACAGGCAACCCAACAGTTAACCCAAGAAGGGACAACGTTTCCATATAAGGAGCACCAACATTTCCAAAAGGAGGAAAAGGACCAGGATTCCCATCTAAGGGGATTCCTTGGTTGGTGAACTCCAGAAAAGTTGCCATTGGAAACAACCTTAGAACAACACTCTAAGGAAACTAACTTTAACCAGGAATATTTCATGGGCAGTTAATTTTTAAAAAATTGAAACAAAACTCTATTGTTTCATCTTTTCAGAGTCGAGAAACAGGAAAAAGGTGACTCTATCGCTTTTAGATTGGAAACAAGCGTGAAAGGACAAGCGCTTGATGATATTTTCAAATTTAAAGAGTCAGAAAAGATTGAAATGACTACTCTGGTAATCTAGGCAGAAGGGTGTACCAGATATCTGTGAACTACAATATACACCTTGGTTCAAAAATGAAAGAGAAATCAACCAAGGACTTGACGTACATGCAAGAAATCTCCCCGAATGTTGTGTTCGGTGTATCACGGGTATAAGGCGGCAGACTCGGCTTCCTATGGATAAAGGATAGCAACCTAGTGGGGTCTCCCTTTATATACGTGACGGTATGGGGAGCACAAGTCCGTACTAGTGTTGTCTAAAGCCAAGAGGCGAACGACAACTACTAGGTTTAACGATGCCGGAACACATCACTAGCCTAGATCTCTAGATATTTCATTAATGTTTCAATGCTGCCTTAAGGTAAATTGAATAAATTTTAGAGTTGATATTCAATTAAGTTTCAATTTTAGGCTCTACTACATGTCATCCGACAATCTCCTATATGCAGCTAGATGAGAAAAGAAATCTTTCAATTCGATGAATGCTATCTAGTTAAGGGAAGAGCTTCAAACAATGATGCAACAAACAACAATACTAAAAATGAAAATTTTTCCAAACTAGATGACTTTCACTATCCAAAAGTAATCTCAAACATTCAACGATGCAAATTATGCAATGTAATCTATGCAAAATCCTCTTTTTTGAAAACTATGCACATGTAATCTATGCACAATTTCCTTTTTCTTTTCAAATGATAAGAATGAACTCAAATGAGAATCTACTTAATGCATGCTTTTAATGAAAGAGAATGCACTCAATGTGATTTTTAGTTTTCAATCATTAAACACTGTGATCTAAGTTCAATGATAAATCTCAAAAAATACTTTTCAATGCAATGTGATCTAATGCATTTTAACAAAAACAAAACTTTGAGATGAAAACTAAATGAATGCAAAACTTCTTAATGAAGGATGAAGGCAAAAGGGATGCAAACAAACACTAAGAATGCAATCGTTGTTTCAAAACACTTTGTAATGAAATTCCTCAAAAGGTATTAGACATGTGAAAATTACCACTGAAAGGACATGCATGAGATCAAAGCAAGGCATTCATTCCCTTTTACATCAAGCAATCATGGAGAGAAGACATTTCAGTTGAACAATGAGCAATGTAATCTATGCTCATACAAAGAAAAGGATGGAAGGGAAAGACGCAGTGGTGAAGGATTTAGGGAAAAAATCTCAATTTTCACACACCCTGAAATTGGCACGACTTTTGTGGGTGAAACTAGCGCCAATTGGCGTGACTTGCCCACTGGAAATTAGCGCCAATGGCTAATTGATGTGGGTTGCTAACTGACAATAGGAACCAACGCCTGAAAATGAAAAAAATAATAATTTCTCCCGACCAAGACCAGACTCACCACTTCAAGAAAAATCTAAAACTAACCCAGAAGCAAAGTACTGACCAAAAAAATTTTTTGAACAAGGGAAAACCCTAGCACCTACAGGAAATGGCGCAACTGTCTGGCTGTAATCCATGCCAGACAGGGGATGGCGCAAGTGATATACTGGCAACTTGTGCCAATGGGCACGACTGTTAGGGTGGAAACCACGCCAATCAAGCCAACCATGAAAAGATGAAAATTTTGGAAAATTAGAGGTCAGATCTGATCCACTGGGGGCTTAAAAGGGGTTTTACACCAAAAGGAGACAAACCATAAGAGCAAATCAATCAAACAAAATCCAAATGCAACTGAAAGAGACAAGACTAACTCCAATCAACTCCCCAGCAGAGTTTCCAATTTGTTGGCCAGGTAAATCCCCTCTGTAGACAGAGGCGATCCCTACTAGCCCAGATCAGTTCTAGCAACAATTAGACATGCAGTGACGCAGGTATCTAGTTACAAAAACGACAAAATATAACAAGTTTCCTACCTCAGGTCCTACGTGATGGTTGTCGAAGAAACGATGATGCTTCCCGTTCTCTTCTTCAGCAGATCACGATCCTTTTGCTTAGCGCATCCAAACACCTGCACACATGCGAAGAAACACGACGAGACAGAGCATAGAATCTAAATATTGTAACTATACATCAGTCAGAGAAGATGTAACTCATTGCATCAAAGATAAAGATATATGAATGAAACCATAGTCAAAGTCGCTTATCATTAATAAAAGAAAGGAATGATACAAACTTAAGCTCTAACGCTGAATCTTCCTTCGGCGGGTCGACAGCGGAGCACGTCTCAATGAAGCTCATCGGAAATGGGACAAATATCTCTCCCTTTGGCTTGGCTCCCAAAGGCTGTGTGGCGATAGTCTCCTTGCTACAGATTCAGCTCTTAGTGCTATGACCATTAAGGCTATCTTGCAAAGGGAAAATGGAAAGCTTATATAGATGGTGGAAGGAGAGTTGGGATCCCTAAAATGGTGGGATTGGCCCTATCCTCAAGGAAGCTTCCATGATAGGTGGAAAACCACTTCCCCTACATGGAGATCCGGAGCCAAACCTCCCAAATCATTTTAGATACTCATTCAGGAGTTTGTTGAAATCAAATTTCCACCATTTATTTAAAAAAAAAAATCCTTATTAAGCTTGGTGCGAGCAATACACTGGAATAGAGCGCCAGTTGGCGCGCCCTCTTTGGTGGATTTCCCCCATTGGTGCGAGGGCTGAAATGGCTGGTCACGCCAAGGCCAAAAGGTCTATTTTTAGGGTTTTTCACAGGAAACTGTCTTCAGAGGAATGATCGTCCTTATCAAGGGGGATGCCATGAAAGTGGTTTCAGGTCATGTCACTGCTCACAGGTCACGAAAAAGGCACTCCAATGTGCGGGACGGGGGATTGCAGGGACGGTGACAAATTACTGTGTAACAGTCGGGAAAACATGTCTTTGGTTGTGAAGTACCTTAGGAACAAGTTTGTGTTGGGGGAGGATGCACAATAGGCATGGGTGTTTAGTCCAAGCACAACAAGTATGTTGAGTGCACATAAGGAGCGAAAAGTGACAGTTAGAACAGTAAAATATGGTAAAAAGGAAAGGTTACCATTGAGAGGAGTAGGCGATTGACAATTAATGGTGTGATTCCTTGAGATTTTTTACCATTTACTTGATGGTAAGTTCCAAGTGACATTTACCCTACCGTTGGATGACCATAGGCACTATAAATTAGGAAGGCTAGCTCAGACAAAAGTTTCGTATCACTTCCATAACCCGTATGTATTTTCTCTATGTTGCATGATTCTCTGGGCCTATAGCATCCTGTTCATGGTAAAGAAACCCACTCTCACTGCTGATAGGTCCCCAGAATCGATTCCTTGAGATTTTTTTCCATTTACTTGATGGTATGTTCCAAGTGACATTTACGCTACCGTTGGATGACCATAGGCACTATAAAGTAGGAAGGCTAGCTCAGACAAAAGTTCCATATCACTTCCATAACCCGTATGTATTTTCTATATGCTACACGGTTCTCTGGGCCTGTAGCATCCTGTTCATGGAAAAGCAACCCACTCCCACTGTCAATAGGCCCCCAGATTCGAAAGTCCCTTTTCCCGCTAGAATAACAGCTCCTAGTCCCGCGGAAGCTTCGGTACCTACAAAGCTCGAACTTGAGGAAGTCATGATTGGGTTAGGGGACGAAGAAATCGATAGGATAATTTCACTCTCGCTCCCTGCGTGGAGGAGTGGATTCATACATAGCGAAAATATCACTAAAGGGACCTGCGTAATAGGAGTGACCCCCCCTATCGACCCCAAGGAAACCACAGGACCAAGCGAGAGGGGCTCGGATGCAGCCGTAGAAAGGGACTCACAACTACCACAGATCTCCTACAAGGACGTCAGGGCCGGTCTGCAGCTAGAACTGAGCGTGCAAGGGATGAATAAAAAAGATACCACCTCCCTCTAGAATATAAAGCAGCCAGGTGAGCCTGAAAAAGGGCCCCAAAAAAAGCAGCGTGCCCAATGCCAGGAATATGATGCGATGGTAACGCTAACTAATGGTGTTCTCGAGAAAATAATAGACACAATTACACTAGCTATGGAGGATAGATGGGCAGCCATAGAGGAATAGAAAAATGATGAAATTAACACCTTTCAGACTGAGCTCCGTGCCCTCCAGTGGAAGGAAGATATGCTGCAGACTAGCGTAGTTCAGAGATGGGCTCCCTTGGCAACCAGCAGTACAGTGTTAGCTCTGAAAGAAAGCCATCTCTGCTCTTTTTCATAGCACTTCCCTTGTAGGAACCCAACTCCAAGTAGATACAGGGATAAGATTGGATGTAGCTAAGTTTCCCAACGAGGCATTACAGGGTCTCCACACCACCATGATCTGGGAGATCCACCATCAAGACCTAGAGGTACATCAATAGCTTAGTGTGGCCAAGTGTACCATTGTGCAAAAAAATGGAGAAATGTCCCTTGATGTATCGCAGCAGCAGGAGCTTGAAACAGTGATCCACCGGCTTTGCACAAAGGTTCTAGATGGGATCCCAGCCGCAGATATGCCTCGGGCAAAGGTAGAATGTTTGGTTGCTGTAGTAAAATAATATTGGACAGAAATGAAGGTCATCAAGGCACAGCTCGAGAATAAAATCTCTGACTTAAAGGCCACATTGCAGCCTGCCACGTCACCAGAGGTACGAGCACAGTGCACTGCACTAGTGACCGAAACTATGAACACTATCACAATGCAGATTTCTTAGGGTGCCTAGTAGCTAGAATCAGCCATGTCGCTCTGGGTCACGATCCAATTCAATCTGGTCCTCCAGAAGATTAATTATGAATTACGACAGCGGGAAGAAGCTTTTGCACAGGTCGAGGATACATTGCCCACCTTGGTGCTTGCACAACGGTTAGCACAGTTGAGGACTAGCAACACTCTCCAGGATGAGATTGAGAAACTTCGGCACAATAAGCATGTCACCGAGGAATGATTGAAGCCATGGGCTACCACATCCCTCCAGCTCTCATAGGTTGCAGATGGCGCAGTCACGTGACTAACCTAGTCATTAGAAAGCGTCACCATGGCAACTGAAGGACCAACCTCGAAAAAGATTGTGGACCTTGCACAGAGCACTGCTGCATAGAGTCAAGAGGTGTTGCCTCCAGTAATTGCTTCCATCACTACACTACATGCACAGGTGGAAAACCTACCATCGCAGTGACTTGGGATGAGTCACAAGATTGTGTTCGGGGACTCTTGGAACAGGGTCTCCTGTAAGCTGTGAAACTAGTCCATTTTGTATATTTTTTATTATATTTAGTCTAATGTAGGGGTTTTGCGGTGGGTCAAGGACCCTAAAGCATTGTAAATGGGTCAAGGGTAGACCAAGAGTCCGCAAACCATGGTTTGCAGAATATTGGAAGCGTACGCTAAAATAGTATAAGTAGTTGAACCTTTTTGAGTTATAGGGGAGAATAAGAGGAATGACGCGGTGGTGAAGGATTTGTGAAAAAAATCTCAATTTTCACACACCCTGAAATTGGCACGACTTTTGTGGAGTGAAACTAGCGCTGATTGGCGTGACTTACTTGGAAATTAGCGCTGATGGCTAATTGATTAATAAGGTTGCTAATCGACAATAGGAACCAACGCACCGAAAATGAAAAAATAATAATTTCTCCTAACCAAGGACAGACTCACCACTTCAAGAAAAATCCCAAAACAACCCGGAAGCAATCTTTGAATGAAAAGAGATTGATGCTAAGTGCGAACTGATAGATTTGGTTAGGGTTGTTGGGTAAGGACTCTTGCTACTGTGTGCACGGAGGGCCTCTATCATGCTCTATGTGGACCCCGCTACTGTGTGCGCAGGTTGGGTTTTGAGGTATTGTACGTAGATATGAAGGATTAATGAATGCCGAAGTATTGTTGAATATCTGAATCAATTGGAATTAATGTGATATGAATCTGTGATGTTTGGTTACTTAATATATGCTTCTTTATTATTTATTCAAGCTAAAAACATACTTGTGTTACTTGTTTATGCTGCGATCTGGATTTATTTTGTTTTACTTCATGCAAGAATATCTGGAATAGTTGCGTATCGTTATGTGATTTCATGATATGTTGAGTACTGTGAATATCATTGCTGTTGTGCAGGTGGATGCGAAGGATATTAGTAGATCTGGGTTCTGCACCATACGATCTGGTAGCTATAGAGTTGAACATAGCTTGGCTACTTGCCTACCCTCTCCCAGTGTGCGGAAACCTGGTTCCAACACCCTCCCATACTGCTTCGGGTGAGACTTTGGCCTGCGGAAGTAGGTCACTGCCAAAAGGGCCAGTAGTATAGGGGTTTGTTGGCAGACCTCGAACCTCCGAACCTTGGTCAGGACCCCTCGAGCCAACAAATGGTTCCATTGCTAGGACTGGGAGCATTTTGAGAGAGGGATCGGGTAATCCCAAGGTCGTAATGAAAGCCTGAAAGAAAGGAAATTGATGAATGGTTTGAACAAAAAGTTTAGGAATTTGTTGTAAAATAAAACTGCAGTAAGAGGTTGACCACCGAAGAGTGGAAGAATAAGTACATTTTCACAGAGATCTATGAGATCTTATTTTTAATGATTTCGATCGAGCTTCGAGAGTGGACCCCTGAACTAATCTAACAGTTAGCAAAGGCTGATAACACCATCACTCGCACGGTGGACCAACGGGTAGACAATGTGTTAGGAGGATTTGTAACAGAATTTTCCATCGATTAGTTTGTCTCCTACTCTAAAGCAGAGCGAAGATTCTTGAAGGGGTTCTAAGGTAAGTTTCTGAAGACCTTACCATTTTTTATCATGATATTATTATGCGAAAAGAGTATTCTTTGTAGCCATACAGAGTGAATGACCTCTGATCTGGACGGGAGCACAATGCCAAGTGGAAAATGCTACAAAACCAACCTAGAAGGAGATAGATTGGTCTACAGTCCGGTAAGAGGAGCAGCTTCGCAGAGTCCTCCAACCACACCGCTTTCAAACCAGCCTAGGGGTAAGAATTCATCTACACTTCCGCCACCACCGGAAGATGACATGGCTGCGAACATGAAGTTGTCGACCTTTAAGGGTGTGGGAGATGAAGACATGGATCAGTTCTGATTTGTCCCGGGATTGGTATGGAAAGCGCAGAATGTAGCTAGTTATGCAGTGAAAAGGGAACAACTGTCCCTTGCCTTCGAAGGAAGAGCTTTGGACTGGCACATGGGATACATCAGCCAAAACGCAAATGCAACCACTGAAGATATTAAGAATTCCCCGAAACAACAGTTCAAGAAACCTAAGTCCTACTCTCAAATCGTGGTTGATCTAAAGGAATTTAAGCAAGGGCCTTCTGAATCGGTGTGGGAGGCTGATCAGTGACTGAAGAAGGTGAGCAGAGAAGGGGGATTCCAATATGATGATAGACAACACATAGAATGGTTCATTGTTATGTTGCTACCTCACTTGCGCGTACCTATGGGGCACCAAACTTTCGAATCGAAGGAAAAAGCCTTGGAGGGTTCCATGAAGTTAGAAGCTGCACCTCGGGATGAGACTCAGCTGGGAATCCAACACATCTAGGGATAGCTGGAAGCGATGCACATAGAGATCCAAAATCTGCAGAAGGAACAATGGGTAGAGGCTAGCCCCGAAAGATGGTGCATACGATGCCGGGTGAATGGTCATACCAAGGATAAATGGCCTCTATTAGAAGACTATATGCAAGCCAGGGACCTAGCCCATTGTGCCCTAGGGAAGCTACGGGACCCAATGGGCCAGCGCTATGGTGCGATGATTGTCGTGTTGCGAGGTTGCACGATACCAACCACTATCCCTTCCTCGCCGTGTATGTTCTAGAGGAGAAGCAGCAATGGTGCAGGTTCTGCAAATCGGTGGGAGATGATGAAAAAAACTGCCAGACATATGATTTGATGATTGATTGAGGAAAATTATATCAAGTACAATCAGACCCTGCATCGTCAAGAACCCCCGCAGGCATAGGTGGCTCCCCATCAAGGGGCAGGGGAGGGGGCGAGGTGGAAGTGCAGGTCGAGGACGAGGTTAGCTAATTTGTTATAACTGTGGAGAAGCAGGACACTTTGCAAGGGATTTTCAAAACCCTACAAGGAAATCCTCCCGATATTGCAGATAGCTGGACCATGTGATTGAGTATTTTCCAATTTTAATAGCAAAAATGCAGGAAAAGTAGCCGACACCTACGCAGAATCTGGAGAGAGTTAAGGCTGAACTACGAGACAAAGATCCAAGTGTGAATGTTGTGACATGCAGTGGGATGGCCACCCGAGGAGGAGGCTGCGATGGAACCTCTAATTCGACAAGTAGTTATCAAACAAGAAGGTTTGGACCTAAAAAAGGGAAAAGAAACATTTGTCGCAGCTCACAAGGACTTTGCTGAGGTGGAGGCAGCTACTGCTCAGGCACCTGCAAACCTCAAGGTAGATGAGGAGGTCAAGCCATTTTTGCAGGCATGTATGAAGCTACTGTGCAACCCAAAGGATATGGAGAACCTTCAGGCATTGATAGATAGCTGTGCAGTGCAACCCAATCTACCCCTGGAGGTCAAGGATGTGCGCAAGATATACAGGTATAAGAAATGCACTGGGAGGGAAATGCGGTTGACTGTACAGATTGCTGACTACGAAATGGATCAGGTTATTTTGGACCTAGGATTAGATGCGAACATGTTACCTAAATATACTTGGCAAAGAATGGGAGAGCCTAAGTTGGAATGGTCCACCATTCAGCTGTGCATGGAAAATCAACAGAAAATCATCCCACTAGGAAGGTTGTCTAAAATTACGATGGATATCGCAAGAGTAAAGGCCCAAGCTGACTTTGAGGTAATTGACATTGTAGAGGATGCAGACCCCTACCCTACACTTTTAGGGTTGGATTGGGCCATAGATATGGTGGTATCATCAACATCAAAAAGAGAAGCATTGTGTTTGAGAATAACGGTACAAGGGTGATAGTACCATTAGATCCTGTGGAAGGCGAATGATACGTAGAACTAGTGCGTGATGAAGGGGAGGTGGATCACATTTAGAAGTTGATGGCGTGGGATGAAGATTGGATCAACCCCACAGCGGGTGGAGTACTCTACTAGGAAAATGAAAGTGAATGCTTCTCCAACTTTGATGGGGATATGGATAATTGGAAAAACCAGTTGCATGATGTCTCGATGCTACGATGTCTTCGAGTCACAAGGGACTTCCACTGCGTTTCTTCAGAGGTAAGAGACCTACCCTACTTTGATGGTTCTGATAGCATTAAGGAATTTTTGCGAGCATTCAAAGAAGAAGTTCCCAAAGGATGAAGGCTAGGGGCCCTTAAGCTAGCCATGCATGGAACACCTACACATTGGTGGGAGACGCATGTGGAGGAATTCCATGATTGGGAGGAATGTCGGGATATGATGATCCTGCGATTTGAAGCCCCAAACGGTGTGCGGGTCAAGACATTCCTTGGATCAGAAGATCCACGCGAATATTTGTTCTCATGGGAAGAACAGTGGTGTGACAGGACGACTAAAGAGTGGGTTCACCTGTTGATTCATGCCCTAGGGCCACTTCCTTCGGCATGGTACTTAAATGCGAAGCTACATCGGCGCACTCGCCACTGGGGGACATTGAAGGAAGAGTTCCTGGGAACATTTTGGTTAGTAGGAGGGACAGAGGTGCTTGATGCAGTCTTATGGGACATTGACACTGGGGTATGGGGTGAATCACACTTGTTTATCACACCGAAAATACCTAAATGGGAAACATGGATACCAAGCATGGAAAATTTTAAGGATGGATGTTTATCTTAAAGTTTAAAAACTTGGTGAATCTTAGTAGTCCCCAATATGTGATTTGTAAAAATTTTAATGTTATTTTTGTAAAAATATTTTTTTTGTAACCATTTAATATTAGTATATATAATTTTTTGGTGATTTTTAGGGTAAGATATTATTATACTATAATATTTGGGCGAATAAAATTAAAAAAAAAAAGGGAATTGGCGAATATTTTTTTTGGAAAAAGCATGGAAAATTAGCCCACCTGCGAATATTAACCCCTAAAATTTTCCATGATACCAAGCATGGTCAACTATTGTAGCCTAGCCACAACAGAGGGTAAGGATGATCTGTGAGCTGCTTCTGACTCAGAATTGGAAGGGGTGCACATGGCTACCGGGCTGCTCAGGCTGTGAATCGATAGCAATGAGACACACCCTACATTGGTTAAGAATGGGGATGTGGATACAAAAGGTAGAGTTATCATATATGCGGTGACTCTCACAACAAGGAAACAACTGCATTCACTCCTTAGCCATGTAGGGTATTATAGAAAGTTTGTTTGGGAATATCCGCTACTTACAGTGTCTCTGAGAGACCTGTTTACATAGGGGGTCCGGTTCAGTTGGGATGACACATGTCGAGAAAACATGTATTTCATTGTGAAGTACCTTAGGAACAAGCCTGTGTTGGGGGAGGATGCACAAGAGACGCGAGTGTTTAGTCCAAGCACAACAGGTACACTGAGTGCACATAAGGAGCAAAAAGTGACAGTTGGAACAATAAAATCTGGTAAAAAGGAAAGGTTACCGTTGAGAGGAGCGGGAGGCTGACAATTAATGGGGTGATTCCTTAATATTTTTTATTTTTTACTTAACGGTAAGTTCCAAGTGACATTTACCCTACCATTGGACGACCATAGGCACTATAAATTAGGAAGGCTAGCTCAGACAAAAGTTTCGTATCACTTCCGTAACCAGTATGTATTTTCTCTATGCTGCATGGTTCTCTGGGCCTGTGGCATCCTATTCATGGCAAAGCAACCCACTCTCGCTGCCGATAGGCCCCGAGAATCAAAAGTCCCTTTTCCCATTAGAATAACAGCTCCTAGTCTCGCGGAAGCTTCGGTACCTACAGAGCTCGAACTTGAAGAAGTCATGATTATTCGGGGGACGAAGAAATCTATAAGATAATTGGGCTCTAGCTCCCTACATGGAGGAGTGGCTTCATACCTGGAAAAAAGAGCACTGAAGGGACCTACGTAATAGGAGTGACCCCCCCTATCGACCCCAAGGAAACCACAGGACTGAGCGAGAGGGGCTCGGACGCAGCCACGGAAAGGGACTCACAGCTGCTACAAATCTCCTACAAGGACGCCGGGGCCGATCCGCAGCTAGAAATGAGTGTGCAAGGGATGAACAAAAAAGGAACCACCTCCCTCCACAATAAAAAGTGGCCAGGC
This sequence comes from Pinus albicaulis, assembly GCA_034641835.2. Classification (NCBI taxonomy): domain Eukaryota; kingdom Viridiplantae; phylum Streptophyta; class Pinopsida; order Pinales; family Pinaceae; genus Pinus; species Pinus albicaulis. Next base: position 334,626,216 of record CM076574.1, on the reverse strand, counting down.
GAGCTTGAAAAAGGGCCCTGAAAAAAGCATTGTGCCCAACGCTAGGAATACGATGCGACAATCACGCTAACTGACGGTGACTTCGATCAAATCACGGATGCAATTTCACTAGCTACGAAGGATAAATGGGAAGCCATAGAGGAACAATAGAAAGCTATAATTAACACCTTTCAGACTAAGCTCTGCGCCCTCCAATGGAAGGTAGATATGTTGCAAACCAGTGTAATTTAGAGACGGGCTCCCTTGGCAACCAACAGTACAGTGCTAGCTCTCAAAGAAAGCCTTCTATGCTCTTTGCCTAGCACTACCCTTGTAGGAGCCCAACTCCAAGTAGATACAATGATAAAATTGGATCTGTCTAAGTTGCCCAATGAGGCACTATAGGGTCTCCACAAAGTCGTGATCCGGGAGATCCACCATCGAGACCTGGAGGTACATCAACAGCTCAGTGTGGCCAAGCAAACCATCGTGCAGAAAAACGCAGAAATGTCCCTCACTGTATTGCAGTAGGAGGAGCTTGAAATAGTGATCCACCGGCTCTGCATGGAGGTTTTGGAGAGGATCCCAGCCACAGCTACGCCTCGGGCCAAGGTAGAAAGTGTGGTTGTAGTAGTAAAATCATCTTGGACAGAAATTGTAATATTCCTAATTATCCCAAGATAATAGGAATATTTCATTTTGTTTTGATTTTCTTAATTGATGAATAAAATGTAAAGGATGACATGTAAACTCCTAAAAACATCAAAATAAATCAATGCCCAATGTGAAAAGAGGCAAATCAGGGTTGTCTCAATAAAATATCCCTTTATGTGAAAAGGGATTGAGGAGATTGACTGGGTCAACAAGACCACATCACAACACTGTCCAGATACATTGAACCTCCTTGTTGATCAACGCAGTTTTAGATGGAGGATATTCATGTGAAAGGAGTTAGAGTTTTGAAAGTGGTTTAGGGTTTCTCAAGCTCTCATCTTATAAAAGGAAGGGGAAGGCTCAAGAGAAGGTTGTTCATGATATTTGATTTTTATGTCTGTTTAGACAAATTCGAGTTCTCTTGGTTGTTTAGCAGAGACTTGTGAGGATTTCCTGTTTAGGGATTCTCTCTCCTTCCATTGAGTAGCTATTGGAGGGAATTGTACTTCTCTTCCACTATCAGGAATATGGCCAAGATCAATCTCCCTTAGACAACGTAAATCCTGTTGGGGTTTACCTTTTTCAGTGAGCTGCAGAAAATGGAGACTAGATCTACTTAGATCTAGATTATACTAGTGCCTCTTCTCAGTCAGTGAGTCTTTTATACTCCTGGAAGAGTGTATTAGCACTTTGGGTTGATATTCAGATCTTGGCATGTGGCCAATATATTATCCATCTCTTCCAGCGTATTTATTTGCAGGGACTGCGTTATTCTATTCATTTTTGCAGTAGCAGGTTTTATACCCTTGCTTTTGAGCTTGTTCCTTGTTCATTCTTACACTTGTACTTTTAGGAAACCCTTGCCAGGTCATTTATAAAATGTGTAAAAGAAGCTAATACTCCATTTTTATTCATGATCTAATGAAATACACTCCATATTTTCTATTTCCATAATATTTCATCATAAACCCTCTAAAAAAGACGTTGTGAAGGCTTCAGTAAATTCTACATTAGCTAAGTCATGGGGATTGGGCATTTTTAAGCCATATTGGGAGTGGGAGATCTGTTTAACATAGCTAGATTGATTTTTTTTTTATGAAATTTGATATATGAGTCCCATATAACATATTCCAAGGGATAAAACCATAAATTTCCTCTTTTTTATGCATATATCTGATATTAACCTTTTTAGGGCTTAAATCGTTGTTTTTCGCCATATTTTGTGGGTAGAATGGATCATACTTATTGCTGCTATACATATAATTGATGCTGAAGTGTTTCTTAACATATTTTTTTGTGGAAAGCTTGTTTTTATTCTAGTATTATGTTTACATACTGCTGCAACCCTTCCTTAGGCAATATTCAAGCCATACTAGTTGTGGGATGCCTGTTTGCCTCACCTAGCTTGACTGGTTTCTGATCTCCTATTGGATTTGGGTCTTAGATTGTTAGATATAAGGGATCCAAGGGCTGATATTGGTTTTTTAAACACAAGTCCCTGAAAATGTGTTTTTCAGGCCTGTCTTGCTAAGTAGTCCCTTTTGGGGATATTACAGTGGTACCAAAGCATGATCTCTGGCTCAGCCTATGAGATCCAGATATCAGAAGAATAAAGAGAAGTAGAAAAGAAAAAAATTATGGAGAGGATGAGATTAATCTCATTATTTTTCAGATATAATAAGAACCTCTCAAAGGAGGTTGAGTAGACAAAGAAGAAGAGATACAGTGAAATTCCTAGAGAGTTTCAAGAAGAGGAAGAGCCATGCACTTCCTATTCACAAAGAGAGGAAGACCAGAGGCATGAAGGGAATTCAGAATCTAAGATTCTAAGTGATTACCTTTTTGAATACAAAGCTAAACCTAGAGCCTTCAAGGAGTCTCTAACTTTACCATAGTTCATTTAGCTATAGGAAGGGAAGAGACCCTACAGCTATGGGATGATGAGAGGCAAAGGTTTCTATTGCCCACTTTTGATGGATAACTCAAATGTGCAAAAATTACTTGGGTGATGAAACTAGAGGCTTTCTTCCTACTACATCTAGTAGTAGAGAGATAGGCTGTAGAGATTGCAGTGCTGCACCTTGAAGGTGAAGCAAATGTTTGGTGGTTCAGCCATTTGGGCCATGCAAGGGTATCTACTCTTGCTAAGTTTTCTCAAATATTGATTGAGGCATTTGGAAAAGAAAGAGCAGTGGAAGAAGGCAACATAGTTGAGGAAGGAGCTCTTGCTTCTACATCTCACCAAGGTATGCTTAAGTTTCCATCTCTTGTTATTTCAGCAAATCATATGAAGGGATCTACATCTTTGCATGTTGTTGATTTAGAGCAACAGAGTTGCACTGCGCTGTACAAAGGCAGTGATGAAGAAAAGAGGACCCATGCCTTATGGGAGCATTCACATGGCAGCTTCATTCATGAAGCAATGGAGGAAGGAATGGTAGATGGTAGAAATATTGAAGTGAGAAACCCTTTCTCCTTTCTAGATGACACTTTCTCAATGAGCACTCCCCAGCTCAAAGAGAAACTTCTACTTGCAGTAGATCCAAGGCCTCTTTGGTTTTGGAAGGCCATGCATGAGGAGGAAATATCATGGAGAGATTGCATTGGAGGTGCACTTCAACACATCATGAAGTGCAAAGTTATTCAATACTTTGAGGAGGATCTTTCCTTCTCACACTTGGATCTTCATGGATTCAAGGAGAAATAGATAGATGATGGAGGACATATTCGGATGGATAGAATCTCTCATGTTTGTGTTGGACACTTATTGAGCCATACACATCATGATGGGAGGTTTTTTCCTACCACCTATTTGGGTCCTTATGGGATCAAATTGATCCTTGAGAAGATTGCATTTGAACATCCCATGAAATGTAAGAGCAGAAATCTGATTTGGGAGAATGATAGTCTTCCTTGGGAGAGTGCTAAGGAAGAAAAATATGGGAGGCACCCACATGTGGATGAATGGTTGTGGATGATGAGAAAGGAGCTGGAAAGCTACTTGCAAATCTATGACACTGGGAAAAAGGAGGCTTGGCTGCGTTGGTTACTCTTGAAAGAGTTTGGTCATCATCCTCTTTCCAAGGGTATGTCACAGGATTCTTGCATCATGGGGCAGCAAGGAGTATGGACACGTTGTGTTGACATAAAATTCTTCATGTCAATCACCATGTTGTCACTACATGATTTGGATGATGGAATTATGAGGAGGAAACAAAAGATTTTGTTGCTTGGGATGTTCTTGGGAGAGCAAGGGTAGATTTTCTCTCACAGTTTTCATGATATTGTAGGAGTAGAAAATGGCACTATCACAGTGCAGAGGGGCTGCTCCTTGGCCTTAGATGTTCAAGAGGTACTTTCCCCATGGGAGAGACTTCTTATGTGTAGCAGCATTATGGGATATGCCTTTGACATTCTGCATGTCAAAGATTGGAGCCATGAGTTGGAGGGAGCCTATTTGCATAGGCCAACAACATTGCCACTTTGGAGCTGGGGTTTATTGATGGAGTATCCCCAGGATCACTTCACAGTTGATGCACTTTATGGGAAAAGAGGAGGTAAGGAAGATGAGGTAGTAGATGGGGACATCTATTCCAATGATGTACTCTTCTTGTCTTGGGTTTCCAAGCATGAGGGAGAGGGTTTTCAGACAACACTTGGTTCATTTCTCTTCATGGAAGTGTGCCAAACTACTATGGAGGATCCATTCATGGATCCATGTGTCTTCTTACTTCCAACACATGGTGAGAGCTTTGTTTGTGCAACACAATATTTGCATGCTCTTACCATCTCTTGGCAGTGCATTGCTCCAAAAGTAAGCAAGCTCTTGATTTTGCTCCATGACCAATGTTGGGCCAAAATATATGATGGAGATAGCCATTTCTTATGTGGCCTTAGGAAGATGTTTTGTCATTACATGTGTATTCAGTTGATTTTTTTAAACGGGGTCTCCTAACAAGCTACGAAACTGGTCCATTTTGGTTATTTTTTATTATATTAAGTATAGTGCAGGGGTTTTCGGGTGGCTCAAAGCCCCGAACACATTGTAATGGGCTAAAGGGTAAACTAGGGGTCTGAAAACCATGGGTTGTAGACCATAGGAATTCTAAAGCTAGATTTTTATAAATAGAGAGCCATTTCGAATTGTAAGAGGTAGGATTTGATGAGCTATTGATGCGATCTGTTTGGGTTTTTGGGGAATGGACTCCTGCTAGCTGTGTGCGCGGAGATCCTAGTCTAGCTATGTGCAGACCCTGGTACAGTGTGTGTAGGTTGGGAAGGGAATTGAAAGGAAAGGTTGATGAATCAATGAATAAACAGGATTATTAGATCTAAATATGTGAGTACTTTGAATGAATTGCTGGTAATTACTGTGTTATGCATTTTCTGTCTTTGTGTTGTGAAGGTTTGTATATTGAATGATTGGATCTGTTCTGCTCTGGTTATATCATGCTGCGAAAGTCTGTGTATTGAATTGGATCTAGATATGTTCTGTTTTTGTTATGTAACGTTGTGTTGATGTTATGAAAAGCATATAATTCTAGATCTAGTGCACGTGGATGCAATTGGATACATATTTAACCCTGTGCAGAGACAAGGTAATCTGAACAGAATATAGCCCTAATTTCCTTACCCTTCCTTTCTCAGGGTGCGGAAACCTGGTTCTAGCACCCACCCATACTACTTCGAGTGAGACTATGACCTACGCAAGCAGGTCACTACCAAAAGGACCAGTAGTATAGGGGTTTGTTGGAAAACCTTGCACACCAAACCTGGGTCAGGACCCCTTAAGCCAACAAATGTTTCCATTTCCAGGACTGAAAGAGATATGAGAAACAGGATCAGGTAGCAGCATCAGAGATCTAGCGTAAGGCTGAATGAGCCAAGGTACAACGTGGAACGGTGCGAACTATCAGAACAGGTGAGAGGAAGATCACCCTGCCCATTGTCCGTCGAGACCTACACAAAATTTGTTATCCGCCCCGATGATAGGGCCTTAGGAAGGTAAACCAGAGGGGCCCATGGCAGCACACTTAAAACTACCTACCTTTAAAGGAGCAGTCGATGAGGACCTAGAACGATTCTGGTTCGTGGCCGATTCGATATGGACAGCGCAAGGGGTAGTAAGTGATACTGTAAAAAGAGCACAACTATCCTTGGCTTTTTAGGAAAGGGTGCTGGACTGGTATATGTTGTACATATCTCAAAACGGGAGCACAACACTTCAACATATTATGGATGCCCTAAAACAACAATTCTGGAAACCAAAATCCTATTCCCAACTGGTATCGGAAGTAAGAGACTTCAAGCAGGGAGCATCTGAGTCAGTCTAGGAGGCTGATTAGTGGTTAAAAAAAGAAATCCAGGAAGGTGAGTTCAAGTGCGATGAAAAATAGCACACAGAATGGTTTATTGCTATGCTCCTACCTCACTTGCATACACCCATGGGCCATCAGACTTTTGAATCATAAGAAAAAGCCTTGGAAGCTGTCATGAAACTTGAAGTTGCACCTAAGGATGACACAAGGGAAGGAGTACAACAAATTCAGGAGTAGCTCGGGGCCATGCACATGGATATACAGAGCTTACGGATGGAATTACGGAAGGGAGTAAGTACAGACCTTTGGTGTGAGGATTGCCAGGTGGTGGGACTGCATGATACAACCCATTGTCCGTGGATGAATAGAGGTGAATTGAAGCAACAATGGTGCAGGTTCTACCGATCTATAGGACATGATGAGAAGAATTTCTGCACATATGACTTACTAGTAGAACGAGGAGCCCTCTATAGGGTACAATCTGATCCTGCCTCTTTGAGATCCCCCGTGAGCTTTGGTAGCTCCCCTGAATGAGGAAGGGGGGGGCAGGGAGGAAGCGCTAGACAAGGACGGGGCCAACTGATCTGCTACAACTGTGGAGAGGTAGGGCATTTCGCCTGGGAATTCTCAAATCCCACTAGGCAGACCTGTAAATATTGCCGACATTTGGACCATGAAATCGAAGACTGCCCGATTTTTCTAACAAAGATGAAGGACAAACAGTCTACTCCCACACGAAATATACAGAGAGTCAAAACGGAGCTAAGGAGCATAACGCATAGCATTGTCACTCAGAAATAAAGAGAGGATCTTGTTGTTTGGAAGGAACCAACTCCTAGAAAGTAGGAATCACTGGGAGCCCCTGCGCAGCTACTAGAAGAAGAAGTTGAAACCTTTTCAAGGGCATGCTTGAAGCTCCTACATAGCCCGCAGGAGGGAGAAAGTCTTCAAGTATTACTGCAGGACTGCGCAACTCATCCTAGCATGATGACTGAGGTTAAGGAAGTACACAAATTACATATCTATAAAAGGTGCACCAGGAGAGAGATGCACTTGACTACACAGATTGGTGACTATGAGATAGATCAACTCATTCTTGATCTTGGATCTGATGCCAATGTCTTACCAAGACAAACCTGGAAACGAATGGGGGAACCTAAATTAGACTGGTCCACCATCCAGCTGCGAATGGCGAATCAACAGAAGATCATCCCTCTAGGATGGTTGCCAAGGGTTATGGTTGATGTCACAGGAGTAAAGGTCTTGGATGACTTTGAGGTCATAGAAATTGTGGAGGATACGGACCCTATCCCGCGCTCCTGGGGATAGACTGGGCTATCGAAGTAGGAGTTGTCATTAATCTAAGAAAATGTAGCATGGTGTTTGAGAAGAATGGAACACGTGTAATAGTAACACTGGATCCCGCTGAGGGTGCATGATATACCGAACCAGCATATGAGGATGAGGAGCTCGATCACATCTACAGGATGACAGCACAAGACGAGGACCAAGATGACCTTGCAACAGGTGGAGTGTTCAACTAGGAGAAGAATAGGGAGTAATTTTCTGACCCAAATAAAGAATTTGATAAGTGGTAGACCCGGCTACATGATGTTTCAACCCTACGATGCCCTCGGATTGCAAGGACTCTCTATTGCATCACTTTGGAGGTAAGGGACCTACCCCACTTTCATGAGTCTAGCACTGTCCAGGACTTCGTAATAAAATTAGAAGCTAGGGTGCCCAAGGATCGATGACTTTGGGTGCTCAATATGGTGCTATGCGACACACCTACCTGATGGTGGGATACCCACAAGAAATCATTTACAGATTGGGAGACATGTCGGGATAGGATGGTGCTGCAATTCACACCCCCTGCCGACGTGCGCACAAAGATATTCTTGGGGCCCAGAGATCTCCGTGCGCATCTACATTATTGGACAACCAAGTGGGTTGACCGAAATCTAGATGAGTGGATCCATTTGTTTATACATGCCCTGAGTCCTATCCCCACTACTCGGTACTTAGATGCTGAATTACATCAGTAGATCCGCCATTGGGAGATATTAAAAGAGGACTTCCTCGGAAAATTTGGACTCATTGGGGGAATAGAAATGCTTGACGAAGCCCTGCAAGACATTGATGCATTCGTCTTTAAGAAGCCTCACCCACACACCCCACCATCTGTTCTGACATGGGAGGCCTAGATGCAAGACATAGTCAACTTCCGGAGCTTGGCGATTAATGAAGAGGAAGATAACCCGTGGAATATCTCTATTCCAAAATTTGAAGGGGAATGTACCGTCATTGGACCATCACTCTTAAATGTCGATGCAATGCAACCTTTTCGGCTACACGAGGTTAATATTGGGACATATGAACACCCTAAACTGGTGAAAATTGGGAACTATTTGGATGAAGGCACTGTGGGAAAAGTCACCGAGCTACTAATGGAGTACCAGGACTTATTCACTACAAAATTTTCTGAGCTCAAGGGAATCACGGGGGACCTCAGAATTATGCACATCACTTTAAAGCCGGAGGCATGATCCATCAAGCAGCGGCCCTACCGGTTGAATCCTAAGTATAAAAAAAACTTCAAAGAAGAGCTGGACAAAATGTTGACCGTAGGTATCATTGAACCAGTTGAATAGTCAGATTGGATCATCCCAATGGTTGTTCAGGAGAAAAAAACAAAAGGAGAAATACGTATTTGTGTGGACCTCTGAAAACTAAATGATGCCTGCGTTGACGACCCCTTCCCTACTCCCTTCTCCGATGAAATCTTGGATAGCATGGGTGGCTAGGAGGCCTATTCCTTCATAGATGGATTCTTGGGATACCATCGGATTATAATTGCACCAAAGGATTGCAGTAAGACAAAATTTTCCATCAAATGGGGCTCCTTCCAATACAGGGTCATGCCTTTCGATCTTAAGAACGCACCTGCTATCTTTTCAAGGGTCGTAGTGGCCGTGCTCAAATAATTTATCCATAAGTTTTTGTAGGTTTACTTCAATGACTGGACGATGTTTGGCTTAGTAAAATATCATGTCTCTAACTTGCGATTAATGTTGGATGCGTGTCGAAAGCACTAGATCTCCCTGAATTGCAAGAAGTGTGTCTTCTGCATGCCGTTCGGAATCTTGCTGGGCCATATAGTTTGTTGGCAGGGTCTAATGGTAGATCCTGCGAAGATACCTATAATTATCAACCTGGCAGCCCCTACAATGGAGAAACAACTGCGCTCCATTCTCGGTTACACAGGCTATTACAGGAAATTCATTCAAGGATATGCCCTGATCACAACACCCATGGAACAGTTGCTAAAGAAATATGTCTCTTTTTTTGGAATGATGAATGTCAAAAGAGCTTTAATCTGCTCAAGGAGAAGATGATTTATGCGCCCATACTAATATTCCCTGACTGGTAAAAATAATTCCATGTACATGTTGATGCATCAGGCATTGCCTTGGGTGCGGTCCTTACGCAGCTTGGCGAAGGGGATATTGATAATCCAGTTGCCTTTGATCAGTTTCAATAGCAGGTACAAAAATCTAGAGATAAAGCCTGGCATGATCGACACATTCACCAGAAGACATTTGTCGCAGGTGATCTTGTCTTGTTATACAACAGCCAATTTGCGAAACATCCTGGAAAATTCTGGTAGCACTGGCTTGGTCCCTACATTGTTTAGAAGGTTACGGATGGTAGAGCAGTCCAGTTATCTACCTTGCACGGTGACCTCTTCCCTGGCTTTGTCAATGGAGGTTGAATCAAACCATACCGGGCTACGAATCATGGGGTCGCAACAATCCAATGACTCGGGATGAGTCACAAGATTGTGTTGGGGGACTGTTGGAATGAGGTCTCCTAACAAGATACAAAACTGGTCCATTTTGGTTATTTTTTATTATATTTAGTATAGCGCAGGGGTTTTGGGGTGGGTCAAAGCCCCGAACACATTGTAATGGGTTAAAGGGTAAACTAGGGATCCAAAAACCATGGTTGCAGACCATAGGAATGTTAAAGCTAGATTGTTATAAATAGAGAGGAATTTCAGATTGTAAGAGGTAGGATTTGATGAGCTATTGATGTGATCTGTTGTGTAGCGATATGTTTGGGTTTTTGCGGAATGGACTCCTGTTGGCTGTGTGCGTGGAGATCCTAGTCTAGCTGTGTGCGGACCCTCCTGTTGTGTGCATAGGTTGGGAAGGGAATTGAAAGGAAAGGTTGATGAATGAATGAATACGCAGGATTATTAGATCTGAATCTATGAGTACTATTGAATGAATTGTTGGTAATTACTGTGTTATGCATTTTTTGGCTTTGTGCTACGAAGGTCTGTATATTGAATGATTGGATATATTCCGCTCTGGTTATATCATGCTGCGAAAGTTTGTGTATTGAATTGGATCTAGATCTGTTCTATTTTGGTTATGTAACATTGTGTTGATGTTATGAAAAGCATATAATTCTAGATCTAGTGCACGTGGATGCAGTTGGATACATATTTAACCCTGCGCAGAGACAAGGTAATCTGAACAGAACGCAGCCCTTACCCTTCCTTTCTCAGGGTGCGGAAACCTGGTTCCAGCACCCACCCATACTACTTTGGGTGAGACTGTGACCTACGCAAGCGGGTCACTGCTGAAAGGGCCAGTAGTATAGGGGTTTTTTGGCAAACCTTGCACACCGAACCTGGGTCAAGACCCCTTAATCCAACATGATTCATATGATTAACCATGCATCAAAAACAATTTTCCATGTATTTTTTTGAGGAAACAGTTTGAAAAATGCACTGTCACCACTTGGGAAACTGTTGGTAACTTCCAGCACCTTATGAAACCATCATTAATTCCCCTATTTTGATGCCAATCATGATCCCACTTGCTAGTGTTGTTTTTATCTTGATGGGAGACATGATGATGATGTTGAGTGAGGCACATGGTTTGAATGTGTCCTTTGGGAAGGGATTCCCACATTTTCTACAGTACATGTTCTAATGGGAGCATGGGATAATTTTTAGCACTCACCTTATTATTTTCTTGAGGGAAAACAAAGTTTTTGGAGGGGAGGACTGTAAAATTCCTAATTAGCCCAAGCTAATAGGAATATTTCATTTTGTTTTGATTTTCTTAGTTGATGAATAAAATGTAATGGAGGACATGTAAACTCCTAAAACAATCAAAATAAATCAATGCCCAATGTGAAAAGAGGAAAATCAAGGCTTTCTCAATAAAATATCCTTGTATGTGAAAAGGGATTGAGGAGATTGACTGGGTCAACAGGACCACATCATAGCACTGTCCAGATACATTGAACCCCCTTGTTGATCAGCGCAGTTTTATATGGACGATATTCATGTGAAAGGAGTTAGAGTTTTGAAAGTGGTTTATGGTTTCTCAAGCTCTCATCTTATAAAAGGAAGGGGAAGGCTCAAGAGAAGGTTGTTCATGATCTTTGATTTTGATGTTTGTTTAGACAATTCGAGTTCTCTTGGCTGTTTAGCAGAGACTTGTCAAGATTTCCTGTTTAGGGATTCTCTCTCCTTCCATTGAGTAGATCTTGGAGGGCATTATACTTCTCTTCCACTATTAGGCATATGGCAAAGCTACATCTCCCTTAGATAGTGTAAATCCTATTGGGGTTTACTTGTTTCAGTGAGCTGCAGCAAGTGGAGACTAGATCTACTTAGATCTAGATTATACTAGTGCCTCTTCTCAGTGAGTGAGTCTTTTATCCTCCTGGAAGAGTGTATTAGCACTTTGGGATGATATTCAGATCTTGGCATGTGGCCAATATATTCTCCATCTCTTCCATCACAGTTATTTTTATGGATTGCGTTATTCTATTCAGTGTTGCAGTAGCAGGGTTTATACCCTTGCTTTTGAGCTTGTTCCTTGGAGGAAGGGCCAACCCTTCTCTCGTAAAGCTTTGTACATCATTCTTCTTCTGATTCTTTTATTTTTAAACTACATGTATTTAGAGATGCAGTAAAATGCATTTTCTAGATCCATATTCTGTAGATCTGTCATTCTTACACTTGTACTTTCAGGAAACCCTTGCTGGGTCATTTATAAAATGTGTAAAAGAGGATGATACTCCATTTTTCTTCATGATATGATGAAATACACTCCATATTTTATGTTTCCATAATATTTCATCATAAAAACACTAAAAAATATGTTGTGAAGGCTTCAGTAAATTCTACAATATCTAAGTCATGGGGATTGGGCATTTTTAAGCCATATCGGGACTGGGAGATCTGTTTAACATAGCTAGAGTGCTTTTTTTTCGATGGAATTTGATATGTGAGTCCCCTATAACATATTATAAGGTATCCAACTATCAATATCCTCTGTTTTTACTCAGATATCTAATATTAACCTTTTTATGGCTTAAATCGTTGTTTTTCCCCATCTTTTGTGGGTAGAATGGATCATATTTATTTCTGTTGTACATATAATTGATTTTGAAGTGTTAATTAACATATTTTTTTGTTGAAAGCTTTCTTTTATTCCAATATTGTGTTTACATACTGCTGCAGCCCTTCCTTGGGCAATATTCAAGCCATACTATGTGTGGGATGCTTGTTTGCCTCAGCTAGCTTGACTGGTTTCTGATATCCTCTTGGATTTGGGTATTAGATTCTTAGATGTAAAGGATCCAAGGGCTGATCTTGGTTTTTGAAGCACAAATCCCTAAAAAATTTGTTTTTCAAGCCTGTCTTACTAATCAATCCCTTTTGGGGATATTACAAAAATGCAGGTCATCAAGGCACAGCTGGAGAAGAAAATATTTGACTTACAGGCTGCATTTTAGCCTACCACGTCACCAGAAGTAAGAGCCTAGCACACTGTGCTGGTGACCAAAGCTACGAACACTATCAGAGGGCAGATTATCAGGGTGCCCAGTTGCTAGAATCAGCCATGCAGCTCTGGGCCACAGTCTAGTTCAATCCGGTCCTCCAAAAGATTAATCAGGACTTATGGCAGTAGGAAGAAGCTTTCGCACAGGTCGAGGCTACATTTCCCACCTTGGTGCCTGCACAACGGTTAGCACAGTTGAGGACCAGCAGCACTATTGAGGATGAGATTGAGAAACTCTAGCGCAAGAAGCACGTCATCGAGGAATGATTGAAGCCATGGGCTGCCACAGCTCTCCAGCTCTCATAGGATGCAGATGGCGCGGTCATGCAACTAACCCAGACATTGGAAAGCGTCACCATGGAAACCAAAGGACCAACCTCCCAAAATCTTGTGGACCTTGCACAGAGCGCTGTTGCGTAGAGTCAAGAGGTGTTGCCTCCATTAATCGCCGCAATCACTACATTACGCGTGCAGGTGGAAATCCTACCATTTCAATGACTCAGGATGAGTCACAAGGTTGTGTTGGGGGACTGTTGGAACAGGGTCTCCTGCAAGCTGCGAAACTGGTCCATTTTTTATATTTTTGATTATATTTAGTCTAATGCAGGGGTTTTGAAGTCGGTCAAAGCCCCTAAAGCATTGTAAATGGGTCAAGGGTAGACCAAGAGTCTGCAAACCACAATTTTTGGACCATTGGATGCGTAGGATAAAATAGTATAAGTAGTTTAACCTTTTTGAGTTGTAGGGGAGACTAAGGATGAAAAGAGATTGATGCTAAGTGCGAACTGATAGATCTACTGGTGCAGGTTCTGTAGATCGGTGGGACATGATGAACAGAATTGTTGGACATATTATTTGATGATTGATTAAGGAAAATTATATCAAGTACAATCAGACCCTTCGTCGCTAAGAACCCTCGCAGGCATAGGTGGCTCCCCATCAAGGGGCAGGGGAGGGGGGGTGAGGTGGAAGCGCAGGTCAGGGACGAGGTTAGCTAATCTTTTATAAATGTGGAGAAGAAGGACACTTTGCAAGGGATTGTCCAAACCATACAAGGAAATCATGCAGATATTGTAGACATCTGGACAATGTGATTGAATATTGCCAAATTTTGATAGAAAAAATGCAGAAAAAGCAACGGACACCTACGCAAAATGTGGAGAGAGTTAAGGATGAGTTGCGAGACAAAGATCCAAGTGTGAATGTTGTGACACGCAGTGGGATGGCCACCAGGGGACTCGAGGAGGAGGTTGCAATGGAACCTCTGATTCGACAAGCAGTTATCAAACAAGAAGGTTTGCACCTAAAAAGGGAAAAGAAATGTTTGTCATAGATAGCAAGGACTTTGCTGAGGCGGAGGCAGCTACTGCTCAGGCACCTGCAAACATCAAGGCAGATGAGGAGTTCAAGCCCTTTTTTTAGGCATGTATGAAGCTTCTACACAACCCAAATGCTATGGAGAATCTTCAAGCATTAATAGATAGCTGCGCAGTGCGCTACCCCCAGAGGTCAAGGATGTGCACAAGCTATACAGGCATAAGAAACGCACTGGGAGAGAAATGCAGTTGACTGCATATATTGGTGACTATGAAATGGATCAGGTTATTTTGGACCTAAGATCATATGCGAACGTGTTACCTAAACAGACTCGGCAACGAATGGGAGGGCCTAAGTTAGAATGTTCCACTATTTAGCTGCACATGGAAAATCAACATAAAATCATCCCACTAGGAAGGTCGTCTAAAATTATGGTGGATATCACAGGAGTAAAGGCCTGAGATGACTTTGAGGTAGTTGAAATTGTAGAGGATGCAGACCCCTACCCTACTCTCTTAGGGTTGGACTGGGCCATAGATATGGGTGGTATCAACAACCTCAAAAGGAGAAGCACAGTGTTTGAGAATAATGGTACAAGGGTGATAGTACCATCAGATCCTGTGGAAGGAAAACGATACACAGAGCTAGTGCACAATGAAGAGGAGTGGATCACATTTACAAGTTGATAGCATGGGGCAAAGATTGGATCAACCCCACGGTGGGTGGAGTACTCTACTGGAAAAATGATAGTGAATGCTTCTCCAACTCTGATGGGGAGATGGAGAATTGGAAAAACCGGTTGCACGATGTCTCGGAGTTGCGATGTCTTCGAGTCACAAGGGACTTCCACTATATTTCTTCAGAGGTAAGAGACCTACCCTACTTTGATGGTTCTGGTAACATTAAGGAATTTTTGAGAGCATTCGAAGAAGAGGTTCCCAAAGGACAAAGGCTATGGGCCCTTAAGCTAGCCATGCATGGAACACATGCGTGCTGGTGGGAGACACATGAGGAGGCATTCCAATATTGGGAGGAATTTCGGGATATGATGATCCTACAATTTGAAGCCCCAATTGGTGTGCGGGTCAAGACATTCCTTGGATCGGAAGATCGATGTGAATATCTATTCACATGGGAAGAACAATGGTGTGACAGGACGACTAAAGAGTGGGTTCACCTATTGATTCATGCCCTAGGGCCACTTCCTTAGGCATGGTACTTAGATGTAGAGATACATCGGTGCACCTGCCACTAGGGGATGTTGAAGGAAGAGTTCCTAAGATCATTTGGGTTCATAGGTGGCACTTGACGCAGTCCTACGGGACATTGAAACTGGGGTATGGGGTAAATCGCACTTGTTTATCGCACCAGAAATACCCACATGGGAAACCCAGATACCAAGCATTTTCAACTATCATAGACTAGCCCCAACAGAGGGTAAGGATTATTCGCGAGCTGCCTCTGACTTAGAATTGGAAGGGGTGTGCATGACCACTGAGCCGCTCAGGCTGCGAATGGGTAGCAATGGGATGCACCCTACGTTGGCTAAGAATGGGGATGCAGATACAGAAGATAGAGTTATCATATATGTGGTGACTCTCACAGCAAGGAAACAACTACGTTCACTCCTCGACCATGCAAGGTAGTACAAAAAGTTTTTTTGGGAATATGCGCTACTTACAGCGCCTCTGAGAGACTTGTTTATGCAGGGGTTCTGGTTCAGTTGGGATGAAACCTATCAGAAAAACATGTCTTTGGTTGTGAAGTACCTTAGGAACAAGCCTGTGTTGGGGGAGGATGCACAGGAGGCACAGGTGTTTGACCCAAGCATAGCAGGAATGTTGAGCACATAGGAGATGCGATAACTAGCCGTTGGCACACTAACATCCAGTAAGAAGAAAAAGTTACCATTGGAAGGCACGCCCCCCTCATATTTAATAAGGTGGATTTTGGGGAACTTTTACCATTTATCTGATGGTAAGTTCCAGGTGAAGTTTACCCTACCGTTAGATGACCACAGGCACTATAAAAAGGGCAGGATATCACAGATAAGGGATCTGCCTCACTTGCATAGCTTTTACTTCTCACCTTTTTCTCGAGCGAAATTGAGCTATACAATTTTCCAGGTCTGCACTGTCCCTTTCATGTCTGATCAACCTACTCCTTTTGACAATAGCCACCCAGAGTTGGGATTCCTTTTTCATGCTAGGATGACGGCCACGAACCCTACTGAACCCTCGGCACCAACAGAACTAGAAAGTGAGGACGTAATGGAGATTTGGGCTGAGGATGAATAAGTGCTCTCTACACCAGTCATAGGGAAGGGAAAAGGGAAATAATAGGGCTCAGGAAAGCCCCTAAAAGCTGTAAAATGGGCTGCAGGGAAGCCTAGAACTTCCCCGAGGCATGCCAAGTCTCCATGAACAACACCTTAGGATCAGGCTGCACAGGAGGAAGCCCAATGCACCAATTTGATCAATTGGTTACCTTACTTCATCTGACCACACTGGCCTTCAACACGCATGCCCAAAAACCTAGATGGCTTGATCACCTATCTGCAAATGCCGCTAACCCCGAGAGAAGTCCCTGTCCTCAGTGATCCTTGCGGGGGGCTCCATGAAGTTAAATTTGATGATTATGACTTGGCGAATTATAAAGCCATCCTTGAGCTGGCCCTCGCATTATAATTCTACAAATTTTATGCGAATGATGGGGTCACAGTCATTCCTCAACACTGGGTATGTGGATTGGCCCGATCCGGGCTTTTGACCCTCCTACGGATGCCCCATTTTGGCCATTACAACATCACAGACTGGCTGGCCCAACAGTTGCTCACCTTAATTCATGATGGCTACTTATGGATTCGGGACCGAGTCCTCATTGATGCTGTGGTAATTTACATGATTACGAGCCTTCCCATGAAGGGGCCGCACCCTCTGGAGAAGGTGGGCAAGAAATATGAAGGCAAGACTGTTGAATTTGTGCGCAAAAAGTATAAGGTGGAGCGGAATACCCGGGGCTTCATCATCAAATCCATCAGTGATCGTGCTATGCAGATGGGTACCATGTTATTAGCATGCAAGCTAATGTGGAAGTGCCAGGTTGCAACCATCCCTGCCTATGTCATTCGATTAGCAGGTCGGTGTGCAAAGGGGGTTTGCCTCAATTGGGCCCAATATTTGTGTGAAAAATTATTGACCAACTTCCGTGAATCTCAGGAAAAAGGGAAGGCCTTTTGCTATTCTTGGCTACTACTCCTTATATCACTGGTTACATGGGAGGTCCCTGAGGAGTCGATCCTCCTCGAGCTCACTCTAGAAATGTGCGAAGGGGCTCAATTCCCCTATCTGTGGGAGTCCAAGGATGCACAATACGTGGAAGATAACCAAGTTTTTTGCATCGTCTTCTAGAGCAGCTTGGCCACAGCCATCAACTCTCGACCACGGCTATCCCTAACGGTGTATAACAGGTACAAAAGTATTACATAATTCTAGGTTATGATGCACCACATTCATATCCGTGGCCTCAAGGATAAAAAACCTGGATGTTCCTCCCATATATGGTAGCAGATGAGGACATTGACCATGTGACAGAGATGTGGCCTCCTACCTGGAAGATAGGCTTCAAAACCCCCACCAAGGAGACTGCAGGACCAAGCAAGCAGGGCTCATACATAGCCACGAAGAAGAATGCACCGCCAAAGAACATTCAGGCCGAAACCCAGGTTGATTCACTGCCAGAAGTAAACCTCGGAGGAACATAACAAACAGGAGAGCCTGATAAGGGGCCCCGAAAGAGGCAGTGTGTGAAATGGGGAGAATATGATGCGATGGTCACACTAACTGGTAGGGACCTCGAAAAAACAGCAGATGCTATCATAATGACCACAAAAGACAAGTGGGTAGCCTTGCAGGAACAACATAAGGCTGCAATTGACACCATCCAGGCTGAGCTAATCTCCCTACATTTAAAAATAGACACACTACAGGCCAACGTGAATCAGGTACAAAATCCCTTGGTAACCATCCATACAGTGCTCGCTATGAAGGAAATTCGTCTCTTCGCCATACCTAGCACTGCCCTCGTGATCAGTCTGCCTGATCAAGTAGTCCAACTCCATGCAGAAACAAGGGTGCAGTTGAATCTGGCCATGCTACCCCATGTGCATTACAGGGCCTCCACACCCCTGTATTTCAGGAGATTCGCCATCAAGACTAGGAGGTGCACCAACAACTTGGGGTGGCGAAAAAGACCATCATGTAGTAGAATGCCAAAGTACTCCGCACTGTCACACAACAGGTGAAGTTCGAAACGTTGATCCACTAGCTTTGCATGGAGGTTACAGAGGAGATCTTAGCTGCAGCCACTCCCAGGGCTAAATTTGAAGGGTTGGTCACAACATTGAAGGCGTCTAGGATAGAGATGTAGGTCATAAAGATGCAGCTAGAGTAGCAAATCACCGACTTACAGGCCAAATTGCCGCCAGAAACACCTCCGGAGGTACAAGCCCAGCGTGCTACGCTAGTGACCAAGGCTACCAACACCATTATAGGATATATTACTCAGGGCAACCGATTACTTGAGGAAGCCATGCAACTTTGGAACAAGATCCAACGCGATCTGCTCCTCCAGAGAATCAATCAGGACTTGCGGCAGAAGGAAGAAGCTTTCGATTAGGTCAAGGCTACATTGCCCTCCTTAGTCACTGCACAACATCTGGCACGATTGAAGACTAGCAATGTGCTCCAATATGAGATTGAGGAACTCTGGCGCAAGAAGCATGCCATCAGGGAAAAATTGAAGCCTTGGGCTTACACAACCCTCCAGCTATCACAAGATACCAATTTTGTGGTCAAGAGACTAAATCAGACACTAGAAAGTGTCACCATGATGACCGAAGGATCGACATCCCAAAATCTCGTTGATATTGTGTAGAGCGCTGCTACTCAAAGTCAAGAAGTGATACCCCCACTGATCGTTGCCATCAATGCACTGCGCGCACAGGTGGAGACCCCACCACCGTAGTGACTCGGGACGAGTCACAAGATTATGTTGGGGGACTGTTGTAACAAGGTCTCCTGCAAGTTGCGAAACTGGTCCATTTTGGGTATTTTTGATTATATTTAGTCTGGCGCAAGGGTTATGTGGTGGGTCAAAGCCCCTAAAGAATTGTAAATGGGTCAAGGGTAGACCAAGAGTCCGCAAACCATGGTTTGCAGACCATTGGATGCGTAGGCTAAAATAGTATAAGTAGTTGAACCTTTTTGAGTTGTAAGACAGAATAAGGATGAAAATAGAATGATGCTAAGTGTGAACTAATAGATCTGGTTAGGGTTGTTGGGTAAGGACTCCTGCTGCTGTGTGCGCGGAAAGCCTCTGTCCTACTGTGTGCGGAATTTGTTGTTGTGTGCACAGGTTGGGTTTTGGGGCATTGTAAGTACATCTGAAGGATTAATGAATGCAGAAGTATTGTTGAATAACTAAATCCATTGGAATTACTATGATATGAATCTGTGATGTTTGGTTACTTAATATATTTTTTTTGTATTATTGATTTAAGCTGTGAACATACTTGTGTTACTTGTTTATGCTAGGATCAGGATTTGTTTTGTTTTACTTCATACAAGAATATCTGGAATAGCTGTGTATCATTATGTGAGTTCATGATATGTTGAGTACTGTGAATATCATTTCTGTTGCGCATGTGGATGCGAAGGATATTAGTAGATCCTAGCAACGGAACCATTTGTTGGCTCGAGGGGTCTTGACCCAGGTTAGGAGGTTCGAGGTCTGCTAACAACCCCCTATACTACTGGCCCTTTTGGTAGTGACCTACTTACGCAGGCTAAAGTCTCACCCGAAGCAGTATGGGACGGTGCTGGAACCAGGCTTTTGCACCCTGGGAGAGGGTAGATAAGTCAAGACGAGTTGAGTTCAACTCTATAGCTACTAGATTATATGGTGCAGAACCCAGATCTAATAATATCCTTGGCATCCACGTGCGCAACAACAATGATATTCGTAGTACTCAAAAGATCATGAACTCACATAACGATACGCAACTATTCTAGATATTCTTATATGAAGTAAAATAGAACAAATCCAGATTGTAGCATAAACAAGTGACACAATTATGTTTGCAGCTTAAATCAATAATACAGTAGCATATATTAAGTAACCAAACATCACAGATTCATATCACAGTAATTCCAATGGATTCAGATATTAAACAATACTTCTGCATTCATTAATCCTTCAGATCTACTTACAATACCCCAAAACCCAACCTGCACACATAGCAATAGGGTCCGCACACAGCAGGACAGAGGCCCTCTGCGCACATAGAAACCAGAGTCCTTACCCAACAACCCTAACCAGATCTATCAGTTCACACTTAGCATCAATCTCCTTTCTTTCTTAGTCTCTGGTCTAGTGGTTTGCGGACTCTTGATCTACCCTTGACCCATTTACAATTTGGTTAGGATTGTTGGGTAAAGACTCCTGCTACTGTGTGCGCAGAGGGCTTCTATCCTGCTATATGCAAACCCTGCTGTTATGTGCGCAGGTTGGGTTTTGGGGTATTGTAAGTAGATCTGAAGGATTAATGAATGCATAAGTATTGTTGAATATATGAATCCATTGGAATTACTGTGATATGAACCTATGATGTTTGGTTACTTAATTTATGCTGTTATATTATTGATTTAAGATGCAAACATAGTTGTGTCACTTGTTTATACTGAGATATGGATTTGTTCTATTTTACTTCATGCAAGAATATCTGGAATAGTTGTGTATCGTTATGTGAGTTCATGATTTGTTGAGTACTGTGAATATCATTGTTTTTTCCCACGTGGATGTGAAGGATATTAGTGGATCTGGGTTCTGCACCATACGATTTGGTAGCTATAGGGTTGAACGTAGCTCCGCTTGACTTACCTACCCTCTCCCAGGGTGCGGAAACCTGGTTCCAGCGCCCTCCCATACTGCTTCGGGTGAGAATTTGGCTTGCGCAAGCAGGTCACTGCCGAAAGGGCCAGTAGTATAGGGGTTTGTTGGCAAACCTCGAACCTTCAAACCTGGGTTAGGACCCCTCGAGCCAAAAAAATGGTTCCATTTCTGGGACCAAGAGCATTTTGAGAGAAGGATCGGGTAATGCCAAGGCCATACTGGAAGCCTGAAAGAAATGAAATTGATGAATGGTTTGAACAACAAGTTCAAGAATTTTCCGTAAAATAAAACTGCAGTAATAGGTTGACCACCAAAGAGTGGAAGAATAAGTACATTTTCATAGAGATCTACGAGATATTCCTTATAACGATTGTGATCGAGCTCCAGGAGCGGCTTGCAAGGTTGGTAGAATTTCAGAAGTGTTGGAAGGACGAGCAGATCACGCAGTGGACCCCCGAACTAATCCAGTAGTTAGCAAAGGCTGATAACACCATCACTCGCACGATGTACCAATGGGTAGACAGTTTGTTAGGAGGATTTGTGACAAAATTTGCCATCGATCAGTTTGTCTCCTACTCTGAAGCAGAGCGAAGATTCTTCAAGGGGTTCTGAGGTAAGTTTTTGAAGACTTTACCATTGTTGATGAAGATATTATTGTGCGAAAAGAGTATTTTGTGTAGCCATACCGAGTGAATGACCTCTGATCTGGACGGGAGCACAACACGGAGTGAAAAATACTATAGAACCAACCTAGAAGGAGATAGATTGGTCTACAGTCCGGTAAGAGGAGCAACTTCGTAGAGTCCTCCAGCCACACCACTTTCAAACTAGCCTATGGGTAATAATTCACCTACACCTCTGCCACCATCGGAAGACGACATGGCTGCGCACATGAAGTTTCTGAACTTTAAGGGTGTGGGAGATGAAGACATGGATCAGTTCTGGTTTGTCACAGGATTGGTATGGACTGCGCAGAATGTAGCTAGTGATGTGGTGAAAAGGGCACAATTGTCCCTTGCCTTCGAAGGAAGATCTTTGGACTGGTACATGGGATACATCAACCAAAATGAAAATGCAACCATTGAAGATATTAAGAACACACTGAAACAACAGTTCAAGAAACCTAAGTCCTACTCTCAAATCATGGTTTATCTAAAGGATTTTAAGCAAGGGCCTTCTGAATCGGTGTGGGAGGCCAATCAGTGACTGAAGAAGGTGATCAGAGAACGGGGATTCCAATATGATGATATAAAACACACAGAATGGTTCATCGCTATGTTGCTACCTCACCTGCATGTACCTATGGGGCACCAAACTTTCAAATCGCAGGATAAAGCCTTAGAGGGTGCCATGAAGTTAGAAGCTGCGCCTCGAGACGAGACTCAGCTGGGCGTCCAACACATCCAGGGACAGCTGGAAGTGATGCACATAGAGATCCATAATTTGTGGAAGGAGCTAGGAGCAGAGGCTAGCCCCGAAACATGGTGCATACGATGTCGGGTGAATGGTCATACCGAGCATAACTGCCCTATGTTAGCAGACTATATGCAGGCTGGGGGACCTAGCCCATTGCGCCTTAGGAAAGCTGTGGGACCCAAAAAGCTAGCGCTATGGTGCAATGATTGTCGCGTTGCGTGGCTGCATGATACCAACATTGTCCCTGCCTCACCGCGTATGTTCTAGAGGTGAAGCAGCAATGGTGCAGGATCTATAGATTGGTGGGACATGATGAACAGAACTGTCAAACATATTATTTGATGATTGATCGAGGAAACTTATATTGAGTACAATCAGACCCTGTGTCTCCAAGAACCCCCACAGGAATAGGTGGCTACCCATCAAGGGGTAGGGGAGGGGGGCGAGGTGGAAGCGTAGGTTGGGGACGAGGTCATATAATATGTTATACCTATGGAGAAGCAAGGCACTTTGCAAGGGATTTTCCAAACCCTAGAGGGAAATCCTGCCGATATTGTAGACATCTAGACCATGTGATTGAAGATTGCCCAATTTTGATAACAAAAATGCAAGAAAAGCAGCCGACACCTACGCAGAATGTGCAGAGAGTTAAGGCTAAGTTGTGAGACAAAGATCCAAGTGTGAATGTTGTGACATGCAGTAGGATGGCCACCAGGGGACCTAAGGAGGAGGTTGTGATGGAACCTCTGATCTGACAAGTAGTTATCAAACAAGAAGGTTTGGACCTAAAAAGGGAAAAGAAACATTTGTCTCAACTCGCAAGGACTTTTCTGAGGCAGAGGTAGCTACTTCTTAGGCACCTGCGGACCTCAAGGAAGATGAGGAGGTCAAGCCCTTCTTGCAGGCATGTATGAAGCTACTGTACAACCCAAAGGTTGTGGAGAATCTTCAGGCACTAATATATAGTTGTGCAACGCAACCCAATCCACCCTCGAAGGTCAAGGATGTGCACAAGCTATACAGGTATGATAAACGTGCTGGGAGAGAAATGTGGTTGATTGCGTAGATTAGTGACTACGAAATATATTAGGTTATTTTGGACCTAGGATCAGATGCGAACATGTTACCTAAACATACTTGGAAAAGAATGGGAGAGCCTAAGTTGGAATGGTCCACCATTCAGCTGCACATGGAAAATCAGCAGAAAATCATCCCACTAGGAAGGTTGTCTAAAATTACGGTGGATATCACAGGAGTAAAGGCCAGAGCTCACTTTGAGGTAATTGAAATTGTAGAGGATGCGGACCCCTACCCTGCGCTCTTAGGGTTGGACTGGGCCATAGATATGGGTGGTATCATCAACCTCAAAAAGAGAAGCATGGTGTTTGAGAATAATGGTACAAGGGTGATAGTACCATTAGATCCTGCAAAAGGAAAATGATACACAGAGCTAGTGCACGATGAATAGGAGGTGGATCACATTTACAAGTTGACGGCATGGGATGAAGATTGGATCAACCCCAGTAGGTGGAGTACTCTGCTAGGGAAATTATATTGAACACTTCTCCGACTCTAATGGGGAGATGGAGAATTAGCAAAACTGGTTGTACGATGTCTCAGCGCTATGATGTCTTCGATTCATAACGGACTTCCGATGGATTTCTTCAGAGGTAAGAGACCTACCCTACTTTGATGGTTCTGGTAGCATTAAGGAATTTTTGCAAGCATTCAAAGCAGAGGTTCCCAAAGGATGAAGGCTAGGGGCCCTTAAGCTAGCCATGCGTGGAACACCTACGTGGTGGTGGGATATGCATGAGGAGGCATTCCAGGATTGGGAGGAATGTCGGGATATGATGATCCTGCAATTTGAAGCCCCAACTGGTGTGCGGGTTAAGGCATTCCTTGGATTGAAAGATCCACACGAATATCTTTTCGCATGGGAAGAACAGTGGTGTGACAGGATGACTAAAGAGTGGGTTCACCTATTGATTTATGCCATAGGGCCTCTTCCTTCGACATGGTATTTAGATGCAGAGCTACATTGGCGAACCAGTCACTGGGGGACGTTGAACGAAGAGTTCCTCGGAACATTTGGATTAGTAGGTGGGACAGAGGTGCTTGGCGCAGTCCTGCGGGACATTGACACTAGGGTATGGGGTGAATCGCACCTGTTTATCGCACCGGAAATACCGACATGGGAAATGCAGATACCAAGCATGGTCAACTACCATAGCCTAGCCCCAATAAAGGGTAAGGATGATCCATGAGATGCTTTTGACTTAGAATTGGAAGGGGTGCGCATGGCTACCAGGGGTGCGCATGGCTACAATGGGACGCACCCTACGTTGGCTAAGAATGGAGATGCAGATACAGAAGGGAGAGTTATCATATATGTGGTGACTCTCACAACAAGGAAACATCTGCGTTCACTCCTCGACCATACAGGGTATTACAGAAAGTTTTTTTGGGAATATGCGCTACTTACAATGTGTTTGAGAGACTTGTTTACGCATGGGGTCTGGTTCGGTTGGGATGACACTTGTCGGGAAAACATGTCTTCGGTTGTGAAGTACCTTAGGAACAAGCCTGTGTTGGGGGAGGATGTGCAAGAGGTGTGGGTGTTTAGTCCAAGCACAACAGGTCAATAAGTGCACATAAGGAGCGAAAGGTGACAGTTGGAATTGTAAAATCTGGTAAAAATGAAAGGTTACCGTTGAGAGGAGCGAGTGGCTAGCAACTGATGGGGTGATTCTTTGAGATTTTTTACCGTTTACTTGATGGTAAGTTACAAGTGACATTTACCCTACCGTTGGATGACCAAAGGCACTATCAAGTAGGAACACTAACTCAGAAAAAAGTTCTGCATCACTTTCGTAACCCCTATTAGCTCCCAAATTGGACCCTAGGCTGAAAAGGGCAAAACAGGGTAACAACTAAACCACGCTCAGCCTTGTAGCTAGCCCTACAAGGACAGGAGAGGGCTCTCTCCGTGAATAATATATTCAATAAAATGCAATAATGATCTGATGTTATACTAGGTAAAATGATGTGAAATAATTTTAATAAACGAATGGATATTCAGGGATGTGTGGGATAATAAAAGGGACAGTTGAAACTGAGGAATTAAATCAGGACACAGGGTATTTCATGGGGCAAGATAGGGAGGATATTTAGTAATTAAAGTTAAATAAAGGTGGAATGGAGAGACTGGTGAGGAGCTAAAAAGGGCATAAATTGGATCCTTTTCAAACAGAATAGAAAGACATAGAGTATGAATGATTCCCCAAGGCAGAGCATAAAATGGATTCTACCTTTATGTCTTGAAAGAATTCAAAAGAAATTTTTATGGATGAGAGGTGGAACATAACAATTTACATATGAAATAGAGGAGAAAAAAAATGCTAAAATCATACCACATGGATCCCACAAATTAGAGATGCATCTCTTATTAATTCCCTGTCAAACTATACAATGGAGCACAAAGCTTTCTTTCCACACTATTCCCCTACTGCTGATTTACAGACTGATTTACAAATGATCTAAAATTACAATAAATAAGCTGAAATGTGGGAACATAGATCCACGAAAAAAGGGAGTTATTTAAAAACTCAAAACTAAAATCTAAATATGGCAAAGAGAACCAACGTTTTCCCTCTGAAAACAATGAACAACAATAAATTTGACCCTTTGAAAATTCTCTTTTATACTGAATGAAGGAAAAATAGGAAATTCGGAAAATAGATTTCCTATTTTGCTGCTATTGTAAAAACTCTGTTTTTAATATAAGATTCTCGGCCTTTTGAATTTTCTCTTTGCTTTCCGTTATTTTTTTGAGAAAGATGACATCTAAAAAAATGTTGTTGAAACAAAATGGAATGAAATTATGCTTTTGGTGAAGGGAAAAATTTATTTTGAATGGGAAAGGAGAAGGGAAAGGAGAAGGGAAAGGAGGTGGCACCCACATCGCAATCGCAATTGGGATGAATGGGAAAAGGGGTGATACAATATATAATAAATCCTTTGAAAATACACATTGCGACGGGGCCATCGGAATTGGAATCGGAGCAGGACAGGGAGCATATGTATGAGGGAGAACCTCCGATGCGTTTGGCATAAGCCCGATGGGTAATTAACAATAGAGCAAATAATAATGGTTTTTTTCCTTTACAAAGGGAGGAAAGACTTTGCATATGAAAGGGCAGAGGGCTAAAGTGGGACTGGAGTAATCGGCGCGATCAGAATCGAGAGATCGGGAGGGGCGTATAACATAACAAATTTCAATACCTTCGATGCGATGAGGGCGAGGCGATTAGGAAAACCTTTGTATAAATAAAATAAAAAAAAATTTAATTTTACAAAGGGAAAGGTATCTTGTAATGGACAGATGGAAGATTATATAGTGGGCTCGAATGTCAATCAGAATCGGGAGATCAGAGGGAAGGTTTAAGATAACAGCGCCGATTGGAACGATCCGATGGGCTGTGGGCCGTCGGATCGAACCATGAGATTGACGGTCAGGATGTGGTTGGGGGCTTGCCATCGGGGGTTTATAATTGGGAAGAGTTTCTTTGGAGGCGTCGATGAGGAGGTTCCAATTGGCTGAGAGCCATCGGATCACGGATCAAATCGACGGTGGGGATATACGTCAGGTGGGGTTGATACCATCAGAAGGGATTTGAGACAATCACATCGGAGTTTTTTGGTAAGGTCAATCGGAGTGCACATTTTAACATTTGCGATGCAATGGAAAGGGAAGGGACTTAAGGCAACGAAAGTATTATAATATAACTTTGATTTAGATTATAATGTTTCAACGCATGGAGGGGAAGTGGTTTGGGAACGGCGGGGGGGTATTATAATATTAAACTTTAATTTTATTATAAAGTTTCACGGTGTGAAGGGGAAATGGTTAAGGAAAAAATCGAATATTTTTTTTAAATAATTTTATAATGCGATTTTATAATCGAAGGGAGGAAAAAGGGATTTTATAAGGAAAAAATTAAACTTTAAGGGAAAATGGGAAATAGGGATTATTTGAGGATATAGGGGACTTTACTTCACTTAAGAATACATTTCAATACATAAGTCAATTTTAAGAGTGTAATATACCATTGGAAAGCTCTTTCCGGGCTCTTTCTGATGGATCTACTTGGAAGATGATTTGGCACTGAACATGCTATGGAAAACTTCTCTGAAGGCAGGGTGATGACTTTGTGAAGATGACAGCTTCTGAATTGTGACTTATTACATATGCTGACATAAAATTACATAATGAATGATAATAAAGGACAAGTATCATGTTTTCACCTAAAAACATGGTTTAGAGGTGAAAATTACATCAAACTAAATAAAATATATCTTTAACCTTCCCAGGTGCTATGACTTTGAGTTTATTGACTTCCTCATGACCTTGTTGATATTTATTGACACTTGACTCATTAGTTTGACCATGGTGAGATCCTAGGACCTAATGAGACCCAACCTATGACCTACTGACATGATTTTGAGAG
Source organism: Pinus albicaulis (assembly GCA_034641835.2). Taxonomy (NCBI): domain Eukaryota; kingdom Viridiplantae; phylum Streptophyta; class Pinopsida; order Pinales; family Pinaceae; genus Pinus; species Pinus albicaulis. The sequence continues at coordinate 334,598,199 of CM076574.1, read as the reverse complement.
AAAAAGTGACTAATGACTAAGACCATAGAGAGGAGAATCAAAAAGTTTCACATGAGGGAAAACTGATGAAAAATCACAACCATCAATGAATCCATGAACTAGCGGAATGGTGAAATTTATTCGGTATGAGACTCCTAATATGAAAATGCAAAAGAGAAATTTTGATCACTGATAGCAGTATGGCTAAAATGACACTAACATTGGCTCCAATGGGGATGGTAGCTCCTTGGAGGTGCCAAGAACACCGTAGACCAAGTAGCCTTATCCATTGGGCATGGAGTCAAAACACTAAAACTGAAACAATACAGACTAACTCTGACTCAAGACTAAGACTGAAAACTGAAATATAACCAAACCATAAACATATCATCCAAGCTATAGCCATCACCTCGGGCCCCAAAATTTAATGACTGTGTACTTGAAATCTGATAAAAAGTAACATGGTATATACAATGATGATGATATAGATTTCTGATCCATTTTCTTCAACAATGGTAGTGCTTCAAAAGCCTACCATTTACTGCTCCTCCAAGGCAGTCTTGGTCATCCATTTCTAAAAGCAAGAAGGCATTATGTCCCCTGTATGTTGAAATCCTATATGGTCCTTTCCACAAGTTGTCAAACTTACCGTGCTTTCCTTTGTCCTCATTCCTTGCATCCCATCTCAACACTACATCATCCAGGTGAAACTTTTCTTCTTTAGTCTTTCGGTCATAGATATTTTTAATCTTCTCCTACAACTGAATCACATTCTGTGACACTTCTTCTCTTGTCTGCTAAAGGTGGATCATATGATTTATCCTTCGCTGATTGTCATCATCTTCGTTGGAAAATTCTTGCAATAATCTCATAACTAGGACTGTAAGAGATGTAGGAAGAACAACATCAATACCATACACTAATTGAAAAGGTGACATATCTATTGATTTTTTACTGCTAACTCTGTCTTCCCACAGTGTGTTAATGAGCTTTCAGTGCCAATTTATTTTGTTTGCCTCCAGCATTTTCTTAATTATACTTGTCAGCGATTTGTTAGATGACTCTGCCAGGTTGTTGCCTTGTGGATAATAAGTTGTTGAATGGCCCAGCGTGATATTGTATTTGTCACATAAATCTACCATCTTCTTGGATCGGAACGATGTTGCGTTATCTGTTACAATTTTACATGGGCAACCAAAACAAGATAAAATATTCGATTCAAGGAATTGAATAATTATCTTGTCAGTCGCTTGCCTTGATGGGACGACCTCGATCCATTTCTTAAAGTAATCTGTCCCTGTCAATATCCATCAGTGCTATGCTGAGGACGCGGGATGGATTTCTCCTATAAAATCGATCCCCCACTACTGAAAGGGGGCGTTCACTGAAACTGGTTTCAAAGGGACTGGAAGCAATTTCTTCTTCCCTTGGAAGATTTGGCATTCATGACAATTCATCACTGTTTTGTATAAATTGGAAAATAATGTGGGCCAATAATACCCGGCTCTCAATACCTTGTTAGATGTAGTCTTCCAAAAAAAGTGACCGCCACAATCACCTTTGTGGAAATCATGCATTACCTTCTAGGCTTCTTCTTCAACCAAACAGCTGAGTATAACACCTCCTGGATCCTTCCAATATAGAGCATTATTTAAAATAAAATATTTAGCAGATTTAAGTTTCAGATATCTACCTTTAATCTTGGACATGCCCGGAGGAGGTGACAGATGCTGAAGGACATAAACAATATCTGAATACCAAGGGGACTGCAGAAAAATATCTGAAATTGGAACAAGCAAACCTTCATCTTCATCCTCTAAGATTGATGTAATGAGGTTTATATCTAGGGCATGCAGATTTGATTGGGCCATCAATTTTGCCAAGCCTTGGCCTTTGATCAACTTCGTGGGCTTGATCTCCAAGTCATACTCCAACATAGCTGCTATCCATTTACCTCTTCGACCTTCTAGATCAGTTTTCATCAAGACATCCTTCACTGCTACGTTAAGGACATATGCTATAGTATGTGAATGCAGAATATAGACCCTAAAATCCTTCAATGCCTTGATAAGAGCCAATACCTGTTTTTCAATAATATTATACCTTAAAGCAGCATATCTAATAGTTTTACTGAAAAAGACAATTGGATTTTCTACCTGATCTCTTTTTTGCATTAAAACAACAGCCATAGTATGCTCCGATGAAAATGAAAAAATAATAAAATCCTGAGTATAGTCGGGACTAATCAAAACTAGGGCATTGGACAAAGAAAATTTTACTAGATTGAATGACTTGATAGCTTCTTCACTCCATTTGACGGTGCTATCCTTCTTCAGCATATTAGTCATTTATCTCAGATGTTCAACCAAGTTAGGTATAAATATGTGCAAGAAATTAATCTTACCATTGAATGCTTGGATCTCCTTCTTATTTCATGGAAGGTCTATGTGTTGAATTTCCTCTGTTCTAGATGGATCAATGCAGATGCCATCTTTAGATATGATATACCCCAGCAACTTGCCTTCATCCATGGAAAAGAGAATCTTCTTGGGATTGAGAGAAATCCCAAACTTTATGCGTCGCTGGAAAAAAACTTTAAAATGGTGAAAATTCTCATCATCTGAACCTAAAAACACTGTCAAATCATCCAAATAAACAACAAAAAAAACATATTTTTCATTGGCAAAAGCAATGTCTATTTCTTGCTAGAAATTGGTTCCTGTGTTCTTTAGTTCAAATGGCATTTTAGCATACTGGAAGGTTCCCTAGGGTGTTGTGAAGGCAGTTTTGTCTTGGTCTTTCTCATGCACCAAGATCTGGTTGTAGCCTGAGTAGCCATCAAATAGTGACATCCTAGATGCTCCAACTACTCTCTGCAGAATATGGTCCATCTTCGGAAGTGGATAATTATCCTTCAAGGATGCCTTATGCAAATTCCGAAAATCTATGCACAATCTTATCTCTCCTGTCTTCTTACATACAGGGACCAAATTTGAAATCTATTCATAAAATCTAATAGGAAAAATGATACCTGCTTTGTACAACCTGTTTACCTCTTTTTCAATGGATGGCAACAGCTTCAAATTGATTCTTCTCAGCTTCTGTCTGAAAGGCTTCTGATCCAGCTTAATAGGAATAGTATGCTGGATTATGTTCATATCATACACTTTCAAATCTGAATAATCCCTTGCAAACACATCAAAAAATTTAGCAAGAAAGTTAACATACTTCTCCTTTACCTTAGGGGACAATGCCTTTGACAACTTCACAAACTTAGGCTGGTCAGCTGTTCCAAGGTTCACATCTTCAACTCCTTTCTTGGTGGGCACCAAGCTTGCTTTCTTTGCAACATCATCCTTATCAAAAAGCTCCTCTAGAGGTATGAGACCTCTAGGAGTTACATTATCCTTTAGCTGCAATATGTCCATCTGTTTTGCTTCCAACTCCTGATCATCAACCTCATACTCACCTTCTATTGGAGTATCTTTGAATTTTCCATCACCCTGCAAAAAAGCATTAATCTCATTTTCATCCCAAAATACTTGCCAATACCTTAGATTGTCCAGATCAGTAGGCCTATGTTTGAAATATATCACAAAATTGCTGCTGTAATTCATCGGAATCTTCAAGTTTCTTGCTGTGGTGGCAAGGGAATCATCAATAATGTTCTGCATCCTAGGTACTGCTATCAAAGTGTACTCTGGAAATGTCTTCAAGATATCCAAGACTGTGTTTTTGTATGCCCTCAATCTCGGATGTTTAGCTTGGTATTCTCCTTTCACTTGTTTGATTATTAACTCGGAGTCTCCATACACAAAAATCCTCTTTTCATTCAGCTTCTTCAAAATTTTGAGACCTGAAATCAAAGCCTGATATTATGCTTCATTAGAGAAGTCAAAATCCAACTTTTAAGCACAAACTCTAACATTACTGGGAACCTTTTTAGGCTGGAAAACAAGGCTTCGAATCCATATTCCAATACCAGCTCCATCCTTACCAACAAATCCATCAAAATCCATGCTCCACAGGCCTTCTTCTTCTTCTTGTAGATGCTGGAATTTTGTTTCTTTCTCTTCTTTACCTTGGCTGATTTCTGGTTGTTCACTGTCTTTTTGCGCTGGCAGGTAGGAGACTCAGAAGTGCTTGCTGCTTTCTCTTTTTCTTGTTTGATGACTTCTCTAAAATTCTCTAAAATCTCAGGTATTTCATCTACTTGTACTAACTGAACATTCTCGTCATTTAAACCACCATCAGAATACAAGACAAAAGACTCTAAATCTGTGTGGAAAGCATTAATGGGATGGTTTACTGGCTTCTCTTTGCTAGTAATCATATATTTCATTTTATTTTCCTTATATAACTTTCTCAACTGGCCAAATACAGTGATAGTGGCATAAGAGAAGTCAAGTTGCATGGTTCCCTTAAGTTTTGCACCCCAAGACCTAGATAGGAGCATTCCAAACCATGGTGGGACATTGGCAACTACTACATCCATCAAAACATTTTTGGCTGGGATTTGATCTAAAGACACTACCAAGTCTTTGATAAGACGAATACAATGGACCATATTTGAGTCAAAATAATATAAATCATGGTATTTTCGAGTAATATCATGGCCTAGCTTCTCCATGACAGCTTTGGGCATCAAATTATGTGAGGCCCCAGAGTCCAACATAGCATTATGCAAGATGAACTCATGTACTCTAAGACTCAGGTGAAAGGGAGGGACTTCATTTTCTTCATATTATTTTGTGGCTAGACCAAAAATAAGTTCAGGGTAGTCATCTTCTACATTAACCATATCAGAAACAAAGTCTATTTGCAAGACTTTAGACACCTAACTTTTATATGCACTATTCTTCACCAACTCAGTCAGGGGCATATACACTTTCAGTTTAGAAATTTCATTTTCTAAATGAAAGGAGGGATCTTTTTATACCTCTTTAATAGGAGGGTCTTTCTTCTCTGTTTGCTCCTTTACTGTGCTCTGCTGGTTCTTTTCATTTGTTGTATTAGTAGCTGCAGATGCTTTGCTGGAGAAGGGATCGACCGACTCTTTTCATTTCTTCTATGCATTGTTCTTCATTTGGAGTTCTTTTCTCTTTTGAATGGCACTGATCGTAACATCCCTATTCCTTAAATAGTACTGCCTTTTCTGAGCTGACAAAGCGTTGATATACCCTCTCTGGTAATCATCGGACTCTTCTTCCAACACTGTGTCATTGGCCAGAATGAAATTTTGGTCTTTTTGAATGTCTGGAGTCACCACTGTGTATACTTCTTCTTCTGTGAGGAATATTGGCACACCATTAGCTGTGAAGAATTGATTGGCCTTAATCACATGATCATCGTCATATGAGTCTGTCCCTTACATGTAGTTCTGCTGCAATGGATTTTTAATCTGTTGCTATGATGGCATTGCTTGGTCTTGCGTTCTCTGTTCTCTCTGCTTAATTTTGAATTGGGGCTGCTGTCCTCTGAAATTCAGATTCCTGATTTGAGGCTCAGGTCTATCCAAAATGGTTAATCTATCAACCATCCTTTCAACTCTTCGAATTAGAGTATCCATTTTTCTGTCTGAAGGAGAGGCTTCCTCCTTCACCGTGACTCTCTTTTCCACTCTGGCTCATGCTCTTTTAGCTAGCAGATTGGCTTCAACACTTACCGCTATCTTCTGCATGTCTTCAAGTGAGGAAGGGTCTCTTTCTCGCAACTGATATGCCATATCAGCATCAAAACCATCTGGAAATTTCAGCAAGGCTAATCCCATAGGAGGTTTCAGGTTAGCTGGAATAGAATTATATACAACATTGAATCTTAAACAATAGTCCTGCACAGTTTCACCCACATTTCTTTTAATATTCTCATATTCAGACAGAATTTGGAGTGGGTTCTTTTTTACCTCCCACTGGTTTAAAAAATGCATCTGCAACTCCTGTAAAGTGTGAATTGAGCCTACTGGTAAGGCTCTGAACCACTTTCTAACTTCCCCTCTGAAGCTTTGAATAAACAATCTGGTAGTTACATTCTCTGCCTCTACCTCGTGTAAATCAAAAAAGTCATTCATCTTATCAACGTGCTGTTGGGCTGTGATTCTCTGAGTAGCATCAAAGATAGAAATTTTACTTTGATAATTAGTAGGCATGTCATTAAGAACCTGAGGTAAAACCAAGGGTGCATACCTAACAGCCATAACTCTGGGTGGATTTACAATAGTGTTTGTATTACTGGGATTTAAGGGAGGTGTTGATGGAGGAGATGATAACTGGGAATTGACTGATGGGAATGTCGGTGAATTAGGAGGAGGAATTTCTATTCCTGATGACTCTGAAGGCTCAGGGATATTAGTTACAGTGATGGACTGAAGAGAATTCAAAATGTAATCGTCAATAGAGGAATTTTCTCTTTGGACTTCAATATCTACAAGAAACTCAGGATCTAAAAATGTATCATCAATGTCAATTTCAAACTTATTTCTGAATAAAGAAAGCTCAAAACTTTCATCAAAAGAAAGAACTTCTACAAAAAACCACTCACTGGGCCAAGTATAGGATCTAAAGATAGGTCTAGGACTTAGTGATCCTTCTTATCTTCTGACAATTCTTGGGATAAGATTTGGATTTTCAAACACAGGAGGAGGATTTGGATTTGGATTAGCCCTCGTATATCTTCTTGAAGCCAGTGTGTGTAAATTCTACTATACAAAAATTTTGTCTCAGCCTAACAGAATCTAAAAATCATTTACAAGAAAACATTTACTAGGGTGATCTGACTTTATACTCTGATAATAGAAATATTATGACTGTGAATAAGTGGTTGTAGTTATGTTCTTTTCCAACAACACTTTAACAATTTTCGCCTTCTCAAACAAATGTTTAAATATTACCGCGACATAGGGGAACACGTTAAACACTTAAACGAACCTTACTCCAGTTGTAATGACAAAATATATCAATGGCACGATCCTTTTAAACCTTTCGAACTTATATCATAGCACACAATTATGCTACTAGCGCGGCATATATTTGATTTCAACAGGGGCCCATGCATCCGTATTCCACCTTTCTATAAATAAAATAAACATATAATAGTATAAAACCGTTGGATCATACCTTGATTTATCGCCCATGCTTCTAGGAGCGGGATTTCCGTCAGATCAAAGGCACTTCAGATCGAATGGTTCTCATGGATATCACGTTTTTTCCATGGCAGAAGTTTAACAGATGAGAGCCATGCGAAATGGGTGGGTTTGGGTGATGACGTGCCCAAATCTCACTTGATCGCGTTTTTATGGAGTAGTTTTGCTCCGAACCAAAAGCAGCGCGAAATGGGTGGTTTTGGTTTCCAAAACCCGTCATTGGTAAATCAAATCGAGCTTTGATTTCAGGCCTTGACCGTGGTTAAGAACTTTAACTCCTTGCATTAATTAGGGTTGGGTCCCAGTAATATTATTTCGAGCCGCCAATATAACTAAGCTTTTTACCTCAACCACAGAGATTTTTAAAGAACCGTCGGGTTTTGTATAACCAAGTTTTAACCTTAGCCAAAGGTTTTAATACTGGTTATTCACACAGGGCCTGATTATGACCTTCTTTGAAAACAAAATATAACACAGTCAATGAGCGCCAAGAATATAATCTCGTAGATAGTCATATCGGCTTCCCCGGTATAGTCGCTAGAGATTTTTGCTCCCGAGTTGGACTCCAGGCTGAAAAGGGAAAAACAGGGTAACAGCTAAACCACGCTCAGCCTTGTAGCTAGCCCTACAAGGATAGGAGAGGGCTCTCTCCGTGAATAATATATTCAATAAAATGCAATAATGATCTGATGTTAGGCTAGGTAAAATGATGTGAAAATTTTTTAATAAACGAATGGATATTTAGGGATGCGTGGGATAATAAAAGGGATAGTTGAAACTAAGGAATTAAATCAGGACAAAGAGTATTTCATGGGGTAAGATAGGTAGGATATTTAGTAATTAAATTTAAATAAAGGTTGAATGGAGAGACTGGTGAGGAGCTGAAAAGGGCATAAATTGGATCATTTTCAAACAGAAGAGAAAGACACAGAGTATGAATGATTCCCCAAGGTAGAGCATAAAATGGATTCTACCTTTCTGTCTTGAAATAATTCAAAAGGAAATGTTTATGGATGACAGGTGGAACATAACAATTTACATATGAAACAGAGGAGAAAAACAAATGCTAAAATCATACTGCATGGATCCCACAAATCAAAGCTGCATCTCTTATTAATTCCTTGTCAAACTGTACAATGGAGCACAGAGCTTTCTTTCCACACTATTCCCCTACTGCTGATTTACAGACTGATTTACAAATGATTTACAATTACAATAAATAAGCTGCAATGTGGGAACATAGATCCATGAAAAAAGGGAGTTGTTTAACAACTCAAAACTAAAATCTGAATATGGCAAAGAGAACCAATGTTTTGCCTCTGAAAACAAGGAACAACAATACATTTGACCCTTTGAAAATTTGCTTTTATAATGAATGAAGGAAAAATAGGCAATCCGGAAAACAGATTTCCTATTTTGCTGCTGTTGTAAAAACTCTGTTTTTAATATAAGCTTCTCGGCCTTTTGAATTTTTTCTTTTCTTTCCATTATTTGTTTGAGAAAGCTGACATTTAAAAAAATGCTATTGAAACAAAATGGAATGAAATTATGCTTTCGGTGAAGGGAAAAAATTATTTTGAATGGGAAAGGAGAAGGGAAAGGAGGCGGGACCTGCATCGCAATCGCAATCGGGATGAATGGGAAAAGGGGTGATACAATATATAATAAATCCTTTGAAAATACACATTGCGACGGCGCCATCGGAATCAGAATCGGAGCGGGACGGGGAACATATGTATGAGGGAGAACCTTTGATGCATTTCACATAGGCCCAATGGGTAATTAACAATAGAGCAAATAATATTTGTTTTTTTCCTTTACAAAGGGAGGAAAGAGTTTGCATATGAAAGGGTGGAGGGCTAAAGTGGGCCTGGGGTAATCAGCACGATCGGAATCGGGAGATCAGGAGGGGCATATAACATAACAAATTTCATTACCTCCAATGCGATGAGGGCACGACGATTGGGGAAACCTTTGTATAAATAAAATAAAACAAAATTTAATTTTACAAAGGGAAAGGTCTTTTGTAATGGACGGGCAGACGATTATATAGTGGGCCCGAATTTCAATCGGAGTCGGGAGATTGGATGGAAGGTTTAATATAACAGCGCCGATTGGAATGGTCCAATGGGCTGTGGGCCGTCGAATCGGACCATGAGATTGACGGTCAGGGTGTGGTCGAGGGTTTGCCATCGGGGGTTTACAATCGGGAAGGGTTTCTTTGGAGGAGCCGATGAGGAGGTTCTGATTGGCTGAGAGTCGTCGGATCACGGATCAAATCGATGGTGGGGATATACGTTGGGCATGGTTGATACCATCGGAAGGGATTTGAAACAATCACATTGGAGTTTTTTGGTAAGGGTCAATCGGGGCGCACATTTTAACATTTGCGATGCAATGGAAAGGGAAGGGACTTAAGGCAGCGGAAGTATTATAATATAACTTTGATTTATAATATAATGTTTCAACGCATGGAGGGGAAGTGGTTTGGGAATGGCGGGGGGGGGGGGGGGGGGGGGGGGGTATTATAATATGAAACTTTAATTTTATTATAAAGTTTCACGGTGTGGAGGGGAAGTGGTTAAGAAACAAATCACATATTTGTTTTAAATAATTTTATAATGCGATTTTATAATCGGAGGGAGGAAAAAGAGATTTTATAAGGAAAAAATTAAACTTTAAGGGAAAATGGGAAATAGGGATTAATTGAGGATATAGGGGACTTTTACTTCACTTAAGCATACATTTCAATCCAGAAGTCAGTTTTAAGAGTGTAATATACCGTTGGAAAGCTCTTTTCGAGCTCTTTCTGATGGATCTGCTTGGAAGATGATTTGGTGCTAAACATGTTGTAGAAGACTTCTCTAAATGTAGGGTGATGACTTTGTGAAGATGACATCTTCTGAATTGTGACTTATTACATATGCTGACATAAAATTACATAATGAATGATAATAAAGGAAAAGTATCATGTTTTCACCTCAAAACATGGTTTAGAGGTGAAAATTACATCAAACTAAATAAAATATATCTTTGATCTTCCCAGGTGCTATGAATTTGAGTTTATTGACTTCCTCATGACCTTGCTGATATTTATTGACACTTGACTCATTAGTTTGACCATGGTGAGATCCTAGGACCTAATGAGACCCAACCTATGACCTACTGACATGATTTTGAGAGTGAAAGTGACTGATGACTAAGACCGTAGAGATGAGAATCAACAAGTTTTACATGAGGGAAAACTGATGAAAAATCACTACCATCAATGAATCCATGACCTAGTGGAATGGTGAAATTTATTCGGTATGAGACTCCTAATATGCAAATGAAAAAGAGAAATTTTGATCACTGATGGTAGTATGGCTAAATTGACACTAACAACCTGTATGTATTTTCTCTATGCTGCACATTTCTCTGGGCTTGTATTTCCATATTCATGGCAAAGAAACCCATTCCCGCTGCCGATAGGCCCCGAGAATCGAAAGTCCCTTTTCTCACTGGAATAACAGCTCCTAGTCCTATGGAAGCTTCAATACCTATAGAGCCCGAACTTGAGGAAGTTATGATTGGGTCGGGGGATGAAGAAATCGATAGGATAATTGATCTCTGGCTCCCTACGTGGAGGAGTGGCTTCATACCTGGCTAAAAGAGCACCGATGGGACCTGCGTAACAAGAGTGATCCCCCATATCAACCGCAAGGAGACCATAAGACCGAATGAGAGGGGCTCAGACGTAGCCATGGAAAGGGACTCACAGCTCCCACAGATCTCATACAAGGACATTGAGGCTGGTCTGCAGCTAGAACTGAGCGTGCAAGGGACGAATAAAAAAGATACCACCTCCCTACAAAATATAAAGCGCCCAGGCGAGCTTGGAAAAGGTCCCCAAAAGAAGTAGCATGCCCAATGCTAGGAATATGATCATGCTAACTGACGGTGACCTCGAGAAAATAATAGATGCAATTACTCTAGCTAGGGAGGATAGATGGGCAGCCATAGAGGAACAATAGAAAGATGCAATTAACACCTTTCAGACCGAGCTCCGTGCCATCCAGTGGAAGGCAGATAAGCTGCAGACCAGTGTAATTCAGAGATGGGATCGCTTGGAAACCAGAAGTATAGTGCTAGATCCAAAAGAAAGGCATCTCTGCTCTTTGCCTAGCACTGCCCTTGTAGGAACCCAACTCCAAGTAGATACAGGGATATAATTGGATCTGGCTAGGTTTCCTAATGAGGCATTACAGGGTCTCCACACCACCGTGATCTGGGAGATCCACCATCGAGACCTGGAGGTACATCAATAGATCAATGTGGCCAAGCGGACCATCTCGCGAAAAAAAACAGAAATGTCCCTCGCTGTATCGCAGCAGGAGGAGCTTGAAACAATGATCCACTAGCTCTGCACAGAGGTTCTGGATGGGATCCCAACCGTAGCTACGCCTCGGGCCAAGATATAAAGTATGGTTGCAGTAGTAAAAGCATCTAAAATAGAAATGTAGGTCATCAAGGCACAACTAGAGAAGAAAATCTCCGACTTACAAGAAGCATTGCAGCCTGCCATGCCGCTGGAGGTACGAGCCCAGCGTGTTGCGCTGGTGCCCGAAGCTACGAACACTATCACAGGGTAGATTTCTCAGGGCGTCCAGTTTCTAGAATCAGCCATGCAACTCTGGGCCACGGTCCAGTTCAATTCGGTCCTCCAAAATATTAATCAGGACTTACGACAACGGGAAGAAGCTTTCGCACTGATCGAGGCTACATTGCCCACCTTGGTGCCTGCACAACGGTTAGCACAGTTGAGGACCAACAACACTCTCCAGGATGAGATTGGGAAACTCCAGTGCAAGAAGCACGTCATCGAGGAACGATTGAAGCCATGGGCTACCATAGCCCTCCATCTCTCACAGGATGTAGATGGCGCGGTCACATGACTAACCCAGACATTGGAAAGCGTCACCACAGCAACCGAAGGACCAACCTCCCAAAAGCTTGTGGACTTTTCACAGAGCGTCGCTGCGTAGAGTCAAGAAGTGTTGTCTCCACTAGTCGCTGCCATCACTGCACTATGCACGCAAGTGGAAAACCTACCATCGCAGTGACTCGGGACAAGTCACAAGATTGTGTTGGGGGACTGTTGGAACAGGGTCTCCTGCAAGCTGCGAAACTGGTCCATTTTGTATATTTTTTATTATATTTAGTCTAATGTAGGGGTTTTGGGGTGGGTCAAAGCCCCTAAAGAATTGTAAATGGGTCAAGGGTAGAACAAGAGTCCGCAAACCATGGTTTTCGGACCATTGGATGGATAGGCTAAAATAGTATAAGTAGTTGAACCTTTTTGAGTTGTAGGGGAGACTAAGACTGAAAAGAGATTGATGCTAAGTGCGAACTGATAGATCTAGTTAGGGTTGTTGGGTAAGGACTCCTGCTGCTGTGTGCACGAAGGGCCTTTTTCATTTTGTGTGTAGACCCTGCTGCTGTGTGCGCAGGTTGGGTTTTGGGGTATTGTAAGTAGATCTGAAGGATTAATGAATGTGGAAGTATTGTTGAATATCTGAATCCATTGGAATTACTGTCATATGAATCTATGATGTTTGGTTACTTAATATATGATGATTTTTTATTGATTTAAGCTGAAAACATACTTGTGTTACTTGTTTATGTTGTGATCTGTATTTGTTCTGTTTTACTTCATGCAAGAATATCTGGAATAGCTGCGTATCATTATGTGAGTCCATGATCTGTTGAGTACTGTGAATATCATTGTTGTTGTGCACGTGGATGTGAAGGATATTAGTAGATCTGGGTTATACACCATATGATCTGCTAGCTATAGAGTTGAATGCAGCTCGGCTTGACTTACCTACCCTCTCCCAGGGTGTGAAACTTGGTTTCAGCACCCTCCCATACTGCTTCGGGTGAGACTTTGGCCTGCGTAAGCAGGTCGCTGCCTAAAGGGCTAGTAGTATAGGGATTTATTGGTAGACCTTGAACCTCCAAACCTGGTTCAGGACCCCTCGAGCCAACACTTGTGATATTGAGATTCGCGACTAGCCACGTCACTCTTCACACTTCACACTTCACACATTTTAGCTTATTCATGTTAATCCTTACCGCTATCCTTGTAAACTTGTGATATTGCGATTCATGGCCCTCCACGTCACTCTTCACACTTCGCACTGCACACCATTAGTTCATTCTATTAAGTCCTTACTGCCATCCATTTAAACTTTTGAAGTTGCAAATGTGACATCGCACATCGCAATATTTTTTGTCCATCACATTCTACCATCGTATTTCTGAGTTCTTCTCACTCTGAAGTAATTTATTGCATTATAATAAATTTTCCTAAGGGTTTAACCCCCTTTGTTCGCTCCAAAGCCATTTTTCGTGCTATCATAATTTTTTCTAAGGGTTTAACCCCCTCTTTCTGCTTCCAAACCTCATTTCATGTGTTAAACCCCCGATTAGCCCTGTCAACACTTTTCTTCCTTCTAAGATGAAAATTAATTATTTTTAATTAAAATTAAGGCATGTATAGTTTAGTTTCATGGATAGGAGTATGGTAGATAGGTCATAGGATAGATAGAGTGCATTTAGCTATTTGGCCAAGTTAAGTGTGGTTTAGAATTAATTTCCTTTCTGTTATATGTTTTCTGAAAATTAAATTAGTTTCATTCTTGGAATTCCTTTCCAGAAATTTAGTTCAATTTCATTTCTGTCATCTCCTTCCAGCAATTTACTTCCCATTTGTTCTCATAATTTAAGAATTAGCACCCTTGCATGAAGCATAAGAGGATGACATGAACATAATGCATCTGCTATGTATATAGCACTGTCACCTCAAAGTTTGTATGAACCCAGGGTTGATCTAGCAAATTAGGGCAGCCCCTAGGAGTTGCAGTATTCTTGGTACAATATCAGGTCGGACCAACCACATGTATCCCAAAAAATAGCTACAACTCTTATTTATTAACTGGCCAAAACTGAGTATAATAGTTCCTTGATCAATAAGATAACATCCAAATTGATTCCATCTGTTACTTAGTGTGAATAAAGGGACTAAATAGACATCAAAACAACATTCACTCTTCCTTAGCAGTGGAATCCATGAGGTGAGGAAGAGATCCACAAAATTCTGAACTGAAAGCTGAAGTGTAGGATGGTCCAAATGACTCATTCCTAATTACATTGAAACTGATTCATTTGACTTAAGGAAAATTTTTACCTAATGAATCTACCCCTAGGTAACTTATCCACAACATAATTACAACTACCATGCTCAATGACATAGGTAAAAATATTAATTTCTGAGATAAAGTAAAAAATTACAGTGAAAAACCAAAAATATCAGCAAATGGTCATATGCATCATTTTACAGTCATATGCGCCCTCCTTGTTCAAGGCTGATTTTGATTGACTTTTGATGTCCAAATTAGGCCCAAGATGGATTTTTGTAAAGCGCTTCAAGTATTCTTTCTATATATGCCTCCAGTTTTCAAAATGAAGCTAATTTGACCCCTCAAAATTTCATTCTCCCAAGACTACTCTGTGCACAGTGCCTAGGCCAAAATAGGGGCAGAAATGTGATTTTTAGCTATTTTTATACCCTTTTCACCTGTCAAATATGAAAATCAAGGTTGAAAAAGTGGTTTTCTGCAATGCATTTTTCCTTAGGAATCCATTGGTGGTCTCCTTTTCCTCAAAAAGTGCCCCAAACATTTGCGCGGCACCTAGGGTATTGCGCATATGACCTAATATATGATATGTGCTTGTTCAAAAAAACTCAGAGAAACATATATTTTACAAAATGCTTCAAAATTGGTAGAATGGCTGATGATGGTGTGGCGCGGCTTGGAGTGAATCCTCTGCAAGTATGTCCAATTTCTTCTTCTCTTCCATGGTCAAATCCTCAATCATTGCATTGGTTCTTTTGAGCTTGGCCATTGCAGTTTTCTCCTTTTGGGCATGATGCTTGACCTTCCTCCTAAATAGGTCACTGTCTTTGTTAGCCTTTTCCAAATACTTCTTCAAATCTTGATTGGCTGTATCAAGCAATGGATCCCTATTTTCACTGATCACTATGGTAAGTTTCTCATTTAGGGTTAGCTGATCAACAAGCTTGTTGAGTCTCAATTCTGCATCTTTTCCATACACTTTTCTATACCTTTTTCACTCACCTGAACCTCCCAAATTGTCAATATCATTGTATATTAATTGCAAAAGAGCATCTAACATGGTTTTTAATTATATTTTTGTGTTTGCTATTTGATTTAGATTTTGTTCATTCAGCTGCGGAATCTTGCCACTTTCCGCAGCTACTGCAACTTTCCGCAGCTATTTTTGTGAAACTCTATGTTACGGGTGTCTACAGGAAAAACGGGCCACATGGGCAAGTTAGAAATGATGTGGACATGGTTCATGTCCTATTGGTTCGAGCAAACTCATCTAAAGAAGCTGCAGTCAAAGGCGTCCAAATGGAAGTCAACCATAGAGTCTCACGGTGACAGGACTCTGTTTCGTGTCACGTGAAGGTTCATATGGCCGTTTCTGAGTTGCGGAGGACAAGTCGACATCTGTACATGGCTCCATAGCCGAATTCAAACATCCACTCCTCATAGATTTACTTTGCAATACGACCATGATCCTAGATCCGTGGACGTAATGGTCTACGTGTTCTCCACCAGCATAAACTTTAGGAATTAGTTATCTTTCTTTTGTTATAAATAACGCGTTTGCATACGCATATGGAGTTAGTCTCGATTAGTCTTTGTTATCTTTTATTAGTCTTCTCTGTAATGTAATTACGCTGCCTTTGTGCCATAATACTACCTTACTGTTATGACTGCATTTTAATATAAGAAGACTCTGTTTTCCAACATAATTCGTACTTGAAGATTGTTGCCAAGGCTGGTGTAGAGGGACCCTGCACTTGCCAAGGTTCTGTGCATTATTGTATAGTTCTTATTTTATTTCTTTAAAGCTCATTGTGCCATAATCCATTCACATGTTCATACATTGCATCTTTCATGGTATATATGCTTCATTTCTGTTTATAAACTTTCATGCTTTCCATTTCACTTCTGTCTTTCATGTTTTATGTTATTGATTACTGATCAGTATTCTTGTTTCAGGTTATAGATAGGCAACCCAGGCATTTGCATAACTTTTTGACTAATGACATGGAATTAACATTGTTCTGTTGCTAATTTGTTTTTCTTAGTTTTTGTTTAATTTCAGTACTGCTTTGTTTAATTCAGTTTTGCTCATTTTCTTCAGTAGTTAAATTTAGATATATTAAACTACTCATAACATCTTCAGTTGCCTCCGAAAGCCACAGCTGGACTGATGGTGAGGGATTGTATTATGAAATGTGTAGTTTAGTATTAGTTTCTTTTCTGCAAATTTAGATATATTAAGCTGCTCATAGCATCTTCAGTTGCCTCCGAAAGCCACAGCTGGACTGATGGTGAGGGATTGTATTGTGAAATGTGTAGTTTAGTATTAGTTTCTTTTCTGCAAATTTAGATATATTAAGCTGCTCATAACATCTTCAGTTGCCTCCGAAAGCCACAGCTGGACTGATGGTGAGGGATTGTATTATGAAATGTGTAGTTTAGTATTAGTTTCCTTTCTGCAAATTAGAAATATTAAATTGTGCATGACATCTTCAGTTACCTCCGAAAGCCACAGCTGGACTGATGGTGAGGGATTGAATTATGAATGTATGGTTTGATATTAGTTTACTTTTTGCAAGTTAGATATCAGTTACTCAAGTTGTTTATGGTTACTTCCGAAAATCATAGCTGGACTAATGATGAGGGATCAAAAGACAAGTTGATGTAAATTGATTTATATTTAATTTATTGCAACTTTTGGATTTCTTTCAGCATAATTTATTTTGTGTTTAGACAGCAGCACGAATAGTTTGGTTTCATGCTCACTAGTTCACTGTTTTGATTCATTAGACTAGCAGCACTTTTTCATTTCAGCAGCATATTTTCATTTCATTTCAAGTTTTGTCATTGTAAATTTCAAATTCCTTTTTAAGTTTCAAGTTGGTAAATCATTATAGAGGATATCATTTCCTTGAACAAACATAACCATACTTGTTTTCATTTTAGAATTTCCATTTCATCTTAGAAAACCAAAAATGACAAAAAGTTAAGAAATAGGTTATCTTGCCCATATAGTGCGCCGCACTTCATCAGCTTACGAATCCCGGATTAACAAATTAAATGCAGCAATTTAGGACACACTAAATTGACCAAAAAAAGCTCAGCCTTTTTTTGTCTTTCTAGAGCTAGAGCTCTTTTCAACCCTCTAGTTCTAGGTTTGCCTCTTGGTGTTTGTTCCTTTCGTTCATCAAGAAACTCACACTTTTAAAGTTTCTCATCTAGCATAACTTTGGCCTTTTCTGCCTCCCTTTGAGTAGTGACGTACTTGACCTCATCAATGACCTGTTTAGTCTTCAATTTCTCATTCTCCTGCTCAAGGAATTTTATGACAGACTTGGCCCTTTCAAGATTAGTCTGAAGCTCTATAACCTTGATATCCTTTCCTTCGATGACTACAATAGTGATTTTATCATCTTCATGCTCATCTAGGTCAACAAGATAAAATTCCTATTATGTTTCATGGAGGTCTTCTTCATGTATAACCTCTGTCTAAATTTCTGCCCCAATCACCTTTTATTTGCCTTTTTCCACCTTATTTGTTGATGTAGAAGGCATGGCCCCTTCCCGTTATGTGTGGAGAAAACACATGCCTGTGGCCTCTCTGGTAGGTCTTTGGCAATGGCTCAAACTCAACCACATTATCCCACTTAGGCTCACCAACCTCAATCCTTCTAGGTGATCCAATGTCATGATGAGATGGAGATGAAGGAGGTGAAGGGGATAGATCTGATGATGATGAATGTGTTATGGGTTGATATGGAGGGATGGAAGTAGATGGCTGAGATGATGAAGGAACATTTTGGGCATGCTGAGTAGATGGATCTCTAAATATATCATTGGCTATGAAGGTACTCCATGCAATGTCTAGTTCAATGAGATGATAGAGGACTATGATATTAATGAGGGAATGATGGAAAATAATTCTCATTTAATGTGCATACTCCCTTTTCTAGACCATAAATTCCATCTTATCTATGCTCCGGAAAAGGTAGTATGGTATGTTAAGAATCCTTACCCTATTGAAATGCATTAAGAGCCAGACATTATGGGTATAAAGTATTGAAAATATACCTTCGCATGAAAAGTATTTCATGATTATCTTCATCATTGGCGCATATATGTCCTGGAGGTGAGAAAAGGGAAATAACCTCTTTTTCTCATTCCTGTATCTTGGTTTTAGGAAAGGATCAAAGTATTGTTTCTCCAAATCAATCTTTTTAAACCACTTCTCACCAACATTTGGGATCTCGGTGGCAGCTTAAATCATAGCAGTTGATATAGTAAACGTGACACCATCTAAAGTAACTTGTTTGTCATGGAGTTTAGATATGAAAATTCTGGTCAACATGGCATGGTGTTGGACCCTCTAAAGTTTCTCATAGAACTCATAACAACCAACATGTTTGAAGAATTTCATAGCCATTGGAGAAGCCAAGAGTTCCTTAGTGCTGGCGGGTTCAAGTCTGGCTATTCTCCCCCCTTTATGTGGCATTCTCACCTCTGTTTCCTCTCCATCACTCTATGTTTTTTTTTCTTCCTCTTCTGCCATGGTATTTTTATCAAAACTATAGGGAAGTGTGATGGTATGGAATATGGCTTTAAGAATGACGAATGGGAAAGGGAAAATGAAGGAGATGGTGCTAGGGATGTATGAAATGGGGAAGGGGATAAGGAGTGGTAGGATGATGGGATTTAGGATGGGGATTTGGGGATTGGGAGCCTAGGTAAATGTAGAACCTAGGGCTTAGGGTTTTGGGAGAGAGGGTTATGGAAAGGGAATTTTGTAAAACAAGGGTTTAGGAATGGGTATTTGAAATTGTAGGAAGGGTATGCAGATGTATGGATATGCAATTTGGGGAATTGTAAGAGTGAAATGGGAATACTAGGGTTTTAAAATGATTTCAAACACCAAATTCTGACATAAATTTCACAACACCCAACACATAAACTTGATGAAGACGATAATTTATGGCATTAGCTCTTACTCATTTGTTGGAGGTCAATGAGAAGGTTCATGAAGCTTTGGAAGTGATTTTTTGCAACTTGAATGTGTTTCTGAGCTTTTATGGTCATATGCACAATGCCTTAAGGCTGTGCGTCATCTCTTAAGACTGTGTTCCCCTGTCGAAGGGTGTGTGCAGCGCCTAAAGGATTTGCACCCTCGCTGAAGGATATGCGCCCTCTACTTTGTTTTTTCCTAATTTTTCCCAGAAACTCGAAATTTTGCTCTCTTGGAGTGTTTTATTGGTTTTTGTAGGAGAAAAATGAGTTTTAAATGATGTCAAGAAATCTTTAATACTTGAGTGCATTTGAATTTAGATTAAAAACCCACTTTTCTAATGTTTCATTTCACCTTGTTGAAAACATTGTTGATTACCCTTTTTCTTTGATTTTTGTTCTTTGCGGGATGATGTTGCTAGAGTTTGGCACTTTTCAATTTGACTTTGCTTATCTTCAGTTTGGCATATGAATTTTTAGTTGGCAGCTTGGGACAAAAATTATTACATATAATGAGCATAACATTACATAAAAATTAAAAATAAATTACATCTATGTTTTGAATAAAATTACACTTTGGTATGAAAATCATACTTTGAAACCATAATTACAACCTTTAAAAATCATATTTATATGCTGATAAATACTTTGCAGATGATTTAGAAAGTATTATTTGAGTCACTCTCACACCTTTGTTGACCTTATTAAGATGAAATGTTTTTTATGAACCTTTAAAAATGAAGCCTAGTTGACCTAATGGGACCTTCAATGACCTGACTCCATGGTTGAATTTGACTGACATAATGACATAGTGAAATGAGATTTTAAGATTGTTTTATGATCAGCGAGACATGAAGGTGGGTCATCAAGTGTGAAATTTTGAGGGAGAGTGAGGTTTTATGACTAGGGATATCATCAGTGAATCATTTTTTTGCATGACCTAGTGGAATGATAAACAAGTTCTGAGTGGGACCCCTAAAATGAATATGAAAAGAGTGATTTTTATCATTGATGGTAGAATGCAAATTCTGACACTAACTCCTCCAAAGGTGATCACATAGATCGAGAATTATTACATTACTAGCCTTTTCAACAGTGATTTGTCCAAAATTTGGGTTTTCTAAAAGATTTGGTGTAAAATGGCCACAGTATAATGAATAGGATGTATAAATCACTGGACCAAAAGCATTCATATAGTTAGAAATTGGCATATGGTTTTGCAGAAAGTGACACTGAACATATGCCTTACAGGATACTAGAAAAAATTCTCTATTTGCTCACAATTTTTGCAAAAAATTCCATGCTTAATTAAATTGGGACCATCTTGCAAAATAACCATTTCTCGGAATTGAGAAATTCATCTTCTTTTTCCCACAAAATGAGCCTGAAAATTGCCTATTGAAAATGTTGTGTTTTTTCTTCTTGTCTAGCTTTCTCTTCAGCTTGAAGTTTCTTCAATCTCTTTGTTAGTGTCAGCCTTTGCAGCCTTCCTCCAGTGATCAAACATGCTCTTAAAAAGTTATTTTAAGGTGTCAAGGTCAAATTTTGTCATTTCAGTGAGTCTTCAAGCAAAATTTTGTCACTAGGTATTAGGTCTAGGGTTTGCTTTCACTCTTTTCAAAGTTGTCCAAATGCCGGTCCATGTCACCATTCAACTGAGTGTACCATCATTAAGAGGGTTTTCATCATCATGTCAAGTTCCACTGGGTCATTTTATACCTTGTTCACGCTTCAGTTGTGCCTAGGTAAGGTTCATTTCCCTCTCCTAGGGTTTTGAAGGTAATTTCTCTTGGATGGTCAAATCATCAGCCAAACTTGTATCCTGATGTTCATACACCTTCCCCTATCCTTAATTTACCTTATTAAACACTTCCCATCACTGAGATCCCCCAAATTCCTCATTTTCGCACAAACCCTAGTTTCTTGCTACAACTTGGCAATTTTCTAGGCTAGGCCTGTGTTTTTCCCTTTTGGACCCCTTCCCCTCACTCAATCTCTGAAATTCCACTTTCCCTTACTTCCTAACATCCCTCCCTACTTCCCAAAATTTTCTCAAGAATTTATAAGTCCCTTATCCCCTTCATTTCGCTTCATTTCGACAAATCCCTTGTTCCACATATCGGGATAAGTTTTACTCCAATGATTTTTCTGAGAAATAAAAGATGAATTTGGGAAAAATGAGAGAGTTTTTTGTAAAAAATAGGCCAAGGAAGAAAATTTTCCTTCAATTTTTACACAGGTGTCATGGTTTTAGAGAAATTTTAAAAATACAGTTGCCTCAGGAGAATTGATGCACCTCTGTAGTGACCTTGGGAAAATCAAGATTTCTCCTAGCGTGGTTGGCCAAATGACTTTATTGATGAGTCAAATGATAACTAGAAACAAATATATTTCTAATGAGCTATCATTATCTCAATTTTTATTTGAGGAAGACCTTCAAAAGTTTACTGCAACAGCACTCTGCCTTGAGGCAACCTCATTTTTCACATTTTGACCAGTCTTGGGAGATTTGATTTTTGACAGGGTAAATGAACTCCAAATTGAAAAATTCCAGTTGGGTTGGAAATTAGAATAAATAAGCTTTCCAAATATCTATCCCGTGCCCAATTTGGACACCAGGAAGGCCTCCAAAATCCTCCTTCAAAAAGGTGCTACGCATTGGGTTGTGGCACTACACATTGGGTTGTTGCGCTACGCATTGGACCAGAAAGCAAATTTCGTGCCATTTCTTCCAAATCCTCAAATTTACTTGGTATCCCTTGTTCAAGTAAGTCAAAGCCACCTCTTAATTTCCAATAAACATGTATTTGGTATTATCTTGATTGAGAAGGGCCTCCTTAGGGTTTTGAAACTAATTTTAGTGCTAAAAACTTCCATTCTCCACATTGTTTTTCCTCCCCCTCACTGTTCATTTTCTCACCACGGTCCCATTTTCCTATTTAACCTTACATACATAAATTCAATTATCCCTATCCTATTCCCATTTTCCCTATCCCATTTGCAAAATTTCCCCAAATCCCAAAAAATCAAGTGGCTGTCCATTGTCCCTACATTTGTCAAATTTTCAAAAGGAAATTTATCACTTGATAAAAGCTCATTTTTCCTACTACCCTATTCTTCCATATTACCTCCCATATTAACTCATATTTGGAAATAAATTAAAGACACCAAATTATCATTTTCATTCAAGATAATATAGACCTTGGACATCATGGAGATAGATACTTCTTATGACCGAGATAGTGGCTCTACAACTGAATTGCATGCACCAAGAAGGCATTAAAGCGTCGCAAAAGGCATGATAGAATCCAAATTTTGGCCAAATATTATTTGGCTCAGAATAGTGCTTGATGGTGGACATTCAGCCCAAATTTCAAGAAATTTGGGAAACTTTTTGTCAATTTTGAATTTTTTGGCCCTAACACAAATTTTCCTGCCCGACGCATAGCGCCACTTGGCGCACGCTTATAATTGGCAGCTCTTATGGAGGAAAAATTTCCATTTCTGGATTTTTCATCAAAATTTATGCATGAATACCCATTACCTAAGGATTTTGATAATTTTTGGGTTGCCTAAAGGGTCAAAAACACTTTAAAAATGGCCTTTCTGCCACTTTTTGCACACACAGGAAGCAGTGTTGGGAGATTTGAGTTTTGGAGGGGAAATTGGAAACCAAATTCAGAAATTCCACTTGGGTTGGAAATTAGACAGGCAGATATTTCCAACGAGCTATTCTGAGCTCAATTTGGACTTCGGAAAGGCGCTCAAAATCAGCCTCAAAGTGGCACTATGCATAGAGATTTTAGGCGCGGCGCATTGGGAAATTTGGCCTAATTTTCACTCAGCAGTTCAAATTTTCGCCAAGTTTTGGCCAGTTAGACTTTTTTTATCCTCATATGTACAACTCTTGACGTAAATTAATGTAATTTCATGACTTTGATGTAATTTTGGCACATTTTTACTCATCCAAGTAGATTCATTCACCAAAAAGTGAAATGTAACTGAATGAATCAGCTTCCTATCTTATAGAGGCAAGCTGTTTCATTGTCTATTTTCCATTTCTTAGTTTAGATCTTGTTGAAACAGCTCCTAAACTAGTGATCTCGACCCCTAGAGGCATGGGAATGAGTTATGCTTGTCTATATCTTGTATTTTCTCATTCATTTTCAGGGGTTGGACACTTGGGATTGCTTGGCACTTCATTGTACATTTCATCTCTGCAATTTTGGCAAAGGAATAGACCAGGGTTTGCAGTACTCTTTGGGATGCATGTGGCTCTATGTTTTGATGGTTTGTTTCTCTCTGTGATTGTAAGTTCACTGATGTTTTATCTGTATCATTTCCCTTCTCCTTTCTTCTTAAATTAAACAACTGAGTTATAAAGGTGGAATTCATTAGATTGCTTTGCTCTGCCTTGAGTTTTGTTTAATTTTCCATGTTTTCATCTGTTTGAAGAGGATTATTGAAAGCCTCTTTCCCTCTTCAGCTCCTCACCGGTCTAAACTATCCATTCATTTAATCCAATCATCAAAATAATTGCCTTCCTTGCCCCATTCAGAACTCTGCAAAAACTAGGCCTCATCCCCAAACCCAAAACTACCTTTCCCTTTGATTCCAACAAAAACCTTCCAAATAAAATTAAAATTTTTTACCTATATACCTAGCCTAAAGTCAGCCTTTATTTCAAGTCATCTCAAGCCTTATTGATTATCTTTGCTGAGATTGACCTGGAGAGAGCCCTCTCCTGATCTGGTAGGGCTAGCTACCAGACTGAGCGTGCTTTGATGTTACCCTAGACTCTGCCTTCCTTCAGCCTGAGGTAGATTTAGACAATAACACTCTCCTCTGTGTCACTCAAGACAAAAAAAGTATCAAAGGCTACTCCTTTTTTCATAATATTATTGTAAGTATCCAAATGCTGAGGTGTGAAATTTTTTAGAGAAACTGCGATAATGATAAAATAATACATGCCCACTATTTTTCCAATGAGCTCAACTACCATGCATATAACATCAATATGATTGAACTGTGATAATTATATGCACTTTTCAAACAACCATCATTTCCGTTGGTCATTTCCAAATATAATTTCAAGATGAGAGTTGATGTTTTGTCTGCTGCCACCATTGCTGGATTTAGATACTCAACTGGTAAATATTGCTCTATGCACCCAACAACTCCCTCCTGTAGAATGCCCTTGCAACCTCCAAATTTGATGATTCAGCCAACATTTTGGAAACATATTTACAGAATATGCATAAGGTATTATCACTTACACTGATGCTGACAGCCACAGATAGACCCAACCTTGAAACCACAGGCAGATTTCGGAGGGGGTCCATAACGGTAAGAAATTTTATAGCTGGGGGGTGCGAACTGCTTCAATTTTTGCCACGTGCTGAAAAGTGTTTTTTGAAAAATAACTATTTTCGGACCCCCCTCCTCCATTAAATGTTGAAAAACTTGAGGGGGTTCGAAATTTTATATGTGCCTTTGATTTTTCATGTGCTCTCATAACCTTTGAAACCTACATACCCTTTATCACGAGCCAAATACATTTCATTCTCATGGCTTGGCACTTGGAAGAGTTTGTAGAATTTAATGTCAAACTTAAAAATGGGTGAGAAGCCCAACATTTCTTTTTTCAAATAATTTTAAATTTTAAATAAAATAATTATAATAAAAATATAATTTTATACTTTTAATAAAATTACACATTTAAATATTCAAAATCATTTAAAATTAGCCGAGCAACCATATTTCCATGAAATTTTATATATGCCCAAATATTTAGTTGAAAGGTAAACTGGCTAAAATTAAAAAATATTTTTAATTTCAATTGTACCAAAATATGCTACAACATCAACTCCAATGGGGGCTGCTTCCCCCTGTGGGATGCAGACAACTAGTAGACCCTATGCCTTTTTGTTGGGAAATGGAGTCATGCCATCAATCTGTGACCTGAAGGTGCATCCTTATATAATCAAACTGATACTCTCAACTAAATTTCATCCTGCTATAATCTCACAAAAATATCCAACAATGTTTCTTTAAAAATAATTACTCATTTACTACTTACCAGCTTCTTAAAATGAAGCAATCCTTATGCTGCAAATGTCTAGGCATGGAGTCATACCGTAAACCTATTATCATCAACCATTCATCTTCTATTTAAATACCCTGCTACTGCACACTAAAACCTGCAATTGTGAAATTAAACCATATTCCTGAACTAATCTGGATACTCTTTCTCACTAAAATCTGAAGATGAAAATTTCTATAGGCTGAAACTATAAACTGATGATCATATACTGTTTAAATAACACCACTCAATCCCTTACATATTTATCTAACTGAAATGAAAAGTTTTAAGCTATTAGGTGTAATCTAATTTCCAGTGTAACCAAGTGAGGAGTGGGTTTATCGACAAACTAACTTGCCGGTAGCTGAAAATCTAAAATATATGTACAATATAAACATCAAATCACATAAGGGACGTATACTTACACATGAAATTTAATAGCTGCATCCTCTATGTACATATTATATATTTGATCATGGCTAGGAGGAAAATACATATACTTTTGATTGCAAGCATCAATGAATCTTGCATAGCTATAAAGGTAGCTGAAATGTTGAAACAATGGGATCGATAATCTAGTGGAATCGCCATATGAAAAAGTGGAGTCGCTAGGTGAAAATAATGCAACCAATACAAATTCCTAATACTTTTTCACTAGCAAGGAATAGATCTAATATTTATCGTTGTCAGGAGAAATATATTTTCGTTACTTCGCTCCTTGACAATGGTGCCAAATGTTGTACCTTTTTCTCGTAGGTAGTTCTTAGCTGTAAAAACTACATCGAGAAACCAAATCAACCAGTATTTAGGTTCAAGTTGACCCTTGAAACATAGGGGGCTCCCTCAATAATTACAAGGCCTTTTTAACGTTGTTCACTATCACTGGACAACATCATATCAAGCACATTTTTCATATTCAAGATTTGATTTGGGTGGTTGTTGATGATTGAATAATTCATGTTCATGAATAAGTCCCTCCCTTACAGAGTCCTTTCTTAAAGTGTCATCTTCCAACGTGACAGAAGAACTTAGCTTTTTAAATAATTTTAAAGAAGAATGTAAGGAGGTTCCTGATAATTAAGCTGTCAAACATAATACTTAATAAATCAGGCATAATTGGATGTGTGTAGAAAGGTTCTACAGCCAAGCAAAGAAAATTTAGGAGAAGATAGAAGTGGCTAACAATAACCAGTTCAAAGAGGAGGTAACTAAAAAAAATGTCTGATATACTAATCTCTTTAAACAATTATAAATTTGGAAGGATTTCAAAGAGATTGAAACTCAATCTATTCCTACCCAAATATTCTATGCAACTATGAACATGTGTAGAAATATAATATGAAAATATTGGAAAAACATACAAGAAAAAAAATTCTTTCAAAGTCAGAGCTTGAAATACTTCAATTAGGATTTCTGGAGAAATTTTTTACAAAACTGAAAGGTCTTGGCATCAAAAGCCCCCTTTTATTATTACAACCCATCAAATATATAGAAATACAAACTACTAAACTGTTACAAACTGCTACACTAATTTTTGGTCATCTAGCCTATTACTATTAGATGGACCAAAGTACACCATGTAAGACCAATTTTACCCTAAGTAAAATTGCTTTCACTATGAAAATAATTTAGTAATCCTTAATTTATTAAGTTGTTTATGGTCTAAACAGGAAACCCCATGAGGAAATATTGAATAAATCCATATTTGTTTGATTTTCCTAAAGGAATGATTAGTTAAACAACAGTTTAATTAATATTCCTGGTGATATTTAACCCAAAACAGGAAAATTAATTAGATAAATCATTATTTATCTTATTATTTTCTAGGAATAATTATTTAAACCTTATTTAAATAATATTCATTGTTAATTTTGAATAAATCATTTATAAATAGTTGAATAAATCACTATTTATTTAATTATTTCTCAACCACATATTTAAAATAATAAATAAATCATTTATTTATTTATTATTTACAAATAAATGGATTTGACCAAATTCAAATTCCTTTTCCCTCTAACAAATATAATAAAATATTCCATAAAAGTTGGATCTAGAATTGGTTAATAATATTTTAATTATGCACCAATATCTAGACTAACTCAATATTTTGTTATAAATATAAGGGTTTTCCATTCACTCACGACCTTTTCCTGCCTAAAGATCACTCTGGATCTATACTTTTGGTCTGACTTTGATCCTCCACCATTGTCATATTTTGCTACCATTTTTCTTGTGAGCTCCCTTTGAGTTCCATTTTTTTTCTAGGCTTTCTACACCATCAAGAGAGAGAGAGATCTTAGATATGAAGTTTTGAGGACTTACAAGAACCCATCCCATTGAGGGGGATTGGTAACATCTTACTATGTTCCTTTTCCAGGTGTCAAAAATAAAAATAAATCTTTAAAAATATTCTTGTCCATTCTATTGGATGCATGGAGCAACTCTTTCTTTTATTTACTGCTTAATGTCTTTTAATGCATAGATCTAGATTTTGTAGCATTTATCTTGGTCAACTAATTTCAAATCTAAAGAAAGTGGCAACCATTCAGCGATCACCCTGGGCTCAACATCGGTGGATCCTTCATCTACTTGTTTTTTGGTCACCCTCCGTGATGATACGCATGTGAACCTTTCTTCTCATGATGATGAGTCAGGTAGCTTCGCCACACCATGCGGTCTTTCTTCCACTAGTCACCCCATATTTTATTATGATGACGACATTATGGAAGCAGTCACCACCCCTGACTTTATATATCCCCCCTTACATCGAAACCATGAATTTGAGCCATATACACCTTGTGGCCATTATATTGACACCTAATTTTTGAGTAAGGGGGCACCCATATTGGAGAGGCTAGGGGAAGAAATTCTCCACAACTCTCCTAGTGCATCTATTCATGTCGACTCTAGTACTATTATTCTTCCCCATTTATAATAACCTCTAGAGTCCCATGTCACTTCAGATCACTCTAGGAATGATCCCCCTCATCATTCCTTCATCTTACATCAATAACCTAGTCCCCTAGACATTGTTGTTGACCAACTTGTGGGTTTTCTAGGTGAGCACCAGTTCATTATATCCAAATCCACTCTTTGGGATAGTGACACCATGTATTCCAACCCAGAAACTTAGTCCATTTTCTTCATATATACATTACCAAAAGAGATTGATAATCCTCCACTCCATTTCTCGAACTGCATAACCATAACTAAAAAAAATGGCGCACCACATCATAAAAATGTGTTTAGATTCCCCTTTTCTAAATACATTTTGGCATGACCATAACATGCTTGGGGGCACCTATGCCCCTCAACCGTAAAAATCTTAGCTCTCAGTAAAAAACAACACTGAAACCCCCTTTCTCTGACAAGTCGCACTTTTCAGGTCATTTCCTGGGACAGGTCGCAGTTTTTTGCCCAGTATTTGCTACCCGGGTCGCAGAACAGACCCCAAAAAGTGCGACCTAGCCTGTTCATGAGATCTGGGTGTCTAAACTGAAATTTTGATCAAATGAAATGAAAGAGTAGGGCTAGACCTCTTACTTGCAATTGGCAGATCTCGATTCCAACTGTCGGTTTGTCCGCTACGATCGCCGCAAGATTTAGGGCCTTCTCTCCTCTCTACATTCACCACAGCTACACTTGCAAATGAGTGAATTTGGAGGGAAAATGCCTTATTAAAAGAGAAACACTAGATCTTTCTTTCACCCACTGTGGCCAAACCGTATTCATCTTGACAAACAGTTCGTACCATTGGAAAGCTCTCACTGTGCTCTCAAATGGGTATCCTTTAGATTTTTGTGATTTGATACTTCACTTGGGCACATTTTTTCCAAGAGGGGTCACTTCACCACTCCTCAAAATCAAATTTCTTCACTTGCAACACTTTTACTTGGGGCACCACTTTTCCTCCATACTTGTCCATGATGGTGTCAAATTTCATCATGAGTAACCATCTTGTACTCATGTTTTCATCATCCCCACTGGACCTTTTCTATGTTGCAGCATCATCAAGTCTCCCTTGTTTAGAGCATCCGAGTTGATTCATCATCGCATCCATGGAGTATATCCCGAGTCCCTTTATATCCCACTATAGTCCTCCATACTTCATTTCTTGGTTCCTCTAATGTGTCGCACATTATGGCCTTCAGTCCTATTGTCCCCTGTCCCCTTTGATATTATGTTAGTTGCTTCCAGGCCATCCATGCCCTTCATGCTCTAACAAGGGAAGTCGTTAGCCCGCTACTCAGTACCCCCCATTCCATCATCATCCCTGGTGTCATTCTATCAATCGCTCTACTATTATCTCTCGTGCCTTAGTTGAGGATCCCTTATTGCCTCACCTATGGTGGACCTCCTTCTGTCTAAATAAACTCATTCATTCCAGAAGGAAGGTCTAGAGGGTGATGTACCTTTGTTCTAGCTTCGACTCCTGTTCGGTGCCTTGGATCAAGAAAAGGGACCCCTTATTTCCCTTTGACTTGATTGTTTCTCAGTGCCATCTCCTTACGGCATGATTGAGATTCATATACTTGATGGTTTAGTGATGCAGCAGATTGTACCACTGATTCTTGGGTGTGTGTGAGATCTTTTAGACCTCATGAGGGGGTGGCCCTTCAAGTAGCCCCCCACATGCCCAGATGACCTCTTCATCAAAACCTTTGATGTAGCTCCAAAGATTTGATAGTTTCGGCCTTAGCCGTTTGCAGCGCCTTTTAGTTTGCATGTATCATTCAGATTTTCAGAGCCCTCTCCTGTTTACAGGAACTCTTTGGTTGTAATTATATCTCTTGTACTTAGATATTATTGTATAAGTCCTGGTTGTTATCCCAGGCACATTACGTATGTGGGATCCATTATCATGTTTTTATCTGGCTCATGTTCATGTCAGCATGTACTATATAGTTCAGTCCCTTGTTTACTGGATGGATTATTCTTTTTACTTTGTCTCGGCAGGCATAGGTATGCCTCCCCCACCTCTTGTAGCATAGGTACTCACTCATAAAAGAGACTTGTCGCACATGTAACTATTGCCTCCTCAGGGTCTTGCCCTCTAGCACTTTGGTCTACCTTATATTTCTCTCTCTCTGAATTCCCTTTTGATGTCTAGTGATTGATGTTGAGTTTCAGCAATATGATGAGCTTAGTGAAAAGAGTCACCTTCACTAAGTGGGCCCGCATGCTATTTTTGGCGCAAGTCTATTGTTAGACATCGTGATCATATTTCAGAAGTTGCAGGATGCTATTTGTGGATGGTTGTTGAAGTTGAAAAAATAGATGAAATTTTATTTTTAGAATATTGGAATAATTCTATTTATAGATCGTCGATCTAAAAATAGAAGTGTAGATTATTATTAGCTCTTAATAATAATCCAACAATAAACAACAACTTATTCTCTTGGAGCACTTAATTTCAGTGCATAGATTTGGAAAATCAGTGGGCTGATGGAATTATGCAATTCCCAAGGGCAACTGGTGGTTCATGCATGGAGGACTCAGTTAGAACTGAAGTGGAAAAGTTATGACAGAGTTGGAAGAGTATTTCATTGAGTTGTATTCAGTTTAACTTAGTTAGACTCAGTTGAGCTAGTTGTATCTAGTCTAACTGAATGATACACTAGTGAGAGTGGAGTGAATTAATTAGTTAATTAATCCACAACTAATAAATCATTAATCAATTGAACAATATAGTAGTTAACTACAGTGCATGTCAGTTCCAGTGGAGACCCAGTCGAGAGATAGGTGAAAGGGAAAGATGGACTATCTGTTGTGACTATAGTGATGCATTGATTGCACAATCAAGGCAAGGGTAATTCGAATTCATTCAGAGCTATTCTTCAGCAAGGATTTCACAGTGGAGGTAGGCTAGTAGGAGGGCAGAGATCGATGCATGGATTTGCAGATTTCTTCTATGTTAGTGTGTGACGATTGATTGTACTGAGAGCTTGATGTACTAAGATTTGTATGAGATTTTTACATGATATCCATGATACATAATATATGATAGTTTGGGTTTTCATCTTCAAGCTTTCTTGTTAAACAACTGTGTTATGTGAGATTGTTTTTATTTATGCTTCACATGTGTTTGCAATTAATTTTCCGCAAAATATTAATAGTGGAATGATTCTGTATTTTGCAAGAAGTTAAATATTGTGAGATCAGGGGAATTTGGATGTATGCATGCTTAGTGTATACCAATTTCTACAATTGAGTTTTTAAAACGTACTTCGGTTGTACTATTAGCTCCTAACAATCGCATGCTGGGGGGCAATCTATTACACCAATTTTTGGTCATATAGCCTGTTACTATTAGATGGACCAAAGTACACCATGTAAGACCAATTTTACCCTAAGTAAAATTGCTTTCACTATGAAAATAACTTAGTAATCCTTAATTTATTAATTTGTTTATAGTCTAAATAGGAAACCCCATGAGGAAATATTGAATAAATTCACATTTGTTTGATTTTCCTCAAGGAATAATTAGTTAAACAATAGTTTAATTAATATTCCTGGTCATATTTAACCCAAAATAGGAAAATTAATTAGATAAATCATTATTTATCTTATTGTTACACAAAATTTTGTCACCATCCCTACAATCCCCATCCCACACATTGGAGGACCATTTTTGTGACTAATTAGAAGTGTCATGCCTTGCAAAAATCATCATTATATCCCTTGCCATGAGGACAACATTGACAATTTCCTGATCAGACCATCAGAAACACATGTTTTTGGGTTGGCGCTAGTAGACCGTTATTCCTTCACGCCAATGAGGAGGATTAACACTGGGACCCACACCCCTTGGCGCCCTATCCCAGTTAGCCACCCATGCCAAGCTATTTTTGGAATGTTTTTTTAAAATAGAGGCGAAGTTTCCATCATAACAACTTCGTGGGCGAGTCAGCCTGAGTGGTTCAACTAAATAACTACGACTACCCTCCTTTGGCCTCTTGTTTCCACCTTTTAGGGACACCTCCCAAAGGATAAGGCCTCCCTTCCACCATTGTAGGGATCCCAACCTCCTCCTCTCCTTCTATAAATAAAGCTATTTCCCATTGATGCACTAGCTAAACAATCATAGCTGAAAGGTTGAAGAGAATTTCTGACCATTTTGTTGGTGAGATGGAGCAGAAAAGAGACCTTTGTCAAGAGAGACCTTGGGCTTGATTCCTTGCCTCGTCCCAATTCCCCGATGGTCCTTCGAGATGCGCATCGATTGAACCCACTGAAGGAGGTTGTGATGTCAAGGCTTCGGTTGTAATCTCTTTCTTCTATTTATATATACATGACAATAGTCTAGTTCCCATTTTTATCACTCATAAAAATGAAGCATCATTTGAAAAAATCCTAGAGGTTCATGTGTAAATGGTAGGGTTATAGAATTCATTTTTCATTGCTTGGTCAAGGGAAATTTCAATTTTTTCTTGTTTAAGCTTAACCTAAGGTCTAAACCCACCCACTTTCAAATTACCTCATGTCATATCACTCATAATTTTCTGATAGATTTCAATTCCCAAGGTTTTTGTACCGAAAAGGTCATTTTAGAAAATAATCCCTACTTTCGTAGCAAATTCAGTGTAAAATAAGTAGAAAACGCTACGAAACTAGCTAATAGTTTCGTAGCGAATATGAAGCATTTATTTGTTTTCTAACTTTGAGAAGTCAACTTCAAAGGATTTTTTTGGGAAAATTGAAAGGTATTTTAAGAAACTGAGAGAGTTTATTTTCAGGAACATATCAAATAACAATAACCTCTCTCACTTTTCTCACAGGTGTTAATAATTGGGAGATACAAGTATTTCTTTGAAGACCTATTTTCAGAAAACAAAGTTTTCATGTTTTATACATGTTTTTCAAATGCCGCTTATGGACAACTGGAGATGATTTTCTAAAAAAAAAGAGAGGTTTTTCTTCCAAACATTCTTATTGAAAAAACCTCCTCTAGTTTTTCCTACTACATCATGGATTTGGAGATATAGGCTCTATTATAAGACATATTTTAAAAAAAAAAAATCAGCAAGGATGTCTTAAATATGAAAGATACAATTTTTTGGCACTTACAGGTTTCATATTTCAAAATTATACAAAAATCTACATTTTCAGCACTTTTTAGCAGTTTCGTAGTGCTCCTAGGCTAGAAGGGCAGCAAAACGCTATGAAATTACTGTAGTTGCTCTTTTGAAGTTTTGGACCAGTTTTGAATGGTATCAAGAGGTGGAATTGGTATAGGAGATGTGTTTAATGATGATGAAAACTATGATAAAGGAAAGAATCAAGAACTTTTAGGTTTAAGGCATGTTTTGCAGCACTACAAAAGCGCGCTACGAAACTACCTTACTTTCGTAGCGCACTTTATTTTAGCCTTTTAGCAGGTTTTGGAGTACCTTTTGGACATCTGAAGATTACGGAAGGGTTAAAGACCATGAAAAGCAATTATCCAACACTCAAGGACCATGAATTGAAGACAAAATGACAAACAAAGTATTCGTGGAAGAAGAAGACCATTTCCCTAAAAAACAGGGTTGTGTTGGAAATGTTGTCATTGATGGCAAAGGAGATGACAAAGGAAATATCCATAAGAAAAAAGAGACAGAGAGGTAGCAGTTGAAGCAGAAGCAATATAGAGGTTTATTCATGAATTAGGGGTGTAATACAAGTTGCAGATGAATTATTGAGCAATTATTGAGCATAAACTTTTAATGAAGACTAAAACCCTGTGATAAAGGCTTAATATGCTTGGGGATGAGTTGGAACATTGCTTAAAATGGCAGAAGAGGACTGGAGAGGGAAAGCCTGAGAGCTGGAGAGAGGCAGAGAACCTCTTTAGCAACATAATAGGAGGATAATAGCCATTGAACGGAATATCTAGCTTATTACGAAACTATAAGGGTTTGTTTGAGATCTACCACCTGTATATATACACATATCTGTATAGGAAGAATTGTATATGAGTTCTAAATGTATTCTTTATCGAATCATCTGAGGAAATGGTCTTAGTGTAACTGTATATCAGTTGGATAAATCGGGATGGATAATACTGGTATTTACTGGTGATACTCCTGCGTGAATCTCCCTTAAGTTCTTGTAGAAGCTGGACTGTGTAAATCAAGCTACGAGTCTGCCTGTGTATTCAGAAAGGAAAGGGTATGATAATGTGTAAATATGTACCTTGTCATTTTGGGATAAATTGTCAATGATTGTCTAAACTGTATGTGCCTTGGTCGTATTGAGGTCAGCGCAAGCACTGCCGGTAATTTGAAATAAGGGTTTTGATCGCCTTCTGAGAATTGATGAGAGGTGAATGAGATCTCATGACAAAGTACACATATAAGAAACATACAACAGAGCCTATAAAAGAGTAGAACTCTGTGTTACCATAAAGAATATATATATATATATATATTGGAGGCGGAACCATAGTCTTATCAAAGAATATATATATAATTGAAATCATAAAGGATCGGAACCCGAAGTCAATGAATGCGAGGGAGAACGTAACTCACATTAAATTTGGTTAAACACTGTGGAACTCGCGAGCGGTTTTGGAGAGTGGATTTTCCCAATTCCGCACCACCTTTCAACGTTAAGTGGTATTCCTGGAGTGTGGAGAGATTCCATACAGGAATCGACGCGTGTCCCAAGTGGTTTTGATTAAAATGAAATTTCGCGCATTAACGATCGACGAAAGACGCCCAGCGAAATTAATAAGATCCGTTGATCTGGGCAAAGGCTATCCAATGGTGGGCGATCATAGGACTTGCATGAGTTTTAATAAAGGTGCGTGGATGATAAGTCATGTATGTTGTGTGCATTCGATTGGCAGTTGATGGCATTGTGGGCCCAGCGGAAATATACTTAATGAAGTTGGGTTATTAATTTAGTATAAGGCCTGACGGAGTATAAAAGAAATTATGTATAACAACGGAGACATATTAACCTATGTAATGGATTAAATACAATATAATTTAAATATTTATCACCGAGGGTTATATGATAAGGTTGATCGTATATATGTATATGTTCGACGCCGGGTTATTTGCATTGATATATATTAAGGTTGCGAGTAATTAAAGAACGTAGTGATATATGTATGTCTTGGAGAGCACATTATTAGAGGAGGCATTAAAATAAACCCTTAGATTTATTGATTATTATCTGAGTACCAACTGAGAAAATAGCCAGCCTTACTTAATTGTGTTATCACTCAGGTTTTCCTTGAAGTTATGGAAAAGGAAAGTATACCCGAGGTAACCACAAACCAACCTTCAGATGCAGAATCTAGCCAATATGAAGTCAGAGAGGGCTCTCTCTTTATGATTTAACTTTGTTCTTAGAAAGTTTTAGGCTAGTTATAAGTCCAAGAGTTTTGATTTTGTTTGAATGGTGGAATCTGCCAACTAAGGGCAAGGTTGAAGATTTTCAGTCCATTGGGCTATGGAGTCAAAGGATGGCTTTACTGGATTACTATTCTACACACAAGATGGCTTTGCAGGGCAAGATAGCCAAACAGAGAACAATCCTTAAAATTTAAAGTGGATGGAATGGGTTTGAAGGGATGAAAGGAAGTTAAGAATCTTTCACCATGTTCAAAAGAAAGAAATGAAATGATTACAAATAAAGAGCAGTGAAGAATTCTTTACTATAGTAACCAAAATGTTGAAATTAGCGAAGCAAGAGCAATTAAGAATTCGTTGCTTATAACTAATTTAGAGGAAAACATTTAGAATAATCACAACTGAAATCAGAGTACAATTAAGTAAATTCTGATTTATTCTTTTATGTCAATTATTCAGAAACGGACACAATGATATGATAAACATATATAAAACTTAAGACATAGGATAGAAAGACTTATTGAACTGCAGTCAGACACATGAATCCTGAAAAAAGTCCTGAGCTTCAAATTGTCATCCAGCAAGCCATAAATAAATTTCTCCAAAACACTTTTTATTCCAAAAACATCATTGTCACAGCGAAGTAGTAGAATCCACCCAAAATGCTTCCAAGAGTGGAGTATTTATACAAATTCTAAACTAAAATATCTTGAAAAAAATATCAAAATTGGTTCACAAATCTCTCCAACTATTTTACATAAATAGAACCTAAGTAAAGGATACTCAAACTAATGCATATATTTGGCACTATTTTTTATGGATAGGTGATGACAAAGAGGAGAATTCGAATTTGATCCAACTCTTAGTTGATGATGAGGCATCCAAGTCACTAACTGCTTCCCTTTTTTGTGAATTCTGCTCCAACAATTCTGCAAACTTGGGGTCCAATGATATCCTTTTTTTTCTCAATCTGTAATAGATATGTGAAAAGTGAAAGATGTTATTGTAGATACGTATGTTAGTGAGATAAAAATCTTTCATTTTCCTAAAATTCCTCTCCAGCTGTGCACAATAGGCTCTGCAAAAATATGTGTAAAACAGAGTTTTACAGAGTCTGAAAAATAGCCTGTAAAGATGTGCATGTATCTCTTAGTCTGAAATCAATGTGAACAAATTGAGATAGGTTTTTGTAGATGGGTCTCTTAGGAACAAAAAAATCCTTCATTTTCATAAAATGTATTTCTGATTGGCCACAATATTCTCTGCAAAATAATGACTTAACAGGAATTTTCTGCAAAAAGTTCTTTCCAACATTGTTTAATATTTCCAAAACCATAATGGCTGTAAGAAAAGTGAAAGAATTTTTTGTAGATGGCCCTCTTAAGAACATAAACCTCCTTCATTTTTTCAAAATTCATCTTGGATTGATCACAATAGTTTCTGAAAAACTATGACTTTAAAAATGCAATTTCTGCAAAAATATTCCTTCTTGTTGTGTTTTTCATCTTTTCACTTTTTTGTTCTATTGACTATTTTACTTTCACTTTAGATAAAATTCAATGTTGGTGAAATTATTTTCATCTCTTTTTACCATTTTACTGCCTCTATAATTACTTTTACTATTTTACCTTTGACTGCTCTGTAACTTCATTTTAACTTGCACTCTGACTTTTACCTGATACATTTTAACCACTGATACTCTTTAACTGTTAGGCTTTTACGATCCCTGTAATTTCTCATTTCACTTTTACCATTCACTGTGCACATTTCATAATTCTAATCTCTCTCTGATTTGTATACAAACTGTTTTTTGAATGAAGATATTGAATTAAAATCTGAGAATTTGGAGCAAACAATTTTGTCAACTAGTATTGAAATTGTTGGTCCAAATCCATATTCTGATGGTAACCTGCTAAAATCAAACAATTTGTTAATGAAATCCAGGTCTGCAGGGAGGTGATTGTAGGCTTTTTGAAAGACCTATGGAATGAGATCAGTCTGCGAAGGTTTAACTCTTCATGAGATAAATTGGCAGATTTCTCAAGCATATCTCCTATGGACGGGGAGTCAAGGCTTGACCAGGTTGAAATTGAAGCATCTCATTGATTGACTGAGTAGTAATTGGGCAAAGGATGTCTTGGTTTGGGGATAAGACTGCTCTCTGGTTAGGATCATAATTGGCATGGCAAAGATGGATTATTTCAGGGAAAATATACATAGAGGGAAAGAGGTACTGGGGAAGACCAGACTCCCATAACCCAATAATATCTGAGCCATTCAAATAATTGTCTCTGCAGCGACAATAAATTCGAAGGGGATTTTCAGTAAAATTCAAGTCCTTTATTTGAAAATATTTGTCCACTAATGATAAGTAATCCAAATCTATATGGGGGGCATTCAATGGAGCTACATTCAAGGCTATAGGAACTTCCATTTTTTTGGTTCTTGTGTATTCAAAGAAACGGAAATTCAGGGGTTTTTATGAAAATGGGGCGCAAATTTGCAGGTTTTGATGAGGGAAATCAGTACAATTGCAAGTTCAGGGGCACAATTTACAGTTTTCAGGATCAGGGAATGAACTTAGCAATCAAATTTAACACCGTTTCTTTCAGAGTTCAGGGCGAAATGGAGTAAATACCTGTTTTTAGAGGAAAAACTGTGATTAACAGGTATCAGCTGACAACGGATGGACGCTAGGAAACTGGACTGGAATTAACTTTCAGCGGAATTCAGTTGAACAGTAGTTTGGCATTTGATTTTGAATTTCTTCGCACAGAGGTCACAGTCGCTTTCAACACACAGAATGATGAAAAAATGCGCGAAATTTGTTTTATTCGTAAATTCAAACGAGGCAAATATTTTATTATTTTTATGGGATGACGTCACTGGTGTACGATGGACACGTTATGAGGAAATGGACGGTAAGCGGTATTTTCTGCACCAGCTTTGCGGAAAAGCAGTTTCGGGCGGATGGGCAGTGAAGCGATTCAGAGATTGACACGTAGCATACACTATTTGAAAACCACTTTTCATTTCGCGAGTTAATTCTCGGATGGTAGATGGGCAGCGGAATGTTTTCGAACCGTAGATCTTCAGGCGGATGATCCGACGGTTGACATGACGCGAAGTTGGCGGGGGAGTAAATAAGCGGGGGTCCGAAGTAATCAACGTTAATTAATTATTTCGGGCGGGATTTCATTGGCGGAGGGATGTGATTATTAATTAATCCAAGTGATTAATTAATCTCAATGGTTTATGAAGGGTCGGGGTTACGGATGGGTTTCGGGTTTATTTTTTCCATTTAAAACATATAAAACGTATGTTTTAAACTCTTTTTCAATATTTTTATTATATGGTAATAAACCGATGTGATTTGTTTACCATAGGGGAGGGGATAGTTTATAAGGATATGTTTTTAACCAAAGGGTATTGTAATGAGGGATTTTATTTCAAACATATGGAATTAAATACTTTGGCTAAAAATCTATAATAAGAGGGTTTTGGGGATATTATCATAAAAGGGAGTTAAATATAACAGGATAAGGTATTTTATTAAGGATTTAATAAATAAATCAGATGTTAATATGACAAAGGGACAAGGAAAACTCAAATACTTTACACAACTAAGAAAGTGAAGATTTCTAAAGCAAATTTCATTATATCAACTTCAACACTTAGATTTAGAATAGTAAGTAATTTTTATGGGGATTTTATGAAATATGGCATTATTTTCCTAAGTAAAATGAGATTTTACTTAGGAAAATATTTAAAGTGAATAAGTGTAATGATGAATAATCTCAAGTACTAAGGTATTTTCAATTATTGGGCCGAGGGTCCGGTCCCTCCAAAAGTCAAGGAAATGCCTTGAGCCCCTTTAATATTCAAATACCTTAGCACTTTGGGGAAATTAGTAAAACTTTTAGGGAGAAAGTGAGATGGGAAGTTAATGATTCTGAATTTGCCTTCTGTGAAATACTTCCAATGTATTTTCTGCTTCAGTACTTGTGATGAAAGTAAAGGATTAAACACATTTAGCACCATCATTCATCACATGAAACTTTGCAACACCATCTACCTACCCTATCTACTTTACTCTACCAATTTCTCTTCTTTATTAGGGTGCACTTAGACTGGCAAACCCTTATCAATCTTCTTTTCTTTTACAAGGCAAATCTATCTAATTCTACCCTTATTACATCCAAGGGCTCAGATTAAACTGTTGAGCACCTTTTATTAACTCTACCTATCTATTTATCTGCCAAGATTAAAATGTTTGGTCAGATATTTATTATCTATTCTACAACATGAAATTGAAAAATGAATGAGTCAAGTTTAAACAGTTTGACTCTTAACAAATTGTGGCAAAAGTTTGACAAGCTACACTCAATTGCTTTATTACAGAACATGAAATAGTAGTGGCACTTGGATTTGCACACTTTCCTTGGTCTAATTTTGTTTGGGTTTCATTTCTTTCACTTTTTGACCAATTTATTTTTCTTACCCTTTGATTTTTCTTTTAGGGTATACCCTCTTTACATTTTTTAAATTTTTTGATTTTTTGGTTTTTCAAGAATATGGAACACCTTTGCACAAGAAAAAGGTTTGAAAATATTGCATAGTTCAATCAAGACAATCATGAAAAATGACACCTATTGGTATAGGAGTTTAACAAATTGAAATTGCCAGTGTAGAATAAGTGCAGAGAGAGAGATTGCCCGGGTTGGAATATGATTGAGCATGAAAACTTAAATGAAATTGTGGAAAAGGAAAAAGAAGAGGAGAGCATGCAGAGATAAACTGAGATTACATGTTTGACAGGTATACATTCACAGGTGCACACAATTACAGTGAACCAAGGTATGTAGAACAGGTTCTTAACAGCAGCAAGAAAAGACAAATCCAGTAAAGCCAAAATTCGGAAAAGTACCTGAGTGAAATTGAAATATGTAATTAAAATGTGAAATTAAATGTTGTAATTAATTTTTTAGTGTTTGTGATGCAAAGGCAAGTATCCTAAAGAAAAGACAAAAATTCCACTGTAGAATGAAATATTGTACATATTATTATGATTTTAAATTGAGTTGGACAAAGAAATGAGGAGGCAGAAGACCAAGAGATATGACCATTCATTTCGAATTCCTAGAGGAATACAAACAGTCTTGTGAGAATTCCTATATAAGATCAATTTGATAAGCTCAAAATGGAGAGAGATAGAGAGAGAAAGAAGATATATAGAATGCAGAATATAGAAGAATAAAGCAGAGAAGATTAAGAGAAGAAGAGAAGATATAGAACATAGCTGATATCTGGAGTAAATCAGCAAACATTCAGCTTAATAGCTGTCAGTTGTAGCTGACAAAGGTTGAAGCCTCCTGTAGGTTGGTGCCTACAGAAAATTGAAGGGACTTGGTGCTTCCTTGCAAGTTGTAGCTTGCAGAATTGAGGTTGGAGCCTCCTGTAGGTTGGTGCCTGCAGAAAAACAGTGGTGAGAGGGAGTAGGAGCTTTTCTTTGCATCACAACAATAATAAGATGTGGTTTTCTCCCGTTATGGGTTTCCACTTATATCTGGTGTCTCTGTGCATGATAGTTATGTATTGAATCTGATATGTATCATCTCGTTAATACCTGCAACTCTCATATTAAGTCTACTGCTATATTAAACTAATACTTGCTGCTTGCATTCTAAGATTACTTGCACATTAAATTGGATATGAAATGAAGGTGTAAATAGCTTAGTGAAAAGTTTTAAAAATATTAGGAATGCATTAAACGTATTCACCCCCTCCTCTCAGTTTAATTAAAGGTTCAACAATTGGTATCAGAGCCGGTTCCTTTGTACAAGTCTAACAACTGAAAGGAGATCCTAGGTTCCCAAGATGGCTAGTAAATAAGGATGCTCAACCAATAAAGCCCCTTTCTTCACTGGTGAAAATTATGCTTTATGGAAAATCAGAATGAGGACATACATAATGTCTCTAGGAATAGAAGTTTGGGCTGCTGTGAAATTAGGATATGCCCCGAAGGCAAATGACATAGAAAAAGACTCAAAACAAGATTTTGTGGTTAATGCAAAAGCCATGAATGCCATCCTGAATGGATTATGTGAAGCAGAGTTTATTAAAGTAATGCACAAAGACACTGCCAAAAAAATATGGGATACTCTTGAGAACATACATGAGGGAGACCAGAAAGTAAAAACTGCCAAAATTCAAGTATATAGAGCCCAGTTTGAAAACTTAAAAATGAATGATGATGAAGACATTGTCAGTTTCTTCCTAAAAGCTGCAGAAATTATTAACAATATGAAAGCTCTTGGAGAAAAAAGGCCAGAAAGTATAATTGTGCAAAAGATTCTAAGATCTCTTCCATCCAGGTTTAATTCAAAGGTGTCTGCAATAGAAGAAACAGCTGATTGGGAGACCTTGACCATGAACCAAATACTTGGAAATCTAACAGCTTATGAAATGAGGCTCCAACAGAAGAAGCCTAGTATGAGGGAAGCAGCCTTTAAAATAGAAAAGAAGAAAGAAGAAGAGGGAGACATATTCTCTTGCTCAGATGAAGAAGAGGCAAATTTGGTCAAGAAATTGGATAGAGGCTCAGGTAAATACAAAGGTAAACTCCCCTTCAAATGCTTTAACTGTGGAAG
The DNA here is from genome assembly GCA_034641835.2 of Pinus albicaulis. Classification (NCBI taxonomy): domain Eukaryota; kingdom Viridiplantae; phylum Streptophyta; class Pinopsida; order Pinales; family Pinaceae; genus Pinus; species Pinus albicaulis. The sequence goes on along the minus strand of CM076574.1, from coordinate 334,555,831 downwards.
AGTGGGACACTATGCTAATAAGTGTCCTCACAAGAAAATAAGGAATCAGGCTCAAGAGTCAGAGAAAAATAAATCAAAGTACTGGCAGAAAGGAAAGAAGTTCAGAAAAAAAATCCTTCTATGCTCAACAAGACAACAGTACATCTGAAGACTCAGATGAATCCTCAGGAGAAGAGGGAACCTCTGAATTTTTGCTAATGGCCATAGAAGATCTTGAAGGACTCTTGCTAGAAGAAGAAGAAGAAGGTGAAGTAGACCTTGAGGGGGAGCTAAGAAGTGCTCTAGAAGAGATTGATAGACTCAAACTGAAATGCAGAAAACAAAAAGATATTCTCCTCAAATGTGTGAAAGAAGAACAAAATTCAGAAGTCCTCATGCAGCTGAAGGTAAAGCTTGAAGAAGCCAAGAAGATAGAAGATATGCTACTTCAGCAAATCAAAGATAAAACTCGAGAACAAGAGAAGCTGGAAGAAGAAATTCTGTGTCTGAGAAGGAAATTAGAAAGTGCTCAACAGAAAGTTTCTATATACCCTTCTCAAATGACAAGTTCTAGTAGGTTGAATGAAATCTTGGATGCTCAAATATCTCCTCTAATAAAAACTGGGATAGGCTATGAAGGAGAATCAAGTAAAGGCAAAGAAAAGGAAAACAAAAATATAATTTTTGTGAAAGCAAAGAAGGTTGATGAAGTAGCTCAAATAATTCCTACAAAGGAAGAAACATGTAATGAGAAAGACAGAGACCAGAAGAAACCTCTAATAACAAATATTGTAACAAATACTAAGACAACAGAGAAAGGATCATATATTCCTGATTATATCAAATTTGGAAGCCATCAAAAGAGATTCTTGCCTCCTATGAAGAATGCCACCTGTTATGTCTGCCACAAGTTGGGACACATTGCTGCATATTGTCATGCAAGGAGGAATGATTCAAACCAGCAAAAATTGCAAGCATGGAAGAGACAACCTTACATCAGGTATGCAAGTAATTTCTATGGTTATTGTTTTTATTGTAAGGATTTTGGCCATAGAATTATTGAATGTAGAAAGTATGGACAAAGACTGATGTTCAATACCTCAAGGAGGTTTATGAGTCAAAGCAATTTTTTTCATGCTCACAATTCTACAAAAACTATAATCAAATGTTGTATATGCAATCAAGTTGGACATATATCTTCCAAGTGTTCTCTAAAAGGATATAATTCATCACCTCACAAAAGATACCAAACAAAAGGGGGCCTCTAGTGGATAAAGAAGGTGAATAAATGTGACTTGGCTTTAACTGCTCAAGATTTGAAGAGTCAATGGTATTTAGACAGTGGCTGCACAAAACACATGACTGGAGACAAAAGCAAGTTTATAACTTTTGATGAAAAGAAATCTGGCAATGTTACTTTTGGCAATGATAAATCAGGTAAGATCAAGGGAAAAGGCTCAGTCAGCATAGATAATGGAAGAGGAAAGGCCCAAGATGTACTATTTGTAGATGGGCTGAAAGAAAATTTACTGAGTGTCAGTCAGATGTGTGATAAAGGCTGTGAAGTTCTCTTTAGAGCACAAGATTGTGAAGTCAGATCAAACACAATAGGAAAGACTCTGCTCAAAGGTGTCCGAACAGAGAGTAATGTGTACATAGTGAAAGAGGAGGATGAAGCCTGCCATCTTAGAAAACTTGAGGAGTGATGGTTATGGCATAGGAGACTGGGACATCTCAGCTTCGACCATATCATCAGACTGAGTAAGAAGAAAGCTGTCAGAGATATGCCTGAAATAAAAAGGCCTTCAAATACCATATGCAAATCTTGTCAATTGGGGAAACAGACTCGCACATCCTTTAAATCTAAAGATGAGCTATCAATAAGAAGACCACTCCAGCTTGTGCACATGGATCTGTGTGGACCTGCTAGAATCAAGACACCAAGTGGAGAATCCTACTTCATGCTGATAATAGATGATTTCTCCAGAATGACATGGGTTGCTTTTCTCAAGAACAAATCAGAAGCACTGGAAAAGTTTAAGATATTCAAAGCATTAGCAGAAAATCAAACTGGATGCAAGCTAAAATGTATCAGATCAGATAGAGGAGGAGAATTCACAGACTATGACTTTGCAGACCTATGTAATGAACATGGAATAAAGCAACAATTTACCATTGCAGGGACACCTCAGCAGAATGGAGTAGCAGAGAGACAAAACAGGTATGTACAACAAATGGCCAGAGCTATGATGTAAGAGAATAACATTACTCAAACCTTTTGGGCAGAAGCTTTATACACAGCAGTACATATTCTAAACAAATCCCATTTAAGACCTAACAGTGATAAGACACCTTATGAGCTATGGCATGGTAAACCTGCATCAATCAAGCACTTTAGAGTCTTTGGCAGCAAGTGCTACATAAAGAACAATGATGAAAATCTGGGGAAATTTGATGCAAGAGAAGATGAAGGAATACTCTTAGGATATGCATCCAAGAGTAAAGGATACAAATGCTACAACAAGACTATTCGAAAAATTGTAGAAAGTATTGATGTAAGATTTGATGAAGAACTCCCAAACAAGACAAGAGATATAGACTGTAGCAGCCATCCTAAAAATCATGAAGAAGAGGACCAAGATGATGAAGAAATAAGCAAAACATCAAAAAATGTTGAACTGAGCTCAAAAGCCCCCTCAATATACACTTAGAAGAACCATCTAGAAGATCAAATCATAGGAGACAAGAGTGTAGGAGTGCAAAAAAGAAGGCAGCTAGCTGAACAGACAAAAGAAGTATACATAGCAATGTTATCACAAATAGAGCCAAAGAAGTTTGAAGAAGACAACAAGGATAAGTATTGGGTAAAAGAAATGAATGAAGAATTGGACCAAATTGAGAAGAACAATACCTGGGAACTAGTTCCTCGACCAACTAAGAAGAATATCATTGGTTCAAAATGGGTATTCAAAAACAAAATGAATGAGCAAGGTCAAGTAATCAGGAATAAAGCTAGGCTGGTCTGCAAAGGATACTCACAAATATAAGGACTTGATTATGATGAAACATTTTCTCCAGTAGCCAGAATGGAAGCTATCAGGATGTTCCTGGCATTTGCATGCTACCAAGATTTCAAGGTATATCAAATGGATGTAAAATCTGCTTTTCTTAATGGAGATCTAGAAGAAGAAGTATACATGGAACAAATAGAAGGCTTCTCATTGACAGACAAAGAATACTATGTATGTAGACTTAAGAAGGCCCTATATGGACTGAAACAGGCTCCTCGTGCTTGGTACTCAAGATTGGATAAACATTTGCAAAAACAGGGTTTTAAAAGAGGTGGAGTAGACAACAATCTATACATAAAAGCCCATGAAAATGAACTCCTGATTGTTGTTGTATATGTTGATGACATTATGTTTGGAAGCAATATAGATGAGCTATAAAAAGGATTTGCAGAAGAGATGAAATCAGAGTTTGAAATGTCCATGATTGGAGAGCTCAGTTTCTATTTAGGACTTAAAATTCAGCAAAGGAGCACAAGTACATTCATCTCACAAGAAAAATACTTAAAGGAAATGCTGAAAAAGTTCAAAATGGAGGAATGCAAATCTGTGTCAACTCCCATGACTACAGGTTGCAAGCTATGTGCTGATGATGGGTCTGCTGATATAGATAAAAAACTATACAGATCCATGATTGGAAGCCTATTGTATCTTACTGCATCAAGACCAGACATCATGCTAGCAGTAGGACTAGTGGCTAGATATCAAGCAACACCTAAACAAAACCATCTTCTGGCAGTAAAAAGAATACTCAGATATCTACAAGGAACAACACAATATGGACTTTGGTATCCTAGAACCAAAAAATTCACTTTAACAGCATACAAAGATGCAGATTGGGCCAGCTGTGTTGATGACAGGAAAAGTACAAGTGGAGGTGCTTTCTATCTAGGAGAAAGTCTGGTGGCATGGTTAAGCAAGAAACAAACATCCATCTCTCTGTCTACAGCTGAAGAAGAATATATAGCAGTAGTAGCATGTTGTACACAAGTCATGTGGATGAAGCAAACTCTTCAAGACATGAAGGTAAGCATTGATGAACCTATTTCAATCAAATGTGATAATACAAGTGCTATAAGTATATCCAAAAATCATGTACTTCATTCAAAAACTAAACATATTCCAATCAAGTATCATTTCCTCCGAGAACAAGTGGCTCAGAAGATAGTAAAGCTAGAATATGTACCAACAAAAGAACAGATAGCAGATATATTTACCAAACCTCTTACTAGAGAACCATTTCAATATTTGAGAGATAAACTAGGGGTAGTATCTGTAGATGCTACTCTCTGATATAAAGAGAAAAGCACAACTTCAGGGGGAGATCAAAAACAAAAATATCATTTCAGGGGGAGAACAACCAACAAAGAAAGCATGAATCAGGTCCTAAGGATCAAAGGATTAAGGAAAAATAACACCAAGTTATTATCTTAGAATTATCTGCATTATTCAAGCATAAAAAGTCTATGAAGTATCATTATTCTCAATCTTAACTCTATACATGTGAAAGAACTGTATCAATTTACAGTGCACATTCAAAATTGATAATCCTCAAAGTGTTCTCTCAATAAGTCTTATACATGGAGAAGCGTGGTACACAGTTAACAGAAGATAGCCTAAACATAACTCAGAAAGAGGAAACGCAAAAAGCAACCCTTTGCCATTGATGACAAAGGGGGAGGAAGAGCAGGCAAACGGGAAGAGCAAACAACAGGAGAAAGAACAGGAAAATAGAGAAAATGTATTTCCATCAATGCCAAAGGGGGAGACTGTTGGAAATGTTGTCATTGATGGCAAAGGAGATGACAAAGGAAATATCCATAAGGCAAAAGAGACAGAGAGGTAGTAGTTGAAGCAGAAGCAATACAGAGGTTTATTCATGAATTAGGGGTGTAATACAGGTTGCAGATGAATTATTGAGCAATTATTGAGCATAGACTTTGATTGAAGACTAAAACCCTGTGATAAAGGCTTAATATGCTTGGGGATGAGTTGGAACATTACTTAAAATGGCAGAAGAGGACTGGAGAGGGAAAGCCCGAGAGCTGGAGAGAGGCAGAGAACCTCTTCAGCAACAGAATAGGAGGATAATAGCCATCGAACGGAATATCTGGCTTATTACAAAACCATAAGGGTTTGTTTGAGATCTACCACCTGTATATATACACATATCTGTATAGGAAGAATTGTATATGAGTTCTATATGTATTCTTGATCGAATCATCTGAGGAAATGGTCTCATTGTAACTGTATATTAGTTGGATAAATAGGTATGGAGAATACTGGTATTTACTGGTGATACTCCTGCATGAATCTCCCTTAAGTTCTTGTAGAAGCTGGAATGTGTAAATCAAGCTACGAGTCTGCCTATGTATTCAGAAAGGAAAGGGTATGATAATGTGTAGATATGTACCTTGTCATTTTGGGATAAATTGTCAATGATTGTCCAAACTGTATGTGCCTTGGTCGTATTTAGGTCAGCGCAAGCACTGCCAGTAATTTGAAATAAGGGTTTTGATCACCTTCTGAGAATTGACGAGAGGTGAATGAGATCTCATGACAAAGTACACATATAAGAAACATACAACAGAGCCTATAAAAGAGCGGAAATCTGCGTTACCATAAAGAATATATATATATATTGGAGGCGGAACCATAGTCTTATCAAAGAATATATATATAATTGAAATCATAAAGGATCGGAACCTGGAGTCAACAAATGCGAGGGAGAACGTAACTCGCATTAACTTTGGTTAAACACAGTGGGACCCGCGAGTGGTTTTGGAGAGTGGATTTTACCAATTTTGCGCATTAATGATCGACGGAAGATGCCCAGCGAAATGAATAAGATCCGTTGATCTAGGCAAAGGCTATCCAATGGTGGGCGATCACAGGACTTGCACGAGGTTTAATAAAGGTGCATGGACGATAAGTCATGTATGTTGTGTGCATTCGATTGGCGGTTGATGGCATCGTGGGCCCAACGGAGTATAAAAGAACTTATGTATAACGACGGAGACATATTAACCTATGTAATGGATTAAATACAATATAATTTAAATATTTATCACCGAGGGTTATATGATAAGGTTGATCGTATATATGTATATGTTCGGCGTCGGGTTATTTGCATTGATATATATTAAGGTTGCGAGTAATTAAAGAACGCAATGATATATGTATGTCTTGGAGAGCACATTATTAGAGGAGGCATTAAAATAAACCCTTAGATTTATTGATTATTATCTGAGTACCAACCGAGAAAATAGCCAGCCTTACTTAATTGAAATTGCCAGCGTAGAATAAGTGCAGAGAGAGAGATTGCCCGGGTTGGAATATGATTGAGCATGAAAACTTAAATGCAATTATGGAAAAGGAAAAAGAAGAGGAGAGCATGCAGAGATAAAATGAGATTATAGGTTTGACAGGTATACATTCACAGGTGCACACAATTACAGTGAACCAAGGTATGCAGAACAGGTTCTTAACAGCAGCAAGAAAAGACAAATCCAGTAAAGCCAAAATTCAGAAAAGTAGCTGAGTGAAATTGAAAAGTTTAATTAAAATGTGAAAGTAAATGTTGTAATTAATTTTTTATTGTTTTTGATGCAAAGGAAAGTATCCTAAAGAAAAGACAAAAATTCCACTGTAGCATGAAATATTGTACATATTATTATGATTTTAAATTGAGTTGGACAAAGAAATGAGGAGGCAGAAGACTAAGAGATATGACCATTCATTTCAAATTCCTAGAGGAATACAAACAGTCTTGTGAGAATTCCTATATAAGATCAATTTGATAAGCTCAAAATGGAGAGAGAGAGAGAGAAAGAAGATATAGAGAATGCAGAATATAGAAGAATAAAGAAGAGAAGATTAAGAGAAGAAGAGCAGATACATAACAGAGATGCTATCTGGAGTAAATCAGCAAACATTCAGCTTAATAGCTGTCAGTTGTAGCTGACAAAGGTTGAAGCCTCCTGTAGGTTGGTGCCTACAGAAAATTGAAGGGAGTTGGTGCTTCCTTGCAAGTTGTAGCTTGCAGAATTGAGGTTGGAGCCTCCTGTAGGTTGGTGCCTGTAGAAAAACAGTGGTGAGAGGGAGTAGGAGCTTGCCTTTGCATCACAACAATAATAAGATGTGGTTTTCTCCCGTTATGGGTTTCCACTTATATCTGGTGTCTCTATGCATGATAGTTATGTATTGAATTTGATATGTATCATCTGCTTAATACCTGCAACTCTCATATTAAGTCTACTGCTATATTAAACTAATACTTGTTTCTTGCATTCTAAGATTACTTGCACATTAAATTGGATATGAAATGAAGGTGTAAATAGCTTAATGAAAAGTTTTAAAAAGATCAGAAATCCATTAAACTGATTCACCCCCCCCCCTCTCAGTTTAATTAAAGGTTCAACAGGTTGTGTTTCCTAGTTTTGAGGAGGTCAGTTAAGTGGTCATAAAGTGATAAGTCTCATCACCCCAATTCAACCATGTGAAAGCATACTTGTAAAAGAATGCAATTGCTTTAGTAGATAAGGTTGTTAAATACAATAATGATTAGTTTGAGTCCTATTTGAAATAGGAATTTCAAGTAGGATAGATGTCTATTTGTCATTAATTTGATGTTTTATGGTTATGCAAGGTGTCATTAGGAAAAAATTCGATGTATCTAGCCCAGAGGCAGATCATCTCATGATGTAAAAACTCTATTAAAGGCCATTGGGTCGAATTTGTCAGGGGTTGGAGATTTTTGGCGAAATTGCAGCTTATTGTAAATTGACTGTTTCAGCAATACAGAGATTTGTTACTTGACCAACCTGAGATTCTGAATGAGTTTTTAGTTCTTTCCTATCTTATCTATACCTTTTATGTATCTCATGTGCAGTGGTTTTCAATTATAATACTCAGAATTCATTCTTGCAATGCTCTAAAATCCTCTATAGATTAATTGACTATGTATTTTCTTGTTTCATGTGTGTGTAATCTACTACTAAAAACTCTGACATGCCATAGCTTCCATGTCAAGTGAACTCACTGAATTACTGAAATGATTGACTCCATAAGCCCAATGTATACGTATTGATATGATTTTCAACCTACACTCATCATAAGCAAATTATTTCCTAAATAGAGTTAGCCATCTACATCTTTATTCAATATCATTAACCTTGAGAGAGCCCTCTCAGACTCAGGAGGCTAAGCCTTAGTCAAAATATTGGTTTGAAACAGTTACATGAGATTCTCTGATTAGCAGCCTATTAGAAGAAATTTTGTGATAACATTTTTGGTGCGTCTGCTGGGAGATTGTAGGTGTAAATTTTCCCTAGGAAGAATGACAAAGTTTCAGTTCTAAGGTCTGAGAGCAGCAGACACTTAGGCACACATTGGTTGTATTTCTGCTCTGGCAACTCCACACATCAAATAATCAATTGGAATGTGACTCTACTACTTGAGGATCAGTAGCTTGATGAAGTTTCAGGATGAGTTCCATTACAAGAATAAATTCCAGGTATGCTCCTATGAATCTGTCTCACATCTCTTGTTTTCCAAATCCTATGCCAAAGGTCGAATGGTTAACTAATATTCCTATATTTAAAGATGAAAAGAAAGACAATGATGCTCTTCATTTGGTTAGATTCCATATGCATGTATGCAAACTTGAGGTTCAGTTCCCCGAGGATTGTCTCATGAAGATGTTTATGGCCACTTTAGAAGGAAAATCATGGTCATGGTATGAAAGCTTAACAAATAGTTCATTATATTTTGTTGCTGATTTCCATGTTGCATTTTATGAGATGTATGAAGAGTGTCATCCCTCCTTATTGCTATTCAAATAATGTCATAAAAATTGTGTGAGTTTTATTGAATATATGGTTAATTGTTATGAAAATGATGAGTTCATGGATGAGGAAATTTTAGAGGTCCTTCATGACAATCCATTTCATCACCAGGAAGAAAGGATAGCCTCTCTCTTGGATGAAAATGAAACCCAGTAGCAATTTATTTATGAAAATCATGTTACATCCTCTGAGTTTGATGAAAAGTTGCAGCAGACTTGTCATCCTTTTGATCATTAGGTGTATGAGAATGATTTCAAACAAAAAGAGGAAATACTGGAAGATAACTTCTATAATCCTTAGGTAAAAGAGAAATTTTATTCTCTATGTCATTCCTTGCATCAACCTATATCAAATAATGATCACACTAATGAGGGAGTGGATGAAAATTTTTCTTTATCCTTGTCTTCTAATATAATATAATTTTAGTGCAAGTCAGAAGATAAGATTCAATTTTGGATGAAGTTGCAAATAACTTTGAAAAAGACATTGAAGTTTTAGGAGATCAAATTCAATCTTATAGTCTTCATGATCAAGATCAGTATTTTCAAAATTTTTTAATGCCAAAACACAAAGAGAGGGTGTTGCTACCTTTCTCTTTTGAGATTGAGGAAGAATACTATGTTTTTGAAAATTAGTTTGAAAATAAGTTTGACAGCACAAAACTGAAATATTGTGTGGCTAATCAAAGCATATATGAGTTTTCCAAAGCTACAAAATGTCTTGAGAATCATCAAACAAGATATGTCTTCTATGATCCTATAGCTGACTACATGGAAGAGTTCTATAGTCTAGATTTTCAGTTATGTTTTCATTATGAAGATCAGATACATCTTATGTTGCCTTGGTCATTTTAGTATCATGTTTAATTTTGGTTCAAGCGCAGTCAAGAGGTTCAAGTTTCATATCAGATCAATGACTGGCTTCATTGGAAGTTTCATGCTACTTGAATTAAAAATGGAGATTGCAATTGTTAGGGTAGGTAGGAGTGTGTGAATAAGCTGAAATTTGACTGAGCATCTTTTCATTAGGTATAGATTTGGTTCTTCAACAATAATCATCAAAATTGAGCCTGAGGTGAAGGCCATAAGATCTTGGCGAATTTTTCATAAATTTCAGGTTTTATTTCCAAGAAGATGGATGGCACTGTAACTATAGGTTCTTTAGTGTACCACAGGGGCACACCATCCCAAGTGGAGCCACTGTTATCACTCATAAAAATGAAGCATCATTTCACAAAATCCTAGAGTTTTATTTGTAAATGGTAAGCTTATATAATTCCTTTTTCATTGCTTGGTCAAGGGAAATTTCAAAATTTTCTTGTTTAAGCTTACCCTAAGGTCTAAACCCACTCACTTTGAAATTCTCTCATGTCATATCACTCATAATTTTCTGACAGATTTCAATTCCCAAGGTTTTTGTATCGAAAAGGTCATTTTAGCCAAGAATCCCTACTTTCATAGTGAATTCAGTGTAAAATAAGTAGAAAATGCTACGAAATAGTTTCGTAGCGAATATGAAGCATTTCTTTGTTTTATGAATTTGAGCAGTCGACTTAAAAGGAGGTTTTTGGGAAAAAAGAAATGCATTTTAAGAAACCGAGAGAGGTTATTTTCTAGAACATATCCAATAAAAATAACCTCTCTCACATTTCTCACAAGTGTTATCATTTGGGAGATACAAGGATTTCTTTGAAGACCTATTTTTAGAAAACAGAGTTTTCCTGTTTTACACATGTTTTTCAAATGCCGATTATAGACACTTGGAGATATTTTTCTAAAAACCATGAGAGTTTTTTCTTAAAAACATTCTTATTGAAAAAAAACTCGTCTAGTTTTGAAAACTACATCATTGATTGGGAGATATAGTCTCTGTTCTAAGACCTAGTTTTCAGAAGAAAAAAACCAGGAAAAACCAACAAGGATGCCTTAAATATGAAAGATACAAGTTTTTGGCATGTCCAGGTTTCATATTTCAAAATTATACAAAAATATTCATTTTAAGCACTTTTTAGTAGTTTCATAGCGCCCCTAGGCTTGAAGGACAGAAAAACGCTACAAAACTACTATAGCTGCTCGTTTGACTTCTTGGACCAGTTTTGAATGATATCAAGAAGTGGAATTGGTATAGGAGATTTGTTTAATGATGATTAACACTATGATAAATGAAAGAATCAATAAATTTGATTTTTAAGTCATTTTTTGCAGCACTACGAAAGTGCACTACGAAATAGCCTTACTTTCTTACCGCACTTTATTTCAACCTTTTAGTAGGTTTTGGAGTACCTTTTGGACATTTGGAGACTATGGAAGGGTTAAAGACCATGAAAATCAGTTATTCAACACTCAAGGACCATGAATTGAAGATAAAATGACAGCCAAAGTATTCATGGAAGAAGACCATTTGCCTAAAAAACAGGGTTTTGTTTCCTAGTTTTGAGGAGGTCAGTTAAGTGGTCATAAAGTGATGAGTTTCATCACCCCAATTCGCATGTGAAAGCATAATTGTCAAAGAATGTAATTTCTTTAGTAGATAAGGTTGTTAAAGACAATAATGAGTAGTTTGAGTCCTATTTGAAATAGGACTGTCAAGTAGGATAGGTGTTTGTTTTTCATTAAGTTGATGTTTTATGGTTATGCAAGGTGTCATTAGGAAAAAATTCAATGTATCTAGGCTGGAGGCAGATCATCTCATGATGTAACAACTCTTTTAAAGGCCATTGGGTCTAATTTTTTAGGGGTTGGAGATTTTTGGCAAAATTGCATCTTATTGTAAATTGACCGTTTCAGCAATACAAAGATCTATTACTTGACCAACTTGAGATTCTAAATGATTTTTTAGTGCTTTCCCATCTTATCTATACCTTTTATGTATCTCATTTGTAGTGGTTTTCATTTATAATACTCATAATTCATTCTTGCAATGCTCTGACTTCCTTTATAAATGAATTGACTGTGTATTTTCTTGTTTCATGTGTGTGTAACATACTACTAAAAAATTTGACCTGCCTCATCTTCCATGTCAAGTGAACTCATTGAATTACTGAAATGGTTGAATCCATAAGCCCAATGTATACCTACTGATATGATTTTCAACCTACACTCATCATAAGAAAATTATTTCCTAAATAGAGTTAGCCATCTACATCTTTATTCAATATGATTAACTTTGAGAGAGCCCTCTTAGACTAAGGAGGCTAAGCCTCAATCAAAATATTGGTTTGAAACAATTACATGAGATCCTTTGATTAGCAGCCTATCAGAAGCAATTTTGTGATAACACCCATCTTGTGTTAATATGGTTTATTTTAAACAAAGTGTTTAGTCCTCCTTGACTGACTACTTAGCTACAAATGCAATTATTATCTTGTATATTGCTCTTGTATTTGATCTTTATGCAGGAATAAGAGTACCATTGCTGAAGGATCGCCACCTGTTAGGATAGAGACCAAGAGGCCACCATTACTACAACTACAAAAATCACGTTGGACTCTGGTTAGGTAAATCTACCCCAACCTATTTCATTTGTTAGCTAGGAACCTACACCTTAGCTTGTTCCCTTGTTGCTAGACCCGCTCTAGGGATGGAGGGATCGCCTCTATCCACAGAGGGGATTTACCTGTCCAAAAATTTGGTGACTCCACTGGGGATCTGCATGAGTTTTTTCGTTTTATTTTTCATTTGGAATTAGCCTTGTTAAGTCGACTTCAGTCGTTTGACTGTTTATAATTCTCATGTTCAACTCCAGAGTGTCAATATTGACCTTTGGTCCCTGGTTTTTTCCTTTTCCTATAGTTATTTGGATTAGCACAGAATTTCTTTGAACATTTGTGCCCATTGGCACTTGTTGCTTTTGTTTCAGTAGTGCCAACCCCTGTTTTCTGCGGATTACCACCTCACAGTCATGCCAAATCCTGTAGGATTTGGTTTGACCCTTTTACTGAGTTTTTGGTCAGTTGTCATTTACTCTGGGTTGTTTCTTGATTGGAAATTGGTCTTTTGGAATTGTTTTTACCATTGTAGGCTTGCTCTTCTCAGCTTTTTTTCTATTCACTCATCAGTGCAGTTCATATCCCTAGGGTTTCTAGGTGTCTTTCGCTCACTGAGCCTTTTGATTGAATTTTGAGTCTTTTTTATTTGGTTAGTTCGATTCCCTGATTAGTTGTATTAGTCTTTCTTGATCCTTTGCGTTTTCGGTTTTTTGAGCAATTAATTTTATTTTTGTTTGACTCTCCATCTCTTCAATTTGAGCATAGATCACATTTCTCATTTGGGCCATTTTGAAAGCTTTCTATTTGTTTTAAAGAGTGCATCATTGGTTTGAGTACGTTTTTATTTCTGTATTGCTTTCGAATTGTTCATTTTGAGATCTCTACATTCGTAGTGCTCTAAACTAGTGTTGGATTTTATTTTTAATGTAATTAGTGCATTATGTGCTTCATTCATTCAAAAAAAAAAAATTTCATTCTTTCGTTTGCATTAGAAATGAAAAGTTATTTTTCCTAACTAGCGCTTGATGGACTAGGAAAGAGTTTTTCGTTTTTCATTTTGGTTGTATTAGATGCATTAGGGGACTTCTTCGTATTTTTTCATTGTTTTCTGCTTTCTGAAATATCTCTATCCTTCTCTTAGTTAGCATTCATCGAATGGAAAATGATGTTATTTTGCATATAGCATGCATTTATAAATTTGAGATCCCATTCGTTAAGGCCTTGAAACTGAAACATTAATTCAAGATCAACTTTAAAAATTGATTCAATTAATATAACGAAGCATTGGAACCTAACACAAACATTATTAGAGGTCTAAGCTAGTGACGTTTTTCGACATTGTTAAACCTAGTAGCTGTCATTCGCTGCTTGGCTTTAGCCAGTGCTATTATGGACTTGTGCTCCCAATACCATCACGTATATAAATGGAGACCCTCATAGGTTCAAGTCCTTTATCCATAGGAAGCCAAGTCTTCCACCCTGTAACTGTGATACACCGAACACAACATTTGGGGAGACTACCTGCACGTACGTTAAGTGCTTGGTCATTTATCTTTCATTTGATCACCAAGGTGCATATGGAAGTTCATGGAAACTTGGTACACCCTCTTGCTTAGATTACATGAGTAGTCATTTAGATCTTTTCTCGACTCCTTAAAAAGAGAAGAGATCATTGAGCAGCTTGTCCTTTCATGCTCGTTTAAAATTGAAAGTGACTAGAGTCATCTTCTATCTATTTCTCGACTCTTAAAACATGAAACAACAAAGTTTGTTCTGATGTCATAAAATTAACTGCCTACGATCACATACCCATTAAAATTTTTATGCTTGGATTGTTTTCGTATTTCCTTAGAATTTGATCTTGAAGCCTTGAATTGGCTATCTTTTTTTCTTTCCTGTTTTGAAATATTGGCACAGTGGCAGAACCACCAGTTTCGTTGTCTTCTTCACTTCTGCCTAGTGGTAGTTCTTTTCCTAACTTTTCTTTTGAAACCCCTCAGTCCACTAGGTCTGCCGAGCTTGCGTAGCCTATTCTCTCAAGTGTTCAGCCTCTCGCTACCCGGTCTCCTCCTGAAGAGTCAGTTGAGTCCAATTGGCCCCCTTAGGGTGCTTGTTCTAGTTTTGGGAGCGAGGAAGAATTCCCTCCTCTTACTCCAGGATCACCATTTTTAGTCGCTTCTTTACCTCCCAGTCCTCGTCATATTTTCGAAGATCTTATGGCTTCATCAGACATGGATTCTTCAAGTCCCGTCGGTAGTAAATAAATTCCTGTTTCTACAAGGGAATATCAGATTTTCATAGAAGCTCTCCCACGTGTTTCCAGTCAATCTTCTCCTCAATCGGTGTCACTTCCACTCAGTTATTAGACTTTGAGTCAGAATATTTATGGTGTTGCATCCATAGCACAATCCAGTACCTCGAATCCTCCAAGGAGTTTGGTCCTTCCTTCATTAGGACTGTCACCTTTGACACCTAGCTCATCGGTCACTGTTATATCTGTCCTGGTCCAACCTATTGTCTGTGTGGTTTCATTTGCACCGTTTGTTACGCATCAGTTGTCAGGATCTTTTCACGCTCGCAGTTATATCTTTCTTAATCCCAGGTGGCCTGTCAATCCCGGTGTGAGTAGATCTCCAGCTCGCACTGTGGAAACCACACCTACTTCTAGTGTGGCTATGACTTCCATGTAATGTTCCAAAATTTTAGCCTCCAAGCTAAATGTAACATTAGAGTTAGCAGCAGATCTAGTCTGTGAATAAATGGGAAGAAAAGCCCATAAGTCTCCTACAGAGGAATAAAATATTCAAAATGTGAAAGGGACACTCTTTATAGCTCAATAAGACACCTCCATGTGTGAACAATGTTAAATTCAAGATGCTTTTACAAAGTCAACAACACAGTTTTAGTGGAGGAGGAATCCAAGGATGAATAACAAAATTTTGGAGGGAGATGTAACTTGGGTTAGAAGTAACATAATTGAGTGAAGCCAAGGGCAAGAAAAATCATGTCTTATATAAGTAAGAGGATGGAAGCATTATTCTACATGTCTTAATTTATTATTCTTTTTTGCCAAGACTTGTTGCGGCTTTGCTTCTTAGCAAAGCTGCAGTATTGTTTAGCACTGGGTGTTCCCGGGCGGGAATCCCACCTCTTTCCTTTGAGGAGCCTCATTGGGAGATATTTTATTCATCATTCCACATTAGGTTTTTAGGCCAAGCTTCAGCCATCTTCATCAGCATAGCTTTGCTGGAAATTTTGCAGTGTTGCTGGGTGCAGCAGTGGAAGGGATTGGAATCCCAACTTCTGAGCTAGTTTCTCATTGGAGGAAGGTTTCCTTCACTTGAGAGATCTGTTTGGAGAGCTCCAGAGCTTATTTCAGATCTGTGGTATTAGACCACACATTTCCCATACATTCCAAATGTTGTTTCTTCTAGGGAATGTGCTATTCTGGAAGCGGTGTTCATTGCATGGTTTGGTGGCTCCGTTGCTGAGTTTCATTGTGATTAAAAGGTCCATTTTTTTCATGGGAGGAAGCCCTTGAGTGATATAAATCATATCAATCATCATTCAGCCTTCTATGCTCTTATGCTTCTTTTTTGCAGTGATTATTTAGTAATTTTCTAAAGATCACATTTGTATGCGAAGTATTTGACAAGAAACCCTGGCCGGGTTCTCTTGTATTTTGTATGAGGAGACTAGATATTTGTGTTTCAGCATTATTCATTAATATAAGAGTAGATATATTTTTCTCCCATGTTATTATGTTAAAAATATCTTTAGACTGCGCAGTCCACTGATGCAGCAACTCCGATAAAATGCAGTTTTGGGGTTTTTAGTCATTTTCAGCTACACTAGTGTGGGAGGTCTGTTTAACCCACCTAGTTCCATTTATTTATATTCTCCTCTTGTATTTAAATGATACATAGATGTATCCATGGGATCCAAGTGATGATTTCACTGTTTTATTGCATATGTTGCTGGGAATGCGTTTTTAATGCATGATTCATGAGCTATTCCAGATTTGGAACATTACAGTGGTATCAAAGTATGATCTATGGATTAGCCTATGAGATCTATCTATCAGAGGAAGGAGATATGGAAAGAAGCCCGAAAGCTTGAGTGTGTGAAGGAAGAAAGGAAGACATGCTTGTTGGCCGGATAAATCGTTCTTGCGGACAAGACCAATCTCCCTAGTGTCAAAAGACAATCTAGCAACAAATGAACAAATAAGTTTGTCTTTCTCTAGATATATTCGTTTTACAAATAAATGTTGTGAAGGTGTCGATCCTACCTTAGATCCAAATGCTTATTTGCGGTCGTAGTACTTCCGTCGCAACAAGAGCTCTTTTTTCGCAAGAAAGTATCAGCTTTCGTCGATCTGCAATCACAAACAAGAAAATATCAATAGAACCTGTATAACAAATAATTATAAAACATACCCATCATAGTGATCAAGGAATAAATGAAATAAATGATCAAACGACAGCTTATTGAATTAAACAATCGAACGACAATTTATTGAGAAAAACAGAACTTGATTGTATTAATATTAAAATATACAGAAGAACCTTACAACCTTAGCCTTGATGTTCGAAAGGCCTTCCTAGGGTCCGAAGCAGGAATCTCCTCTACTTTGATAAGTCTTGCACTCTTCCAACCAAGACAAATAGAGATATGTAATCTCTCCTCACAAAAAATCTTAGTCAACTTAGTCTAAATCTCAATAGCCCTTAACCTCAAATCTTCTTAAGCTTGAACTCTTCAATCCTCCATTATTTTTCTTAACTTCCCTCTTTGAGGCTACCCAATGCCTCCTTTTATAGAGCAGATGAGGAGGTTAAGATTCCACCTTTAAAGGGATAGAATCCTCCTTCAAATCCTTCTTCAAAGGGATAGGCTCCTCACATCAAGGGATTAGTTCCTTAAGGTGTGGGATACATGCACCTTACTAAAGCGTACTCATCCCCAAAAAATCTCATCTGGAACTTTCCAGAATTGACCAAAAATCAACTTTTTCACTTTGATTTTGCGCTTTTTTGACTTTACAGGAAGTCCGCAGGCATAACACTGGAAAATTGCATTCTAGAACGCAGTTCCTCTTCACATTACCTACGTACCATAGCCAGGAATGCAGGTAAGTCTCATATTAACTGCGTACTCAATGTTTTTGAGATTTTTAGGGTTTTTTTCTAGTTTTAAGGCTTGGAATGAGGAACAAAGGTTGTAAGACTTGTAGAGGAGGCATGTATGAGTGTTTAATGAGCTCATACAGACAGCAGAATGTCAAGGTAACATTTTTTAGTGTAACAGATTGCCCCCTAAAGTGCGAAGTCTGAAATAGATGAAGACGAAGTCTGTCATATATGAAGAGTGAAGTACTTTATCATTTCAAGGATCATCCTGTGGACACCCCAGTCGGAACCTGTAAAAACATTCAATGCAATATATATATATGTAATCATATCATCGCTGAGGTAGGCATTCCCATACTCAGATCAAAACTAACTAAACTTGTTCTGATACATAAATGATTTTAATATTACATCAATAGTGTAGACACAACATGGGCACAACCATCTGTAATGAATAGTCTACAGTATAATAATAAAACTCCTTGCAGCCTGGATGGTGGAAACTAGATCCAGGGTCTTGATTTCTGCTTCCCGAACTAGTACGATTCTATCCATGCGATTAAATGTGTTGAAGTCGAACATGGTAGAAACCACTTGATTACTCAACAATAATGTAAATCAACAAGTGTGAGAGTAACCACCAAGAATGTCAATGGCTCTCAAAGTACCCAAGACAATCCATGAAATATCCATGAAAATGTGAATGAATGAGCTGAAGTCGAACATGTCACGGAATCATTCGATCGAAGGTCAATGATGCAACCTGCCGTCGAAGGCGAGAAACCTACCATTGAGGCATGCAGATTTCAAGGTACTGACGATTTCTAGATCAACTTCCTAGATAATGAGATGTCGTCGATAGGAAGTGATCTGTCATAGGCAAGCCCACAACACGAAATCATAGATCAAGTTTGAAGAAATATATTGGCAAGGACTGACTCAGGGATGGTCAAAATGGATGACAGATATTTTACAGATGAATGGTTTGTTTGAACTGTCCTCTTGAACACATAACGACACTGCATATGGTTTGATGACAATTGACCCAGAGCTAATACCCAGAAACTGGCTGAAGACTTTCAAAATGGTTTGATTAACTGTTAGGCAAAGGATTTCCCAACCCAGGTGAACAAAAGTGTCGTTTTCAAGAGTGGTTAACGACTTTTTGAATAATCAAAATACAACAAACAGGTTCATTTTTCTCTCTTTTCCCCCATCATTTCTGGCAAGTACCTCTTTATTTTTTACAAGCTTGAGGAGGATAACATTTGCTTGTTTATAAGCTCATCCTTCATATAAGTCCAACTTAGTTTAAAATTTGAACCCTAAGAAGGAGTGGTTCGTCCCTGTTTTGAAATTGAACAGGTCCTTTACTGTTAAATTTTAACGAGTCCAGTATAGGAGAAACTCGGTGTTTTTCAATTTTAGGGAGTCAGAAGAAAAAACTTAAGAAAACTCCATGGGTGTACTTTTTCGTAAATTTAGTCTCTCGAGCCCGAAAAAGGATAAAATAATGCGGGAGAGAACTCTATTGACTATAATTAGTCAACGTATACCTTTTTCGTAAATAGTCCATTTCAGTCCGTAAAAGGGGTAAACTTATACTGAAAGGACGATCATTCATTTACTTTAACGAGTTCGAATAATCAAGTGCTCGGCAATCTTTTCATGTTTAGAGAGTCTGAAAAGGGCTTAAAAGAGGACTCCATGGTTTCGCTTTTTCAGTAAGTTTTAACGAGTTCGAAAAAGGGATAAAAATGTACTCATGGTTTTCACTTTTTCGTAAGTTTTAACGAGTTCGAAAAAGGGATAAAAATATACTCATGGTTTTCACTTTTTCGTAAGTTTTAACGAGTTCGAAAAAGGGATAAAAATGTACTCCTGTGGCCGACTTTCAATTTAATTTACGAGCAGGAAAAGACGGAAAGAACTCGGCATTTTCATGTTTTTTACGAGAATGAAAGATAGCAAAATAATCTCGAGATTTTCATGAGTTTAACGAGTCTTGAAAATAACCGAAATTGACTCCAGATAGGTTTCATTTTTACAAAAGCTTGAAACAGAGAAAAACTATGCTTCAGAGTGGTTTCATTTTTACACAAGCTTGAAACAGAGAGAAAACTGTGCTTGATGCCCCCTAAGCATAACTGCTAGAGCACATGCCCCCCCAGCTTCATTTCATTCAACTAAGTACACATCTGGTAATTAATAGCTAGATGGAATGAAGGTTCATTTACGAGATCATATGAAAGACCCGACCTAAAAATTTAAGAAAATTATGCAAAAACTAACCTAAATATACGACTTAACATTTACGAGATCTAGTCAAAGACTCGACCCAATTAGGAGAGGATCTGTTTCATTTTTTAACGAGCTTGACACAGAAAAAGAACTATGCTCATGGCAAAGTGTTTCATTTTTTAACGAGGTTGACACAATAAAAGGAACTATCCTCATCTACATGTTTCATTTTTTAAACGAGGTTAACACAGTAAAAGAAACTATCCTCTTCTAAATGTTTCATTTTTTAACGAGGTTGACACCGTAAAAGAAACTATCCTCGTATCTACTTTCTAAAATCTACCTACTGTTCCATTTTTTAATGAGGTTGACACAGGAAAAGAACTGTCATCATGGAAGCTTGTTTCATTTTTTAACGAGCTTGACACAAGAAAAGAACTGTTCTCTCCTACATGTTTCATTTTCTGACGAGGTTGACACAGTAACAGGAACTATCCTCGTCTACATGTTTCATTTTTTAAACGAGGTTGACACAGTAACAGGAACTGTCCTCAAATCTACTCTCTACAATCTACCTATATAACCTACTGATTCATTTTTTAATGAGGTTGACACAGGAAAAGAACTGTCCTCATACCTGATTCATGTTTTAACGAGGTTGACTCAGTAACAGGAACTATCCTCTGACCAACTGATTCATTTTTTAATGAGGTTGACACAGTAAAAGGAACTTTCCTCATAATCACTGATTCATTTTTTAACGAGGTTGACACAGTAAAAGGAACTATCCTCGGACTCACTGATTCATTTTTTAACGAGGTTGACACAGTAAAAGGAACTTTCCTCAGAATCACTGATTCATTTTTTAACGAGGTTGACACAGTAAAAGGAACTTTCGTCAAACCCACTGATTCATTTTTTAACGAGGTTGACACAGTAAAAGGAACTCTCCTCAGACCTGATTCATTTTTTAACGAGGTTGACTCAATAACAGGAACCATCCTCATAAACTACTTATTTCTAATCTATCAATCTAATCTCTACAATCCACCTATTGATTCATTTTTTAATGAGGTTGACACAAGAAAAGAATTGTCCTCATAGAATCTTGTTTCATTTTTTAAATGAGCTTGAAACAAGAAAAGGAACTATGCTCTTGACTAACTGATTCATTTTTTAACGAGGTTGACACAGGAAAAGAACTGTCCTCATCGCCGACTGATTCATTTTTTAACGAGGTTGACACAGTAAAAGGAAATCTCCTCACTAGCCACTGATTCATTTTTTAACGAGGTTGACACAGTAAAAGGAACTCTCCTCACCAGCCATTGATTCATTTTTTAATGAGGTTGACACAGTAAAAGGAACTTTCCTCGCACTCACTGATTCATTTTTTAACGAGGTTGACACAGTAAGAGGAACTCTCCTCGAACCGTCAATGGACACACCTTGACCATGGCTTCCAAGAGGTCTTCATCAGAAGGAAGAATAGTTCTCTGGAAGGAAGACATGTCAAGGGACTCAAAAGGGATAAGAACATCACGTTCAAATAATCCCATAGAGTTTTCCATGTCAATTACCGGATCTAAGTCAAAGGAAGACGAGCAAACATTGAGAGGCTCGCTTACATCGGTAACTGAAAACATGGGACTAGTTGCCACATAATTAACCCGTGGCGGGGTAGATACCACTTTAGAAATAGGAACATTTAGGGGTGTCATATTATTGGTAGTCGAATCAAGACTAGGGGATGAAAGCTGGTCTACAGTCACAATATTACCATTGTGAGGGAAAGACATCACGCGAAAGAGTGTCGATACGACAGCTTTCATTGCATAAACATAGTCTCGCCCAAGGAGTAAATTGAAATCCAAGGGACCTCTAACTACCATAAGATCAATACAGACAATTTTACCTTCCAAAGTAATAGAAAACTTAGGAAGGATCCCTAAAAGTTCACTAATGGTTCTGTTAAAATCTTTCAGATCCTGCGTAATAGGCACAAGCTGAGGAGAACCCAAAGCTTTCCAAGAAGTTGAGGATAAAATACTAACAGAAGCACCTTCATCTACCTGTGTACGGTGTATGTCCCTACCACCAAACTTCAAAATGATTTGGAAAGGGATGGAGGAAGGAAGAAGAGGTTCTGTCAGTCTATTCCAATCAAAGGAAAAGACCTCAGTACTTGGAGGGGGTTTCTGTAGGAATAGGAAAAATGCCCCCCGGCGTAGAAGAATCCGATGTAACAAGAAGAACCTGAGCGATATGAAGTTCACTCTCTAAAAAGAGACTGGGATCGACCGGATGTGAAATCGAATCGACCACTTGATCAACTAATGGATCATCAACCTGAGTGATATGAGTTTCACTCTCCAATGGAAGAGTGGGATCGACTGTACTTGAAATTAGATCAATCACTCCGTCAATTGACGGTAGGTTGGGAGAAAGTTCATGGTAACCAGTTGGAAATTCTTGCTGTGGAACATTAAGGTTTTCCAACAATTTTGAGGCTTCATCCATGTGAGGGAAAATGTGAGTTTGATGACTCCCTTTGCATAAATTACAAGGAAACCTAACTTTACCCTTTTTCCCAGGAACCTGACTATCACTGGTTGATGGATCAATGGAAAGTTGATGAGATTTTTCTGACCATACTTCCAAGACCTTTGGAATAGCAAGACAATTGATAAGGAAGTGGTCACCCTTACAAAGCCTGCAAGGGTATTTTGGTTTACGATGCATGTTGGAGGTTTCCTCAACACAACTAACACTTACAGCCATGGTTGGTTGGTTGACTTCTTTCTTATCTTGCTTCTTCTTCTTCTTCTTCTTCCCTTTCTTCTTCTTCTTAGCCACCTGGTTACTAGCGTCAAGGATTTTACCAAGAAAAGAGGAAGAAATGGAGGAAGAAATATTAGGCGAAGAAGGTAAAGGGTCAACAGAAGGTTGGTGATGTTGAGATGGTGAACTCTGTTGAGGTGAAACATCTGGTTGAGGTGGAACAATTGGAGTATTCGGGGCCAATGAAGTTGAAAATAACCATATCGGTAAACCTATTGTAAATCCAGGTAATGAAAAAGTAGCCATATAAGGAGGACCAACATTTCCAAAGCAAGGAAAAGTACTAGGATTCTCGTTAAGAGGGGTTCCTTGGTTGGTAAATTCTAGAATAGTTGCCATTATATTCAACTTCAGTGAATTTTATTAAAACTAAAATTAACAATTAAAAATTCACACCTAACAATTAAAATTCACAATTCACACCTATGGTCTCTAAAAGTAAAAACAAACAAATTAACACGCGCTATCAAATCTAGGATTCAAACCACACACAAACAGTAACTTCCCGTACTAAAAACATTAGATGGTGATGAAATCCAACATCGTAGAATTTAATACAGAAAGGGCGGTTGGAACAGTTACCCTGACAACCTGCTTAATGAAACAGACTGGCGCAATTTTCTTCACAAAACCATCTCGTGTGAAGAGAACCCCCCAGAGAGTCCAAGTGAGTCTAGTCGACATCTTCTCCAGGTACAGTGAGATCTTTCCTTCACCGTCACCTTAGGAAATAATCTTAAGCTTATGGACACTAAGGTTACTAACAATAACAAATACAACTGGGGGAATAGTCTACGATCCGATCCCACGCGCAAGGGCAAAGTAACAAAGCTCAATCCCCTTGAAGGCTCCTCGACATAATCCGAAGTTTACCGACAAGTGACCCTAGGCTCCTCGACATAATCCGAAGTTTACCGACAAGTGACCCTAGGCTCCTCGACAATGGTTAATCCAAGGTTTACCGTTTGTAATGCGCACAAAATCTTCTATCTTCCCCAATGAAACAGAATTTATTGTCTCAAAGGTTTGGACATGATCTCATGATTGACTTCTTTAAGAGAAGCTTCCCAAATTGTACCAATTACAATTGGATTTATTTCCTACCGCAAGATTTATCTACTTGTTTGTTTTTACTATCTTGGAGAGTTAATTACTCCCTACTCCAAGATACTAGCCTAAGCTATGTTGGTGATAAGAGCCCTAGAAATGTAAAAATTACTAAATGAATTTTATTAAGCGTTGTGTTATTTAGGCTGTTATTACTCAAAAGGGTAAATGGATATGAAACCAATGGTGTTATGACCCAAACCAAAACTGAATGCAATCAAATATGATAATGTAATCTTTTCAATTCGATGAATCCTAACTAAAGTAAGGAGAGAGTTTCCATATACTTCCAACAATGCAAAAATTGATCACTAAGAGAAAATATAACAAATTCTCTAATGCACAAATTTCATCAAGAAAAACTAATGCAAATCAATCCCAAAACAATTTTTTTTTTATATTTTTAAAACAAGCATAAAAACAATCTAAATTCAAATCAAATAAAACTAATCTAAATCTAAGATTGATTTTTCAGAATGTAAACTATGCAATTGTAATCTATGCACAATTCACATGAAAAGTATGCAAATGTAATCTATGCACATTTTTCATTCATATTCTGAAAATGAGAATTCTAATTATGCAAATGTAATCTATGCAAGATAATTCTGAAACACAAGATGATTCTAATGTAATCTAAGAACCAATCAAGTGGAAGTCAAGAAAATCGGGTGAGAGTTCCAAAGATAAAAAAACACTCAAAGGCGATTAAGGCAAAAACAAAAGCAAAAAGATGTAAAATTGTGAAAATACTAAGACAAACCTCCAAGTAATGACCAAAGGAAATCAAATTAATAATTTCTCAAAAAAGAGACTCAAAACACCCAATTAACTTAATGGAGATTGATGAGATGAAGAATTGTTGAAAGAAACTGAGAAATAAGAGATTTTTGACAGAAAAATACAGATCTGGGTAGATGCTAAGAATCATAAATTAAATCTAAACTAAACTAGAAAAAATAAATCTGGAGTTTTTCGAAAATTTTAACAGGGTCCGCAAGCTCCCAGAAGTAACAGGTGCGGTCCCGCACTGTTTACTAAAGAAAACATGCGAAACTGTCTTCACTGTCCAAAGAAGGAAAAGTGCGGTCCCAGGAAAAACTAGAGAAAAACATACAAGATTTCAAAATTTTCAAAAAGAAAGAAAACCTAAGCTACCCAGGCATATGTCTATCAATAAAAAACCAGGAAAATTTTTTCCTCAAATCAAAATAAAAGAGAACCAAAAACATCAAGTTCTTTCCCCAGCAGAGTCGCCAATTTGTTGGCCGGATAAATCGTTCTTGCGGACAAGACCGATCTCCCTAGTGTCAGAAGACAATCTAGCAACAAACGAACAACTAATTTTGTCTTTCTCTAGATATATTCGTTTTACAAATAAATGTTATGAAGGTGTCGATCCTACCTTAGATCCAAATGTTTATTTGCGATCGCAGTGCTTCCGTTGCATCAATAATCCTTCGTCGCAACAAGGGCCCTTTTTTCACAATAAAGTATCATCTTTCGTTGATTTGCAATCACAAACAAGAAAATATCAATAGCACCTGTATAACAAATAATCATAAAACATACCTATCATAGTGATCAAGGAATCTATGAAATAAACGATCAAACGACAGCTTATTGAAATAAACAATCGAACGACAATTTATTGAGAAAAATAGAACTTGATTGTATTAATCTTAAAATATACAGAAGAACCTTACAACCTTAGCCTTGATGTTCAAAAGGCCTTCCCGGGGTCCAAATCAGGAATCTCCTCTACTTTGATAAGTCTTGCACTCTTCCTTCAGGAGCACAAAGAGATATGTGATCTTTCCTCTCAAAAGCTCAGCAGAAAGAAGTCTAAATCTTAACAGCACTTCAACTCAAAAATCTTAACCAATCTTCTTAATCTTGATCTCTTCAATCCTCCATTATTTAACCCCTTGAGGCTACCCAATGCCTCCTTTTATAGAGCAGATGAGGAGGTTAGGATTCCACCTTTAAAGGGATAGAATCCTCCTTCAAAGGGATAGGCTCCTCACATCAAGGGATTAGTTCCTTAAGGTGTGGGATACATGCACCTTACTAAAGCGTACTCATCCCCAAAAAATCGCATCTAGAACTTTCCAGAATTGACCAAAAATCAACTTTTTCACTTTGATTTCGCGCTTTTTTGACTTTACAGGAAGTCCGCAGGCATAACAATGGAAAATTGCATTCTATAACACAGTTCCTCTTCACATTACCTGCGTACCCTAGCTGGGAACGCAGGTAAGTCTCATATTAACTGCGTACTCAAAGTTTTTGAGCTTTTTAGGGTTTTTTTCCAGTTTTAAGGCTTGGAATGAGGAAAAAAGGTTGTAAGACTTGCAGAGGAGGCATGTATGAGTGTTTAATGAGCTCATACAGTCAGCAAAATGTCAAGGTAACATTTTTTAGTGTAACAAAGCTCACAAATCTTCTTCCAAAATCTATGCAAAGCTTTCAAGGAGAGTTGAAGAAAATGAGATTGGAGGTGGGATCTCCAAAGGAGGTTGAATCTAGAGCTGAATCTAGATTTTCACATGGTGACTATGAGCATGCAGCTACACTCCATGATTCACAGTGCAGTAAAGTGCCTTGAGCTATCTTGAGATGGATGGGAGGAGGAAAAATGCATAAGAGGAGAACTCTTAGTGAATTTTTGCATGCGTATGAATATCAAACTAAGAGGTTTAGAGATTATACTGATTTCCAAGACTTTTGCAAGATCCAGGTAGAGAAGAGAAAGTAGCAGGATGCAGACAGATTTCATCTATCTACTTTTTCTGGATCACCTACATGTTCATCTAGAGCTTGGGTGAAGGAGTTAGATTCCTATTTGCAGCTGCACCACGTTTCCGAAGATGAAGCCATCGGAGTTGTAGCGCTGCATTTCAGAGGTAAGGCTCATGCATGGTAGATTTTTGAATCGTATTCCTTAAATAATTCCAACACTTTCTCTTATGCAATATTAATAAAAACATTGATGGAGAGGTTTGGTGAAAAAATTCCTAAGACACATGAGCAAGGAAAACTTGAGAAAACAAACCCCTCGCATGTGATGGAGGGAACTCCATTTCAGAAAACCATGGGAGGAGCTGATGTCTTTCATTACACATTGCTGGAAGCAAAACCTCCAGTTCATATTCTTGAACAAAAGGGCATGAGGATCACTTTTTCAGAAAGGGATCCAGTTGTTGAGAAGTTGCCTACACACATTGATGAATAAGACAGCAACAACGCTGTCACATCTAGAGCACATCCAGTGCCTCATGCAGAGGAGGGAGGAGCACATGATCCAATAGGAGGGATTCTTTTATCCTTACAAGAAGTTCCCCACGATCTCATACATAGAGGTCCAAGCATAATCAACGAGCAGCATGATTGTGCAGCATTGCAGCTGGATGGAGGAGGTAGGGAAGAAAAGAAACATCAGTTGATGAGAAGCACACACCCTTCTCTATTTCAGAAAGCTAGTGCAAAGAAGAGGCAAACTGTATTGCACTATGAGAGCAAGAGCAAGGTTTCCCAACCACATGAGCAATATACTCTTGACATTGATGTCTCACTACATGGAGGCATTCCACCTGGGAGGCCACCTGATCTTCAGTTGATGAGAGATATCTTGTCTTTGGGTTCACCACTTTTGGATTTTGGAGAGTTGAAGAGTTTGGAGGAGAAATTTGGCATGGGGGATGTCAAAGTAGCAGGTAGCAGCATGAGTAGATCTTCATATGCTAGATCACCAGCATTGTCACTGAGGAGGATTGATCCTCATTGGAGATCTCAGCTTTTGGTAGAGTACTCCAAGGATCTTGGTGCATGCATGATTATTGATGACACGGATGGAGATGACAGTTACATGGTGGATGATTTGGTCATCTATTTACATGACAAAGTATTCTTGACTAGAGCTTCTAGTCTCAAGGAGAAATTTCTACATGCAGCACATGAGGATTTCTCTTCCATTCATTTTGATGCATATCTTTCCTTGGCAGAGGAGTTCACTTGGGAGGGCATTCAGCATGACATATTTCATCATATGGAGAGATGCATAGCCTGGATGGTGATGGAGAGGGTGTCACAGCCACCTTCCTACTCATTGGGAGTAAGGGAGAGTTTTAGTTGAGCCATTTCATCTCAGGACCTCAAGTACATGGTGGAGGAGGTATACTTTTACATTTTGTATTATACTTCCTTTCCTTATTTGAGCAACGTGATGTATCAAGAAGAATTGCTTCTTCTTGCATATTGTATGATGATGTACTTGTAGCTACTTATGGCTTTGACTTTGCCTATCCTTTTGATGAGCTTTGGGGGAAGCCACATGTTTCTTGCTGTGCACCATTGACACCATATTGTAACTTCGTGTTTTCTTCTTATGAGATGACTGTGGTAGAAAAAAAGTGGTTGGTAAAGCACTTGTTATTTCTTATTTTGATGCAGGAAAAAGATGCACTACACTAGTTCCATGAGTGGAACTATAATTCACTCTTCGGTTGTCATTTTACAACTTGTTCTCATTGGACCTTGCTTCCATATGTTGTTGATATGTATATGTTCATGGGGAGCTTTGTTTGGAGAGTGGACTTGAGATTGGAGATGCCCATTGGGAGCATGATTCTCCCCACTTTATATGTTGTAGATTTCTGGAGGAACCATAGGAAAATCATGATTGCCATATCACACTTTTTCTCTTCTTATGGAAGCAACCACTTGGAAAACTTGAGAAGGCACTTCATGGCTGATTTGTTTGTTGGGACATCATACAAGTTGACCCTCATGATCTTACTCTATGGCTTGTATGAGGGACAGATGAGGCAGAAACAAAAGTTGTTGTTGCTATGGTTTCACTTGGGAGAGTATGGGAAAAAATCTTCCCATACTTTTCATGATATTTCTGGAAAGAAGGAAGGCACATTCATGGTGCAAGGAGGCTACCCTTCAGTTTTGAAGGATCCTGAGAGACTTCCATATAGGAAGGAGATCCTCTCATATAGTAGCATGATGGTGGATGGCTTTGGCACATGGAATGTCAAAGAGAGGAGTCATGGAGCCTTATTTCTAAGGCCTACATCGTTGTCACATGGGAGTGTGTTCTTATTGATGGAGTGTTCCAAGGAGTATATGTATCCCTTCTTCTTACAGATTTTTATGAGAAGATCCTCATGGGGTAACTTATACATGAACCTCAATTTTAGCTCACTTACCATGCATGGTAAGAAATAAATTTATGTGCTTGTTGATTACTCCATTGAGTATTTGTACTTTCTCACCATATGTAAACAGTGCATTGCTCCATATGAGAGAAAGATTATTTATGGGTTTCATGGTCACTTTGGGGCCAAATCTTCTGATGTTGATGACCCATATTTATATGAATTTGGGCAAGTGTTGTATTGATTTGATTGTGTACAACTATTATATATTGTAGCTTACTACTTCATAGTAGATGAGCTAACATGCATAGCTGCAAATTATTGGGAGGACAACTTGCCACTTGATGCTCTACATCAGCAGTTGAAAGAACTACGTTGTATCCACCAAAGAGACCATATGTATCATCCAAACTTGCACATAACCTTCAACCATTTTCTGATTTGGATGCCATGTAGTGATGATGTGCCATTCATCTTGAATGTAATGTTTGGGTTGGCATGTCTCATGATTTTGGAGGAAGAGTCCTTAGAGGCTCAATCTTCTTCTTGCCATTGGAGGGCCATCATGTTTAAGCAAAATATCAGCATGCCATCTACACTTATCATGAGTGGAGAGGAGGACAACATGGGATAGGCCCTCTTGCCTATCCTATACATTCATTCAGCCCACCTACATTTCAGGAGTACAAGGTGGAGGAGACTTTCCATGAGTTACCATGTTGGAGGGGGGCTCACCTCATTTGGATGATAGCATGGGTGAGGGAGGTACTCATTCACCATGATGATCATCACTCCTATTTTGTGGAGGCCATGGGACAGCTAGCAGGTTTCTATTCACACTTTCCACCTTTGATTGATGCAGACACTTTGGTTTTGCACACTTGGGAGGAAGCATTGGATGACAGTATATTTGCAGATTCTCTTGATGCAGTGATGGAGGCTATTTATGGAGGATACATGAGGAGGAGGGGAGATATTTTGTTCTCCTTATGCATTTTCTTGAGGACAAGCAACTATTTTGGAGGGGAGGACTGTAATGTTCCAAAATTTTAGCCTCTAAGCTAAATGGAACATTAGAGTTAGAAACAACTCTAGTCGGTGAATAAATGGGAAGAAAATCCCATAAGTCTCCTAAGGAGGAATAAAATACTCCAAATGTGAAAGGGGACACTCTTTCTAGCTCAATAAGACACCTCCATGTGTGAACAGGGTTAAATTCAAGCTGCTTTGACTAAGTCAACAACGCAGTTTTAGTGGAGGAGAAATCCAAGGATGAATAACGCAATTTGGAGGGATATGTAACTCGGGTTAGAAGTAACCTAATTGAGTGGGGCCAAGGGCAAGAAAACTCATGTCTTATATAAGGAAGAGGATGGCAGCATTATTCTACATGTCTTAGTTTATTATTCTTGTCTACCAAGACTTGTTGCTTCTTTGCTGCTTAGCAAATCTGCAGTGTTGTTTAGCACTGGGTGTTCCCAGGCGGGAATCCCAACTCTTTCATTTGAGGAGCCTCATTGGGAGAGTTTTTATTCATCATTCCACATCATGTTTTCAGGCCAAGCTTCATCCATCTTCATCAGCACAAATTTTCCGGAGATTGTGCAGTGTTGCTGGGTGCAGCAGTGGAAGGGATTGGAATCCTGGCTTCTGAGCTAGTTTCTCATTGGAGGAAGTTTTCCTTCACTTGAGAGATCTATTTGGCGAGATACAGAGCTTATTTCAGATATGTGGTATCATACCACACATTTCCCATACATTCCCAACATTTTTTCTGCTAGGGAATGCGTTATTCTGGAGGCAGTGTTCATTGCATGGTTTGGTGGCTCTGTTGTTGAGTTTCCTTGTGATTGAAAGGTCCATTATTTTCATGGGAGGAAGACCTTGAGGTATCTGCATCATATCAGTCATGATTCAGCCTTATATTCTCTTATTCTTCAGTGTTGTAGTGATTATTCAGTAATTTTCTGAAGATCACATTTGTATGCGGAGTATTTGAGAAGAAACCCTTGCCGGGTTCTCTTGTATTTTGTATGAGGAGACTAGATCTCTATACTTCAGAATTATTCATTAATATAAGAGTATATCTATTGTTATCCCATGTTTTTATGTTAAAACCCTCTTTAGACTGCACAGTCCATTGATGTAGCAACTCCGGTAAAATGCAGTTTTGGGGTTTTTAGTCATTTTCAGCTACACTAGTGTGGGAGGTTTGTGTAACCCACCTAGTTCCATTTATTTCTATTCTCCTCTTGTATTTACATGATACATAGATGTATCCATGGGATCCAAGTTATTATTTCACTGTTTTATTGCATATGTTGCTGGGAATGCATTTTTAATGCATGATTCATGAGATGTTCCAGATTTGGAACATTACATTCCACTTATATTCCTGGCGGCCTTAATTTCGATGAGTATCTATTGGTTGTTCAGCAGTACAACTCTCAGGGTTCTCAGTAGTCCCAAGCTCCTGTCAATCCTCCCCATCACTATGATGTCTATGGTAACCCTGTAAAAATGCCTCCTATTGATTCACATCTAGTTGTTTATCTGCCTCTGGCTGATCTGTATTAGACCATTCCTCATAAAGGACCATTGATACAAGTGCAACCCTCGGGCCCACAAGGAAAACCCTTACAGGGAAAACCTTTGTTCCAACAAGGAAAAAATTTTGGTCCTCAGGGACAACCTTACGGTCTACAAGGCCAACCCTTACAGGGTCAACCTTCGGTCCAACAAGGCCAATCCTACGGTCCTTCTAGTCAACCTTAGTTTCAACCAAGAGCGTCTTATGTTCCTGGGGGGGAAATGTATCCACCATAGGGACAACCTTTTTTGCAACAACAACAACCTTACGTTCAACAAGGCCAAACTTTTGTACAAAAAGGACAACCCTACTGTCCTACTTCGGGTCAACCTAGTTATCAGGGACAACCCGGTCCATCACAACCATTAGGCCAACCTCTTCCACAAGGGAAACCCAAAGGCCCTCAGTATCTAGGCCAACATACTCTATAGGGACAACCTACCCAGCCTAAGCAGTTGATTCAACCTGCTCAATATTCTCAGCAGTTGGTTCAACCTGTTCAACCTGCTTAGCAGCCGGTTCAACCTGTTCAACCTGCTTAGTAGCCGGTTCAACCTGTTCAACCAGTTCAATAGCCCATTAAACCTACTTAGTAGGTACCACCTTCTCAACCCCAAGGTGATACTTACCCTCCTCAAGGTAAATATGGCGTATAATATGACATATAATCAATCTCATATGGTGTATAATACACCTTAAGGAAATGCTTACATTTCGCAGCAGAATCCATATGTTACTCAGCAAGGACCTCAATGGTATGATCCAAATCAGTATCCCGGTCCTCAACCTCAGTATGGGTAGAAATATCAAGCTTATAACCCCTATGGCCAGAATCCTCTGGGACAAAACATATGGGGGAAGAATTTCTCCTAGCTTGGGTGGAATGTTAACACTGATCCTTATCAATGACCTCCAATTCCTTTTAATCCTCAATTCTAATTTCTCACAACGTTGGAACTGCCTGATGTGTCAAAACTGACAAACGATCCAATTCTTCATAATCCGTATTGGCCTCTAGTTTCTACCAAAATTCTTGGTGATTTTCCTAAGTTTGAGGGCAAGTCTAGAGAAGACCCCCAAGATCATGTTATGACATACCATCTTTGGTAATTCCTCTAACTCTTGGGTTGACAATTCCATCTAACTCCGTCTTTTCCAACAGACTCTTACTGGTGCCACTCCAAACTGGTACATTGAATTTCTCGTGGCATCTTTCAAGATTTCAACTCTTTAGCCATGGCGTTTCTTACACATTTTTAGTTATCGGTTTGGTATGAGACCGGGACGCACCTCCTCACATCCTTGAAACAGGACCGAGATACTCATATCTTGGATCATCTTCATGAATGGAGGCGTCATCATCGTTTGATCAAGTTTGATATTCCTAATCAACTTCTAACTAATTGGGTCACTACCTCATTTGTCAATCAAATCGCTAAAGACATAGCTATGGGGGCATGTGTAACTGAAGAACAGACCATTGCTTGTGCCCAATACCTTGATCTTGTGTACTCCTAGTCTGGCATGTTGTATGATATATTTCTCGATGCTCCTAGACCTGGAACTTTTAAAAAACTAGCAATTCCATTTGTCGATGGTATCATTGGTTCCATATCTCAGACTTCTCGGAAGTCTTCTCCTTAGAACCCTGGGAAGAAAAAGTCTAATCCTTCCAATGATATTGCTTCTTAGTCTACCCCAAATTCTGGTAAAACCATGAAAGTCAATTCCGTTCAGGCCAATCCAGCAGATAAAACTTCCAAGGGAAAAAATAAGGGTAAAGGTAAGGCCAAAGAAGATACCCCAAAACAAGATTCTCAAAAATCCGTGCTGTTGATGGTTCACATCGAAAACCAAAGTATCCTTTTTTGATTTGTGATGAAGAGCACTACAATAAGGACTGTCCTCGATGGGCCTAGGTAAGTATATTTCTCAAATGCACCCAAGGAACTCCCGTC
Organism: Pinus albicaulis; assembly: GCA_034641835.2. Classification (NCBI taxonomy): domain Eukaryota; kingdom Viridiplantae; phylum Streptophyta; class Pinopsida; order Pinales; family Pinaceae; genus Pinus; species Pinus albicaulis. The sequence goes on along the minus strand of CM076574.1, from coordinate 334,522,417 downwards.
GTTCTGAAAGAACTTTTCCATCACAGCAAACCCAGATGGTAGAGCAACCTCAGTCCTCTGCCCCATTTGGCTCTCAGGTTTTCATGATGAACCGTTATACATCCATTTTTATCGCTACAATGTCGAAAGATTATACTGAACCACATTAGGCAGCGGGGAAGGAAGTTTTTGATGGTGCTACTCCTCCACCTATTTCTGGCCCTCTTCAGATTGAAAATCCCAGTACTAAGCCTATTGTATAACCACCTTCCAAAGGTGTAATCTGTAAGTCTTCTTACAATCCCAATGCTCGTGTTGCTCAACATTATAGTATTATTGAGGATTTGGCTCAGGCGCCATCTGTAATTTCTGAATTAGAAGTACTTCAAATTTGTTCATCTCAATGGAAGGCTTTGCTATCTGCAATCGGTGGGGTTGATCCCGCTGATTCAAGCCTTATCACTTTCGACTTGGAAAATTTCTTCCCGTGTCTCCCGCACTAGCTTGCGCTCATCATTCAAGTTGGCATTAATGGACTAAATATCCATCAAGAAATTGTGGACAAGGGTGCATCTACGTTTGTCATGTCATCTTCTTGCTGGAAATCCATTGGTTCTCCAGCTTTGAATTCATCTCCAAATTATCTAGAAGCATTTGATGGAAGGGAATCTAAACCTCTTAGTGTTCTTGCTAGTTTATTGATTACTCTATAAGGGAAGACGGTCAACGTCGAGGTTGAAGTACTTGACACCAAGCTCAATTAAAACCTTCTCCTCGGTTGTAGTTGGACTCACGGCATGCTATGCGTTTCGTCCACTCTCTTTTGTATTTTGAAATTTTCGCACGAAGGAAAGATCATTACTGTTGATCATTTTTCATTCTTCACTTCTTATTCTGAGAACAACGTTGTGTATGTGGATCAAATTCCTACTCCCTATGAGAGCGTACGGTCGGGTCTCTTCAAAGATCTTGCCCTCATGGGTATTTTTACTCTTCCTCCACCCAACACTGTTCAAATTAATATGATCTCTCGGTCTAACAACCCATGGATCATCCCTTTTCCTAAGGAGATCGATTCCTTTGGAGATTGGATGTCATTATGTCCGATCAAGATTGACTATTGTGAAATTATTTCGGCTTTGGATCCTCCACCTCCTGATCATGTTCCTTTGGGCATGTCTCTCGACACTTATTCTCAATCCCCTTGGCTCGGCGATTCAGATTCGCCCGATCCCTTGAAAGAGATGTTTCCCTCCGATGAAGCCATTGTGGAAATTATGTCTCTTGAGGATCCTCCGTGGGACGATAGTCATCATCGTTCCTTGTTCATGCCTGGCCTCGGGGCCATGTCTACGTGTCTTGAGAGGTTTGCTTCTCAGGTTCCTTCTCATCTGCTTTAAATTCATATTCTGACACACGAAGTTTTTATGGAGGGTAACTTGAGTAACATCACTCAAACAATGCCTATCGACATTTTTGTGAAACCAAGAGTTGTTGAGAACACCCATATTGGGGTCACCTATTCTTCCAAGTAATTCCAGGATTATACTATCCTTTTTTGCGAGTTCTGGTATGTCTTTACATGGTCTTACGAGGAGATGCCCGACATTGATCCCAGTATAGTGGTGCATGATATTCCAACATATCCTGGTGTGAAGCTTGTTCATCAGTGTCTTCGTCCTGTGCACCCTAGAAAGGCTGCCGCTATTAAGGGTGAAGTTGGAAAACTTCTCAAAGCTAGTTTTATCTATATGATTCCTTTGACAGAATGGGTGTCCAATATTGTCCCTATAGATAAGAAACAGGGCACCATTTGGGTCTGTGTTGATTATTGTGACATTAACTGAGCCTACCCTAAGGATAATTATCCTACTCCTTTTATTGATTAAATCATTGATTAATGTGTGGGGAGTGATATTTTTTTCCTTATGGATGGCTTTTCTTGCTACAACCAGATTAACATTCCCCTGACTGATCAACATAAGACTGCCTTTATCTGTCCCTGGGGTACTTTCGCGGACAAAAAGCTCCCTTCCGGTTGAAAAATGCTGGGGTTACATTTCAGCGGGCGATGTCCTATGCTTTTAAAGATATTAAACACATCGTTTAGCCTTATCTAGATGACCTTCTGAATCATTCAACTAAACGTAAGGACTATCCTGACCATCTCCGTTATATTTTTCTTCACTGTCAATGCTATAACATTCGACTGAATCCACATAAGTGTGTCTTCTGCGTTGATTCCAGTAGACTCTTAGGGTTTATCATTTCCAAATATGGAATTCGCCTCGATCTGCTCAAACTTTAGGCTATCATTAATCTCCCCTCTCCATCCTCATTACATCAGCTGTAGAGTCTGTAGGGAAAGGCTAACTTTTTGCGTCATTTTATACCTAACTATGTGGAAGTGGCTAAAGGATACACACGATTACTAAAGTAGGGTGTTCCATTCCTTTGGGATGAGCTCACTCAGAAGTATTTCAATGCCTTAAATATGTTGCTTGTCAACGCTCCTTTATTGTGTCCTCCAAATTATCATCGTGATTATTCCTTCTATTTGGCTGCCGATTTTAGCACGATTTCCATGGTTTTGGTAGAAGAGGATGATGCCAGTGATGAGCATGTTATTTACCATCTATCTCGTAACCTTATTGACACTGAAACACAATATGAACATGTTTAGAAGTTGGCGTTGGATGTTGTTCAAGCATTTCAACGTTTTCATCACTACATCCTATCGCGTATGGTGACTGTGATTTCTGACTGCAACCCTATGACTTACATATTGTCTCGACAATTGCTAGAGGGAAAATAATAGAAGTGGATTTTCATCCTCCAAGAGTTTGATTTGGCGTTTTCTACTGCCAAGTCGAAGAAATAATTAGTCTTTGCTGATCGTATCTACTCTCTCCCTTCCAACTCTTCTTTGTCTGGTTTCGAGGAACACATTCTAGACAATATGCTCTTCCTAATCAGCACCCTCAAGCCTTCGTATGGTGATATATCATATATATTCAGATTTCTACCTTTAGATCTGAGTTGCTGAAGGATTCTCGTCGATCCATCCGTCATCAATCGCAACCTTATCGTATAGTTTGGGATACACTCTACCGCATCGGAGTTGATTCCATTCTTTGTCGGTGTTTGACTCTTGAGGAAGATGAGAAAGCCTTGAATGAATGTCATAGTGGTGCCTGTGGTGGTCACATGTCTATTTATCTGCATAGAAAATTCTTTTTACTGGGTATTTCTGGCCCACCATCTTTAAGGAATGCTTTGTTGTTGTTCGTAAATGTCATGACTGTTAGATCTACCAGTGCAAGATGCACACGCCACCTTCACATCTCCATCCTGTCATTATCGTTGGCCCCTTTGTGAGGTAGGGCATCGATTCTATGATGTGTAACCCTCACTCGGTGGGGGGGCATGCTTATATCATCATAGCTGTTGACTACTTCACCAAATGGGTCGAAGCAATTCCTACACTTACGGCTGATGATAAGACAACAACTTAGTTCATATTCAATCACATAATTTCTAGGTTTGGTGTCCCTCAAGACATCGTTACCAGTCATGGTTCCAATTTTTGGCATTATATGGTGGCAAAGTTGACTTCCAAGTTGGGCCTGCATCATGACAGCTCAACGCCATAGTCTCCTTAGGCCAATGCCCAGGTTGAAGCTGTGAATAAAGTTCTTGTCTCCATGCTTCAATGTACGATTGGGATGCACAAATCAAATTGGAATATCATGTTATTTTTGTCTCTTTGGGCATACCAAAGCTTAGTTAAGGATGCGACCATATTCACTCCATTTTCGCTTGTTTACAGTCTAGAATCTACCCTCTCGATTGAGTGTGAGATACCTTTGCTCAAGTTCGCTATTGAATTGCTGCCAAATACTTCACTAGAATAAGAGCGTCTTCTCTACTTAGAAATACTAGATGAAACTCGCCACTTTTCTTCTTTAGTCATTGAAGCATAGAAGAAGCGGGTCAAAGCTCATTTTGACTAGTCGGTTTCCCCTCACTCCTTCGTAGAAGGAGACCTTGTCCTCCTGTACGACCAGGCTCATGATAAGTTTGGGGAAGGAAAATTTCAACCCATGTGGCATGGGCCCTACATTGTTAAATGTGTCTTGTGGAATGGGGCCTATGAGCTCATTGATTATGAAGGTCATCCTCTATATCAACCCATAAATGGGTTGTATCTTAAAAAATATTAGGCATGAGTCACTCGTGCATGTTTTGTGTACATAGGTGTTCTTTTCATTTTTGAACATTTTTGGCTTGGTGTGCTTTACGAGCGTCTTCCTGCTTACTGGGTCATTTCGTTTTGTGCAGATGTCTACTACCCCTTATGTCGGTTTCATAGATGGTGCTTCCTGCAGTACCCAGAACCTACCTTCAATAGCCTGGGCAATTTACGATCCTACTGGTGAGTTGATAGATCTTCAAAGTATTTTTCTAGGATGAACTAAAAAAAATGTTGCTGAGTATAGTGTTGTCATTGAACTACTAACCGAGGCAATTACCCTTGACATTCATGCAATGGTTGTAAACCTAGACTCACAGCTTGTCGTTCTTCAATTTAATGGACGTTATTCAGTTCGAAACCCTCACATTTTAAGGTTGTATTTACATGTTCATTTTCTAGAAATAAATTTTGATTACATTACATATCGACATATTCCTAGGAAAATGAATGCATTAACAGATACACAGGCTAACATTGTATTAGATAGACATTTGCATAATTTGTAAAATCATCATCACATGACAGTATCCATAACAGGAAAACATATATATATATATATATATGTATGTATATGTATGTATGTATGTACACACACACACACACACACACACACAGATATATATATATATATATATATATATAGATATATATATCTATGTGTGTGTGTGTGTGTGTGTGTGTGTGTGTGTGTGTATCCAATGTTTGTATCAGTGTGCATCATAAAGCTCGAAAAATATGTGTGTTTCTATTACATCCTCAGACACCATGTCTCTCAAAAATATGCAGAAATGAAACCTAGGTGTTTAATTGGCACGACGCTCATGATAACATGTCACTGCCTGTACAAGCCACCTCAGCAAGTGGTGAACTCAGTTTGGCACCCCTGTAGTGTTTCTCTAGTATGCACGAGGAAAATCATTGAATCGCACATAATTCGGGATTCGATGGGAGATTCCCTCCAGGTTGCATATGATTTCCTCCTCCTCGCCTCCCTCAGGGGCCAGATCAAAGTCGTGAGGAATCTACCTCGCTATTGGGGACATACCTGCAGGCCTTTATGGGCCAACATCTGCATACATGGATTCAATGTAAGAACATGCATACAAAAAAAATCGTAATACTCATAAAAATAAAAAATGAGTCTTACTAAGTACTTCATCCCAATCCTCTCCTTCTAGGAGTGGGAGATCTGCATCACCAGTGAAATCTGTGCCAGAGTAGGGCTAATCCTCCACAAATATCAGCTATCAGTGGAGCCACTCAAAGAACTTTGGTCTCCAGGAAATCTATTGACCACCCCCTAAGTTTGGCATTAGAGCTACCCAACGGGCCATCCATGGCTCCTGAGTTGGTGGTGTAGGGACTATAACCTCCCGACGCTGAAAGATTGGTAATCATTCCAAGATGAATGATACCAGAATGGACCCGTAGCCAAACTGCTTTAGCTTGGTTTTCTTGCACTTAGTTAGTTGACGTTTCTTGTTGATTGTCACTGCCTCTGCCCAGTTGTAGAGGGCCTGTGTCAGATAGTCTATAGAAAGAAGTAGCAATGTCTTTGTCGCTTTGTGCGGTGCTTGTGATCCTGCAGCTTGCGTGATGGTATGCAACAATACTCTTAGTGCCAAGTCCATAATCGTTTTAATATCAAATTTTCTGCTTCCCGATCCTTTCTGTTCCCTAGGACATACCCTGTTGATCACCATACTCATGTTCTCGATTGTGGGCCAGGTGCCGGTCAGGATTGGTACTGCTCCCCTCCGCGACACCCTTGTTATGAAGTAAATGTCTGAAACTTCGATCTCGAGTTCCTAATCATGAAGAAAAAAAATTTCTTGATCCTCATCCCAGATACTGATTAAGTATCGTAGAAGCTTTGTTTTAGCTCTAAGGCATGGTGTCATGAAGAGATTCTTGAGCCCATGATCTCTAAGAGCTTCCATGCATCTTTCATTTTCCATGGAAATTTTTTCTTCTTCACTATGTTCTCGTTCTTTCCACTCGATCACCATTTTTCTACTTCACACCTGCAAACACGTTCATAGGGATATCATTAGCCAAATATAAAGCTCTTGATTAATAGAAATTGGGTCTTTATTCTTGAATTTTCAAGAAAAATGGTCATCGCGGTTGGTGCGACTATTTTTGAAATAGTTGCGCCAATGGGCACGCCCTATTTTAGAAATTTGGGTGATTGGAGCGAGTTTGTGCCCGATACTCGCGCCAAATGTCGTGCCCTATTTTTTGAAAATTCTACCATATATTTCTAGATTTATAATTTCAGTTGATGAAAGTATAATCAAAATGCAGGGAAGGATGTTATCTCTTATCTGGAACTGATGGATTCGAGATTTGTCTACCAGATTTCCTGCTATTGCTGCCGCAAAATCACAATGTAAAATGGGTAACTATTGCTCCACAATAGGTAAAAGTGAAAAGTAATTATTTTTTACCATTTTTGGCATTTTATAACTTTTCAAAACCATAATTGGGTTTTAAGACATATTTTTTTATTATTTCACCATGTTATTTCGAGAAATGGGTTTTACATGCATCTATTGTGTAGTGACAGGTTTTTAACATAACGATAATGAAGTAACGAGTTGTATTTTATAGTTTTTTGGACTCGGTAAAAACACGAAAAATTGACTGTTGGATTCATATTTAAGCTCTTTTCTAACTCCCTAAAACTGAAAATATTTTCGAGACTCTTGTCATTTTGAACTCGTTAAATGGCTGTGAAATGATATCTACCTAGTATACGTTTACCTCTTTTTCAGGCTAGGATATATTATTTACGAAAAAGGAATACCTTAGCCTATCCTGACTAAGAGGTTCTCTCGGGTATTTTTTTCTACCTTTTCAGATCTAAGGGACTATTTACGAAAAGGGACCTGCTAGAGTTTTCTTTTCCGCTTCTTTTCAAACTCTCTAAATATGAAAAGATGTTGAGTTCTTCCTTTGTCAGACTCGTTAAACCCTGATGACATCGGACATTGTCACCATGACGTTCAACGAGTTCGTCCTTCATAGGGCTCATAAAATGTACTAGGATGGATTTTCCCGAAGGAAAAACTTACAGTACAATCATATGTTATCCCCTTCAAGCTTGTTTTCCAAAAATAATTGGGGTACTCGCCAGAAATGGTGGGGAAAAATGGAACCAATTTTTTAGTTGAGTTGGCAGTATGTCGCTCTTGAACATGACACTCATTTTCTATCGTGTCGGGTTAGGGACATCTCATTTAGTAATTTTTTCCTCCATGGGTTTAGGTAATTTTTTTTTACCTCTCATCTACTCTTTGCCATGCCATCATGACCTCAGATCCCTTGATGTCAAATACTTCCAAATCTAGAGTCGAGTTGCTGATATGTTTAAGAGAAGTTTGCCTCTGCAGTTTTCAACCTTCCTCTGATCCTTTGTTTGGTCCTGATTCACTATCATCATGTTCCTCTGTCTTGTGTCGATGATGTGGGAAAAATTATGGCCCTCCTTCGACCGGGTCACTTCTTGTCGACTTCAGCTCATTATCCAGGAATTTGACCTAGAGACTCCCTTCTAGTACCTTGGAGATTGCATGCCTCAATGGAAATTTCTTTGCGTTCGATGACAAGTCTTCATCATTGGCCTTCAATTGAGTGATTCTACAGGTGTTCAATGCCAGATCACTGTTCACTTTCTGTGTATTGTACCTATTGTACCTTGAGAGCCATTATCATTATTGGTGGTTTCTCTCATGCCTGTTAACAACTTTCATCATTGGCTGGTAATCAGGTGACTTTCTTGCATGTTTGACTCCATCTCACATATTCACATGCTTGAATTTGTACTTATTCAGGTCAAGATGGGGGGCAAGACCCTGGGTTTTTTCTGATAAGGTCTAGGCTACAGGATATTGTGGTTTATCATGACTTATTACATGACTCTTTTGATTGGATGACTGTGACCATACACCAGTCTATTTGTTGATCCTTATTGCTGGATGGCTATTTCCATAACTCAAATCTCAGTTTTTATGTACTCTATTATGGATGGTTGCGCCCATGCCACATGTTCATGTATCAAAGATATCAATTGTATTTTTAATTGTAGGTCTTCTAACAGTGGTGTTTTCTTTGAACACATTCTCATAAATCATTTCACCCCTCTCTCTCTCTCGGACCTCATGCTTTAGGGGGCATATTTTACAAATAATTTTGTCACCATCCCTACAATCTCCATACCGCACATTGGAGGACCATTTCTGTGACTAATAAGAAGTGTCATGCCTTGAAAAAACCATCGTTGCATCCCTTGCCATGAGGACAATGTTCCTTATTTTGATAATTTCCTGAGCAGACCATCAGAAACACATGTTTTTGGGTTAGCGCTCGTAGACCATTATGCCCTCGTGCTAATGAGGAAGATTAACACTGGGCCATGTGGCCCTTGGTGCTTTGTCCTAGTTAGCTACCCGTGCCAAGATATTTTGGGAATGTTTTTTAAAAATAGAGGTGAAGTTTCCATCATAAAAACTTCATGGGTGAGTCAGCCTGAGTGGTTCGACTAAATAACTATGACCACCCTCCTTTGGCCTCTTGTTTCCACCTTTTGGGGAAGCCTCCCAAAGGATAAGGCCTCCCTTCCACCATTGTAGGGAGCCCAACCTCCTCTTCTCCCTCTGTAAATAAAGTTATTTCCCATTGATGCAATAGTTGAACAATCATAGTTGAAAGGCTGAAGAGAATTCTTGAACATGTTGTTGGTGAGATAGAGCAGAAAGAAACCTTTGTTGAGAGAGAGCTTAGGCTTATGTCCTTGCCTTGTCCCAATTACCCGAGGGTCCTTTGAGATGCGCTTCGACTGAACCCGCTAAGGAGGTTGTGACGTCAAGGTTCCAGTTGTAATCTCTTTCTTCTATTTATATATACATGACTATTTTCTGGTTCCCATATTGTGTTAATATGGTTTATTTTATGCAAAGTGTTTAGTCCTCCTTGATTGACTAGTTAGCTAAAAATGCAATTATTGTCTTGTATATTGCTCTTGTATTTGATCTTTGTGCAGGAATACGAGTACCATTTTTGAAGGACCACCACCTGTCGGGACAGAGACCAAGAGGTTGCCATTACTATAGCTATGACAATTGCGTTGGACTCAAGGTAGGTCAATCTACTCCAACCTATTTCATTTGTTAGCTAGGAACCTACACCTTAGCTTGTTCCCTTGTTGCTAGACCCACTCTATGGCTAGAGGGATCGCCTCTACCCACAGAGGGGATTTACCTTTGCAACACTTATTATTTTCTAGGAATAATTATTTCAACCTTATTTAAATAATATTCCTTGTTATATTTGACTAAATCATTTATAAATAATTGAATAAATCAGTATTTATTTAATTATTTCTCAACCACATCCTTAAATAACAAATAAATCATTTATTTATTTATTATTTACAAATAAAGGGATTTGACCAAATTCAAATTATTTCCCCCCCCAACAAATATAATAAAATATTCCATAAAAGTTGGATCTAGAATTGGTTAATAATATTTTAATTATGCACCAATATCTAGATTGACTCAATATTTTTTTATAAATAGAAGGGTTTTTCCATTCACTCACGACCTTTTTTTTGCTTAAAGATCACTCTAGATCTATACTTTTGGTCTGACTTTGATCCTCCATCATTGTCATATTTTGCTACCATTTTTCTTATGAGCTCCCTTTGAGTTCCATTTCTTGTCTGTCTTTTCTACACCATTAAGAGAGAGATTTTAGATCTAAAGTGTTGAGGACTTACAAGAACCCATCCCATTGAGGGGGACTGGTAACATCTTTCTATGTTCCCTTCCTAGGTGTCAAAAATACAAAAACTTTTACAAAAATATTATTGTCTTGTCTATTGGATGCATGGAGCAACTCTTGATTTTATTTACTGCTTAATGTCTTTTACTACATAGATCTAGATTTTGTAGCATTTATCTTGGTCAAATAACGACAGATCTAAAGAAACTGGTAGCCATATTTCATGTTAGGGTTGTTTGTTTTGCACAGCTAAAGTGAGATTTTCTCGTACACTTGCGATTAAAATTCATCCTAACATAATCTTTTAGGAACAAAATCCTAAATAGTATACTAAAAATAAAACAATCTCCTAATAATCTGCAAGAAATTTGGAACTGTTTGCATATTCTCTGCCTTAAAATCTAGAATTGGTTCCTTATCAACTGATTTTGTGCCATAAAATATGGGAACTATAAAACTTTTCCTGAAGATCTATCAATTTCTCAAGTTTATGTGCAGTATGAGAACTCTTAGATTCATTGAACATCCACTTTCTTTTCTTACAACTTGATATCCCATTATTTCATCGAATCTACTGTATGCTTTCACATAATCAAGCTTTGAAGTTTTCAAAGACAGCTCCTCTCCTTGGTTTTTCATTATGGCTAACACAATTCAAAATCTTCTCAAAATAATTAATTCTTCGAGCCCTATTATCTTCTCAACTGATGAGTCATCAACTTTTGTAATACAACTATACGATAATCCGGTGTAATTATGCTTGTTTCTTTTCCATGGTCCAACACTATATTCAATATATAATCATTTGTATCATTGGTAGACTCATCCACATGTTTAGGATCTGCTAACATAGGAAAATTTCCTCTGACAGGAAGGCACTTCCTTGCCTGAAATGCTCCAATAAAACTCCATTTTAACCAATTGGTTGTAAACCATAGAATGAAAAAAAATAAACTAGTATACTGGGCCTATACTTTTCTATCAACATTGCAACACTGAAAAAAAATAGATATATCATGAACCATCCCAAAAACTAGGCGAGTTAGGTAGACCACAATGAGGCACTATAATTGGCAAGGACTAATGAAAAGATCACAATCAAAACTCTGGTGTAAACAAACTAGTTCCAACAATTGAACTACAATTTATGTGAGGAAAATAGAAACCTAATGAACTAAGAGGCTCATTTAATGATAATGAAGAAATTTGATTAGTTTGGCTTGTAACAGCTACATCCTAAGCCAAGCGGAGAACATTCATTTATTCTTGAATTTTGGCTTTTAACTTTTCTTTTCCTTCAGCCTTTTTTTCTAGGCTCTTCCAACATACCACTCCCTATCATCATTGAATTTTTTATCGTTTTAAATTCTCAACAAAATTAGCAACATCATCTGCATTTTCAAAATTAACAAACTAGAAGCCGTTGGATTTCCCATTTGCATCTCACATAACACCTGCACTGGTGATAGGTTCATAGCTACTAAAAACCATTTCCAAATCATAATTTGTGGTTGTTTATAACATATTTTTTCATAAACATTGTTGAATTTCAATGTACCAGTAGCTTTATCTCTTTCCTGACATCGAATGAATAGACTATCACAGACCTGCTCATCATTCATCAACATACCATTCAACTTTCAATGACACTTTTTGCTGAGTCTCCTTCTTCAAACTGAAAAAAACCATATCTTTTGACTGACCATTATCATCTGTGGATACTTTGCAAGAAAGAATTAGATCAAAATCAGAGAAAATATCATGCAACGCTCTATTATCTATTTAATTTATCAAGATTCTTAATAAAAACATTTGCAGACCCACTTTTACGAATGTTGGGATAACAGTGGGAAAACGTTATCCTCATTGGCTTTTCAACTACATGACTGAAATTTAGAACATCTAGAGCCTAACTGGCTTCATATGCATTTCTCTAAAAGAAAGTAACTCTGCTTTAGTGCAAATAAATTTGATATTTGTTCCAGAGAACTCGTCTTTCATCTCTCCATCAAGCTTGCAAAGGTGATTACACAGATGGAGAACTATTACATTACTAGCCTTTTCAATAGTGATTTATCCAAAATATGGGTTTGCTGAAAGATTTGGGTGTAAATTGGCCACAGGAGAATGAATGGCAAGTATAAATCACTAGACCAGAAGAATTCATATTGTTGGCATATGGCATATGGTTTTACAGAAAATGGCACTTAACATATACCTTACAGGAAACTAGTAGAATCTCTTTATTTTCTCACAATTTCACAAAAAATTTCATGCTTAGTTAAATTTGGGCCATCTTGCAAAAAACCCATGTATCAGAATTGAGAAATTCATCTTCCTTTTCCCACAAAATGAGCCCAAAAATCGCCTACTGAAAATGCTTCATTTTTTCTTCTTGTCTGGCTTTTTCTTCGGCTTGAAGTTCTTTCAATCTCTCCTCTGTGTCACCCGAGACAAACGTAATGTCAAAGGCTACGCATTTTTTCATAATCTTATTATAAATCACCAAATTTTGAGGTGTGAAGCTTTTTATAGAAACCACGCTAGTGATAAAAAAAATGCGTGCCCACTATTTTGCCAACGAGCTTAGCTACCACGAACATAACATCAATTTGATTGAACTATGATAATTCTAGGCACTTTGAAAAAACCATCGTTGTAGGTGGTCATCTACAAATATAATTTCAAGATGAGAGTTGATGTTTTTTATATTGCCACCATTGCTGGATTTAGATACTCGATTGGTAAAAATTGCACTATGCACCCAACAACGCTCTCTTGTAGAATGCCCTTGCAACGTCCAAATTTGATGATTCAGCCAAAATTTTGGAAACATATTTACAGACTATGTGTAAGGTATTATCACTTACACTGACGTTGACAGCCACAGACAGACCCAACCTTGAAACCGCCAGAGATTTCAGAGGGCGTCCATAAGGGTAAAAAGTTTTGTAGCTGGGGGGTGTGAACTGCTCCAATTTCTACCATGTGCTCAAAAGTTGTTATTGAAAAACAAATAATTTTGGACCCCCTTCCTCCATTAAATTTTGAAAAGCTTGAGGGGGTTCTAAATTTGATATGTGCCTTTGATTTTTCATTTTCTCTCATAACCGTTGAAACCTGCATACCCTTTATCATGAGCCAAATACATTTCATTCTCATTTCTTGGCACTTGGAAGAGTTTATAGAATTTAATGTCAAACTTAAAAATGGGTGAGAATCCAAACATTTCATTTTTCAAATAATTTTAAATTTTAAATAAAATAATTCTAATAAAAATATAATTTTATACTTTTTTATAAAATTACATATTTAAATATTCAAAATAATTTGAAATTATCTGAGCAACCGTATTTCCATGAAATTTTATATATTCCCAAAGATTTAGCTGAAAGGTAAAATAGCTAAAATTAAAAAATATTTTTAATTTCAAGTGTACCAAAATATGCTACAATAGAGAAATAGATAATTTCCTAAATGAGGTCAGGATGAACTCTTCGTCAAAGGAAGATACCCCAGCTACTACTGGGATTTGAGAAAGTGCTTCGAGGGACATTCTTCAAGCTCTCAATAATTCTTGAATTTATCCTATTGGTTTATGATCCATGTATCACAACATAGATTAGTACAAAGGGTTCTTACAACACCCCAAAAATGTTGTCTTTAAAGAGCTTTGAAATTTTAATCTAAATGAATAAAAACTAATTACAGTAAAAATTAACAACCTTGCTTTCTCAGACAACCAAACTTTGGAGCAACCCCACCATAGTGAATGTGTGGCTCTTCACTTACATCTTAAAATACACTCTCCACACTATGATTGTCTTGCAACTAAGATCACACAAAAAAAAATTGTGAAAGAAACTAGGCTCTAAACGCATTAGCACCTCCTCGAAAACAGCGCCAAAAATGTTGGCAAAATATATTGCTATAATTTCTAACATTAAATTATCAATCTAGGGCTTGTAAGCTTCGAGGTGCAAGCGCAGGTAATGCAGGATCAAAGCATCTAACCTAAACTAACATCATGAAATCTGAAATATATTCCTAAATTAAGTACAGAATGTTCAATTTCTACTTTCACAATCACAACAAGTTGAAGCCTGTTAAATTAAATCTCTGTTTTATTTTAAAACCTAATGATTTTTCTTCTTTAATCATGACAAAATCACTCAAAGATGAAGCAGATCAACAAACTAAATTAAAAACATTGTGCAAGCTAATTAAAAATTATAGAACATACAATAGAAATCACTGTTCTAAAGAGTATAAATCATTGCATAAGCAGTCCAAGCCACTGTGCATACAAGATAAGTCACTATACACAATATCAATTATTGTTCCACACTACAAACCATTATTCAAGCATTACCAATCATTGTTCAAATGAGACTAATACTAATCACTATCTGAGAAATATTAATTAGAACCCCCGCAATGCAAATTATTATTTAAACGATATTAATTTCAATATAAGTAATGGAAATATCAACCAAGAAAGGCTAATTTCAATCCCTGAGGTGCACAATAAAAGCTAAAAATAACTTAAAACTAACTTCTTAATCCTTCCTAGTTCATGCATTCAATTCTGCAAAACTTCAAAAGAAACTAAATAACATAAATTAAATCAATGTTCTTATGTTCCCTATATTGACACACTCAAATTTAAAAGACTTTAAATATCAAAGCTTATATTCTACCTCAAAACCATTCCAAATAAACTCAGAAAATCTATCCTAAGAAATCAGTCTTTTATAAAAAAGAGTGGCAACATATACTCTCAACACAATTTCACCATATGGAATTTTGAAGCTATGTTATAACTCTTAATATATATGATCTACATCAATGAATAATGTTATGCTTTTTATGCTTCTAGATATTCCATTTGAACCACAATGCTACAAGAATGAATGATGTGTTATTTAAAATCACACATGATTTAAAATTATAAAGGCCAAATCCAATTTGAATCAACAGATTAAGCTCATAACACAGTTATCACTTGTCTTCAAATTCATTTTAAATTGGAGGGCATCATTTTAAGTATTTTGAATTGTATAAATGTGATTATGGAATCATCCATGCACAACAAATATTAATTAATATTTTCCTTTTGTTCGCAAAGGTTTCAAGACAATACATTCTTCCCAAAATCAGAGGAAAATAGAGTAGTGTTTTAAGTAAGAAATGAAACACAGAAAATCTAGGATCTATTAGGCAAGCGACTTTGAATTGAAATGCAAATCTATGAATTTCAATAAAACTCACTTCCTAAATCATATATCAACCGTAGGACTTTCTTCCTATTCTAATTATGATAACTTCCACACACTCAATTCGTAACCAGCATCTTTCTTGTTATTTTCCTGAGCAATAATCCCATAATCATAATGCTGCAAAACTTGGTAACATATGGAAAATAAACAGAGCATAATCAATTTGTTCCTATTCTTGTGACATAGTGATTAATGTTGATTCTTTACTTGTTTCATGCCATGCAATTATACAAAGATCGTTGCTCAGTGAAGACTCTCACTTAATCATTTCAAAACTAGGAAAATGGATCTACAACATTTTATTCAAGCTTGCGGAAGTGAAATAAAAGTTTTAAGTACAGAATGAAATGATAATTCTGAGATCAACTCACAACCTTTCAAACAAAGATTATATTTATAAATTCAAATCGACATAATATCTATGATATAATTCATATACAAAACTTGTTTCCAGTGGTGGTGGGCCCTTACCACTCCTTGAGCAAGCCTAGATTAACCCAATCTACTTCAAAAAATTACAGGAAACCATAATACTTACATAAATTATACGCTAAAGGAAATTATGTATTAAAATTCAGAATTCGAATGGAGAATACAACATCATCCAATGTCTTCTGAGGGAAAATATTTTTTGAAAAAACAAATTTCCACAGTCCTTCTGTTCTATCCCTCATACACACAAAGAGCATCAACCTTTATACAATGCAGCTAATGAAAGCAAGGCATAACCAATTAACTAGAAAGAGTAAATACAATATCAAGGCTAAAGTAAGCCATATGAAATCTTCTCAAACAATATTCAAATGGATCTCAGTTGGGCTCATCTTGATAATGTCGTGGATGGAGGAACCATTTCCCTATTTATCATAAATAAATTCATCAAAGTCGTTTTCCTCCACATGGATCCAAAACCATTCAGAACTGAAACCGTTCAATAATTCTGTACTTAACTTTGAACTGACATATTCCCCTGACCATAACTTCTTCTCAATGACTAATTTTTCCAAATGGTTTCTGGGTTACCTAAATTAGGGTGCTTTAAATAAAACCCGCATGTCATAATTTCAATATTCTTCCCCATTTGATCACAAAATTCATATTTTAACCTACAAAAATGTATTCCGTACTCAACCTATAGTAACTGGACTTGTGGAGATTTCCAGCAATAGAACCCTGTGGAAATTTAACTTAGTGAAACCATCATTAGAAAATCATGACTAAATCATACATAATCATAGAGAAGCTAAGAAAACTAGTGATAATGAACCACGAGGCATAAGTCATGAATTGGCGACAAGTGATGGAATTATGGTGTGAAATGAGTGTAAAAGTGTCAGAAATTATATTATGAATAATTATTTTGTATGATGGAAAAAATGGGCATATTCGAGTCCCAAAATATACCAAAACATATACCAAAATTTTCTCAACCAGGGAATAAGGAAGGATACATGGCCTACATCTGATATGTCATCTCCCATGTATATTCATTGAGCCCAAATTAATTCCATTGATTTAACCTACTCGATCGCTTGATTCCAGAGAATGAGCGTCTTTATCTACAAAATTCACTCAGGTTCCGACTAGAATTCACCCTCTGGATCAACCTACAATACAAATTAGTCAATCACATAATTAACATATTTAACATACTTTTTAAGCAATGACACATGGAAAACATCATGAAATTTCACCGTTGGAGGTAGTGCAATTTGATAGGCTACTTTCCCAATCCTCTCAAGAATCTTGAAAGGTCCACAAAATCAAGGTTCTAGCATGACACAAGATCCAATAAGAAGGGATCTCTTCTTGGGCTTGATGTGCAAGTACACCTGTTCCCCAACTCAAAATTCCTTAAACAACATATTTCGATATGCATAACTCCTTTTCCTATCCTATCCTACTTTCATATTTTTCTTTATTACCTGCATTTCCTCTTCCATCTCTGCCAACATGTTTTACCTCATCAATACCCTATTAACTTGATCACTCCAACTAATGGGAGTATTGAACTATGCCCATACAATGCCTCAAATGGAATCATCCTCAAATATTCCTAATACCCATTGTTGTAAGTGAACTCTACTAGTGGAAGATACTCTTCCCACTTTCACTGTTGATTCATCACATAACTCCTTGGCATAACCTCCAATATCCAGTTGACCCTCCCTGTATGCCCATATGTATTTGGATGATAAGTTGTACTAAAGGCCAAATTTGGGCCCAAACCTGCAAAAAAATCCTTCCAAAACTTGGAAGTGAACTTCGCATCCCTGTCTGAAACAATATTCTTTAGAACACCATGCAATCTAACCACATCCCTGATAAAGACCCATGCTACATCATTCACCGAGTATATAGACTTCGCTAGAATGAAGTGTGCTACCTTCATCAACATGTCTACCACAACCATGATAGAATTATGTTGTCTAGATGTCCTCGGTAAACTTGTCATAAATTCAGTGGAAATGACCACCTATTTCCACTCTGGAATCATAATTTTATATAACAATCCACCTGGATGCTTACACTCTACCTTAACCTGTTGACAATCGAAGCACCTAGCCACAAACTCTACTACGTCTCTCTTCAAATTCGAACAATAGTAAAACTTCTTTATTGTAGTCAATTTCATTTGATAGCATGGGTGATCTAAATATGGTTTGGAATGAAACTCCCTCAAGATCACCTTCTTGAGCTCACTATTATCTTTCACATACATCTTGTCTCTAAACCTGACCAAGCCATCTTCTGTGAGATGATAATCCACATAATGTTCTCTAGCACTTGTACATATACCTTTACATGAAATCTACTGTAATTTTTGCCTAAGCTCCATATACCTAACATCTTGCTAACCTTCTTGCAATATCCCATCGTGTAGATCCGTCCCATAGGAACTCATAGTTGCTATATGATTCACCTATATCTGCCTGCTAAGAGAATCTGCAACATTGTTCTCTTTACCTTTAATATACCTAATCTCAAAGTCAAATTCATTGATCATGGCCAACCATCTAGCTTGTCTGGTGTTCTTGGTTGGTCAAACAAATACATCAATCCACTATTATCACTCATCAATACAAACCTCCTACCGAGAAGATAATGCCTCCACATCTTCAATGCATGTATGATTGCTGCTAGCTCAAGATCATGCATCAGCTTTTTTTTCTCGTGCTCATTTAGTTTTCGTGACTCATAGCATACCACCTATCCATCATGCATAAGGACTCCACTAAGTCCTCTCTTGCAAGCTTATGTACATACTACATAATCTTTGTCTGGATCTACGATCTTTAACACTAGATCATGTGTCAAAAACAACTTAAGCTTCTAAAAAATGGAATCACTCTCATCTATCCATTAAAAATTCTTACCTTTCCCCTGAATTGATGTAATAGGATAATAAATCTGTGAGAATTTCCTGATGAACCTCTCGTAATAACCTTCGATTCCCATGAAGGAT
Source organism: Pinus albicaulis (assembly GCA_034641835.2). NCBI lineage: Eukaryota > Viridiplantae > Streptophyta > Pinopsida > Pinales > Pinaceae > Pinus > Pinus albicaulis. The sequence continues at coordinate 334,503,651 of CM076574.1, read as the reverse complement.
CTCACCTCATCTACATTTATAGGATCTGCTCACTCCATTATAGCTCTTACCTTTTCTAGATCCATTGTTATGCCCTCCTTGGAGACAACATTTCCCAAGTAATGTACCTCAGTCTAAAATAAACTACACTTGTTGATATTAGCATACAATTGATGCTCTCTCAACAATCTTAATACTATTTCCAAATCCTTGACATACTCTTCCTCATTTTTAGAATATACCAATATGTCATCAATGAACACAATAAAAAACTTGTCCAAATAAGGACACAATAGAACATTCATCAAACACATAAATTCAGTTGGATCATTAGTCAAACTGTGTGATATCCCAAAATGGAGAATGTAGTAATACTAAAACACAATAGATGAACAATAGCAAAGTAAACAATTAATCTAAATACAACATTAGAGTGTACAAAATAGCTGAGCCATTTTATTAATATGAGGTGGATAAACCAGTACAACAATGCTCAAAATATAAGACACTCAAGCCAAAGAGATGGCCTAGAATGGCCCTGAAATGATCCCACAAGAGGGACTGCGTAACTGTTGGACTGCTGGAAGGAAAAATACAATGTCCCTACTGCAAATGTTAGGACTGCAACTACCGGAAAAATGTAAAGTTAGATCTAGGCATTTTGGGAGCTCTGATGATGCTGAACTTTAGATTCAGGATCTATGATGGATACCCAAGATAACCCAGAAAGGATTTTCCAGATCTATCAATCTAGAAAAATCATCCTCTTAGAGCTTCACTATACAACTGTTAAGTATGCAGATCTGAATCAATATCTAACAAAATATGGATGCATATGGTACAAAATTAGATATATGCAAGAAGGGATGATCCCTTCACTAGATCCTTGGGCTAAAAGCTCAAGATATAACTCCTCCAACCTTCTCCACTGATTGCAGTTGCTGCTATACAACTACTTGATGAAAACTGCACTGTCAAGGACGGAGGATCTCTAGCCTGCTACTGAATATGTCAAATGAGCTCAAAAATTGTGGAAACAGTGAGTGAAAAGTGGGTATATTGTCCCTCACAAGATTTCCAGCCGAAATACTAGAAACTTCCTTCCTCCAATAGATCTACAAGACTGAAATGTGCAATCCTTGAGGGTACTAATGCTACATGGAGGTAAAATACAATGGCTTGGATGCCAGATATAGATTTGATACTCCTGAAAATATGAACATGAAGAATAAGGTGAAAGGATGAATCCTCCACCAGTTTCTTAGCTAAAGTGCTAGGAAAAACCTCCTCCTCTCAAACCTTGATGCAGGAATGCATTATTCCTTTGGCTGAATGGGCATATGAGAGTGGAATGAAAATGGAACCAATGCCTGATGATGAATGGAGCTCAATAGAAACATTCCCATAGTAGGCACTCGAAGTCCCCTGTGGGTAAGGGTGGGATTTCCACTCGGAAACACCCTGTGCTAAACAACATTATAGACTTAGCTAAATAACATAAACGTGCATATAAATGTCAATCGACAAATCAATATCTAAACATATCATAAATAATAATACAAGCCTCCTTCTATTGTGACTTCATCTTCATTATATAGATTGTGAGCCTTCCATAACCCTGACCCACCTCATAACTATGTTGTACATGTGGCCACTAGCATCCATGAAGACTGTATTGTCTCTCCATGATCTCCATCATGTCTGCATTTAATTCCCACTCTCTCCATCATGTGTGCATTAGATGCACCACTTCCTCCACTATCTCATCATAAGTGCTTTATGATCTTACTCTGAATGTACTATGATCTTAGTTGACCTCCTCCAAGATCCTCATGATTTTATATTTAAGATCCATGATCTCCACTCTTCCTTCTGCTACTCCACTAATCCATAATGCATATCTAGATCTCAAATATCCACATACACACATCAAAAGTGGATTTTATTCATCAATGGGGTTTGTGGGTCCCTCCACCCTCTTATTTACTTAATTAATTATGAAAATTAAGAACTCTAATATTCCAATTGTCTTGTGGAAAATTGGAAATATTACAGTCCTCCCTGCCAAAATGTTGCTTGTCCTCAAGCAACTGCAAAAGTGTATGCTACAGCAAAAATCCTCCCTCCAAATGGCATCCTCATATGGAAGTCCTTCCCATCTGTCACAATGTGTCATGCATGTCCAACTCCAAAGCCGCCTCTCTATAATGTCTAAAATGGCCTCCAATTGAAAAGTTAGATACCCATCCTGATCAGTGAATCTCCAAGTGGCAACCATATCATGTCCAAAGATCTCCTCTATACATGAGATGCATGAAATGAAGTGGTTTCTTCCCAAAGTGGAAAGCCCTAACTCATGAACTATCTCTCCAACCGATGATACATAGAGTAGATTTCATCTATCAATTCTCTCATCATTAGCCATGCTAGCCATGTAGGATCCAAACATAACATAAACATAGTGAAAAACAAGAAGTAGAGACATATGGATGAACATGAACAATGTCAAACCATATTCTCCCAATAGAAACCACCACAACAAAGCCCTCTGCTACCATTCCATATCATCATGAAAACAAGTAAGAGAGCCATATTATCTCAATAGAAGCCACCACAACAATGCCTCTTTCTTCCATGCCACATCATCATTGTACCAAATGTAGTGGCCATATTCTCTCAATAGAATCCACCGCAGCAATGCATCTCTCTGCTTCGTCACATCATCATTATACCAAGTACAATGACCAAAATCTCGCAACAAAAGACAAAGCTATAAGGCCTCTTATTTCCATCCTCCATCAATTTCATGCCATGTATGGGAAGATATCAACCCATACTCTCCCAATAGTAACCAAAGCAACAAGGATTATTGATTCCTTCTTACATCATCATGATGCAAGTCATGGAGCAACAACATAGTAATGGACATGTGGAATGTCTCATAAGAAAAATACAAATAAGCTCCTTGTTGCCACATCATATGAGAGTTATTCTTTGTCCCAAACCCAAGTACATACATGAACATGAGATACATCCCAAATATAAATACATGTAAAGACATGAGATATATCCCAAACAAAAGCAAATACATAGACATAAGATACATCATGAGGTGTCCAAACTCTCTCATCAATAACTAGCGCATCAATGCCTCTTGCTGCTACATATCATTAGTGATATACCTAGCATGGAAAACACACGTGTGATTTGTTGGGTAGTATCCATAATCACCCAAAAGCAACTAGCACATCCATGCTTCTTGTTGCCCAGTATCATAGATCTAAAAGAAGGTAGGAAACCTCCTGCTCCTCATCTAGATCCATTCATCCCAATGTGAATGATGAATCATGCCAAGCTCAATCTTGGTATCCTCCCAATGTATAATACCAACATCCTACATTTGAATAGATTTTGACTCCATGAAATGTTGAGGTGCACCTACATTGAGCTCTCTCCTAAAGATCCTCTCATCAATGGCCCATTACAACCCATAAGGCTCCATACATGTTTTAGGTAGATATTCCTCTTTGAGTTGTGAGATGCTCATCAAGGAAACTTCATCTTGAAAATGGAAAGTGCTCTCCATAACAAGATGTCCACCATCTATCATATGTCCCTCCAATTCTTCATGAGTGAAGCTACCTTCAAAATTCTCCAAGAATAATGGGGCCCTCTCATCATCATTGTTGCTAAGTGACAACGTTTTAGATCTGCATGGTGATACATGTGTTGTCTCATGGCGAAATACAATGCTAAACTCATATTTTGGCACTATACTGAATAGGATTTTGTTCCTCCTATTCTATCCCCTAGAGACAACCTTGAGTTGCAAAAGACTAGTGCCCAGGACATCTTAAAATCAGAGGTTAAAAGTAGAAAACTATAAGAATGCCTCCGACAGAATATGGAATAAGAGAATAATGGTTTTGGTGGTTCAAGAATGGAGAAGACCTTTGAGTTTGATTCCTATGAATTACCCTATGTTGCAAGAGGGCTCAAGAGGTTGAATGGTTGGATGGCATTCAAATGGGCCAAGTATGAAACAATGAGAAGAGGCTTCCAAATTATGTAGAGGTGTTGAGGAAGAATGGAGGAGGATTTCGCAAAAGGCATGCTTAATATCCTGAAGAATCTATCCCCCCATGAACTCAAAGGTAACGAATGTAAGTGGAAAAGGACTAACAATAGATATTTGTGGGACACAAATTAAGGAAGTGCATAAATTTTGATACATAATCATTATACATAAATGAATTCATGAATAAAATGCATACTTTCGACAGCTACATTACACAAATCATCAAAGCAACAAAACATTGAAAGATGATTACACATAAATAGGAGATTACTGATAAACAAAGAGAAACAGATAAATACTACTCATTGCCCCATCTGGAATCGAAATAAACGACGTTGTATCATATTAATTTAAATAAAACTCTCCCAAATATGTATCTCAGAGCACAGGGAGCACAATTATACAGAAGTACAGAAAAATTCTCCAAAATTCATAACCTTTCATACATCTCTCAACTTCCTACATATAGAGTTCCTATTAAGGGTTCACGATTGAATAATCCTTCATGATCGACCCACATGTGTGAAAATCAAAATATCCTAACAAACTAGAAGAGCGTGCATCACACAATCACTCTTGTAACAAAAAATAAAAAAAGAATCAGGTGGAATTGAGATTTCACGAACAAAACATCACTATCTAATAGTAAAAAGAAACTAAATTATGGGCTGCATAGGTGAAATCCTGGAATATTCCAATGGAACGGTCAGGATTCACCGTGAACAGGTGGCCAGTATGGGTTCCACCACTTAATTTCATCTGTTGTGGATGACCTCCACTCTCTAATTCTCATGATTTCCACTTATTGTTGCGGAATGGCTAGTTGTGCTACACATGCCTCGCTCTTTAGCAACTGAATAACCATAACTATGTTGTTCCACCAAAAACTCATGTTGTGATTTAACTTACAAAAACTGGAGACCAGATCTCGGAGGGGTGTATGGATGGTTTGTGGTATTGTATGGGAGGGTGCGAAACCACTATGGGCCGTTGGATGTGTGATATGGAGTGAAGATGAGAGTGGGATTGTGGAAGTGATAGTTCTGTTAGCAAGGTTCATTAACACTGAAAAGAGTGGAACAAAAGATGTGGAAGGGCTACTGATGACGTGGAAAGGAGGTGGGATCCAAAATCATATCGCATATAGCAGATAGGAGGTTTTACATATGAGCAGTGAAGGGTGAACATTAAGAATTATGATGTGCAAAGTACGATGGGCAGATGAGTGACATGGCAGGACAAAGGTGGGGCTGCTCGTACATCACAAATCGCAAGTTTTATTTATGAGTAGCGGAAAGTAAGAGCTATATTCTATAGGGACCGATGTGCGAGGAGTGGGGAATGGATGATGTGGTAAGGAGGTGGAACCCAAACTCATATCGCATATTGCAGATCAGAGATTTTACATATGAGCAGTGAAGGGTAAACATTAAGAATTGTGATGTGCGATGGGTGGAGGAGTGACGTGGCAGGATGGAGGTGGGGCCACCTGCACATTGCAAATCGAAAGGTTTATATGTGAGTGGTGAAGGGTAAATGCTATAATTTTCGGTGTGTGAAGTTTGATGAGCAGAGGAGTGACATGGCAGGACAGAGGTGGGGCTACCTTCACATCGCAAATCGCAATTGGAAGAGTTTAATTATGAGGAGTGGGAGGTAAGTGTTATGATCTGTGGGGAGCGATGTGCGGGGAATGGAAGGTGACGTGGAAGATGGCTAGCGGTCCCACTTTATATCACATTTCAAGGTTCGGGAGTGATCATATATAATATATGAAAATGGAAACTGTAGAATGCCGAAGCGATATAGGTAATGATTTAAGTGCAGTAAGTGATATTACATATATTATATGTAATATATAATACATGTAACAGTTTGTGGGATGCGTAAATTAACACACTTTGGATCATAATTCCTTGACTGTAACACTTTTCTCTTTTGAGCACGGGCCTTTCCATCCAACCCGTGCTTTAATAGCTTGGCCTTACCCTTAAACATTCACGCCTCTTCCCTATGATTTCCTTATAGTGACCACTTCTCCATGTTATGTGCGGTCACAAGCCAACATTGGCTCCATCTGGGGACAACACATTATTCTAAGTGTGTTGAGAACCTGAAAACCTAAATGTCTATGCTTTGTTGGGATCATGGAGTCACAAATTCATACTGTAAGCCTGAATTGAAACTACAACTAATTTGTGCACTTCCAACTATATAAAACAGAAATCACTACTGCACCTTGAAAATCTTGAATGTTGAAATCTGAACTATGCTGAAATTGGAAACTGAAACACACTTGAACTAAAAACTGCAAAGAAATATGAAACTAAACTGGAAATATTCTCATATCATTGAGATTATTTTCACACCTACCTACCCTAATCTACTGGAATTAATTCTATTCTAAATGATACAATAATGCTAGTGTAACTAGGAAAGCAACTACTCTAATAACTTTTTTATTTCGTTGTTTTTCACCCAATTCAGGAAGAAACCTACTAATGGTATTGGATAGGAATTATTAGCTCGATATTCTATTCAGGGAGCTTGGTAAACCTAAACAATAAAAAAAATGTTGGAAAGGTATGGTGTCCTTGTGATGAATAATTTTTCAATATATATAGCCACTAGATCAAGATACACTTGAACTATTTCTAAATATTCTCACCCAATCGATCCAACCTCACAACTTGGTAGTGCACGTGTTCTCCATGTCTTCAAAAAACTAAAAACATGCTTACAATATATCTGATGAGTTAAGGCATAAAGGTAAAGAATAAAACTGGATCAATTCTTCCTTTGTTTTAAACTTTTCCTCTCTGTTCAGTAGGTTTACGTCCACTTCAACTGCAACATTTTTCATTTTTCATTTATTCAAGGGTTGCAATGTCCCTTTCTCTTACTTACAATGCCATCCCTGGATTAAAGGCATTTGGGTAGTGCCAAAGAGCTACTCATGGGGGTGGCCTTGTATCAGAAGGCATTAAATGATACACTTTATTGAACTTGGCTGAGAAATATTGTACTATCTACCCAGGTTGTTTTTTTAAATGTCCATACTCTTCTATGATAAGAAAGACATTTCCCATGATTACCCATCGACCTAGGAAAACTTGCATGAATTGATGAAAATTGCTCATGCTATCAGTTGGAAGATTCTCAAACCAATTTTTTAGTTTACCTTGCCATGGTAGGACAAACATCCTGATACATACATCATCTTCCTCCTTTACTGATGATTGCAATACACTAAATAAAGGATCATCGAAAACATGCAACATAAAATATTCTAGAATATTTGTAACAGGAAAATGAACCTCATTCCAAATTGCTGCTTTTCTTGTGTGTTGAAAGTGGTTCTCTTCAAACCGCAAGGGAGCCATATGTCTTTCCTCACTATCCACGGTAGTCCAGTGATTTGAGTGTTTTTTATCTTTCTCTTTGTCACACAGAAGCTTGCAAGGGAGTTGCAAAATCTCGTTAATTTTGGGTGGAGGAACATGATTTGTAACAATATGTTGTACTACTTCATTAATATCTAAGGAATAAAAAAATTATTGAGAACTCTTATGATTTTCTTCAAGGGTTGTAAATTGAGATAAGGTGCAACCTGAAAGATAATTAGAGGGATAGTCCTCATCATGCAACTCTCACTAGTATTTAATCTCTGAAGGAAACATTTCTTGTTGAGGTTGTTCTTGTGGATCTAGGCGATTAAGCTCTGTTGCTTTTGTTTCTAGATCACCAGACTGTTGTTGATTTTTAGTGTTGTCCTCTGGGAGACACTCCAGCTCTTCCCCTTCTTCATGGAGGGTAAGCTCTCCTCCCTCTTCTTAGGAATAAGCTAGGAACTAGTTTGCTACATTTGGTCCAATAAACACCATGGGTCATTCTTCTTGGAGATTAAAGGGTGTGGGCCCTTTTTCTGTAATGGATTCATTGAACTGCCCTTTAGGAGGGTCAAGCGGTTTCAAGGGTATAGCTGTGGAGTTCTCATTTTTGGGAGGATCAACTTTTTTCTTTGTGAAAGTGGATGCAGTGGCCTTATGAGGGGCTGAAACTCCTAAGGGATTCTTCCGTTCACTAACAGGACCAGGAGGGTTTTGTTCTCTTGATATTAACCCTTCATTTTTTTCTTGCCCTCGAGTTCTATTTCTGAAGGACCTAAGGTCATACTTCTTATGGAGTTGATCTTGCATGAAATCCATGAACTATCTACAATAATTGTCAATATCTTGTTCTTCTAGAGGGATTTCCTTCTCTTCTTACTCTCCTTGCAGGATGTGTTCACCCTCCTCATCATCAGAGTAAGCGAGGAATTGATTCTCTTGGCTATCTGTGACCTCTTCGTCCTGTTCCTCCAACTCTCATTCCTATTATAGAGGAGGTTGAATGTGGTCTTGTTGTTCCTTCTTATTTTATTGCAACAACTACAGAGGGGGCTTCCGATACTGAGGATTAAACTCTCAATTAGGAATCATTTGGTTGGGATGAGGAGGGGAATTTTGGGCCTCCAATTCAAGCTTAATCAAATTTTTTGAAAGGTTCTTGATTAACTTATTCATTTCTTCAATTCTACACTCTTGTGATTCCCTTCCCTGATTTGAAGTAGAAGCCTCCTCCCTATTTTTTCTTCTGGCATCATGGTCAGTATTCCCCTTGAATTTACCAGTAGAAGAAAATTTTTCTTCTACCTCCAATGCATCAGTATGGACTTGATCCAGAGATGTGGATTTTCTTTCTCTTAGGGTGAACCCAAACTCCAGTTCGAAAGCTCCTGCGAATACCACCTTAGCAGCTACTTGGGGAGGCTTTATTTTAGCAGGAAGATTATTATAAAGCTTATTGAAACTCTTTATGAACTTTGTTACATTCTCATTGTGTCTCTTCTTGAGAGAATTGAACTATGTGAGAATGTATCCATGGTCCCTCTTTTCTCCCCATTTCAATGTGAATAAATTTTCCATTTCTTCCCAAGTGTGGACTATGTTGTTGGCTAGATACTTGAACCATTTCCGGGCTTCTCCCTCCAAGGATTGGATGAAAATCCTTAATACCACATCTAAGTGCTCTACATTCACATTCTTGGCAAAGGCGCAAAAAGTTTCAATATGTCTCTATGCAGAAATATTATCTTCCCCGATCAACTGAGGACACCGCTCTAGATATTCTTGCGGCATATTATTTAGAGGTTGAGGGAGGGCCAAGGGGGCATACATTTTCAAAAGGAAACTTGGCACAACCATCTGATTTAGATTTTGGTGTATATGGTGGATCTGAATCTAGTGTGAGGTCTAGTGAAAGCTAGAATTACTTCTAATTAGGACTATTTTGCAGTGGAGCCACCAAGGTGAGGAATACACAACTCCCAACCATTTGTGCTCACCTGTATGGAGGGAGGAATTTATGAATTCTCCTAGGGAAAATATTTCTTCATTTGTATCCCTGACAATGGCACCAAAAATATGTTGTAGCCCCTAGAGACAACCTTGAGTTGCAAATGACCAATGCCTAGGACATCTTAAAATTAGAGGTTAAAAGTAGACAACTATAAGAATGCTTATGCCAGAATATGGAATAAGAGAATAATGGTTTTGATGGTTCAACAATGGAGAATACCTTTGAGTCTAATTCCTGTGAATTACCCTATGCTACAAGAGGGCTCAACTTCCTACATATAGAGTTCCTATTAAGGGTTCATGATCGAATAATCCTTGATTATTGACCCGCATGTGTGAAAATCAAAATATGCTAACAAACTAGTAGAGCGTGCATCAAGAAATCACTCCTAGAACAGAAAATCAAAATAGAATCAAGTGGAATTGGGATTTCAGTAGCAAAACATCACTATCTAACAACAAAATTATGGGCCATGTAGGCCAAATCTTGGAATATTCCATGGGAATGGTGAGGAGTGGCCACGAATAGGTGGCTAGTATGGTTTCCACCACTTGATTTCATTTGCTATGGAAGGCCTCAATTCTCTAATTCTCATGATTTCCACTTACTATTGTGGAATGATCAGTTGTGCTCCACGTGACTCACTCTTTAGCAGGGATTTCCTGGACTAACTAGATAACCATAGCTGTGTTGTTCCACCAAAAACTCATGTTGTTCTTTAGCTTGAAAAAAATGGAGACCGTATCTCACAGGGGGTTATGGATGGTTTGTGGTATTGGATGGGAGGGTTCGAAATCACTATGGGCCATTATATGTGTTATATGGAGTGGAGATGAGGGGAGGATGGTGAAAGTGATAGTGGAGTTAGTGGGGCTTATTAACACTGAAAAGAGTGGAATAAAAGTTGTGGAAGGGCTACTGATGACGTCGCAAGGAGGTGGGACCAAAAATCATATTTCATATTTCATATCGGAGGTTATACATATGGGAAATGAAGGGTTAACGTTAAGAATTATGATGTGCGAAGTGCGATGGCTAGAGGAGTGACATGGCAGGACGAAGTTGGGGCCTCCCGCACATCGCAGATCACAACTTTTAGTTATGAGCGATGGAAGGTAAGAGCTATATTCTACGGGGAGCGATGTGAATGGATGATGTGGAAAGGAGGTGGGATCCAAACTCATATCGCAGATCGGTAGTTTTACATATGAGCAGCGAAGGGTAAATGTTAAGAATTGCGATGTGTGAAGTGTGATGGGTGGAGAAGTGACGTGGCAAGATGAAGGTGGGGTCGCCTGCACATCGCAAATCACAAGGTTTATATGTGAGCGACAGAGGGTAAATGTTAAAATTTGTGTTGTGCAAAGTGCGATGGGCAGAGGAGTGACATGGCAGGATGGAGGTGAGGCCACTCACACATTGCAGATCACAATTTGAAGAGTTTAGTTATGAGGAGCAGGAGGTAAGTGTTGTAATATGCAGGGATCGATGTGCGGGGAGCAAGCAATGGAAGGTGACGTGTCAGATGGATGGCATTCCTACTTTATATTGCATTTCGAGGTTTGGAAGTGATCAGATATATGATATGCAAATGGAAATTGCTAAATGCTGATGCGATATAGGTAAGGAGTTAAGTGTGGTAAGTGATATTACATTTATTATATGTAATATATAATACATGTAACGGTTTGTGGGATGCGAAAATTAACACACTTTGGATCATAATTCCTTGACCACAACACTTTTCTCTTTTGACCATGGGCCTTTTTTCCCAACCTGCACTTGAATAGCTTGGCCTTACCCTTAAACATTCATGCCTTTTCCCTGTCATTTCCTTATAGGGACCACATCTCCATGTTATGTGCGGTCATAGGCCAACACCTCCCAGATTCTACAACTCCACACTTTAACACAAAGTGATGGGTGTAGCTCAACCATGAGAAACTGGGATAGAAACACATCTTCTCCTTGATCAAATCAAAGGCCCTCTGTGCAGTGATAATTTGCTACTCCAAATTAGCAAGGTGCTCTAATATTGGGTTATACACTTGCCCTGATGGCATGGTATCATAAATCTCAATATGAGGTACTGATATAATATGAGATGAAATTATGTGCAAACCTTGGATAAGATGAATCTCTGGAACATCTTGCACATCC